>OX454417.1:26935993-28135993 GCA_949715475.1 Microchrysa polita
TGTGAAAAAAAAAAGCGAATATCCAAATATCTCAGTAACCACTGAAAACCGGCCCAACATGTAACATGTTGTCACGTAACGTTTTGACCATAGTATAATGTGTTTTAGGTAACTCATCGAGTTATTGTAAGCCCTGTATATCAATAACGAAATGTTAATTAAATGTTCAGTTATCTTAAGAAATCGAAACTTAACTACAAAGATATAAATTCATTATTTTATTGTACACTTACCAAAATGCAGAGTAGAATTAGTTCCTCGATAGGTGTTTTCAGCTAAATTTACATATTTGATTTGCAGATGATAACTATGTACCACTGAGCGGCGAGCAGGGGAGCGAAAGCAGTGTTTGTGAACCCGTGGATAGTCAACGGCGTAAAAAACCATCGCGAGAAGAACCGACTGTGTGTCAACCGCCTTCAAAAAGAAGAAAGGTACGAAAAACAAGAGGTCGATACAATTACGTAAGTGACGCCCAAAAAGAGTTCCTTATCAAATTAATCGAAGATGGAGCCTCTATTAAAGACGCCGCTGCTGGGGCCAAAATGAAATACACGACAGCCGCAACCATAATAAAAAAATATAATAATTCTAACAGCGAGAATATCCGAAAAAGGAAGCAACGAGGTGGACCGCGCAATATCAAAGTTACACCAAGTATGCTTAGTGAAATTGAAAAGTGTGTGGAGATAGACCCTTCCATATCACTTACGCTTATTAAGCGTAAACTTGCAGGCCTGGGTTATAGCTTATGCACAAAAACAATTAATAACTCACTGCGATCGCTCCGGATTACGTTGAAACTGCCATCATCGGAGGCAACAAACGTTAATTTACCAAGCACTGTAGAGGCACGTCAAAATTACGCGAGTGGTTTGACCAAAATTTTAGACGAGAATCATCCAAAAATGATTTTTATTGATGAGTGTGGATTTAAACTCCACATTCCTCGAAAACAGTCTCGATCTAAGTCAGCGACTCGATCGAGATCGACGGCTCCCACAGTTAGGGGAAGGAACGTGTGCCTATTAATTACCTTGACCGAAGATGGTATCCTTGATAGTAAAATTCGACCTGCTTCCACGAGTACCTCGGAAGAATTTTGCGACTTTTTACGAGGATTGGTGGAAAAAGTGGATTCTTCATGGACAGGTGCTCTAATTATTATGGATAACGCAGCAATCCAGAAAAGCGCCGAAGTTAGAGAAATTGTGGAACAAAATCAGCGGCGCATCAAATGTTTACCATCAAACTCGCCGATGTTAAATCCAGTCAGGAAAATCTTCTCGAATGTTAAAAGCATCGTTCGAAGTATAATGGCCGATGTCTCGAAAGATTTTGTTCTAACCGAACTTATTGCCGAGGGCGTAAATTGGGTTGCTGCTGCGGACTGCGAAAGTTCAGTCAAGGAAATGTTGTCCATATTGCGACTAGCCGCTGGGGAAGAGGAGGCCCATTAGTTTGAATATGTAAAATTATACGGTAAGCAACCTTTTTGCAAAGAAATTGTGATAGCTAATTATCTGAATTTCAGACTTACATAACGGGAAAACCAAACGACCATACGATTAAACAAAGAATAAATATATTTCAAGGTATAACAATTAATTCGCTCAAAGGATGTTGATCGTTAATTCTATTCTATTTTCAGGTGTTCGTCGTTAGATTTTATTAATAAATAGTATTTTAGTTTAGATAATAGGGTTATAATAACAAAATTGAGAATTTACATAGTTAGAAAATATATTATGTTTGATTTATGACCTTTAGCGTTTTAAACCTTCTAGCTACTGCGAAATATTTCATTTTCCGATGAAAACAGTTCTTGAGGAAATTCCATTGGAAAATATATGTACCTATAAATATATATATACATATATATATATATATACAGGGTTATTGGTTAAGTCGACCTATTCCCTGCAACACGTTATAATAGGGTCAAAATGCAACAAAATGAGGCCATAAATGTTAGGCCGATTTTCAATGGTCACTGAGATATATGAATTTTTAGGTTTTTTTGAAATAACCTAGAATTTTGCCATTTAAAGTAAGAATTAAAAAAAAAACTACTAAGGCAATGGGCTTAAACTTATTTTTGGATTTTTGTCAACACTATAGCAGACATTTCTTAATCATTTAAAATTTCAAAAACAAATCAAAATTCGAAATTTTTAATTTTAAATAAAAAATTTTTTTCTTAAAATTTTTTAACGATATTTTTTAATGTAGTATTACTAAAAAAAATTATATGACATGGAGTCTGCAGACCACTGAAAAAACATACGCGTGTTGTCAGCTTTCCAAAAAGGTGTCAATGTCAATACAAATATTTGAAATAATTGAAACAGCTAGCCGCAACTTCTTCGGGGACCATCAATTCGTTTGATAAAAAATGAAATAAATGTCATTAAATTCAAAATGCATCGTACGAGTACGTATAATGTACTGCTTTATTTCATTTTTTATCAGACGATATGATGGTCCCCGAACAACTTGCAGCTAGCTGTTTCAATTATTTCAAATATTTGTATTGACATTGACACCTTTTTGGAAAGCTGACAAGACGCGTAAGTTTTTCCAGTGATCTGCAGACTCCATGTCATATAATTTTTTTTAGTAATACTACATTAAAAAATATCTTTAAAAAAATTTAAGAAATTTTTTTTTTATTAAAAATTAAAAATTTTGAATTGTGATGGGTTTTTGAAATTTCAAATGATTAAGAAATGTCTGCTATAGTGTTGACTAAAATCCAAAAATAAGTTTAACCCCATTACCTTAGTAGTTTTTTTTTAATTCTTACTTTAAATGGAAAAATTCTAGGTTATTTCGAAAAAACATAAAAATTCATATATCTCAGTGACCATTGAAAATCGGCCTAACATTTATGGCCTCATTTTGTTGCATTTTGACCCTATTATAACGTGTTGCAGGGAATAGGTCGACTTAACCAATAACCCTGTATATATATATATATATCGTACACATATATAATTAAAATAAAATTTAAAACGATCGAGAATATGGACCTAATAAATTACATACGAATTTGATGTTCCATAGTTACGAATTTGATGTTCCAAAGTTACGAATTTGATGTTCCATAGTTACGAATTTGATGTTCCAAAGTTACGAATTTGATGTTCCATAGTTACGAATTTGATGTTCCAAAGTTACGAATTTGATGTTCCATAGTTACGAATTTGATGTTCCAAAGTTACGAATTTGATGTTCCAAAGTTACGAATTTGATGTTCCAAAGTTACGAATTTGATGTTCCAAAGTTACAAATGTGATGTTCCAAAGTTACGAATTTGATGTTCCAAAGTTACGAATTTGATGTTCCATAGTTACGAATTCGATGTTCCAAAATTACGAATTTGATGTTCCAAAGTTATCAACTTGACTGAGAAATGGTATAAATTTCCTTATCAATTTTATACTATTGAAGCGTAAAATTTTTATCAAGAATACTTATACAACTTTTAATATAGTTCAATTATACTTTTGGTAAAGTTTTTATATGGAAATGTATGAATATATTTTTTTATAAAAATTACACCAAAATATTCGGCCGTGTAGGAACTATCCGTGGCATATAGACGGGAAGTGATCAATCGATTAATTAAAATGAAGCAACAAAGCAGGAAGGTATGATTGTTTGTTATTTCCATATGTACTACACTAGCTTCAAATCTATAGTATCTGCAATACCTTTTAAAACGAGTCCTAGATGGTAAGCTGAAGCAATATGCTTTAACAAATCAACTGCGAAATAGAAATGAGAAGGAATGGCTACGATGATGTTTACTTCATGAAAATTGAAGCATTGAAGAAAGTACCCCAGGCAGGGCACCACAGACACCGAACCGTAGGAATTCGAAAATGTATGCTAAAAATGCTTTCCCAACAAAACACTTCAATTTTTAGCATTTTAACAGAAAGAGAAGCATCTGGTCTAAAGACCTTTACAGCAGCCCAACACGAATTTACAGCCAAATTAAAATACACAAGCCCGATCGAAAAATGAGACCAATTGTTACAAATATTTATCAATTCAGCGGCTTCCAAGACATCGATCACGTAACAACATCTCCTCAACTTATATCAACATAAGATGGTCACTTCACACATGACGAGACTTTCAATAGCAGTCCTTGTTTCCGAACAGATTCATATCGAGATTGGGCAACGTTTCATGACCACCTCCTTGCCTCGACATAATCATAGCTTGTACTTATTCTCTGAGAGTTCTTGTTCTTGAAACCACGCGTCTATGAAAATAAACTCAACCCGTTCGAAAACGGACAGGGTTCATCAACGAGGAGATCTGGCGAATTGAGAAGATGATGTGATGGTAATGTTTCGAAAAAGAATTAACAAAGTTTAGTAATAGAAACGCTCAAAATAAAAAGGGAACATTTGGTACTGCTAAAAATAGCATGGTGTGAAAAAAGTTTGATGTGCTTACAGGGGGGCACGTGCCCCCCTGTAAATACGCCACTGGCTGGGAAGGCCGCACATATGAATGTTAAACAGAGTGGAACACCTAATTTGATTTTCCTAAGCTTAGAACGTTTGCCACGAAACTCAGTGAAGGCGTGCCGACCAGGTAGATAGTTGACAATCCAACGAATCTCTTGTGCATGATCATGCGAGAAGCATTGAGTGATTGATCTTATCAAATACATTTGATAGGTCAATTGCCACAAGAATAGTTCTGTGACAAGGACGACGTTGACTTAGCCCATCACGATAATGCGTGTAGTGATCGCATCGAGGGCAGTGGTGGTACTATGCATTTTCCTGAAGCCATGCTGGTAAGGTTCTGGCTTCGTTTGTGCAGCAAGAGTAGGGTGAATGAGGGCCTCCAGAGTCTTTGCGACGGGAGACAGTATCGTGATATGGCGGTAGTAATCGGCGGTAGATTGGCGCTCTTCCCTGGATTGATCCTAGTGGATATTGATAGTGGTCATACTGCAACCTTGCTATCCTACAGCAATCTCAGCCTCTACGGGGCGGACCACACCCGTTTTTTCCTACAAAAACGGCCAAGAGTTGCCACTATGCCACCCTGGCAAGAGCCCTGAAGGTTCAATGCAGGAAGGTTGTGTTTGTCTTTCTGTGCTGTTCGGGTCCATGGTGTCACAACTCACCAAAAATCTGTGTACCAAACAGACATTCTGCGTCTCATAGGACTCCCCTGCGAGGACTATCGGATACAGGGCAGATCAGCACAACTTCCAAACAAATTTGATCACGAAACATTGTTCCATACATACAGTTCGCCATTCACCTAGAGTTGATTCTCCAGTTTGCTTTGGGAAATATGTCGCCCGACTGACCTTTTTTTATTAAATTGCTAAACGAGAAGACCAGTTCCTTTGATTGTTAGCAATATCCCGTGTTTCACAATATCAATTCGTGTTCGCTGCGCCAGATGCCTATTGCAATTGAGGCCTGTTAATATGGACGACATTATTAAGCAATGTTCACCAGATCGGTGAGCTGAAATATGAATGTTCGCTTAACCGACCTTTATTAACTTAAATTTAAAAAAAAATGGTTTTATATAAATCACACATTTATTTGTTCATTTTTTCTTTATGTAGTTTCTTCAATAAATAATTATAGATAATTAAGTCTATGGCACATGTAAAAAACCGTTCAGATAAGCTATCCTTGCTGTGGTGGTCCACCACGAGCTGTTGCCAAAACATTGGCACCTTGCTGAGCGACTGCAAGGCCTTGAATAGTGGCATCACGAACTCGTTGTCCAGCTCTTTCCTGCAAAATAAAAATATAAAATGCACTATATGAGTCTCAAATGCCCTTTCAATGAAAGAAATTGTGTCAACTTACCACTGGTTTGAAGACTTTCTTCCACCAGCTACGAGCTTCACCTTGGCCGGCCATTGCGATAAGAACAATTGCAAAAACTACGAAAATTTTAGTAAAATTCATCTTGATAGCCGCTAAATTCGTCTCTAGATCTGATTCCTCGAGATTCAACACTCAACTGATGCTAAAATCTTCATTGTCCAGTGCTTTTATGTAGAAAGCACAAAATGAACTACCGGCTGAGAAGCAAGAGCTTATCATTTAAAAATCCCCGAGTTGCTTACATTACTTGCGAATCATAGGGAAAATTTCTTATCAGAGGGGTGTCCCATAACGATGTTTTGAAAACTAATAAGAAAAACATAACAAATGTAAATAAAATTCAATACTAATTACGCATACAAAACAAATGCCGGTGGTTTTCTTATTTATGGGTTTTCGGCAAATACTATTTAGAAGCTAAAAACCAAATTAAAAATTTTATGTTCGTATTGTAGTATCTAACGGCTGCTGAAAAGATTATTTTTCACAGGTCCGACGCGGACGTCGGGGAACTTCATTAGTGGCGTCTCAAGACAGGGGTGTAGCTAAGATTTGACTTAAGAGGGGTAAAACTAAAACTCGTGTTTTTTTTATCGTTGAGTCATTAGAAAATATTTTATTGAAGAACACCCAGCCGTCCAAAGTCCCGACCCCCGAGCTCCGACTCCTGTAGGCGTCAAGAACCGATTTCCATATTTAGAAACAGAAGTACATAGTAATCGAAATTTAATTTCATGAAACTACTATATAAAGAAACAAATTTGCTCCTTTTTGAATTTTGTAAAATTGTACTTTGTGCTAGTACCATACGACTAACAAGCTAGTTGTTCCCATAGAGCTGCTAAGTTGCCATGCCAATAATACAACTGACATGCACCGCAGTTGTTGTGTAGAATGGAACGATAACACCCGGTTCTTCGATGTATGGAAATTGAAATGAAAAGAGGCGCCCTTCCGAAGAAATTTATGTAATAGGTCTTTCAGAATGCAAATCGGGAGTTTTTTGACAAGCAGCGTTTACACTTTACACTTTTCAACCCGAGTCTTAGCTAGCCGATCCAATTATTGGTACGTGTAGACAGAATGATGTCGCTACAAATTGAAGCCGCTGAAGTTGGCCCAGTTTTGGTTGCACATAGTGGTCTAACTCGTGATCGTTACGTGTAAGTGCTGCATTTGACTAATCTAAACATAATATATTTCTGCTTATTCCGATGAAATTATCTATGTAACTCGGTAGAGGTGTTAGGCTCGTGTATTCTTTTACAAGCAGCAAGAGCTGGTGGCCCATTTATCGTTAAAAGGTGAACAAGGTCACTTTCGATGACCCTTTATGGTACGAGCACTGCGTCTTCTAGACAATTAAAAAAGGAGCCAATTTGTTTTTTTTTTTATATAGAGGTTTTATGAAATTAAATTTCGAATACTAATTCTGTTTCTAAATATGAAAATGGGGGAAATCTACTATTTTTCGGCTCGATTTTTTTTACGCCTACGGGAGATGGCGCTCGGGGGTCGGGGCTTCAGACGGCTCTGAATGGGTGTTCTTCAATAAAATAATATCTAATAGCTCAACTATAATAATAAATACGAGTTCTTTAAATTTTAGTTTTAGCTCTTTTTAAGTCAAATCTTGGCTACGCCCATGTCTACAGACGCCAGTAATGAAGTTCCCCGATGTCGGACCTTTGAAAAAGAATCTTTTTCAGCAGGAGTTACTATACTACCTGTACAATACGAATTTAAAATGTTTAATTTGGTTTTCGGCTTCTAAACAGTATTTGCCGAAAAAAACACTGGCAGCGGCATTTGTTTTGTTTGCATAATATGTATTGAATTTTATTTGCATTTGTTATGTTTGTCTTAATATTTTTCAAAACATCGTTATGGGAAACCACTCTGATAAGAAATTGTCCTATGATTCGCACGTAGTATAAGCAACTCGGGGATTTTTATATGATAAGCTCTTACTTCTCAGCCGGTAGTTCATTTTGTGCTTTCTACATAAAAGCACTGCACGAAGACGATTTCAGCATCATTTCAGTGTTGAATCTCGAGGAATCAGATCTAGAGACGAATTTAGCAGTTATCAAGATGAATTTCACTAAAATTTTCGTAGTTTTTGCAATTGTTCTTGTTGCGATGGCCGGTCCAGGAGAAGCTCGTAGCTGGTGGAAGAAAGTCTTCAAGCCAGTGGTAAGTTGACACATTTCCTTTTTCCTTTCATTGCAAGTGCATTTGAAACTCATATAGTGCTTTTCATAATTATTTATTGCAGGAAAGAGCTGGACAACGAGTTCGTGATGCCACTATTCAAGGCCTTGCAGTCGCTCAGCAAGGTGCCAATGTTTTGGCAACAGCTCGTGGTGGACCACCACAGCAAGGATAGCTTTTCTGAACTGTTTTTCACATGTGCCATAGACTTAATTATCTATAATTATTTATTGAAGAAACTACACAAATAAAAAATGAACAAATAAATGTGTGATTTAGATAAAACAATTTCTTGGAAAATTTGAATTAATAAAAGTCTGTTAGGCGAACATTCAGATTTCAACTCACCGATCTGGTGTCCCAAGACTGAACACTGCGTAAATTTCGTCCATATTAATAGTATGATTTCAATTGCAATTGGCGGTTATCGTTGGACTACTTAGCGCTTAGAAGCAAGGGCAAATAAACAAATTTATTAAAAACTCTCCTTTGAATGATCTTCTGGCCAATAGCAGGCGTATTTCGAACGACGGGTTCGACGCTTCATCACCTTCTTTGGCATGCGATTATCATCCATTTCGTTCAAATGTGTCCAGCAAAATTTCGGAGGATTGAGTCCATGGTCGCAGCCATATAGCATAGCACAGGTTGGATGATCGTTATCTTATTTGCTAGTTGTATCGGCTTAATTCCGTTGGTTTCGTTGGTGTCCTTTGCTTAATTACAACCGAGGTAGTTGAAGTTGTCTACATACTCGATATTGCGGTCCTCCACTGTGTACGGTCTACGGACTTGATTTTGCTTAGTAGACTAATAAAGACTAATAAAGGAAAGTGCAGCATCCCTCTGAACTAGGTCTATCCTTAATGTCTCAATTCGATTGAACTAATTTTCGGTAGAGATGATAATAGGGTCTATTTTCATCCAAAACTCTCCCACTTGGAGGACATAGGCGTTTAATTTGGAAAAGTGCCCATAGCGGAGACTGGCGTGTCCGAAATCATGAGTAGATTGTGAGTAAATATACCCTTCACTCTCCTCGGGCTAAAAGTTTTTTCCAGCGTACCTATGACTTGTGCTTAATCCTCCCCCTTCCCCCATTATTTTCTTTCCGTAAGTCTCGCAACCTTATACAGGGTTTTCACTTTAAGTTCACCCTTTTGCAAATGGAATTCACCCTTTTGCAAAGGGAACTCACCTTTTTGCAAATAAATTTAACCCTTTTGCAAATGGAATACATTATATATGAAATATAAAAGAAGGTTAATTAAGAATTTTATTGTAATTCATAATAGTGTATGTATGTAATGTATATGTATGCAACATGTAAATTAATAATAATTCGAAAAGACAAAGCCATATGTATCCTGCAGCGGCAGCTGGTAGCTTTACGTACATATTCATATAGTAATTATAACAGTGTCTAGACGTTAAAGTTGCAATACCGTTATTAATAACATCTACTAAATTATGTCTGTTTGAAGGATCGGCTATTATGTTCTTCTATGGGGTTTAGCATCGGGAAATACGGCTTGTTCGACCAATAAGTTCTTGAACTTTGTGTGTCTGGTGGACACTTGCGTTGTCCATAGTTAGCCATACTTGGTCCAGGTTTTCTTTTTCTAATTTCTGCACTACTCGAGTTTACAGTAGACTGCTGTTGTGTTGAAGCGTCCGCCTATTAAAATTAATTGATGTTTTTCGCGTTTTTAGTAAACGGTGAATTCCATTTGCAAAAAGGTTAATTTTATTTGCAAAACGGTGAATTTCTTTTGCAAAAGGGTCAAATGCATTTGCAAAAGGGTGAATTCCATTTGCAAAAGGGTGAACTTAAAGTGAAAACCCTATACAAGAAAAAAACATATTCGCGTGAAGTTTGGAGGATAGAATAATGCAAAAACAATATTTTTACATATTTCGATAAAGACACTTTGATATAAGGTTTGATGGGGGGAACTTAATTTTGGGGGTGTACCATGATCTCCTGGTCCGATTCCATATTCATCGTTACATGAATGTTCGGTGCCATCAATAGAAACACATTTATATGAAATCTGGTTAAAATTGGTGCACACATAAGGAAGAACCTAATTTGGGCTGATGGGTTTGTATGGAAGTCCCATGACCCCATGGTCCGATTCCATCTAATCTTACATAATGTTCTTTGCACCAATGTCATATTTGTGTAAAGTTTGGTTGAAATAAAATAAAAAAGTTTTTCTTAGAAGAACTCAATTTGGGGGATGGGTTTGTATGGCAGCCCTATGACCCCCCGATTTCAGCGATTCAAACATACAAACTGCCTGCAACAAAAAGAAGCATGTGGGCAAAATTTCAGCTCAATAGCTTTTAATAGCCGAGTAAAACGCGTAGAAACAGACAGACAGACGGACATCGCCCAATCGATTGATCATATAATGTATACTTTTTATATGGTCAGAGATGTTTCCGTCAATGCGTTACAAACTTCGTGACAATGTTAATATGTCCTTTCACTCTACGAGCGAAGGGTGTAATGATTCCATTATTAATGAAAACATCATCAAATCTTTCCGATATAAAATTAAACTGTCATTTAGGTCTCGTGTAAAGTTGATTTTCTGGCACTTGTTTGTAACGTTGCAGTTTGGAGCCCCGCATTTATAGTCAAAATGTTAACCAATATTAATTTATTTTATTATAAAAACATACTTAATATTTAACAAAATAAACTACACAAATAAATATTTAATCTACATCACACATTAAAGCTCCGTTATCCATTATTAAAGCTCAGTTATCCTTGTGGTTGAGGTGAACCACCGCGAGCTGTTGCCAAAACGTTGGCACCCTGTTGAGCCACTGCAAGTCCTTGAATTGTGGCATCACGAACTTGTTGTCCAACTCTTTCCTGCAATTCGTTACCTCATTAATTTTCCAATAAAAACTAAATAAGAAAACTTGTGAACTTACCACTGGCTTGAAGACTTTCTTCCAGCAGCTTTGAGCTTCACCCTGGCCGGTCAAAGCGATAAGAACAATTGCGAAAATAACGAAAACTTTAGTGAATTTCATTTTTGTAAGACTAAGCTAAGTCCGAGAAGTATCTGAGTTGATTTTGATGAGACTGCTCGAGAGATTCGTTTGCTGAAATTATGCTGAATTGCTGTTGATCCGGTGCTTTTATACAAAAGTATGATAAGCCACGCTAAGTTAGCTGGAAAAGGAATTTAAGAATTCCCTATTTATTACTTTGAATCGCGACAGTGTTTCTTATCAGAGGAGAATCCCCAAAAATGTAAACAAATGACATGTGCGGATTTTGTAGTATGTACAATATACGAGGGTAGTATACTATCTATTTTTTATTGTCAATAGTAAACAGAATAAATTATTGTATTCTGTTTATTACTATGTGTAGGTACACACTACTGCATCTGGCTTCATTATCGTACTTGTAGGTGGCATCTCTACTTTTTCTTTACTCTATCTTCGGCTTCGCCAATTTATTGTGATGCGACCACGGCTAGTGTAGTTAAGATGACGATCCATCTCATCAATCGATTCATAATTAATCATATCGAGAAATCCCAAACAGCGGTGGTAAACTATTTTCTACTACCATTTTACAATCTACTATGATGATTCATGGGATCGTCAAAGCCGTTGCTTCAAAGAAGCATTTGGTACTTTTCACAATCCAAGTTATGAATGCGTGCACCGTGCACCGTGCACCGCTTCTTTGTGGGCTTGAGGCACAAAAGAGTTAGGGGATTTTTATGAGAGTAGTAAGCAGTTACTTTCTTCGCCATGGATGTTTTTATTTTGGTATGTTACTCTAAGACTAATAGACCGCAATGCCGTATAGGAAATACTTTTACATACTGTACCTGTGAAGAGTATAGGAAAGTGAAGTGATGGAAGTAGAGGTATGTACAAGTCAGCATTTGGGGAACCCCCTCTGGAATGCATTAGACACTAGCTTTAGGTTACTTTGTTTTTTTTTTTTAATGTACACATACATATGTAGATTGAATCAAATTTCGAATGTTAATGAACTATGTCTGCATAAGGCTCATGCCAAGGATCAGTCGAGTAACGTACGGGGTTCCATGTGTTAGGTCGAACACGGGCCTGCAGCCACCCTAGCGTAGTGACTAGGACTGGGACATTTTGGACCGTGGTTTAAATTAACCTTTTGTAGATTTCGGAATAATTTAAGCTAGATTTAAAGGGGATGAATAAGTTAAAAGTGCTCTTGAGCGGAACATTTTTCTTTGCTTTAAAAAAGTTTGAAGCGAGGACCTTGAAGAACATTTGACTGTTGCGCTGAACTACACCGTAAGTCCGGGTGAAAAAAATCAGATTGCTAAATTGATCCCCATAAGGGGAAACATTAAGGTTGAAAGGCTCCGGCTAATTTCTATATCTTCTTCAGTTGTGGCATAACTGCGGACCCTTAGCTATGCTATGCAGGAGGAGGTTCATAGGGTGAACGACTTCGGCCAATTCCAGTTCAGTGATATTACACAGAGCACACACATTTTGAGCACAACTATATACCAAAATACACAATCCCCGAAAGTTTGATGACCGCTGGAAAGGTATGGAAGGTAAAATTTACCCAAATACTTCTCCCACCTCGATCCGGCCAACGGGAGAAAAGCTTTGCGTGTTTATATAGTCAGGGCGGTAAATTACCGCCCGCGCGCCCGCTTGAAGGTTAAGGGCCCTCCTGGATCAGGTAGAACAATTCAAGCTGAGCATAGTTGCAATCCAGGAAATTAAATGGCTCAAAAGCGAGATTAACGGTCTCTCTCCATAATATATATTGAATTTTATTAGCATTTGTCATGCTGTTCTCATTATTTTTCAAAACATCGTTATGGGGCACCCCTCTGATAAGAAATTTTCCCTATGATTCTCAAGTACACCGAGAAAAATAACATCCCTTAAAATTCAATCGATATCCCTTTGAAATCGAGTTACATTCCTATTAAATATAATCCTTTCCTTTTAAATAGATATCTCTTTGATTCAAATTCATTCTTTTTAAATTAATGGGAAATCCTTTAAATCCAAATTTTCAATGGGAAATCTTTTTAAAATGAAATGAAATCGCTTTGTTTACATAGAAAATTGTCATTTTTTTTTTGGTTTACACTCGCAGTCGGTCGGCAGTGTGGTAGAGCGATGTCACAATGTATGGTATAAATTACAATCGTCGACCCGTATAGTCTGTGTGGTGTAGTTGGTAGGGGCGTTAGTCTTCAATTCATAGGGCCGCGGTATCGAATCCCACTGTAGGTAGGTAATTTATTATGCATTTTAGAGCGTCAAGAAGTAAATAAAATGTCGCCAACACTTATAGCGAGGTCAGTTATACAAAACTCATTTATGAGTAATTATGTTCTTTCCCTGTGAAAATTACTCCTTTTGGTGTAATTTAAAGTATTCTTTTGAGTTCATGTATTTGGAAAAACAATGAGATTTCCTTTTAATTTAAAAGGATGGACTCTTTTAAATTAAAGGGAAATCTTTTTGATTTATGGTTGTGACCTGATTAAATTGACACTGCATCACTTTAATTTAAAGTGATCATAGATAGACTTTCAAAAGGAATATCTTATTATTTCAAAGGGATTATACAATGATTCAAAGGGAAACAAATATGAAGCAAAATCATGTTTGAATCTCTTTGAATCATATGCGTATTTTTTGAATTTACAGGATTTTTTATCTGAGTGTAGTATGTATAAGCAACTCGGGGATTTTTATATGATAAGCTCTTACTTCTCAGCCGGTAGTTCATTTTGTGCTTTCTACATAAAAGCACTGGACAATGAAGATTTCAGCATCAGTTGAGTGTTGAATCTCGAGGAATCAGATCTAGAGACGAATTTAGCGGCTATCAAGATGAATTTCACTAAAATTTTCGTAGTTTTTGCAATTGTTCTTATTGCAATGGCCGGTCAGGGGGAAGCTCGTAGCTGGTGGAAGAAAGTCTTCAAACCAGTGGTAAGTTTACTCATTTCCTTTCATTGCAAGTGCATTTGAAACTCATATAGTGCTTTTCATAATTATTTATTGCAGGAAAGAGCTGGACAACGAGTTCGTGATGCCACTATTCAAGGCCTTGCAGTCGCTCAGCAAGGTGCCAATGTTTTGGCAACAGCTCGTGGTGGACCACCACAGCAAGGATAGCTTATCTGAACTGTTTTCACATGTGCCATAGACTTAATTATCTATAATTATTTATTGATGAAACTACATTATTATGGAAAAAATGAACAAATAAATGTGTGATTTAGATAAAACCATTTCTTTTAAAATTTAGATTAATAAAAGTCAAGCGAACATTCAGATTTCAACTCACCGATCTGGTGTCCCACGCAGTGTTGCCAATTTAGCCGTTTTCCGGCCAAATTTAGCCGGAAACTGTGCTGTTTAGCCGGAAGAAATTTGTAATTCCGGCCGGCCGGATTTTTAGCCGGAATTGATTTTCTTTGGCCGTTTTACCGGCTAAAATTATTTTATGAATTTGTTATACCCTTCGGTCATAGAGTGAAAGGGTATATAAGTTTGTAACGCATTAAAGGAAGAAGAAAGTATACATATATAGCATGACTTGGGGAGTCGATTGGGCGATGTCCGTCTATCTGTTGCGACGCGTTTTACTCGGTGGGTATTCCAATTTGAAATTTGGCACACGTGCTTCTTATTTTTGCAGGCTGTTTGTATGTTTGAATCACCGAAATTGGATCACTGGGTAATGGGGCTGCCATATGAACATAGCCCCCAATTTAAGTTTTTCTAAGATTTTTTTTTTGTTTTAAACCAATCTTCACCAAACTTCATAAAAATGGATCCCTATGGATGTCAGAAAAAATATATGTGTTAAAATGGACGGATTCGAACGATAGCGTCATGGGGCTGCCATAAAAACCGAACTTCCCAAATTAGGTTCTTCTAAGAAAAACTTTTTTATTTCAACCAAACCTCATGAAAATATATTTCTATTGACGTCACAAAACATATGCAAAAATTAAAGAAATCGGACCATAGGGTTAGGGTCATAGGGCTGCCATACAAACCCAACCCCCCAAATTAGGTTCTTCAAAGAAAAGCTTTTTTATTTAAATTCAACCAAACCTCATACAAATGTGTTTCTATATTGACGGTACAAAACATACGTAAAAATTTATGGAAAGCAGCCATGCGTTCATGGGACTGCCGTACAAAAAGAGGTTCTTTGAATTGTCAGACGTAGTGCAAGTAGCTTGCCTAATTTAACACTTTCCCGGACACAACGCCAAAATTTGACACGATTTCTATGTCAAATGCTCAAAATTGGACGTCTATAGACGTTGTGTCCGGGAAAGTGTTAAGGGAGTATATTTTTGGGGGGCAATTCCTTCTTCAGCACAAAAGCTAAGTGCTGAAGAAAGGGGTAGGTTGCCTAAAAATATATATATTAAATTAAATTAAATTAAATTTTTGTACTTTACTGGGCAAGCTACTTGCACAGTGTCTGGCGATTCAAAGAACCTACACATTTTCGTAGATGCATTACATTTTGTTGTTGGGTTTGTAGCAACAAATTTATCAAAAATCTAAACCATTTCTCAGTCAAGTTCATAACTTTGGAGCATCAAGGACGTATGTTTGGAACATCAAATTCGATATTTCGGGAACTTAAATCGTAACAGTAAGTGCATATTTGAGCACTGAACTTTTTGAATTTGACAAAAATTTAAAATGATATATGTTCTATATACTATTTCCCGGCCAAGCTCATAATTTTGGAACATCAATTTCAACTTTGCCTAGTTGAGCTATCTAACTCAGAAAAAAGGAAATTTTGACTGTAATGCCAGTGATTGGAGCATATATGTAATAAAACTAAGAAATCTGCTTAAAGCATACTTTACGGGTAATTCTCCAGAAAGAAATAAAATTATTAAAATCAGTTTTTTACTATATTTGTTCGCAATGTGATTGTTTTGTATGATTTAGCCGGTTTTTTGGCCGTTTTCCTGGCTGAAATTTATTTAGCCGGATTTTTAGCCGTTTTTGAAAAAACTAAAGCCGGTTTTCCGGCTAAATTTAGCCGTTTTCTAAATTTCCAGTTGGCAACACTGCTCCCACGACTGAACACTGCGTAAATGTCGTCCATATTAACAGTATCTCAACATGATCTCAATTTCAGTAGGCAAGTTTCTTTAGACTAGTCAGTGTTTAATCTAGAAGAAGAAAGGGCAAACAAAAAAATATTAAAAACTCTTTTTTGAATGATCTTCTGGCCAATATCAGGCAATGGAAGTTCATCGTGCATTACGAACGGAGTGCTGGGTTGGGTTGAATGACTATATCGCAAGGAAAGCGTTCTAAATATATCATCAATATTCCACAAGAAGTTATATTTCGGAAGCCGCGACACCAGAACGGTAGAGGTTTTTAAATAAAGAGCCTAGCATCTAACAGTATTTGAGCAACCCTCTAAACTTCGACCTTCCACTCCTTGTTCACTCCTCTTGGTACTCCTAAAACCAAGGAGTTAAATGTAATTAATCAGTTTTCCTTCATCATCAATGTGGCAAGATAGCTCGACGTCGTCGGGCTTTGGCCGCCTGAATCGTTGACCTCTGATTGTCGCCGGTCATCTGACATTGTCCTTCCGTTTCGGAAGCCATCTGGTGGGCGTCCTCACCAACTGAGTACTCCTATAGCGAACTCTCGGTCGTCCACTCAATCTCGCTTCGTCAGCTTGTTGTATGTTCATCACCTTCTTTGGCACACGGCTATCATCCATTCGTTGTACATGCCCCGCCCATTGCATTCATTGAAGCTTCACGATTTTCGATACTTCCACCAGATGTGCCATTGATCTCGCTCCCGAACAGCCCCGAAAATTCGATGAAGGACTTTTCGTTCGAATCTGTCTAGCAAAGTTTCGGAGGCTTGGGTTGAGGGTCCATGTTTCGCAGCCATATAGCATAGCACAGGTAGGATGTTCGTTGTATACAAGCGGTGCTTCGTGTTCCTCTACGCACGCTTGGAATTAATAATTGGAAGGACCGAAAAATACGTCTTATTTGCTAGTTGTATCCACTTAATTCCATCTGTGTTGTTGGTGTCCTTTGATTAATTACAACCGATGAAGTTGAAGTTTTCTACATACTCGATATTGAGGTCCCCCACTGTGTACGGTCTGCGGCCTTGATTTTGCTTAATAGACAATAAAGAAAAGTGCAGTATCCCTCTGAACCGGTTGTATCCTTAATGTCTCAATTTTGATTCGATTGAACTAATTTTCGGTAGAAATGATAATAGGGTCTATTTCAGCCAAAACTCACCCCCTTGGAGGACATAGGCGATTAATTTGGAACAGTTCCCATAGCGGAGACTGACGTGTCCCTAGCCGGAACGAAGTGAAAAAGTGGTATAATTACTACCGAAATCATGAGTAAAAAAACAAGACCGAGGCTTATTTCGGGCGCGGCCGAAATTTGGATACCCTTCACTATCCTCTGGCTAAAAGTTCAATGCGCCATTGATCTCGCTCGTGAAATTTGGATACCCTTCACTATCCTCTGGCTAAAAGTTTTTTCCAGCGTACCTGTGACTTGTGCTTAACCCTCCCCTTCCCCCTTTTCTTTCCGTAAGTTTCGTAACCTCATAGAAAAAACATATTCGCGTGAGGTATGGAGGATAGAATAAATGATCTCCTGGTCCGATTCCATATTCATCGTTACATATGAATGTTCAGTGCCATCAATAGAAACACATTTATATGAAATCTGGTTGAAATTGGTGCACACATAAGGAAGAACCTAATTTGGGGTGATGGGTTTGTATGGAAGTCCCATGAGCCCATGGTCGGATTCCATCTGATCTTACATAATGTTCTTTGCCACCAATAGAAACATATTTGTGTGAAGTTTGGTTGAAATAAAATAAAAAAGTTTTTCTTAAGGCGGCCCAGACCGACCGGAGTGTGGCACACACCGCACAAAAGACCGGTTCCAAGAATGATACCTTGGAGTCGCCCACAACCACACTGCTGCTGCACGATTTTTTGTATCAATCTTTTGTGCGGTGTTTGCCACACTCCGGTCGGTCTGGGGCCGCCTTTAGAAGAACTCAATTTGGGGGTTGGGTTTGTATGGCAGCTTCATGGTCCGATTCTAGTCATTTTTGTATATGTTTTGTGGCATCAATAGAATTGTTTTTTAGTGAGATTTGGTTGAAGTAAATGCACAAATAAAAAAGTTTTTCTTAAAAGAACTCAATTTGGGGTACCAAGTTTGTATAGCAGCCCGATGACCCCATGGTCCGATTCCATTTATGTGTTTTGTATCATCCATAGAAACACATTTGTGTGAAGTTCCGTTGAAATCGGTGCACAAATAAAAAAGTTTTTCTTAGAAGAACTCAATTTGGGCAGACGGGTTTGTATGGCTGCCCCATGACCCATTGTCCGATTTCAGCGATTCAAACATACAAGCTGCCTGTAACAAACAGCAAGTGCAAGTGTGCAAAATTTCAACTCCATAGCTTTTAAACTGGCCGAGTAAAATGTGTCGCAACTGACGGATAGACGAACATCGTCCAACCGACTCCCCAAGCGATGCTGATCATATATGTATGTATACTTTTTATATGGCCAGATATGTTTCTTTCAATGCGATATAAACTTCGTGACAATGTTAATATGCTCTTTCACTCTACGAGCGAAGGGTATAATGATTCCACGTGCATCAAGTTAGCGAAACAACTTTTGAAAACCGACTCGGCGACTTGACAGTAATTTGCCGTTAATTTGTTGTGAATTAGTTGTGGAAAAATTAATTTTGTCACTCTTTATTTACGTCAACTTAGCGAAACACCCATTTTCTCAGTGAAAATGAAGAGCGACAAAATTGATTTTTCCACAACTAATTCACAACAAATTAGCGGCAAACTACTGTAAAGTCGCCGAGTCGATTTTCAAAAGTTGTTTCGCTAACTTGATGCACGTTATGATTACATTATTAATGAAAACATCATCAAAAAGTCTTTCCTATATAAAATTGAACTGTTATTTAGGTCTCGTGTAAAGTTAATTTTCTGGCACTTGTTTGTAACATTGCAGTTTGGAGCCCCGCATTTATAGTCAAAATGTTAACCAATATTAATTTATTTTATTATAAAACATACTTAATATTTAACAAAATAAACCACACAAATAAATATTTAATCTACATCACACATTAAAGCTCCGTTATCCATTATTAAAGCTCAGTTATCCTTGTGGTTGAGGTGGACCACCGCGAGCTGTTGCCAAAACGTTGGCACCCTGTTGAGCCACTGCAAGTCCTTGAATTGTGGCATCACGAACTCGTTGTCCAACTCTTTCCTGCAATTCGTTACCTCATTAATTTTCCAATAAAAACTAAATAAGAAAACTTCTGAACTTACCACTGGCTTAAAGACTTTCTTCCACCAGCTTCGAGCTTCACCCTGGCCGGTCAAAGCGATAAGAACAATTGCGAAAATAACGAAAACTTTAGTGAATTTCATTTTTGTAATAATACTAAGCTAAATTCGAGAAGTATCTGAGTTGATTTTAGATGAGACTGCTCGAGAGATTCGTTTGCTGAAATGATGCTGAATTGCTGTTGATCCGGTGCTTTTATATGAAATTAAGAAAGTATGAAATGCCACGTTGAAAAAGGAATTAAAAAATTCCCCATTAAGTTTATTACTGTGAATCGCGACAGCGTTTCTTATCAGAGGAGAATCCCCAAAAATGTAAACAAACCACATGTGCGGATTTTGTAGTAAAATAGATTAAGGTAGTATACTATTTAGTATTTATTATACCCTATACAACCCATAAGATGGTATAGGGTATATTGTTTTTGTTACGCCGATATTATGTAACACCTCAAAGGAGCCACCGGAGGTATGGCAAAGTATATATATAAATGATCAGGGTTAGTCCCTGAATCGAATAAGCTGTCTGTCTGTCTGTTAGCACGATAACTCCCGAAATAATGAAGCTAGCGGTTTGAAATTTTTGTCAAATATTTGTTTTGCTAAAATCTTGGACGGTATTGAAAATGGGCCAAATCGGACTACGGGTTCCCCTACCTCCCATACGAACTACCCCTCCTTGATATTTTAATTCGGCCATAGCTTTCGGTAGAATATCGCTATCGACTTGAAATTTTGATCAATGTTTCAGTCTGACATATACTTTGAGTTGATGGAAAGTGGAGTAGGTCCGTCTACCCCTACCCCTACTTCCCCTACAAAGTTATATTCAGCCATATCTTTTGATAGAATGTCACGAAAAACTTCAAATTAGTATCAAATGGTAGCCGTTGGATGCCTTGACAAGGTAATAAAGATGTGTCAAGTCCGACCCATCTACCCCTCCCTCCCCCACAAAAAATATGAAATGGAATATTTTGGGTTTTGCGTGCCTTCTAGGTCTGTACATGGGTATAGGGTATACACTCATCGTGCTATTCGCACGATTAGAACTCGGTCTCGTTTTAATTTGTTAATAGTAAACAGAATAAATTGTTATATTCTTCATACGTGACTTCATCTGCTTTCATTGTCGTGTTTGTAGATAGCTTCTGTACATTTTCTTTATTACATATATATCTTTTCTGATGCGACCACGGCTAGTGTAGTTAAGATGACGCTCCATCCCATCAATCGATTCATGATTAATCATATCGAGAAATCCCAAACAACGGTGGTAAACTATTTTTTACTACCATTTTACAATCTACTATGATGATTCAGTGCTTCGCCAAAGCCGTTGCTTCAAAGAATCATTTGGTACTTTTCACAATCCAAGTTATGAATGAGTGCACCGCTTCTTTGTGGGCTTGAGGCACAAAAGAGTTGGGGGATTTTTATGAGAGTAGTAAGCGGTTACTTTCTTCGTCATGGATGTTTTTATTATGGTATGTTACTCTAAGAAAATAATAGACCGCAATGCCGTATCGGAAATACTCTTACATACTGTACCTGTGAAGAGTATAGGAAGGTGAAGTGATGGAAGTAGAAGTATGTACAAGTCAGCATTTGGGGAACCCCCTTTGGTATGCATTAGACACTAGCTTTAGGTTTCTTTGTTATTTTTTTTATTGTACACATACATAATGTAGATTGAATTAAATTTCGAATGTTAAACATTAAAGTAATGAATATTTAGATTCTCGTTAAATTGAAAAAAAAAAAAATTACAAAACTCCATGTATTTATGTACTCTCGATAAATGAAAAATTTATTGAATGATTTGAATTTAGTTTCCCGTGAGGTACAAGAGTGAGTTCGAATAAGCGAATATGGTTCCGCGTGTCGATCGAAAATTAAGTCGAAACTGTATTGATATAAGTAATATTCATTGAAAAAAAAAAATACACGTAAAAACTTGAATAACAAATATTCTTTTTTCTGGTATATTAAGATCTTACTTCGCCATACCGTTCTCAACATATTTAAAAAAAAACTTCCGATAATTAAAACTCTCGATAAATTGAATCAAATTAGTTGTCCCTTGAATTTCAAATTATCGAGAGTCGACTGTAGCTTCTACGAAGAGCTTTGCTCCAAAAGGTAGTCTCCAGTAGTAGTCAACTGAACATAGTGTCGTCCTTCCAGATTGTCTTTACTTCTGTCTGTCGTACATAATTATACCAATAGCAAGTGTAATTTTTCTATTTTATTTTACTATCTTTAAGTGGGTACAAGGAAATACTACACGGTCGAAGTTGCTCGAAATACTTAATTATGTGTGTAGTCGTATGTTGGAGATTATTAACACAACAGTGAACCGAAATATCTTCTAACTACTAACTTGTATGGTTTGCTTTAAACAAGACTTAAAATGATTTTTTTAGATTAAGCTTAATCAAATGCCATTCATGTTTCCCTTGTTTATTATACAATTGCAGGGGGCGGCGCATAAGGGCCTGCGTGGCTGGGGGTCCTAAAGCCACATGAAAGATTTATCGAACCATAAAAACAACACGACTATGAAAACAACACTCTGACGTATATTTTTTGTTCTAGACAAGAAGAGAAGATATACATTTTTCGTAGTTGTTCTTTTTTCACCAGGTCCCTTAGATCAGGGGTGTCAAACTCAAAACATGCCCCTGGCCAAATAAGACTCTCCTGAGGTTTAGGTGGGCCGCAGGAGGAAAATGTTAAAAACTTTTATATCGACAGTTGATTACAGAATATTACTTTTAAAATGTGACAGAAAGTCTGGCTCACTTTAGCGCAGTGGTGATCCAGTTTGTGCCCCCCTTGCAAGATCGGCTGATCCTGCCCCCCCCCCATGCCATGGGCAAGGAATGCTTTAATTTTGGACATAAGATTAATCCAGGAATCCATTGCCGCAATTTAAATTGTTTGAGCATTTGTTTGTTAGTGCAGCCCATATTTTGGAACTACTTAATTTTAGGAAGTATTATTTAAATTTCATGATTTCCGCATGATTTAAAAAAAAAACATTTAAAGACTATAAATGTTTTTTTTTTAATAAAATTTACGGATTTTGGTCGCTCCAGTAATATCAATATCAATTTTGCTCATGACGAAATTCAGAGATTTTTTATTTTTTTCACGACCTAAAATATTCTCAGCGGTGTTCATCAAATGGACTTTGTAGCAGCGAATTAATCGACGAAAATACAATTTTTGCCATTTTGCAAAGCTTTGCAACAACCGATTACCTCCTGCTGTACATATTTCGAAAGAAGTTCGGAAGAAAACCATAATTAATTATGGCAAGCAAGCCCTAATTTATTAATGGTATGGTATTAATATTAGAGTTGTGCCCGCGCCCCCCTTCCCTAGCCAACACGCCTCCCTACGGGGGGGGGCGTTAGGGAATCACTGTTAGCGGCTTCGGGGAAAATGTACTTCAAGAACATTAAACAATTAAGACATGAAAGCGAAAACGTGAAAATATGATTGAGCTTCAAGTAACCACTTTTTGTGAATAACATGATTTGCGTCAAATTTGGGACAGATGATTAAAAAATATTAGCACCAGTCATCCAGGTCACCCAAAATAACAAAATAGTCAGATTAAATTAATTTAAGCAGAATGGTGGCTAAAAGAAACAATAATTTCTTTGTGATACGGTTCACACTCATGCACCAATACAGCTTGATAAGTATATGTAGGTCTAAAAATCAGGCACTTGGGCTGTGACTATTATGTTGTAGTTTCACATCCAGGTGATTTAGTTAACAATTCCAAGATATCTGTAGTTTTTAGAGCTTTGCCATTTTTCCAAATAAATCTCAATTCATGTTCGGTAAAGCCAACCAATTTTTTATTAACTGCATTTCGGGACAGAACAGTTTCATGAAGAGACTTAGTATTGTCCTGTACGAAAAAGATGAGCTGTCTTATAAAATCAAATAACCGACCTCAAATTGTTGGTAGTATTTGGAGAAAAAAATCCTAAAATAATCTTGCTTAAGCTACTGACGAGTTTTAGTAATTTTTGTAGACTTGAGTTCAACGGCTTAATTTGTTCACATTACCAATTTCAACATTTTTGTATTGATACACATTGTGCTGCTTCGACATGGCCGCGGGCCGCACAGAACTGCTGGGCGGGCCGCATGTGGCCCGCGGGCCGCGAGTTTGACACGTCTGCCTTAGATAATCAAATTTAATATTGTTCTAAAATCTTGGAAAGTTCATAAGACAATCCGGATCCACAAATGGCATGGCTACGTTATTTGCTGTAACTGTAACCGCGGTTTGTAATCCAACCTACCCTTTTCCCAAGCAACAATTCGTTTGCTTTAAAGAAGCACTTCACACTGTAGCAACCATATAGTACCACGGAATTCATTTATCGTGTGACATCGCTTAAAGTAATATTTTGATCCGATAAACCATCCTTAAAGTATTTTCCGGAAAGCTTCTGTCATCATTATGGAATAAATTCAAAGATTGTGGTATAAAACTTCGATAAAACTGTCTCTAAACGTCAACCTAAAAAAGACACTCCTTTAAATACTCCACTCTTGTGTTTATTGGATGAACAATTTATTGGATGACCATACGAATGTCACACGATAAAAATGACACCGACTGTGCTATAGAAGAATATATGCATGTGTGTGAGTTAACTTAGAGAGACTATTGCATGTGTGTGCACACACATGCAATAGTCTCTCTAAGTTAACTCACACACATGCATATATTCTTCTATAGCACAGTCGGTGTCATTTTTATCGTGTGACATTCGTATGGTCATCCAATAAATTGTTCAGCGTAGTTTTATAGAAGGATGGACTTTGTGATTTTTTAAGAATTGACACTTATGAAGTGCTCTGGAATACCACGTTTCTTGAATTGAATTCATTGAAATATTGCATGAAACTAACATTTCCTCACTCCTTGTTAACTTATGAATCAATTAAGATAATCTCAGCGCAGAAAATGTCTGCATTTGATTGATGAATGTGTGGATTTATTCAACTTCAATTGATTGACATATAAAGAAGAAGGTGCAATGGAGAAGAGTCGATAAAGAAGTGTTGAGCACTTGTAGTGTTTACGAGCAATGTTAACTATATGTGAGGTTGGCCGAGTGGTTAGGGCGTCGGACTGGCGTACGACAGTCGCTGGTTCGACGCTGGCTGGGGGAATTTTTTTTTCTTTTTTTCACGAGAAAATGACAGAAAATGATGACATAACACATTGATGTATGTCTTTTTCAAAGCTTAGTTCAGTGCTACAATAAGGTGCAATTGGATCAAAAAACGGCACCAAACGCCATTATTGGACTATTATTCAGATTTTATACCCTGTAAAGTGCCCCTATTATCGTTAGAAGAAAATATTCTATGAAATATTATAGGGATGAAATTGTTACTTGGGTTCCTTGCCAAGTGCCATAATGGCAAAAGGATTATTTAGGTCCCTCTGCAAATAAACTATCTTAAAACATTTTGGTGATTGTACCTTTTCTAAACTTTCGGACTAAATTCCAATCAACTTTGTCAATAACTGTCAAAAACGAACAAAATAGTTTGAGAGTGGTACTAAACTTAGTTCAAACTAGTTAGTACGGCCTGTATATGTCGTTGAGGACTAAAATATTTTATCTTGCTTGCTGTATATACACAGTCATTAGGACAGTGGTGCAGAGGCCACATTTGGTTTGAAAAGAGTCTTGCCAAGATTGCTATATTTAATTTAATATTAATTACAGACGTTCTTGAAGGATTTTAATTAGAGCACACTGAAATTTAAAGCTAAAAAACAAATAGAGTTGAATTAATAACGTGTGTTTTTTTTTTCAATTGTTTATAGCAAGTTAAAAACTAAGGCCAGGCCACCCACCCAAGAAGCGTACGAATCCATTTTTTTTTTGGTTCTGGCGAATTTAATTTTCTTCGATTTTGACACAACGAAAATTCCAAAAATGGATTCGGATTGTACGTGTGTGTTCGGCATTAGGGTAGATAGGGCGCTCGTTTTCAAATCATAGGTTCGCGGGATCGAATCCCATTGTAGACGCAGGTAATTTACTTTGCTTAAATATAACCAACACAATAGAGGTCAATGCTGCGCTGCGTGAGCGTTCTTATTTTAAAATAAAAACTAGGGGGCTTGGCCCCCTGCTTGCTATGCTCGCCAACCCCCGAGCCCGAAGCTAATTTCGGGCGCGGCCGAAATTTGGATACCCTTCGCTCGCCTTGGGCTAACATTTTTTTCGGGCGTACCTAGGACTTGTATTCATTCTTTTTCTTCCGTCTTCACAAAAGTTTTGGGCTTGGTTGAAATAAGTGGGAAATAAAAATATTTACTCAGAAAATTTTATTGAGGTTGCGGGAGCATTACCCCACCGTACGATTCCACTCGTTTTGAATTTTTTTGTTGCTTTGGTAAAGACACATTAATTCAAGGTTTTGTGAAATTGGTCCAAAAAATGTTTCTTAGAAGAACTAGAATAAGGGTTGGGTTTGTATGGCATCCCCAAGACCCCAACCTCCGATTTGATCCATTCCTACATATGTTTTGTGTCATGAATACAAACATTTTTTTGTGAACTTTTGTTCAAATTGGTGGACAAACACAACAGTTTGTATGGCAGCCCCATGACCCCATTGTCCGATTTTGCCGATTCAAACATACAAACTGCCTGCAGCAAAAAGAAGCATTTGTGCAAAATTTCAGCTTCGTTGCTTGCAATTTGGCCGAGTAAAATCATTATAATGATTTCATCAATCATTATAATGATTTCATCAATCATTATAATGATTTCATCAATCGTTTTTATTATTATTATTTTATTTAACTATAGTTTAATAAACGTTACAACAAGAACGCTATTCTCAGTATATGAATGCAAAGAGTCAAAGTAGCTCTTAGTGAAGTTATTTTACCTACGACGTTCTTAATTTTAGTAGTAACGTCAAAATCATGTTTAAAAAATCAAAATCATTTTTCAAAACAGTCATCAATCAATTAACTGACAATCTGTCAACTTGTATGGAAAATGACTGTGACTGATGACTGAAAAGTGTAGATGAACCTTCAACAGTGTTTTCGATTGATTTTACTCTGTTTTTTTTTCTCAGTGTAGGGGAAGAAGAAGAAATTGGCGGAAGGCCCCGAGTGAAGCTGTTCCGCCACTGTACAATTGTCACATTTCGTGTAATGTTCTCCGTGCCTTCCATTTGAATGGAAAACATCGAAACTCGACAAATTACTTACAAAAATCAGATCAGCTCAGCGACAAGGTCGAAACAATCTTCAGCTAATCGCGAACATTGTTCATGAGCTGTGTTGCGATACTACTGTCCACAATGTGGACGCGGAACAATTGCTAAAAAAAATTAATTAACAGCTCAGGAACATTTGTTTACAATGTGGACGTGGACGCGACACAATTGTCCACCAGCTACTCGCGAACAACTGGGGAGCACCGAGCACTATAACATCATGTTCGCATTCAGTTGCGCCACAATTGTTTACAATGGAGACGAGGCTATACGAATACAGCGTTGACAATTATTTATATAAGTAATTTTTTCACAATAAATTAAAATGAAGATCATTTCGATAAAATTGCTGAAAACTTAATAAAAAGAGCCGGAGAAACAGATTTACACATTAAGAGAAGGAATGGCTTAAGCCATTAACAAACAACTAACTAAAGTTAAAGTCCATTCTTTAAAAAAAATCCACCATATTTTTCGTTATAAGTAAAGCGGATATGCATTTTCAATAATTTCATAACGCGATTTTAAATTTAATATTTTTGCGAAAATTCTTGTTCTTCATTTTTGCAACATTATTGAGCAAATGATGGTCCAAATGTGTAATTTGGAATTCGTGCTAATGATGGTAAATTTTCGTCATAATGACGTATTTCCGTCATTCGAAGATATGTGTGTCAATGTTATAAATCCACATCTTTGAAAATATATGGAACGTTTGCAGTAGAGACCATATACCCTACAATCGGCCCAGTTGAAATTCAGACATATTCTACTGTAGTGTCAAATTGTGTAATAAAATTACGTCGATAGTGTCAACAGTATTCGAAATTTTAAAATAGACCTTAATTTCGTTGTGAAGTATGCATCGCATTTTAAGGGTTTCATTGGACGGGATTGGACAATCCTAATGTTGCAATCTGGCAACTGACAGCTCTATCGTAAAGTTTGACATTTTTGAGGTTATACGTACTCAGAACGTTTTGACATACGAGCGCTATTTGTGTTTTTTTACAGTAACTTAAAAGATTCATCTCGACCAAATAATGGAATTAAATCTTGAACATTTTCGTGCGATTTTTTTTTTTAAATTTTCGAAGTGGATTAACTCAGCAACATCCATTAACATAGATGAACTGAATTCAATTTTTGGCGATCAAGCTCAATCAAGGGCCAGTGTTTATCGATGGTATGGTGAATTCAATCGAGGTCGTAGTTCACTTCAAGACGAATTTCGTGAAGGTCGTCCAAAATCAGTTGTTGTTCCGGCAACCATTGATGTTGTGCGCGAACTGATATTGCAAGATCGTCATGTGACCTATAGTGAGATTGAGACAACCTTAGGCATTAGTGGGACCAGCATTACATTCAATATTGCATGAACATTTGACTGTCAAAAGAATTTGTTCGCGTTGGATCCCACACAATTTGTCAATCGATTAAACAAAGGCTCGTGTCGATTGGTCGAAAGAAATGTTCAAAAAATACGATCGCGTCTATGACATCGTGACAGGTGATGAATCGTGGATTTACGCGTATGAGCCCGAAAGTAAACAGCAGTCGACTGGATGGGTGTTTCAAGATAAGCCAAATCCTTAGAAAAAGCATAGTAACCCATGCCATGCGTTAGTCCAGAATGGCCATCAGAAAATAAAAATGGCACCGTTTTCACACTATTGCAGTTCATAGTATGCGTGAAAATTTTATTCAAATGTCAATTTTTTGTTTACAATTGAGAATATGAAATCCGCGTAATATTTATTACTCTCTTAAAATGCCAACGTGATATTTAACCCTTCTGTTGGCGTATAGATCCAGACAGACCATTGGTACTATAATTTGATGAAAAATATCGTTCAACAATATTTTCCACCCTTTCCATATATATTTCAAAGGAACCGACGGCCACAAATGCGATCAAACGTTCGGCGAAATGTAAACTATGTCTAAAGAAACGAAAAAACGGCGCATCATCGTAAGACATAGTATGTAAACTGTTTCAAGATCCAAAATTAAACCTCTTCACAGAAAGTTCAGCTACACCTTAGGCATAATAGCTCGTAGGCGACGACAGAAGGGTTAATAATTGCATCGACAATATTTTGACGTTTGAATTATTTCGTGCGGAGTGTAATACATTTGGAGTCAAACACATATGGGTTGTGTGATCACATAGCCATTCTGGACTAACGCATGACATGGGTTACTATGCTTTTTCTAAGGCCAAATCCAACAAAAGTTGTTCGCGAACGAAGCACTTCCAAGCAAATGGTCGTCTTTTTTTTTCGGAAAAACTGGACATGTCGCAACCGTACCACTAGAACAACGCAGAACAGTCAATTCTGAGTGGTACACAACCATTTGTTTGCCAGTTGTCTTCCAAGAAATCAGGAAAACCAACCGCCGAAGACGGATCACTCTTCACCACGACAAGGCGAGCTCTCACACATCATTTTTGCAGTACTCAAAACATCGATTTGATGGGTCATCCGCCGTATAGTCCTGACTTGGCACCGAATGACTTCTTTTTATTCCCGTACGTAAAAAACAAACTGAGAGGTCGACGTTTTTCATATAAGCAAGCCATAACAAAAATTAACAAACATTGAAAACAAAAATGGCTGCCGTGTCAATGTTCGCTTTAAATAGAGAAGAAACAACTCATAAATACTACATTATACAGTCTAGTCAACTCTACTTTTTCCAATTAGTTGACCATAGAACTAGCTATAAAGTTAGCGCTCACGAATTGCGATAAATATGATAATAATAAGGCCCGATTGTTTGCCGTCAAAACCTCATAATACTTTTAGTGACTTTTTAAGTTCCGAGCTCCTTCCTTCATTTGTATTGTTCAATAAAACACAAGGTCGTTATGAGAATTTATAAACTTCTTGTGGTATTAATGATAGTTTTTGTATTAACAACATCCGCTCGCCGGGATAGAACAGAAAGAAAGGAAAGAAATCGCGGAGGGCGAACGCAAAAAGTTCTTAATAGTGTGGTAAATATTTTACACAAAATACAGTGTCGAAAATAGTCATAATCACATAAAGTAAATTTTTATCAAAAATGCAAGGACAAGGCTGGCGATTATGCTGCTATTGCAGTCTCAGATGGCATCGAAATTATCAAGGCTAGTCTAGGGATTATAGAGAAAATTAAAATCAGCATAGAATCGCATACGGTACCTCCGGAAGTAAGACCAGAAACTAATAAAAAAGATATGGGCACACCTACAACAAGTGCTAGTTCTACATCCTCGGCTACTGCTACGACTTCAACAACAACAATCAAGAAGCAACAGAGCAAGGATAGTAAAGATAAAGTTGAAGTAAAAAAGACAAGTGATAAGGCATAGTGAAAATGAGAAGGAAAAAGTTGCAATTATCTACTAACTACAATACATGTAAAAATAATTGAAAATTAAGGAAACAATTGTTTTTTTATTAACCGGGTTGTCCTCGAAGGGGTGAAAAAAGTCAGCTTTATGACTTTTCATCAAAGCTGAGTATCAGGGTGCCGCGGTAGGAAGAGTATTCCTATCGTATAGCATAAAGGGTATAATAGTTGCGAATTATTTTAAAACTTTAAAATTCGCGATTTTCAACAAAAATCTTATTTACACCAACCAATAGGATAAATACTAATTACTCAAGTACATACATCCAAGTTTCTCAGCGGTGCAACTCCAAGCGATCCTTAAGCTGTTATTTGGCTTCTCGCTTAATCGTAAGTTGATATTACGTAAAATAACGGTATCTAAATTTAATTTTTTAAGTATTAATTAAAAATTAATTGATTAAAATCTGACTCTGTGCCTTAAAATCAGTATTAAGGTACGTTGCCCTCGACGCGGCCGCACGACAGCGACTCGCTCATTCCATTAAAAAATTCGTTTTTCTCTCATTTTAAAAACGAGTTTTTATATGGAATGAGCGAGTCGCTGTCGTGCAGTCGTGTCGAGGAAAATGTACCTTTAATCATTGGATAAAATGTAATTATCTGACTATCAGCTTTTTTGGTTATAGCATCGATATTTGCTTTGAAAGTGAGTTTTTTGTCAAGCAACACTCCTAAGTATTTTATAAAATCTACTTTCCACACTATTCGTTTCGACTCTATATGGGTTTAACTCCAATGTTCATGTTTGTTTGACGACGATATCAGTAATATATGCATCGACAGGACTCTCCCTCCTGTAGAGCGCAACGTGCATTCGCTTCCGCCTCCTGTTGTCTGGATGTGAATGTCAGCATCACTGAAACTGGCATAAAAACATGAAAAATCGGCATGGAAAAATATACACAGAACAAACAGAACAGAAAAGGGGTTCAATAGGGAAAACTCGGTGAGTGTGTAAAACGTGCAAAAATCCCGGAAAAATCGAAAAGTTCATACGAAGCGGAAATACAACAGCAAATGTTTTGCATAAACATGAAATTCAAATGTTGTCCGTTCCGTTGGCGTGCTCATCTCATACGAACCGAAAACAAGCAGATTTCCAATATTGTGTATGTATTCTGCCCTGGCCGATATGTACTTCCATATCCTTTCTTTTGCCCGCTTGTCAGAATTAATTCTAGGACGCGACGTATCCTCTGAAAAGCGGTTACATTTCTCATTTTGAATTCCATAAAAATGCTAGATGTAATATATCGGAGGAGATGAAAACACGTCCTTACTCTTTGGTGGTCGCAAGCGGAAGAGGCCGAGCACACGTTTATTACAATTGTCATTATAAATGTCATTATGTCAAATATTATAGATAATTCACAATAGTAAAACATATGTTACAATAATATCCAATATTATAGTACAATAAAATAATATAATAATATCCAACAACCTCTTCCTTAAATTGTTTACATCAATTCATACATAATTTTCAGAGTGATGAGGAAATATATAAAGTTTACAAAATAAATTTCAAAGTGTAAATTAATCTCCATACATTCATTTTACTACAATTACTTTAACTGATTTCAATTCTAATTACATGTTTCATTTCAATAATAAAAGTTTAGATATATTTCATTTATTCAAAAATCATAACTAGTATTTTATTTTTGACCTTTCATTTTCTCTATGGCTTCTAATAATGCTATTCTACGGACTCTATCATCTCCCTCTCTTACATCTATTTCGGCATCTGCGGTTGCCATCGAGTGATCCACCTGCTGTTCTTCGCCATCGTTGGAAATCTCGGAAATGTTGGGTGAATTTGTAGGATTATTTGAAGAATCATTGGATTCCTCGATCGGCATATCATTTTCATTGGCTGGTCGCATTTGATTTATATGTCTTTTTATAGGACGATTATTATTATTAATCAGTAGACAAGTGTAATTTCGCGGGCCAATTTTATTTTTGACAACAGCAGACGACCAACTTGGTTTATTGGGGTCGCTATAATTTCGAATATGGACTTTTTGTCCAACTGAAAATTGTACATTTCGATTGCCACGAAAATTTTTAATTGCAACATGTTGAGCTTTATGAATGTTTTGCTTTAATAGTGGCGGTTTTAGCAAACTAAACCGAGACCTGAGTTCTCTATTAAAAAGTAGTTTTGCAGGAGACTCCCCTGTTGTACAGTGCTTCATGATGCGATAGTCAAATAAAAATCGGTTTAAAGTTACTTGAAAATCGGATTGATCATGTTGGAGTGCTGCATATAAAGATTTCTTTAAAGTTTTAACAAAGTTTTCAGCCTGACCATTCGTTGCAGGATGACCAGGAGCTGTGAAAACATGCTTTATTCCGTTCATATCAACAAAATTTTTGAAGTCTTGTGATGTAAATTGTCTACCGTTATCGGTTACCAGGGATTCCACTAAGCCAAATCGACAAAAAACTTCCCTAAGCTTATCTATAGTGAATGAAGACGTAATGTCTTTGGTTTTGAATGCTTCTGTCCATTTCGAAAAAGAGTCCACTATTAATAAAATATAATAACCTTTGATTGGACCGGCAAAGTCAACATGAATTCTTTGCCATGGAGAGAATGTTGGCGCCCACGGAATTAACGTTGCCTTTTCTGGGCTAGCCTGATATTTTTGACATGGACTACAATTTCTTACCAAATTTTCAATTTCTTGATCCATTTTTGGCCACCAAATGTATGAGCGCGCCAAAGATTTAGTTTTTACTATACCGAAGTGTGACTGGTGTAGTAAATCTAACACACTACTCCTTAATTTAGTAGGAATCACTGTTCGATATCCCCACAAAATGCAATCTCTCTCTACTGTTAGCTCTGAATGCCTGGTTCTAAATGGCTCAAAATCTTTGCCGTCCAATTTTTCCAAAGTTCCATCTTGAATACAACTTAATACCTTTGACAGAATTCTGTCCCTTTTTGTTTCAATTCCTATGGTTTTATAATTTAAATTTAACGGATTAATAAACCCTACATAATCTATGTAATTTGGTTCTGGCTTTTCTTCAGTAATTTCTGATTGAGGCATCCTAGACAAACTGTCCGCCTTATTTGAGGAGCCCTTTATATATTTAATATTGTAATCGAATCCCGAAAGTGTAAAGGCCCATCGTTGCATTCGTGATGCAGCCATTACGGGAATGCCCTTATGTTGACCGAAAATAGCCAACAGTGGGCTGTGATCGGTTTTTAATACGAAATGTGTGCCCAATAAATATTGTTTCAACTTCGTTACGCTAAATATTATTGCGAGTGCTTCTTTTTCAATTGTACTGTATCTTTTTTCAGCGCTATTTAACGCTCTTGATACAAAGGCAACGGGCTTTTCACTTCCGTCATCAAACACATGCAATAAAACTCCAGCGATCGCTAAATTAGATGCGTCAGTCGACAAAACTGTCGGTAGTTTAGGATCAAAGTGAACAAGCGTTTTACTCGAACAGATTTCCATCTTCATTTGTTCATAAGCTTTCTGACACTGGTTTGTCCAGTTAAACTCAACACCCTTTTTTAATAAGTCGTACAAAGGAGTCATTTTATCAGCAAAATTCTGAATAAAATTTGAATGGTGGTTAACCAGACCAATAAAAGCTCTCAATTCGGAAACATTGGATGGTTTGGGTGCATTCAAAACAACTTTAATGCGTTCCATATTATTGGAAAGACCTGTTGCGTCAATATCAAAACCTAAGTACGAAATTTTCTTTTTAAAAAATTCGCACTTATCAGAATTTAACCTCAATCCAGCTTCTCTGAGGCGTTGCAGTACATCTCTTAATGTTTTGAGATGGACTGACAAGTTTGGTCCAGTGATGACAATATCATCCTGGTAGCAAAATACGTTTTCAAATTGTGATAAAAGACCTTCAATCGTCTTTTGAAATATTGCAGCCGCTGTTTTGACTCCAAAAGGTAACCTGGTCATTGAAAAAATCCCTTTGTGAGTGCTCCAGGTACAAATTTTCTGAGATTGTTTGTTCAAAACAAGCTGATTATAAGCGTTGGACATATCGAGTTTTGTAAAGAGCTTGCCACCTTGCATTGAAGCAAATATTTGTTCAATACGTGGCAGAGGATATTTAAAGTCCTTAAGAAATTTATTTATGGTTGTCTTATAATCACCACAAATTCGAAGCTTGCCGTTTGGCTTCAAGATTGGAACAAGAGGTGTGCCCCATTCAGAATCATTAGTTGGGACAAGCATCCCGGAACTCACTAACTGGTCCAATTGATTTTCAATTTCTTCTTTCCACGCAAAAGGAATAGGGCGCGGCTTACAAAATATAGGTTGGCAATCAGGCATGATTGCTAAATTGATTTCGGCTAACTTGTATTTACCTAAGCCACTCTTAAAAACATCCGAAAACTCACTTTTAAGCGACTCACTAATTTCACTATAATCATCCGAGATTTGAGAAGTTTCGTTAATAACCAAGTTGACTGTAGATTTTTGGACTAACTCAAAATTAAATCCGCGCAAAAAATCCCGACCCAATAATGTTGGTCTATTTGTGTCAGTTACGATTATGTTACCTCTTATTTTCTGGCCGTTGAAGTTTACAGTTGCCTCGAATTGTCCATACAACTTCAAAGTTTCGCCTCCATAGCCGGTGAATGATGATGTGCATGATCGAAGAATCCGTCTGTCGTAATTGCGATCAAATACATTGATAGACATCAGCGAACATGGCGCTCCTGTATCACACATTGCCAACATTGATTTGCCTTCGATCTCCACCGATAGCTCGTAACAATTCGATGCACTACTTTGATCGTCGATGGCAAAGACCGAGAAGTCCGAACTAACATCTTCAATTACGCTGTAAATGGAAAAATTATTATTATTATTAGCACCATCATCACTCTGAATGTATTTAACTTCATTATCTTCTCTACGACTTCCCTTGTTTCGGCATATGCTCGCTAAATGCCCCTGCTTTCCACATGAATGGCACTTCGCTTTGCGGAACTTGCATATATCTGACGCGTGGTTCTTCCAACCACAATGTCGACACACTTTCTTAGGTTGGGAATTGTTCGTTGAACTATTGTTTCCCTCGTTGTTCGTCTTTTTCGGCTTATTTTTGAACTTTTGAACAAAATTCACCTGTTGACACTTTTCGGCATATTTCGTCTCGTATATTAACGCTTTCTTTAGCGCACTGCTGAGGGACAGAGTTTCATCTTCCTCGCACAATTTCTCAAAAATTTTCGTTGGTAGTTCTGTGATGAACTTATCTAAAACTTTCTGCTCCATTCCGCTTCCGAATTTGCAGTCCATAGACAGTTTCTTAACCCGAGCAAACCACGCGGCCACCGTTTCGCTGTCAGACTTTTTCGCAGAATAAAAATTCTTTCGTTCCCGAAATACGATTACTGGTGGCATAAAATGCCTTTTTAATATGTCCACCAGTTCCTTATACGTTTTCGCGCTTGGTAACGTTGGGCTGCATATACAATGTATAATGCTGTATGCCTCCGATCCAATCATTTTCAACAATGTTGAAACTTTCCCCTCTGATGTGGTGCAGCCGACTTCGATGAAGTGCATCTCGAGTCGTTCGTTCCACAATTGAAAATTTTCATGCACGGAAAATTCCGGCATATTCGATGCCCTAACCACTGGGCTTATTACTTGGCTGATATTTAAATCGTCGTTCGCCATTGTTAAATGTTAAATACAATATAACACAAACCCGTTAGCCTTGAGATCCTCGTCGCCAATTTGTAATATATCGGAGGAGATGAAAACACGTCCTTACTCTTTGGTGGTCGCAAGCGGAAGAGGCCGAGCACACGTTTATTACAATTGTCATTATAAATGTCATTATGTCAAATATTATAGATAATTCACAATAGTAAAACATATGTTACAATAATATCCAATATTATAGTACAATAAAATAATATAATAATATCCAACACTAGAGATGCAGGCAAGATTTCTTTTATCAAATTTATATTAAATTAGGTGGTCACCTTATACCGGACCTCCACCAATTTAACATCCTGTGAAACGATACCAAGAAGTGATAATGAAACATATTAGAGAACCATAGCGATCAGAAACCAACTAGAATAGTCTCCAAGATGAGAATCTTCTTCTTCTTTTGTATGGTTTTATAAAATTAAAGGTCACGATTTTTCCAAATGTGGTTTTCCGGTTTCCTCGGGAAACGAGTTTTTACATGATTAGTCTGCATACAAAATGGAGGAGGCCAATTCCAGGAGCATTATTCCAATTCATCAAACAGACCCATTTAACCATTAGTTAATATTTTTAGTTTATTGGTTATTTCTCATATTCAAAACTTTTTTATACCCTATACTATACTATAAGATGGTATAGGGTATATTGTTTTTGTTACGCCGATATTATGTAACACCGCAAAGGAGCCACCGGAGGTATGGCAAAGTATATGTATAAATGATCAGGGTCGGTCCCTGAATCTAATAAGCCATGTTTGTCTGTCTGTCTGTCCGTGTGTCTGTCTGTTAGCACGATAACTCCCGAAATAATGAAGCTAGCGGTTTTCCCCTACCTCCCATACAAACTACCCCTCCTTATACCCATAAGATGGTAGAGGGTATATTGTTTTTGTTACGACGATTTATGTAACACCTCAAAGGAGCCACCGGAGGTATGACAAAGTATAAATATAAATGATCAGGGATCCCCTACATCCCATACAAATGACCCCTCCATGATAGTGTAATTCGTCCATATTTTTCGACAGGATATCGCTAGGGACCTGAAATTTTCATCGATGCCTAATTGTGACATATCCTTGAAGTTGGTGGAAAGTGGAAAAGGTCTGACTACCCCTACCCCTACATCCCCTACAAAGCAATATTCCGTCATATCTTTTGACAGAATGCCGCGAAAAACTTCAAATTTATAGCAAATGATAGCTGTTGGATGCCGTTATAAGATATTAAAGATGTGCGAGATTCGACCCATCAAACCTATCCCCCTTAAAAAAAAATAAATGGAATATTTTCGGTTTTACGCGCATTCTAGGTCTGTACATGGGTATAGGGTATATACACTCATCGTGCTATTCGCACGATTAGAACTCGGTCTCGTTGATATTTTAATTCGGCCATAACTTTCGCTAGAATATCGCTATCGAATTGAAATTTTGATCAATATATGATTCTGACATATACTGTGAGTTGATGGAAAGTGGGGTAGGTCCGACTACCCCTACCCCTACTTCCCCTACAAAGTTATATTCAGCCATATCTTTTGATAGAATGTCACGAAAAACTTCAAATTAGTATCAAATGGTAGCCGTTGGATACCTTGACAAGGTAATAAAGATGTGTCAGGTCCGACTCATCTACCCCTCCCTCCCCCACAAAAAATATGAAATTGAATATTTTGGGTTTTGCGTGCCTTCTAGTTATGTACATGGGTATAGGGTATACACTCATCGTGCTATTCGCACGATTAGAACTCGGTCTCGTTTTCATTTTTATTTAACAAATTTTCAAAATTGCGATAGTAGAATATAAAAAATAAATGAATAAAATTTCAGTTTGAATAATCCGATAAGAAAATAATTACCTCGTTTTTTTACATCCAATATGTGTAATTCCAAAATCCCGCAATGTAAATATGGAAAGTGATATACCGTTGGAAAGCCAACATATTAAAGCAACTTTTATCAGCTTTACAGAGTTGTACGTATAAGGCACCGTCGTGAAATTACTGTTTGAATTTTCGATGAAAAATTTCTACTAAGTTTGAGTAACTGTATCTTTAAAGTGGCGATAATGTTGGCCACAGAAAAAACTTTAGTTTTTGTGAAATTTTATGTAGTTTCTGAAACTGAAATCAAATCTTGGGTGGAGTCATCAGGAGGGCTGCAAATTATGATTTTGCATGACAAGACACGATTTTCGATGACTTTCACAAAAAGAGCGATAACAGGGTAACGGTAAAAAAAATTCCGATTGTATTGGTAATTTTTTTCCTAAAACAGTATTGACCACCTAATGCGGGACATCCTGTATATTAGATAAAACAAACAAGGATTTTGAGCTACTTGTACTTGGTACTCGCAAAGTTGATCGATCACACCACTTCCAAGGTTTAAAAATGTACTAGAAATCCTATGCCAGTTCGTCTCCAGAAACGTGACGAGTAAGGTGAGGGCTTTGGGCGGCTTAGGCTCTAGAAAAACTAATCGATTTCGTCCCCTTGCGTGGGGACGAGTTTAACAACGGTTTTTGGCTGTTTTCGACACAAAATGTACTCGAAACTCTATGTGAGCTCGTCAACTTTCAGGGGACGAAATCGGTGATAATTTTGGGCAGTTTTGGCAGTAGAAATGTAAGCGATTTCGCCCCCAAGCAGGTGACGAACTGAACTAGGTTTCCTAAATACGCATCGGCATCCGGGAACACTATGGTATGGCCGAACTGCAGAAACCTAAGTTTCACTCGACTCCACAATTTCTTCCATGGGCACCTTTGTTGTTGCTATTGTTGTAGGTAATACGTGTTGCTTGAGTTCAGGACCACTGACAGATTCATTTTAATCAGCTGATAATCTGGCTTGTATATCTAAATGGCGTTCATTTTATCCCGTTAGGACAGGGGATTTACTCGAGTAATACGGGAAGGTAACGTCCCGTAGAGAAACATAAAAATTGGCTGGAGTCGTTTAACTTATGAAATACCTCCATTTTTAGAACTGTTTTTGTCGTCCTCATTCTCTTCACAAATACTATGTAAATATGTATTAATAAAATGGTGCCAACGTAAAAGGCAATCCAAGTTGAATGTGATTTCTTTTTTTATATGTTACGCTGCAGTTCGCTCAGAATCGTGATTGGCCATATTTTAATAGCCGGCGCATTTTTTTTTTAAACAGTTCGACACATTCATTTATCAAACAAACTTGTGACTAGAAGCTTAAGTCTAAAACATCCGAAATTAAAAAAAAAACTGAAATACATACTTAAAAAGTCAGAGGATTGTTTGTGGAAAGTTATTCGTTGCGATGAATATGAAAATTTTTAATATTCTTGTAATTTTAATGGTGATTTTGTCGCTAACATTGGCACATGAAAACTTTGAAAAATCCTTTCGAAAAGTTATCTATCAAGTGGTAAGCTGATACGGTGTTGTACGAATATCTCTACTACTGGAATTCACTTATTTTCTTCCATCATAATTCAGAACAAAGTTGGTGACTATGCTGTTACGGCAATATCGGGTGGTCTAGGAATCGTGGAATACATTTTCAATGTTTTACGCAGAATTTTGGACGAACTAAGGTGGAATGCTTAAGACTAATTCAGAAACAAGACAAAGTTTTTATAAAAATTTAAATATGTTTATTACTATATTTCTTATAAGTTAAATTAATAAATATCTATACTAAATGTGGCACACTTCTTTCATACACAACTCGCTATCACCAAAAAAGCAAGCAACCGCTTATCCTTGTGGTGGGCCTCCTCGTACAGTTGCCAAAACATTTGCTCCTTGCTGTGCAATAGCGATCGTCTTTATTGTTGCATCGCGGATTCTTTGACCGGCTCGCTCCTAATAAATGAAAAACAAAACATTAGTTAGTTTCTAGTGAAAAAATGACAAAATGAGCGTGAAGTTAACACTGGGATAAAAATGATTTAAACTCATTTCATTCAAGGAATATAAGAAATAATTAAAAATGAACTTACCACCGGCTTGAAGATTTTCTTCCATAAACTTCTCGATTCACCCTGGCTGGTAAATGCGACAAGAACAATTGCGAAGATAACGAACAATTTGGTGAAATTCATTTTGCTGTATGCGCTTCGGTTTGACTAAGCTTGAGCTGAGTTGAGACAAGATACTCGCGAGATGTGGTACAGAATTGAACTGATGCCAATCAAAGATGTATCTGGCGGTTTTATAGAAAGTCGCTATCAACAGTAGAACAATCTATTGGAAATTCCATGTGCTGGAAATCCCCCATTAAGAGGAATCCCATTTGATTGATTCGGTTATAGTAACATTTTCCGACGGCATTCTTATCACAACTGAGGATATTTTTTTATTGAGACAATTGGGATAGGGTATGGTTAATGCTACCAACTATACTGTTTTTAAAAGGAGACTCCTTTTTTTCCTATTCTGATCCTTTCAGAATTCTGTCCTTTTTTTGATACTTTATCCGACCTTTTTTTACAAAGAAAAAAAAAGTTAATTACTATTGAATTGAGATTATAATTTTAATCGAAACACCGACCTGCATCAAACGCACTCTAGCAATTGTCGCGAATGTTCTAACTACTTATGCAATGACTGTTCTAAAACGAATTGTCGGAAAGGAATTTTCTTTGCATTACAACGGATGCATCCAATCACGGAAATATTAAGTCCGATATTTTATTCCCACAATCGGAGTACGTGTGAAGATGTTGGAGCTTTGTTCATGAAAAGGTGAGATAGTACAGATCATTTCCGAATTGATAAAACGTACTGCCGAGTAAAACGGAATCGCCGAAAAAGTTGTTGGATTCTGTAGCGGCATGCTGTCCGATTATTTTCGGCTCACGTGACCGTGGTGGAAGCAACAATGTTTTTAATATTTTGAAACCATGGAAACCACAAATTGTTGGTGTTGGCTACGCTGCACACATAGTTTTACGCACTGAAGTCGGCCTGTGACCGACTGCCAATGGACTTGAAATGCGTGGTCGTGAAAATTTACTCGCATTTTTACATAAACACAGTTCGTGTTGAAAGGTTGAAATCAATTAAATCTGCGATTCTGAAAATGCAGAATATTTCAAACTGCTTATGCCAAGACGCGTTTTTTGGCTTTGGGACCTGCCATAGCCTCGATTTTAAAAATCTTCGAACTAGTAAAGGCATATTTTTTGGATCTCAAGATGTGTCCAAAAATAATCGAGGACTTTTTTCATTCGCCCTTTTCTAAACTTTGGCTGCTTTTCGTGAAAGACACTTAAATCCATGTCGACAGTCAAGATCAATAGTCGTTTCGTGTGTTGACTTCTATAACTTCATTAAAACACAGCCAGAACTATTGCGAAAAATTTCCGGTCAGGCGAACACGATTTCAAGCACCCAGAATCGAGTCCGGGTGCAATGTCAATTGATATGTTCTCTAACGACGAGGCTGACTAAGGCGCGTCTAAGGTAACGATAAGTTGGACGAACATAGTCGTGAAACTTTTACAAACGATACAAATTTCACATGTTGTCCAAGTCATCGCTACGGGCCCGATTTAGCTAAGTTAGCCAACTTGTAAAATTGTTACGTGTTTGCAAAAGTTGACTTCCAATATTGTCCACCTTATCGTTCATTGGAGACGTACCTCAACAAAATTTCCTTATTTTCATTTATTTCGATTTGATTTTTACATTAATCGTATTATATGTATTATACGCCAGTAAAACTTTACAAAAAAAAGGCCTAACCTCGGGTTTCAAAGTATTATTAACTATATAAATCCAAATTTGCAACCCTGGGGACCCTGTGCTAATTTTTTGGCGAGCTCTTTTTTTACATTTTCAACAATATTTTTTTTTAAATAATTGTCTTGGATAAAAACTGTGTTTGGCATTTTGAAACTAGACAGAATTTCCAATCCAATGATATCCTAACCAATTTTCTAGGTCAAATATTGACGAAATTACAGGTTTTTAAGAATAGGGTATTTTTTACCAAAAAAATTGCGAATTTCAAGTAAATGTCGTTTCGGCAAACAACATAAGCTTAGAATTCGCCTATTTTTTTGTAGAAAATACCCTATTTTTGAAAACCTGTATCTCCGTCAATATTTGACTTACAAAAGTGGTTAGGATATCATTGGATTGGGAATTGTCTACTTTCAAAATGCAGATCATCGTTTTTTTCTAAGATATTTTTTTTTAAATATTGTTGGAAATGTAAAAAAAGAGCACAAAAATCGCTCTTTTTCGCTAGCCAAAAAATTAGCACAGGGTACCCAAGGTTGCAAATCTGGATTTATATAGCCAGTAATACTCTGAAACAGATAAGCGAAAGAACGGTAGGTTAATGGCGATTTTGACAGTTCGCGCACAGCATCGATGGTTTCCGGAACAACAACTGATTTTGGACGACCTTCACGAAATTCATCTTAAGCTATTCGTTGCTATTTAAGACTATAAGGCTATTCATTGCTATTTCAAGCTATTCATTGCTATTTATAACTATTTTAAGCTACTCATTGCTATTTCAAGCTATTCATAGCTATTTATAACTATTTTAAGCTATTCATAGCTATTTATAACTATTTTAAGCTACTCAATGCTATTTTAAGTGATGTTAATTTATTTATTTAATTTTCATTGCTATTTTAAGCAACTTATTGCTATTTAATACTATTCATAGCTATTTTAAGCTATCCATAGCTATTTTAAGCTATTCTCATTGCTATTCAGCTATTCAAATCTGTTCGCTGATATTTTGTTTTATTTATTTAATATTCATTGCTATTTTAAGCTATTCCTTGCTATTTTAAGCTATTCATATTTGACCGCTGATATTTTAATTTTTTTATTTAATATTCATTGCTATTTTGGACTATTCATTGCTATTTTAAGCTATTCATTGCTTTTTTATGCTACTCTTTGCTATTTTAAGCTACTCGTTGCTATTTTAACACTAGAAGGGTCAGGAATTTTGTATACCTAATAGGGTCACAGCCGTCAATTTGACGGCAAGGTGTTTATAGCTGAATTGGTACTCCCAGAAATATAAAAATCTATCAAGGATTGGGAATTTTGTCTACTTTCAAAATGCAGATCATCGTTTCTTTCCAAGATAATTTTTTTTTTTTTAAATATTGTTAGAAATGTAAAAAAAGAGCACAAAAATCGCTCTTTTTCGCTCGCCAAAAATTAGCACAATAACCAGGGTTACAAATCTGGATTTATATAGCCAGTAATACTCTAAAACAGATAAGCGAAAGAACGGTAGTATTCCATTTATTCCGAGGTTAATGTCGATTTTGACAGTTCGCGCACAGCATCAGTGGTTTCCGGAACAACAACTGATTTCACGAAATTCATCTTAAGCTATTCGTTGCTATTTCTGGCTATTCATTGCTATTTAAGACTATAAGGCTATTCATTGCTATTTCAAGCTATTTATAACTATTTTAAGCTACTCATTGCTATTTCAAACTATTCATAGCTATTTATAACTATTTTAAGCTACTCATTGCTATTTCAAGCTATTCATAGCTATTTATAACTATTTTAAGCTACTCATTGCTATTTCAAGCTATTCATAGCTATTTATAACTATTTTAAGCTACTCGTTGCTATTTTAGGTGATGTTGATTTATTTATTTAATTTTCATTGCTATTTAATACTATTCATAGCTATTTTAAGCTATCCATAGCTATTTTAAGCTATCCATAGCTATTTTAAGCTATCCATAGCTACTTTAAGCTATCCATAGCTATTTTAAGCTATCCATAGCTATTTTAAGCTTTTAAAATCTGTTCGCTGATATTTTGTTTTATTTATTTAATATTCATTGCTATTTAAAACTATTCATTGCTATTTTAAGCTATTTCTTGCTATTTTAAGCTATTCATATTTGACCGCTGATATTTTAATTAATTTATTTAATATTCATTGCTATTTTGGACTATTCATTGCTATTTTAAGCTATTCATTGCTATTTTATGCTACTCTTTGCTATTTTAAGCTACTCGTTGCTATTTTAACACTAGAAGGGTCAGGAATTTTGTATACCTAATAGGGTCACAGCCTTCAATTTGACGGCAAGCTGAATTGGTACTCCCAGAAATATAAAAATCAATCAAGGATTGGGAATTTTGTCTAATTTCAAAATGCAGATCATCGTTTTTTTCTAAGATAATTTTTTTTAAATATTGTTGGAAATTTAAAAAAGAGCACAAAAATCGCTCTTTTTCGCTCGCCAAAAAATTAGCACAGGGTCCCCAGGGTTGCAAATCTGGATTTATATAGCCAGTAATACTCTAAAACAGATAAGCGAAAGAACGGTAGTATTCCATTTATTCCGAGGTTAATGTCGATTTTGACTGGCCTATTATATATGTATATCTATTATTATTACAAAATGTTTAATGAAATAAAATAAAAACTGGACGAATACACGTACTTTCTAACCCTTTTTTATCCTTTTATCTGGAAGGGTCACATCCTTTAAATTCGGTAATACTAGCTGGTAGCATTAGGTATGGTTATATTTCCAAAATATATAATATTAAGAATAGTCGTTAAATCACGTACGTACGTAATGAATCTTTTGTTTTCCCCTAACTTCTTGAAGATCATGGTGCGTGGACGATTTTCGTGTGTAGTTGTCAACAAACCACGTCGAAACGTTTGTGCATGGGGCGAAAATGTTTGTGCATGATTATGCCACATTAATTTTCGTTTGTGCTTCGCTAATTATTATTTAATTATAGCATGTTTAAATTCAGAAGTTAGCCTGTAATTTTTTAAATATCATCGGATGGGAATAAATTTGGTATCAATCGAAAGGAAATCGTTTATCCCTTAATTTTTGCGTTTGTGTCTCCTGAAAACGCAAGGACTTAGGTGAAATAAAGGAAAAACCCGACTGGTTTTGTCACGACTAAAAGTGCTGTGTTATACTCAAGCCCATTGTGAACTTAGTTTGCAGAATGTGAAGTTAGCCTGTAATTGTCTGGGAATAAATTTAGTATCAATCGAAACTCATCGTTTTCGACCATATTTAAAAATATTTACAGGCTAACTTCACGAAATTTAATGTTGCACAATCATGCACAAACGTTTGTGCGGGGGGGCAAGTCATCGAGATTGAAACGCTGCAAGTACTACCGTTGTCCACTATGATCCGTTTGGAATTGGGCTAAAGAATGGCGTGTCTTTACGTTGACCACAGGACAACTAGCGTGTCTCCTAATCCGGATGTCCTATTGCAATCGTTCTAGCAACGACGTAAACCACTGTGTGATAACACAGGGGAACAGCATTTTTGTTGAATTAGATATGATATTAATTTCTAGCTAATTTTTGGTCGTATGATTCGCCCAAACGTCCAGTTTTTGAGATGCATATAAATAAATTTCGTTTGCAGCTTTTTCTGGTGTCTTCAATTTGACAGTCCCGTTTTATACCCCGATAATACTCCGCCATCATATTCGCATCCCATATCGAATTTAATTTCCATGATTTTTTTGAAAAATTTTTAATTCTTGATGAAATTGCTCTTCCTGCTCATCATCACTTACGGCTCTTAGATTTTTCGGAAATTCACCTACTTAGATCGCTTGAGTGGCTTGAGGGCACCCGCCAAATCATTGGTCATCATCAAGTCATCAATTAATTTAATTATCAAAATCGGAATCTGCCGTTTGAATTATTACTCGGCCATTCAACAATTATTCAATGTCACACAAAACAACGAACAAAGTTTGCTAAATTGCAGCAAAATTGTCACTTTGAACTCAACAAGCGGTTGTCAAAGTGTTAGCTAGCGTATGATTGAGTTGCTGTATTGAATATTAAAACTGGACGGACAACCAAATCGCGGTCAGTTTGGATGCAATGACAACCGCCAGTCTGGATGAAGCTTAACGGCACGTTTAGCAAATTTCGGATGTGATTTGAATATGTAAGCGATGAGTGTGTTTAAAATAGCACGCTTGCTCAAGACATAAACAGTTTTTTGTCAGTTTTTCCCTTATTTCTCCTGAGTCCTTGCGTTTTCAGGAGGCACAATCGCAAAAATCAGGGCACAAACGATTTGCTTTCGAATGATAATTTCTTCCCATCCGAGCAAATTTTTACAATTACAGGCTAACTTCACATTCTGCAGACTAAGTTTACAATGGGTTTTTGTACAAGATAGCGCTCTTAGTAGAGACAAAAACAGTGGGGGTTTTCCTTTATTTCTCCTGAGTCTTTGCGTTTTCAGGAGCCACAAACGATTTCCTTTCGATTGATACCAAATTTATTCCCATCCGACCATATTTAAAAATATTTACAGGCTAACTTCATACTCTGAATTTAAACATGCTATAATTAAATAATTAGCGTGCGTGATAACACAGGGGAACATGAATTAGATGTGATATTAATTTCTAGCTAATTTTTAGTCGTATAATTCGCCCAAACGTCCAGTTTTTGAGATACAGGAGGCCCCCATACATACATATAAATAAATTTCGTTTGGAGCTTTTTCTGGTGTCTTCAATTTGACAGTCCCGTTTTAAACCCCGATAATACTCCGCCATCATATTCGCATCCCATATCGAATTTCCATGATTTTTTTTAAATTTTAATTCTTGATGAAATTGGTCTTCCTGCTCATCATCACTTACGGCTCTAAGATTTTTCGGAAATTCATCTACTTAGATCGCTTGAGTGGCTTGAGGGCTCTCGCCAAATCATTGGTACAAAAAATGGCAATCGAAATCGTTTTGTTTCAGTCCCGGGCCAGAAATATTCGACATAGGACCTGCACACTTTATGAGGGACCCACCATTTATCCTGATTGTAAATTGGAGTTTTAAAAGAGGCAAGATATGCCTAGTGGACAAAGGAGCCTATTTTCGGCGTCTGACTTAGAAAGGTATAACTGCCACATACAGCAAAATGAGTCCGGAGTGTTTAGGCACTTTCGACGATGGTAGAGGGTAGAGGCAGCTATAACACAAGTTTGGAGCACAATAATAGGGTAATATACTGGAACAAATATACTGGAACACCTGGTTTTTGCATAAAAATGCCACAAAAATCCACTGGTAATTGCAAAACTTTCATCGAAAAATCCAGGCAGCGATAAATTTATCTCTTTTATTGCTTTTAATTTTATTGCATACAAGGATGCAACCTGGTAGCTATACAATAGTACTTTTTTAAGGGGCCTTTTGTCATATTCCGTAAAATTAAAAAACCCCGATATCTCAAAAACTTGATGTATAGGGGGAAAACGAACTGCATTTTTGGAATCAGCGTGGTCCTTTTAAATTAAGTGCAAAAGACAACTAAACAGAAACAAGTTTGAAAATTGTTCCCCCGTGTAATATGCTCAATACACAGAGCCCACTCTCACAAGCTTAATTTCTGGGCGTTCCCATAGAGAAATCTAGTGGAATAGCCCTAATCGGTGAGGCATACAGCAGTAGTATGGAAGCAACAATCTTTCTTCTTTGTACCGTAATCCCTTTTGGGGCGTGGTGCGTTCACTCAGCCGTTTATAGGCTACTTTGAGTCAACGTTACATTGCATATAGTTTCGGAGTGTATATAATGTTGCAAGCGCTATATACCTACTTCCTGGAACACGCCGAGATTCGATCTCCGGACCTCTAGATTACTAGTATCGTAGAGTGCGACTCAACCAAGTGAGCCACAGAGCGTGTGTAATTGATTTCAGCGGAGCAAGTTTCAAAGACTTTAAAAAACTTCTGAGCAATAGTAAGGATTACAACCTTCAACGCCTTCATAGGGATCCTATCTGGTCCTAGATTTTTGCCCTACGCAAATCTGGAAGCAGCTTGTTAAAGCTCAGAATCTGTTACAGCAGGAGTTTGTCTGCTCTGACGGATCTTGTCCTGTGGGCTACAGCTCAAGTTGATGAAACAGAACTGAAACAATATTCGGGAGCAGCTTTGGGCACACAGTATGTATGTTCGCGATGCCTCAAATCACGGGACCCGGAAATCTGTTAGCGGCATCTCATTTACTTGTTCTTTGTTGTTTTTTTAGAGGTATTGTGAGCGACAATATTTTCTCCTTTTCATTCTCCAAAGTTATAATTAGGTCGCCATAAAGTAATTGTCGTTAGTCGCCTGCGGGGCCTCGAACCCACGACTCTATGCTTCTTAGACTGATACTCCTCTTCTGCACCCCTTATTCAAAATTGTGCGTTCCAAGTATAGATGGCACACATGATTTCGACTTTATTGTATGGACGTTGGAGGTAGTTTTGATTGAGATAAACCCAGGACCAAGATTAATTCATATAATTGGACTGTCAGTCTCAATTTTGTAAATGTTTAAGAAATAGAAAATAAGCTTTGTCTAGACAACACGTTGTACTTTAAGATCTAAGCTGCGTGCAAAGCATAATACCAATGAAACTCTGCCCCAATGTTTTTACGTCTGAAAGGCATAAGACAATGAGTCCCATAACCAAATGCATGCTATTGACTAAAAAAGTTAATGGCAGAGAAGCTGTTTATGTACATGAAATCAATTTACCTGTTCGTGATATTTGAGCTAGGAATCTGGTGTATGGTATGGTATGGTATGGTATTGTGGGTTATCCATTTTTTCTTTGGGAAAGTGAAGTTAAAAAAAACATAAGCCATTTAGATTTGGACGATATTTTTATTTCATTTTAATATTTGGACGATGTGAAACACAACATCATTCAACTGCCCTTCACGGGATACTTTGCAGGACACGATCCTTTTCAGGGAATTTTCGATCACCGTCGTAGTTCAGCTATAACTTGTCGAATGTTGTTTTGCAAATGCACCAGAGTGTGGGGATTGTTCGCATTAACTTGCAGCCCTATCATGTAATTTGATTCGAAAGCGATTGCTTTCGATTTGTATAAAGTGGTATCATGTAACTCGAAAACGAATTGACTTTCGAGTTTGACCATACGAAAACGTTGGAGGATATGAACGATTGCATCGAAAATTTATTTGAGAGATAGGCCACTCTCGAGAAGCTATCACTATATGCAATTTTAACTTGCGAACAAGATTTTCAGATGTTAAAACCGGGTTGTAATAAAAAACTAAAACTAACAAAAAATAATGCGGCTTCAAGACATTATATTGTGTTTATAATTTGGTGCGGGGACTAACAGAACCTCTTTTGCCGTTTATCGGAAACTGCAAAAATCGGGAGAAAGATTTGTCAAAATAATAGTTTCGATGTACATATAAAGATTAACATTTTATTCGTATAATTTTTAAGACATGAAACTGTAATTTGAGATAATGCAACACGGAAGAAGTACCAATGGCGGTTCTTCTAATTAAACTTTAATCGTAAATTTACAATTTGTTTGGGTTTATTCTTTATTTTATTGGTCGTTGCTGGAGGCATATTTTCTCGTTTGTCAGAATTTGACCATGAGTTCGCATCCCACTCAAAACTTGCACTTTTTATTTTTTAATTTTTTCACTTTTTTTATAATTTTAACTTCTTCTTCTTTTTTATGGCACGATAGCCCGACGTCGCGCCTTGGCCGCCTGGATTGAAAACCTCCAATTGTCGCGGTCACGCGACCTTGTCCTCCAGTTCCGAAAACCTAGCATCTGGTAGGCGTCCTCACATACAGAATGCTCCCATCGGGCTCTCGGTCGTCCACGCAATCTAGCTCCGTCCACTCGTTGCGTGTTCATCACCTTTTTGGGCATACGATCGTCGTTCATCCTTTGTACATGTCCCGCCCATAGCAGTCGCTACAAATTGACGATTTTCGAGACCTGTAGCTCATCATACAGCTGATACAACTCAAGGTTGTACCGTATGCGCCATTCACCTCGTTCACGAACGGCCCCGTAGATTCTTCGGAGAACCTTTCCCTCGAATGTGTTCAGAGTTTTGGGTTAGGGTCCATGCCTCGCGGCCATAGCATAGCACAGGTCGGATTATGGTTTTATACACGTGGATCTTCGTGTTCCTGTGCACCAGCTTCGAATTCATAATTGGGAGGACCGAAAAATAACATTTATTAGCTAGTTGTATCCGTCGCTTTACCTCATCTGTTTCGTTGGCCTCCTTTGACAAATTGCAACCCAGGTAAGTGAAGTTATCTACATACCCTATATTGAGGTCCCCCACTGTGATGCTTGAATTTACTGGCGTTCTAGTTTTTGATTGCATCATGACCTTGGTTTGAGATTCGTTGATATGTAGTCCAACTTCTTTGGCGGCATTATTGAGATTATGTATCACCCAATCTTCGAGACATGATGTTGATATCGTCGGCGTACGCTACTAGTTGAGTCGACTTAATGCTTAATGCGTTCCGCTGTTGTCTAAATTCATGGCTCGAATTACATACTCCAGAGCCAGGTTGAAGAGCGTCGGCGCCAGCCCGTCGCCTTGCTTAAGTCCAGTACGAGTTTCAAATAGGTCAGTGAGTCTGTTCTAAACTCTGACCTGCGAGACGGTATTAGTCATCGTCATCCTTATGAGTCACACTAGCTTAGCCGGTATTCCAAAATGCAGCAAAATGTTGTACAGTACGTCTCGATCGATACTGTCGTGTGCCTGGGCCTGCTTGAAGTCGACAAATATCTGGTTTACGTCGATGTTGTATTCCCAGCACTTCTGGAGTAGAAGCTTCACTGTAAAAAGGGGATCTGTCGTCGAACGACCAGGTCTAAAGCCGCCTTGGTACTCGCCAATGATTTCTTCTGCGTACGGATTAATTCTATTTTCTAGAATCTTAGATAAAATCTTATATGTAAGTCGTAAAAACTAATGAGATGCCTCTGTAGTTCTCACATTTCAACTTATCGCCCTTTTTTTGTGGATTGGGCAAATTATACTTTTACGCCAATCTTCCTGGATTATTTCGTCGTTCCATACTTTAACGATAAGTGTGTGTATAGCCTTAACGAGGCTCTCCCCACCATTCTTCAGCAGTTCAGCTGGAATCTCGTCAGCGCCCGGGGCTTTATTATGTTTTAGTGCTTGCATGGCGAGATCAACTTCTTCTATTGTTGGGGGTTGAACGGGAGGGCCTGTTTCAGCCATCAGCTCCGGAACTTCTTGTGTGGGGTTGTTCGGTTGAACATTGAGGAGCTCTTCAAAATGTGAGGCACAGCGTTTATCTACGCTATCGGTATCGCTAATGATATTGCCATCCTTATCCTTAAGGCCTGGAGAGACCTCGGGCGGAATGAGAATGAAATTTTAGTCTGCTGCGATTTTCTCAATGAAAATGCATACATACTGTCGTGGAATATGTGGTAAATGCTGGGGAATTCCATAAACTAAAATCCGAGAATGGTTTCACAATTTGTCTCTGCCATTTTATGTGTTATTTTTCGATTCCCCGGTCATTAGATAATTTCCACGATGAACTCGTCGTGGACAGTGAATCGGTTTGACGTTTGCAAAACTCACCACGCCCGACGTAGAATATGCTACAGAGTCGACTCATTTTCACGTTGAAAATGCATTCGGACAAGGGGGAAATTATTTTCTTAGTTATTTTTAAGATGATTTAGGTCGTAAAACGCCTATGTAGCAATTTTCGAAGCTAAAATTTTAAATTCACCACGGTTTTTATGCCGGTTCATTTGCGTTTCATTTTCATTCCGCTCGAACTTTATCCGGGGCTTTACAGAGGCTGGTCCTGGGTTGGTATCCACTTTTAATTGAATTAATTAGCTTGTACGCTTGTCTACTGTTCCTACTAGCTAGTTTTTGGTTTATTTGCATCAACTGCTCGTCAAGACGCTTACGTTTCTTACGCCTAATTAACCTATTCGTAAATCGTCGAAGCTCGTCATATTTGTTTTTTTTTTGGCTTTAGTTGCGCGTTCGGTCCATTGCCGATATACTTCGGTTTTCGCATCTACCGAATTTTGACATTTCTCGTCAAACCAATCATTTCGGGCTCTCCGGGCCTTGTAGCCCGCAACCTCTTCTGCGACCCCTTTGATGATGTCTTTGCGTGCATCCCAGATCTCAAGGGCGCCTTTGTTGCTGATGTTATTTAGCAAGGGCGTAAGCTTCTCCTCAAGGGCAGTCGTATAAGTAACCACCGTGGCATCATCCGACAATTTGTCAACCGCAAAAATGTTTGCCGGGTTGAATCAATTGATGCACCGAAGAAATTCTGCACCTATAAGTCGCCTTCACCATATAGTGGTCAGAATGAATATTTGGTTGACGGTATGTTGATCTGGAGATCTCCAGGTCTGCCTGCCAGTAATCCCCCTATGCCAACTTTCGTTTCCGACTTTGGAGTTAAAATCCCCCTGCAGCAATTTGACATCGTTGGATTGAAGTGAATCGAAGAGATTTTCTAGGCGTTGATAGAACTCATCTTTAACCGCGTCTTCACCGACTTCGGTGGGGGCATGCGCGTTTATGAGCCAGAGATTGAAGAACCGGATTTTAATGCGAATCGCACACAGCCGCTTGTTTATGGGTTTTAAGTCGATAACATGCGGCTTAAGTTGATTGTTTACAATGAACGCCACTCCAAACTCCCTGTGGCCCGAAAGTTTTCCACTTGTGAAAATTGTGTACGAATTTCGGCTATCAATCTTGCTATTAAGCCATTTTGTTTCCTGGAGTGCAACTATGCTCAGCTTTTATTTTTCGATCTGATCCAATAGGGCCCTTAAGGCCCCTGGCCTATTCTGGGAGCGTACATTCCAGGTTCCGAAAGAGTAATTAGTTGTTCGTTTGCGATGTCGTCGTTGGGTTGTATCCGTCCAATCCGAGGCTTTCATTCCAGGTTTCTTGACGTAGAATTCTTTCCAAGGATGGGTTGTCGGCCCATCGCTTAACCATGATAGTATTCGTAAAACGAAAGAGGTCCATCATGGAGAGGCCTCGGAGGTGCTGCTTCGGTGATTGACTATTTGTTTATTGTCACCCTATTACATTTAGTAACCTGAGACGCTGAAGTTGTTAATACAGCACTCAGGCGCAGCGGCTACTCGGATAATGCGGGAAAGTAACGCCCCGTAGAGAAACATAGGAATTGGCCGGAGCCGCTCACCCTATGAAGCTCCTCCTGCATAGCTAAGGGTCCGCAGTTATGTCACAACTGAAAAGGATATAGGAATCGGCCGGAGCCTTACAACCTTTATCCTCCCCCTTACGGGGATTTAACTAACTTTACTATAAATTCGCGACACTTTTGGCTTAAATTGAATTGCGTCATTTAGTTTAAAGCAGTAAGAATTGATTCCGAAGCACAAAAATATTTTCCATTTGATATTCGACGGTCGATTGAATCTAGCACACTAAGGGAAATTTTCTACATTCATGAGGCAATTCCAATTAATCGAAACGAACGAGTTACTTGATGCCAAATTGCTTTCGAATCGAATATGAAAGTGTCGGCACTTTCGTTTTCGTTTCGAGTTACATGATAGGACCCCTGGTTTTTTGCGTATTCCCAAAAAAAATCGAAAAACGTCGAATCGCACGATGTTGAAGGCCAAGCAACATTGCTAAATCACGAAATTACGCGTCCAGGGATTCTCTTGTGCAATGTTTTTGGTCGAACGGACAAAACGATGATGCACAGATCTTACGACGTTGGTCGACGGTCAAACGATCCATATTGTGAAATGGCAAACCTTTAACTAGACAAATACTAGTTGGGTTCATGTTTACATTTGACAGTTGTCAGATGGCAGGGCTATATTTTCCCAACCACGAAATGGATAACCCTTTTCATATTTAAAGCTCGGCATTTTATTGCCATAAAAATAAATGAACACCGCGTACGCCACTGTCATCATTAACTTACCAATCGTGACTAGCAAAATGTTAAATGGTCGTCACGTTTTAAAATCATTTCAGCTGATTTTGTCATTCTACATAACGTTCAGTGATTTGACGCTTCACTTTTCAAGCCTCCTCAAGCAGCTAACTTGACTCAATCAATCTAATACTCAAAAAAAAATCGAAAAGTTATCTTTGACTCTAAATATGCAAAAAATTAGCAATATTATCCTGATATTGGTTGTTCTTTTTTCAATAACTTTTGCCCAACGCAAAGTAGAACAATCACTGCGAAGAGTTATGAATGAAGTGGTAAGCCGTGAGGATTTGATTACATACTCGTATAATTGATAGATCCTTAACTATTCTCTTTTCTAATAATATGCAGAATACAGTTGGTGATTATGCCGTCACAGCGATTTCGGGTGGCCTTGGAATTGTCGAAGCCAGTATCAATATTTTACGAAGGATTAATGAAATGCTAATGAGTTATGGTTTTTAATAATATCAGTTCCGCTCTTCAGTTACATAAATAAATATCTTTATTTCAATATTAACTTATTAAGTAAATTCAATAAATATCCACAATTACAATTTTTTATACATTCATACGATTCGCTATTCTAAAATAAAAATTTTAGTTTATCCTTGTGGCGGGCCTCCACGGACAGTTGCTAGGACATTGGCTCCTTGTTGTGCAATGGCGATTGTCTTGATTGTTGCATCGCGAATTCTTTGACCAGCGCGCTCCTAGGAAAAATAAAAAAGATTTATTTATATGGGTAACTACATACTTGTACTTATTCAGTTTGAGTTGTTTAAAAAACAATTTCATAAAAAAATCCACTTGAAATGTTCAATTGCAAAAATAACTTACCACTGGCTTGAAAATTTTCTTCCATAAACTTCTCGATTCAGCCTGACTGGTGAAGGCGAAAAGAACAATTGCGAAGATAATGAACAATTTAGTGAAATTCATCTTGTTGTGTTATGTATGCTTCGTTTTGACTATCTGTTGTGCTTGAGATGAGAAAGCTCTCGAGATGTGGTACTGAATTGAACTGATGCCGGTCTCAGATGCTCATGGTGGTTTTATAGAAAGTCGCTATCAATATTAAAACGAACAGTTGGAAATTCCATATGCTGAAATCCCCGATTTGGAGGAATCCCGCTTGTCGTTCATTCTTATGAGAAGTGAGAATATTTTCAAAATTTAAACAGATGAAATCTGCTAATATGTCTAAATGTATTTTCAGTCTAATAATAATTATCAAAATACGTATATTTGCAGTTATATGTTATATAATGAATATAATTAGACGCCTAATCAAAATTACATATACAACCAGGTGGTATAGCCGTATACATGGCGTCCGGAAACTACAGCATAAACGCATCGAAAAATGATTTATCATGTGATTTCCAGCAATTGATTTCCGGGACACAGCCTGGATTCTTAACCCTTTAGCTACCACAAATCTCAGTATCTCCTCTCCTCAAAATCTTCAAAATAACGCCAGCTTAAATACCGAAATAAAAGAATGTTACAGCCAAAGTATTTTCCTAAAAAACTTATCTAACCTAAAATCGAATAAGCGGTTTATTTTTTACAGAGCTTCACAGTCGAATTTGTGAGATCTAAACTTAGAAGAAATTATTTTCCATCCCATTTTTTTTCCAAATTCTGGTTAGGTGCTAAAAAATGGAGATTAGTCTCACCATCATATCTTTCTCATATAATTGTAAGGCCTATGCATGCTCGATTTTGGCCTAATTAGCATTAACACTCGTAAAATTTCAGAATATTACGAGCAGTTCTATTAAATTCGAGTTTTAAACACAGTTTTTATATGAACTTAAAACGAATCATGATGAATAAAAATAGGTGTATGATTTTTCAAAAAAATTATTTATTAAATATTAAGGTCTATAGAACAAAGAACTATTAACTAGGAATTGGAGCGGGAATCGGCTCACTCTGCTGTTTCACTTTATTGAAAAGACCTCCGAGAGTCGCTTGAACTTTTGAAAATGTTTGTGTAGTCCCATGTTTTACTCGTTCTCCAATTTTTCCCTGGAATCGTATAAATAATTACAAGTCCAACGTTTTCACTAAATCATCTTTTAAAATAAAATTTCAAATAAATTGCTCAGCGTTTTAGTTAACTTACCACTTGTTGCTTAAGGTTTTCAAGAAATGCTTGCGATTCACTTTGCTCCGGCAATAAAGTCAAGACAATTGCGAAGATAATGAAAATCTTGGAGAAATGCATAATGCTACTTGTTACCACGTCCGCTGGCTAATTCAACCTGTATTGAAGTTTTCTATAGATAAAGCTTTTCCAACGAAATTAACGCTACAAAAATAATGTTAGCCATCTTGTTTTTTATACATTTTAACTATTTAAATTTTTACAAATCACTGCACGAAGTTTTTATATGTGTTTAACACAAACGTGTTGGAAGCAGTAATTCTTTGCCTTTCGAATGAGTCAATTGAATTTGGCTTTATGCGAGGCTAATTTTGGGCGCGGCCGAAATTTGGATACCCTTCGTTCTCCTCGGGGTAAAAGTTTTTTCGTGCGTACCTACGACTTGTATTTAATCCCCCCCCCCCCATTCTTTTCGTTCCGTCTTCACAAAAGTTCCGTTGCGTCGACAAAACAATATTTTTGTGGGGTTTGGTTGGATTAAGTCGGCAAATAAAAATATTTACAAGTAAAGGGCGTACATATCCAGCGATTTATTAGTCAATCGATTGCCCACAATAGATCTGCCGCCCGTATAGCACACACACTAGGCAATTTATCGGACAATCTGAAATTGACAGTCTCACGGTCCACAAGACACAACACAAAATAGCGAAAATTGTACCATTTTTGGCGATGGAAGATGGACATCCATTGCTAATTTTGATAGAGAATGACCGCTACAACCACAGCATTAAGAAAGACGACAGATTTATGTCAAAAAAATCAGAAACTGAGAGTACATGATTGTCATGACAGCTTGTACGGAAAATTGCATGGCAATACGTTCCACACGTCAAATCAAAAAATTAAATCCGATGGTCACATACACCTTCCGATTTATCTCGCAATCAAAAAATCCCGCCAATCGATCGGAGGGTCTGTAGCGCTTCTAACATTTATGCAGTAGCGACGAGTTTTGAATTTTATACCACCTCTTCCGTTCGAAGGGTGCCGATGCTATTGAAACGCAACTCCACACCGTTGTGAAACCATAACTCCATTGCCTCATTGGGGGGGGGGGCGTAGATTAACCGGCATGCTCCAACGTGTCTCCTGCTCTAGTCTAGTCTATTATCACAACTCGTAGCATGACTGCTACCAGTTAAGGATACTCGTACAGTGACCTGACTGATTGGGAGAGCTGGAGTTTTTGTACGCTATCTTCGGAACTCGCCTGAATGGGAGCTCCGGGTCCCTCGAACTCTTTCGGCGGTTTTAAAGGCACTGTCTCATATAATATCTTAAGTTGAATCGATATTCTTTCGTTTCTAAAGTGTTCACAGTTCAAAAACCCACCCTTAGGGCTGAGGCTTCAACCGACTAATTTAAATAGCAAACCTCGGACATATCAAGTCACAAAGATGATTAAGGATCATGGTTCTGTTTAAACAAGCTCGTACATAGCTCGTTATTGACTTTTTAATAGCGCTCAGGAGTGTTACCGACAGACATACATTTTCTCAGCGGGTGGGGCAATCTAATTTAAATCTATATGTGACCGGGAAAGTTAAAAGGGGGCTATCTGGTAAAAACAAACAAGCGAGTAAACGGCCGATAAAGAAATCAAGTCGATGCATAGTGTTTAAATGATTTGTCGTTATCTGATTTTTATGAAACTTGGTATCTTGGTAAGGACAAAAGGTCCTTTTTTGCTAAAGAAGTCCAATATGAGCAATATGGATATGAAAATAAAACACTTGGTGCGACAAGCGCCCCGAAATACTGTTTGTACATTTTTGAAATCTTCGGAAAGGATCTTCTCTCCTGAAAAGGACATTTTTGGAAAATTGGTTGTGGATAGGCAAGATGGGTTTCAAGCGATAGGGACAGATTAGAAGAAGGCATTGAAATGGTTTTGAATATTTTTTTTTTGCAGGGTACACCAGAATATCGCGATATTCTAGTTCGAATCAAGAATATTTTATTCGCATTATGTAGGTACCCTTTGTTTTAGATTGCGATTTCCATGGTATTTACGTCAATAGTCTACTACCGGTACAGCAAATATTGTCGGCTATATCAGATTTTACAGCCGACTGGTCAGTCAGGATCTTCCTTTCCCCACTGTGAAAAGAATTTTATCGGAAGGGTATTTGACACTCAGAGAAATATCCGTGAATTATATTTATTAAATAAAAGTATACAATCACAATTCAGTCTGATTGTGACTCGACGCAATGGCCTTTTTAAGACAATGATGAAAGTGTTTTTGGTATTGTGAATTGAATACCTAGATATTTAATTATAGTCGTTTCTTTCTTGGACATACAGAATCATTGTCCAAATAAAACGCAAACGGATCAAAATTGTCCCCTTCAGTAACAGCTTACTATTGTGTCATCAGTCCCCCACGCGATATTCTGAATTGGAACTTGCATTTGATATTATGCGCCGTGCAAGATTTAATTTAAAGGAAAATATCCCAGGAAATTTTAAAATGATTGACTTTAATGGTTAAAAACCAGATAAACTGAAAAACAAAATTACATACGGGAAATTTTAGGGAAATTGTTTGCGGAGGCATCTGGGCATGTGCTCCACAAAGTCGAAAAGCACTTATGACAATAAGCGCGTTTTTTACCATCGCGATTAACGCGTGATTTAAAAGAAAAAAAATCGCGGGTAACTGCTCAAACAACTTACAACTGTTCTACATTTTTGTCTCACAGTCGTCGGCTTATTTTTTAGATTTGACCGGTTTCATCACATAAGACACTGAATTATCTGAAAAATCTAAGTACCTCAATAAGAAATATTCGCTGTTTTGTTTTGAATTGTCATTTTTTAAAAAACGAAATTGCCATATTTTTTCCCCTATAGATTAGCCATTTACATTTAATTCACCTAAACTCTATCCCGCGTAGAGTAGTGGCACGTGTGAAAATTAACTAGGTAGATGTATTTTTTTTTTCTATGGAGTTCGTTACTCAAAACTACCAGATGATCAAGAAAACGCAACTGATGGTATTTTTCAACGGACCAACGTGGAAAATTCTTGGTCAAAAAATGAAACTTTTATATGGGATGTAAGCTTATACTTCCACGTTATGTGTCGAGGACTTTCAAACTAACGGTTGTCCTTAAAACATGTAAAGTACAGCAAAATTCTAGCGGCACAGAACTCGAAAGAATTACTTCCAGTCCCTAAACTGGGGGTTTCTGTAAGGATGCCTTTAGCATTTCTTTTATTATTAAGAAAAAACCCGAGGAAAAAGATTTTTTTTATTTTCAATTAAATTAACAACTAAAACTATTTTTTTTTTTCAAATTCTACAGAACGTAATTAGCTAATATTATCCAGTATAGATATTGTTCGGTGGAGATATACTCCAATCAACGGGGAGATTTTACCTTGCAAAAATTGCGGATGTCTCAAATTGATATGAATTAATATAAGTTATAAAGACAGGTGGGGTAAGTTAAAGTCCAAGTTTGCGTCACTTCCCCCCCCCCCCCTTGTGCTCCTTCCACAATTTTGAAAAAAACATCTACAATCTGCCTTTTCATCAGTTTTTGGGGTGAAACTTCTTTACAGTCCATTTGAACACAAAACGTGCCAAGACAATTTTGTAGAGAACAAACAATTTCCTACAAACTTCATCTAAAAAGTTGTACTCTACAATAAAAACTGACAGAGTTATAGCACCAAGAAAATGCGGAAATTCCAAAAATAATACCAATTTTGCAGTTTTTTGCATTTACATATCAATAACTCATTACCGCTGCATTTTAGCTTAAAGTCTTCTAAGTATGTGTTATAGGAATATTGATTGTCATCAAATTGCATCATAAATTGTGTTTGTAAGATGCACAGGAAGAGAGTAAATCCAAAGAGAGTATAATGACTTTTATCGACTTGACAGGGTCTTCACATGTTTAGGCTCGCCTCCCTTCTCTTCCTATGCTACGAAATTTTGTCAAATGGGGCATATTTTTTTGCGTTTGTTTGTTTGAATTTTTCCTAAGCAAATATAATGATAGAATGTTGAGATATTAGTTCAGTAATATCGTGTCGATTTAGTACCAATCCATTCGTGAAAAAAATACAGAAGTTTTTTTCTCACTCTTTTTTTATGTATTATGGGGCGCTGATTCCGATTATGAACTTTGCACCCTAAAAAAAGTTCCGCAACCTTTAGAAAAGGGGGGAAAGGGGGGCATTTTTTCGTTTTTTTGCGATTATTTCAAAAACAGTAAGAGATACCGAAAAATGGTCTGAGGACGAAAAAAAACTACATAAAATTATCTTTGCAATGATATATAACACATTAGAGTTTAATTGAATATTTCGGCGTTAGAATAGAACATAAATTAGAATATTTTCATTTTAGACCTTTTTTAAAAGCTCCATAACTTTTGAAAGAACGCCAGTTCATCCGTATAATTTTATATAAGTACTCACAACAAGTTTAAGATAATTTTAACGGCATGTCCATAACTCCCCCCAAAATTGGAGCAGAGTGCTAAATTTTGGTTTGTTGCGATTGGAGGACTATGACCTCCCCACTCACCAAAAATCAGCTCATTCGGATAAAAACTAAGGGTATCTCCCATACAAAGTGACCCATCAAGAGTTTGTTCTACGTACATACAACGTACTACCCATTTTATAAACTGTAGAACAAAGTTGTCATGGGTCACTTTGTATGGGAGGTACCCTTAGTTTTTATCCAAATGAGCTGATTTTTGGTGGGTGGGGTGACTATGACCTCCAATCGCAACAAACCAAAATTTAGCACTCTGCTCCAATTTTGGGGGGAGTAATGGACATGCCGTTTTGACAAATTTAAATGGGGGGATAATGGGGGTCCTTGACCGGAGCGACTCAGCATTTACGGTAAAATTATCTTAAACTTGCTGTTAATACTTGTACAAAACTTTACGACTGAACTAACATTCTTTGAAAAGTTATGAAGCTTTTAAAAAAAGTCTAAAATGAAAATATTCTAATTTATGTTCTATTCTAACGCCGAAATATTCAATTAAACTCTAATGTGTTATATATCATTGCACAGATAATTTTATGTAGTTTTGTTCGTCCTCAGACCATTTTTCTGTATCTCTTACCGTTTTTGAAATAATCGCAAAAAACCGAAAAAATGCCCCCCTTTCCCCCCTTTTTTAAAGGTTGCGGCACGTTTTTTAGGGTGCAAAGTTGATATTCGGAATCAGCGCCCCAAAATACATATAACAAAATTGAGAAATAAACTTCTGTATTTTTTTCCTGACGAAAATACGATATTATTGGACTATATTATGAATTCTAGAAAATGAAAAAGGCAGTGGCAAATTGAATTATTTGCGTAGTTATGGCTTTGGAAAGAAACACGGGAACACGATAATTTTTCATTTAAGCCCGGTTTATTTCGTCGATGTTTCTTGAAATAGGAAACAAACACCGGATACGTAATGTACTCGACGTCCCCTTTCATATGATGCCCCGCATGCCGACCTCTGGTTAAGGAATAAATAGTGTCCTTTTTTGTCCTTTTTAGGACCTTTCTGATCAAAATGTTGATTTGTTTTGATGAAAACTGAGCTAACTACCGTGTAGAGTAGGAAAAATACTTTCGAATGCAATTCATAACTCAATTTCGTATAAAAATAGAAGAAGCGAGTTTTGCTGCGCACCGCCTCAAATACAAACATGGTCATTATGAGAGACTCTGACATTAATCTTTTATACGCGCAAGAATGAAATATGTTAACGGATTAGAATGCACTCAACGTCTCCTTTGATATGATATCGCACATGCCCGTTCCGCATTAACGACATTTCTGTATCCTTTTTGGTCCTTTTTAAAATCAAAATTAATTGTTGACCTAGCTTGATATCTAGCACCCAAAATATTATAAAACAAAAAAATTACATTTGATTATTTTTTCTATTGAACATTAAAAAAGAATTCCACTATTTAAAATTCTGTATAAAAGTCTACTTTATATAATTTGATATTAAATTATAACAGTAAAATATCATTACTTACATTATATACAATAATGCCTACATCTCATAAAATTGAGAAACTTATAAAGCTTAAATTTCCTAAAAATGTTGTATTCGATACTACATTTTTTGTTTTCATGCCGCTCCCTACCTCAACTCATGCAGACTTATATGATTTGCGGTATTGATTTTTACTTCCAACTTAGTGAATGGGACGTGTTGAAAATTTGGGTAAATTTGCTTTAGCGGTTGAAAAGATATTCAGAAATACACAAAATTTCAATTTCACATTGGATTTTGATGATTTGATGGCGAACTTCAAGATCGATTTTGGGACCCATTTTTTGAATTTTGGCAACTGCGGTTTTCACCATCGGGAAGAGCACATTTTTTTCTGTGGAAATCACTAAAAAAGTGAAAATCGAAATTTTTACACGATAGCCCCTTTTTAACTTTCCCGGTCACTATAACAAAATTAAGATTTTCCGCCAGTTTCATTTTCGCTTGTTAAACAAATGGTTTATTTATTTATTTATTTATTTATTTATTGATAACACTGCGTGACACCAAAAAACCGTCAAAAAAACTGAATGCTATTTTGGTTAGCTATTGGTTCCCATATGACAAAAGTGCAATTAATTTTTTTCCTGACCCTCAGGTTTTCGAGTTACACGCCGAAATCTTTTTTAATGGTCCTCAAATAGTATCTGCTACGCAATTACTGCAAATTGCAATAAAATAAGTAAATTTCTTATCAGTATCCTTAAGAGGACTCTTGGCAATAAAAATCACCGAAAATAAATATAATTTGCTCGGTTATTTTATTTTTTTCCCCTTTTATTGTGACTTAAAACCGTGAAAAACCATATTTTTTTATCTTTTCGCGGCTACATATCCTTACGTAACTTTTATATTTATTATATTTTTACCTTATATACTCGTTTTTTATTATCCTTATATTATCCCTTTTGTTTTTACCTGTCATATTCTTTTTTTATTATCCTTATAATACCTCTTTAAGGAGTAAAGCGCGAAAACCGTCAGGTACAAAAATAAAAAAAAAACTTAAAAAAGATATTGTTATGGTATAAATAGCACGTGTTGTAATAGTTTTACTTTAATTGGTTTACAATATGGATTCTGAAAGAAGTATTCGCAACCTGTGCAAAAATTTCCCAAATAAATTTTGCTACGTGTGCGGCAAATATATTTTTAAATCGCTAGAGAGAAAAGTAACACAAAAATTAAGGGATGCTTATTTCGAATGTTTTGGCCGCGTTGTGTGTCAGGATAAGCCTTGGATATCCGATTTTTTTTGCATATCGTGTTGTATGTCACTGCACTCTCAAAAAACTGGAAAACGAGAAATGCCTTTCGTGGTTCCAGCACTTTGGAGCGAGCCTAGCAATCATCACGACGATTGCTATTTTTGTGTGTTCGATTTGCGGGCTGCTACGAAAAAGCATAAGTATAAAGTGGAGTACCCTATAGTGAGTTCTGTCACGAAACCTGTGCCTCATAGTGTAAACAGCACTATTCGCCCTCCTCACAGTGATAAAAGTAACGACCCTCAGGATACACAGTTTTTCCCCTCTCCTTCATCAAGCGATCAACGAAAACCACACCTAAATCGCCAAGAGGAATTGAATGATTTGGTACATGGACTTCATTAAAAGCTGGTATAAAAGGATTCTTAGGAAATCACAAAGCCGAAAACGCAGAACTTTTAGTAACAAATATGTTTAGACGCATATAAAGAGATGGGGTGCAGAATGTCTTTGAAAATTCATTTTCTTCACTCCTATTTCTCTTTCTTTCCTGAGAACCTTGGAGCCGTAAGTGATGAACATGGTGAGCGGTTTCATCAGGACATAAAAAGGTTTGAGGAACGTTTTCAAGGTCATTGGGATGCAGCTATGTTACGAGATTATTTTTGGCGCTTACAGCGAGAAGACAATTCTAAACATAAGAGAAAAAATTGATTTTTTTTATTTTTCCCTTAAAATATATGTGTTTAACAATTAAGTTTATAATTTTAAGTATTTAAATATGTTTATTATATTGTTTTATTTCCGTTTTACCAAAAAAAATTAATAAATAATAACCGATTTGTTACTGGAACTTTATTTTGTATTATTTTCTGGGAATATCAATATCTGTCCATATCTCTGAAACTGGGGGGTCAAGGGAAAAAGTAAATATGAGGTTTTAGTAAGAATTAAATAAGAATAAAAAAGAAAAAAAAAAATGGAGATGACGGTTATTTTTTTTTGAAATTTGTCACACAGTGTAATATACGGGAAAACCCCATTTACAAAATATAAATACAGTAAGTTAGAGAAAGTTGAAATTAATTAATTATGTAAATTTAGATTATTGGTTAATTATAATTCATATAAGAAAACTTATGTATTAGCCATGGTAATCAAGTTAACTGAGTGTGTTAAAAATTTCAAGATGTAATGTAATAAACGATTTTTAATTACAAATGTTAATTCAAAATTAAATTCTTAAGATGAAGTATTGAATCGAAAAAAGGATCATATGATTGCGCATAGGTATTAATTAATCTCATGGAACGTGGAATTGGAGAGTTATAAAGATAGGCTGTACGCTGAAATGGAACATTAAAAATATATTGAGTTCTAGTTTGTCGGCTGGGTACATGAAGTTGTAATTCTGAAAGAAGACTAGGAACATCGATCATACTATTCAATAATTTGTGCACTAAACAAACATCAAAATAATCCATTCTTTGTTCCATCTTAGGAATACGAAATTGGAAATAGAGTAATTCATAAGGTATGTCACCATAATTGTATCCCAATCTAACACCAATAGTTCTTAGGAAACGCCTTTGAACTCTTTCAAGCATAGATATATAACATTCGTAATATGGTTTCCATACAACGCAGGAGTATTCCAATATAGGTCTAACCATTGAAGTGTACAGAACCCGTATAACATTTAGGTCTGTTAAGTCTTTCGTAGTTCGGATAATATACCCTAAAGTCTGATTGGCCTTTTTCACTAAAAGTTCAATGTGATTATTAAATGTGAGAGAGCTATCAAACCACACCCCAAGATCTTTTACCAAACTAACGTTTTTTATAGGATCATTGTCTATTTTATAGGAATATTTTAAAACTTCTCTCGATTTGGAGAAATTAATAACATTGCATTTGCTACTATTTATTGTCATTCCATTCAAATTACACCAATCACGAAGTCGATCTAAAAGATGCTGAAGATATTCACAGTCCGTTTGATTCTGAATTTTGCAATAAATTTTAAGGTCATCAGCGAATAACAAGTAGTTCTCTGTGCCTATGAACTGCCCTATATCATTTATAAATAGAAGAAAAAGGAAGGGTCCAAGATGCGAACCCTGTGGAACACCAGAGCAGGCCATGTACTTATCAGATAACACGTTCCCAACCTTGACACATAGACTTCTACCTTAAAGATAAGATTTGAACCAATCTAAAATGTTACTGTGAAATCCAAAAGAGCAGAGTTTGGCACACAAAATACGATGATTTACTAAGTCGAACGCTTTACTAAAATCAGTATATATGGTATCAACTTGATTGTATGAATTAAAAGCGCTGAGAATAAAATTCTGAAGAACCATTAAATTAGATTGAGTGCTTCTACCTTTAATGAAGCCGTGTTGATGATGATGATTTAAAACAACCGAGTTGTGAAATAATGGATAGAGTTTATCTAATAATAAAGATTCAAATAATTTTGCAACAGATGATTGAATAGTGATCGGTCTGTAGTTCTTTATATCTGTTTTGTCTCCGGATTTATAAATCGGAACAACATGACTAACTTTTAGAATTTCAGGAAATATACCAGCACTTAAGGATCGATTGAATAGAATTAATAACGGTTTGGTAATGCTGGTCGCGCACGCTTTTAGTAGAAAGGTTGGTATACCATCCGGCCCTGGTCCTTTTTTCGATTCAAGTGATAAAATTTTATTAAGTAACTCATCATATGCGAAACGGAGGGAGCCTAAAGAAACATTAGCTACGTTATAGACATCAGACGGATTATTAATAGGTGTACTGTTATAAACTGATGCAAAATGAATACTGAAGAGGTTAGCAATAGCTTTAGGATCACATGCCATCATATTATCTAAATGTAATTCAGCAGGTAGATTATTTTCATTTTTCGTAGCGTTAACAAAGTTCCAGAAATACTTTGGACGATTATAAATACAGCTCTGGACTTTAGTAATATATTCACGATAATCAATGCTAGAACGATGCTTACATAATTTTCTGGCGTCTGAGAATAACAAGTAATCATCTAGGGACCCAGTTTCCTTGTACCGCAAATGGTGTCTTTTCTTATTAATTATAGCTTCCTTTAATTGAGGACTGAACCAAACAGGAAAAGATCCTTTATGAATACGTTCCGGTGAGAGAGTTTTTATTAGGTTGCTAAAAGTTTTTATGAATGTATCAAAGCAGTCATTCACGGAAAGCTTATCAAAAATTAGGTCCCAGTCATAGCCGCCAATAGTTTCAGTCAATGCGCCAATGTTACAGTTGTCGAAGTCTAATGAACGGGAATAACGTGGTGAAAGTTCACTGCTTAGCCCGCTAATTGAAAATTCGATGGGAGGATGATATTGATCTATTGGGAGTATGGGGTCTGATACAGTTGATATTAGTAGTTCTTGCTTCGAGTACCATACAAAATCCAAGACATCACCTAGATGATTGCGGTTGTGATTCATCTGAAATAATCCGTGGAAATCAAATGCTTCCAATATGGTCGTGTTAGATGTAGATGTAGTCAGCCGCGATAATTCACCATATATACCAGGCAGGTTGTAATCGCCGAGTAAAAGTACATCATTGAATGTATACTTATCCATCAAATAGTCAATGGTTAGATAAAGTGTAGAAGAATGTAGAATGTATGTAGTGTAGAATAATGATACGTTTCAACGATAAATAGTGCTTGCACGCAGGGCCGTCCCTAGGGGAGGGCGAGTGGGGCGGTCGCCCCCGGCCCCGCATTTGCATAGGCCCCGCGCCTAATCTGAACCCTTATCATATTCAATGTGTTTAACAATTTGCTCCTATATACATAGAAACATTTATCGATCAAAACCATTAGAGAAATAATCGTACATACATCGTACAAATTTACAGCATGTTCATTTCTTATTTACTGTTATGGAAGCAAATGAAAGCTTTATGTTGGAAACAGCAAATTATTGCAAAAGTCATAACGTTACTGTAATTGGCAAGATGAAAGAATTTGGAATGCTTTTCTTCTCTCTACTGCGTTGCCTTGCATCAACGCCATCTAGATATACAAGCCAGATTATCAGCTGATAAAATTAGCTGTCATGTGGCTAACGAACCTTATTTACAACAATAGCAATAGCAATAACCACAGGCGCTAAGGTACCAAATTTTCGAAATCGAATTTCGACAGTCCGGCCTGTCTATCAAGATGGCGGTGCTTGCATTTATTGGAGAAGCTTTCTCGGCCCCACTTAATACGAGTAGTTCAATTCCAGATTGCGTTTGCGTTCGGAACTTGTTATTACAGTTTGTGTTTTTCTTTCCCGGAATATGTAACTGATTCACTGGTCTACAATTTTCAAACTTTTTTTTGTCACACGAAAGTTTATATCATATTTTGAACCTACTGTGACCCCTGAACAATGCTACATAAATGAAAAAAATTTGACACGTCAGGATTCTTTGTGACAGCTTAACCAAAATTGGAATTATAAGTTCCAAAAGTGACAGTACTAAGATAAATTATTTTATACTGTAGGTAAGGGTAAGCAGTTATGATTTTCTTGGGTATATGACTCCTTGTAGGCAGCTTTAAAGCTTCCGTTAGTTACCAATTACCTCTCTTGCACGTAGGAATCTTTAAACCCCCGTGGAACCATAGGGTACGTAGCAGTATGATGCAGTGGTTAATATTCACATTTTTAAAGCTTTCTACAACAAATTAGGAGCTTTTGCTATATTTTCGATTATGGTGCAAAGAAAACCTTCGTATAGTTCAAGTTCATTGAATAAATGATATAAATTTTCAGCTCCATTGCTTCCTAAACTTTTTTTTAACAATATTAACCAAATATTTTCTAAAGGATCCTGTAGGATCATTTAGTTGCGGCTGTTTTCATCCTTCATTATATCCCGTTATTATCCTTTACATATACCCATGTAGATAATTTTAATTTAAGGAATAAAACCATCACAAATTCGCTAAAAGAACGGACTTTTCATACAAACTGCTTACAATTCTTCTTCAGGGTACACCAGCAGTATGTTTTCAGAATTTTGATATCCTTGCATAATTTATTTCATAGTAATAACGTCACTGAAATTTAAAAGAATAACACCAAACCACCTAAATTATGGAAAATTAATACATAACGGTAAAAAATAACAGGACGTGACTGGAACGAAGTAATGGTGTTTTTGTAATGAGGGGACACTAAACTAATCAAAAATGATCACAAAGGTCGTGTGACAAAAATTGTGTTCCCCTATTTTTTCGAAAACGTCAATTTGCGGTCATATTTCACTTTGATTCAAGGGAATATTTTTGTGTGAAATTTATCCAAAAACTGTGCTGTTTAATTTCATAGCATTTATCGAAAAAAAATTGTGGCTGTATTTGACTTTCTTTATAGTGTTTATTTTGTGAAAAACATAATTGGCTTAATAGATATGAGTGGTTGGGATAGAGACATTGGCCGGAAGTACGATAGCAGTGCCGCCAAGTTTCGGAAAAGAAAAGTTCGAGAGGAATTTCAGCACTCGCAGGAGGGTGCCATACTGAAATTTATTTGGACTTATGGCCGACATTTTTCGAAAAGTTTTTATGAATTTACCATTGTGAATGGTGAAAAGGTACAAGAAGTTGGCTAGTTTACTCGATTTATAAAGATGAGGTGTATTGTTCCACATGTAAATTATTCAACGTAGGGTCTAACTTATGCGATAATGGTTTTCGTAAATGGAAGAATGCGCACGAGAAACTTAGAGCACATGAAAGGTCCACTGACCATATAAAACATTACACAGAAATCGTCGGATTGAAAACACGGCTAATTAACGAATTCCGCCTTTCGTGGATCCTCGTCCACAATTTACGAAAAAAATAATGGCAACTTCCTCAAACTAATAGAAATTCTGGGTTCTTTTGAATTTTGAATGATAAAAACGAAAAATAGGCTAAAACACGATTTTCAGAAAGATTTTTTTTTTTAATTTAAATTTTGAATTTGATTCAAATACTTATGGTTTTTAAAAAGAAAATCCAGAATGGATTACATACGTATAATTATGTATGTACCGAATTTCGACGAAATTTGATTTTATTTTAATTTTACTATATACAAAGTTATGGTTTCGAAAACATATTATGTACTTATATATTTTGGAAAAAAGGGGCCCCGCATCGTGATTTCGCCAGGGGCCCCGCGAATCCTCGGGACGGCCCTGCTTGCACGTGTGTAGCCTTTTATTTCTTATTACATTAAATTTCGAATCAAAGTTTGGTGATGTCAGATGCTAAGTAGCTAATAGTCTAGTACGGATAGCTCAAAACCCAAACATAAAAATAAAGAAATTTTTGATGCCAAATTGTTGAATACACTACCCAATATACGCAGTAAAAAGTTACACCAATTTGCGCAATGGGCTAAGGGGGGAGGGGGTCGCAAAGGGGTAAAAATGTACTTTTTTGCAAATATGTGGAAAACTATGAATCTGACCTTAAAATCTTCTGAGGACGAAACAAACTAAACAAAATTGGCTTTATAATGATATATAACAATCTAGACGTTTTCTCGGAAAATTATACCCTAGACCCAAAATTATTATAAAGAATTTACATTTTTTGAGTTTTACATTTCGGACTGTGACTCTTGATAGAAAGAATAGAAAGAACCTAGGGTGACGAAATCTTGTTCATTCTATTACCAACAAAATTTATTTGGTTTGTACCAAAAATTGAGGTGCTCCGACCATTGACGCCTCCCTCACTCCTCCTAACATTTTTCAAAAAGGCATGCCTGTAGCTTCTTTTCAAATTGAGCCAGGCAGATAAAATTTAGTGAAGTGCCTAGTCTAAGCCCCATTATGCTCCTCCCCATACAAAGTCAACCAAAATTGTAAAAAAATCACATTTTTTCACTTCTAAATTCTATCTAAAATGAAAAAATAAAATTTATTTCTTAGAACGTCATTATAACAGTTAATTGTAGTCTTCTAAATGTATATTCAAAAGTTTGTACCAGAGCGTGTCTTACAAATACGAAAAATGGGGTTTGAAGCTCGATTTATTCGGAACTAGCCTTTGAACTAGTACCAATGACTTTAAAACACAATTTGTTGATACTTGTAGTGTACGCTTTGATGCAAAATTTTGAACATACATTCAGAAGACTACAATTAACTGTTATAATGACGTTTTAAGAGATAAATTTTATTTTTCCATTTTAGATAGAATTTAGAAGTGAAAAAATGTGAAATTTGTTAGAATTTTCGTTCACTTTGTATGGGGGTACCCTTAGTTTTAATCGGATGGTAATAATTTTTGGTGGGGAGCATAATGGAGCTTAGAATAGGCACCCCACCAAATTTGATATGCCTGGCTCAGTTTAAAAAGAAGCTACAGGCATGGCTTTTTGAAAAATGTTAAGAGGAGTGAGGGGGGCGTCAATGGTCGGAGCACTCCAATTTGTGGTACGAATCAAATAAATTTTGTTATCAATATATGGACAAGATCTTATGACAGTAGGTATTCTATCAAGAGTTACAGTGCGAAATGTAAAACTCAAAAAATGCAAATTGACTATAATACTTTTGGGTCTAGGGTATAATTTTCTGAGAAAATGTCTACAGTGTTACATATCATTACAAAGGTAATTTTATGTTGTTTGTTTTGTCCTCAGCTCATTTTAAGGTCAGACTCATAGTTTTCCAGATTTTTGCAAGAAACTGAATTTTCACCCCTTTGCCACCCCCTCCCCCTTAACCCATGACGCAAATTAGTGTAACTTTTTACTGCGTATATTAGGCAGTATATTCAACAATTTGGCAACAAAAATTTCTTTTTTTTTTATGTTTAGGTTTGGGGCTATTTTGAACCAATTGGACTGGACTATAAGAGTAATAATTCAATTTAAGAAAATGGTCAAAACGAAAAGTGACGCCATCATTTTGCCCCTACTAATTTAGTGGCTTGCCTGAAGACCAATTCGTTAGCTAGCTGGAATTCCTGTCGCATATTTCGGAAGACTTATTATTTCATCTCTCCAATCGCAGTGAAGAGATCGATAAGCAAATAATGTTATATTATGTAAAGTCTCGTCCCCTGAAAGAGGTGTTGATAATGGATTGGTGTGAAGTGTGAATGCTCTCAAAAAATAATATGAAAAGTATTATTCAAAATTTTAGAGTGAATGATTTCATATATTTTTACCAATTTTACATTTACGCTTAAAACTAACAAAAAACAAATACAGAAATCATTTTAAATCATATTCCAGCGGCTCCACCCAACACACCAGCAATCGTTCCTTGAACTTGGCCGGCTGCATCAAATATTTGCTTCCCGACCTTATGCTGTAAATAATAATAAAAAAATACATATCAATTCGATGTGCTTGGGTTTTTAACACAACAAAAAACTTTTATAGTAATTATACATATTTTATTATGCCCTTCACTTTATATATGACATTTAGCACTTTTGATTTTTAAGGCTATTTCGGATCATGAAGTCGTGAGGCTGCCATAGAAAAGCTACCCCCGAAAGTAGGTTCTACTCATTTTTTTTTGTTTATAGACCAATCCAGACTGGATGTAAATGTTTTCTTATCCCTGCCCAAAAACATAAGAAAAGCAGACAAAATCAATCATGGGGTACCACAGAAACCACACCCCCACAAGTGGGTTTGTCAATTTTTTTTTTATTATTTTGGGCTAATCTTAATCAAACTTCTTCTAAAAACACTAGTCGGCATATGTATTTTGACATCTGGTACTCTCGAACCCAGACACTGATTTTGTTTAATGAGAGGGAGTAACGGTAAATTGCTTATAAGGAAATCAAAGTACATATCAACAGCAATAAATATGCTCAATATTTTTCCTTACCGTTTTCTCACTCTCTTCTTATAAAGAAGAGAACAGATAGGAGCGTAATTCCGGTGACAATATTTTAATCTTTGATTGTACATTAATTTCTCTGGAAAAAAGGGACAAAACATAATTTTATTAATGTTTTGTTTTTATATTTTGAATTCCAAGCAGAAACTGTGTCCAGTGGCTTGAAACATTGGAGAAAAATTTTGGCTTAAGCCTCCGTAGAGTGGTTTAAAGGTTGGAGATGCTGAAATTGAATTTAATTTCATACGGCAGACTGGTCATTATTAAACACCAAAAATTAATAAGAGAAAAAAATAGCAAACTATTACATGAATCGCAGAAATGGGATGTGTATATCAAATATTTGCCGAAAAATCTTCAAAAAATTTATGGAAAATGTCCTAATTTAACCAAAGGATATTATGAATATGAAGAATGTACCATCGAAGGCACAGCTAATAACGACCACCTTCGGCCTAGAACTTAAAAAGGCAAATTGCAATCATACGCAAATAAAGTGAAACCATAAAGAAAAATTAAAAAATTTTCAAAAGCAAACAATTTTACTAAGAAAAAAGTTCAAGCCAAGTTGCAGTAACTTTCGGAAAAAGTTTTTCTGCTAATATTCGTTTTTTTATTACATTTTTACAAAAAAAAATCAATATTTTAAGAAAATGCCGGTTTATGTAGAAAAACGGTTACCTATGGTGGTTATCAAAATTAAGGGATATATTGCTTACAATGGCCTAGGCTGCTTAATTTCAAATCACTGTATCCATGGAGAAAGCTTCTTTTGGTCGTCATTGAATCGTCGGAAGTCATATTCGATCTTTTTGCGGCACAATTTGGTTTAAATTTCACTTCTTTCTTACAGATCTCCATCGTGGCTCATTTATCATTCGGGGTTGACATTCGCTTTCTTTCGGACAGCGGTAAGATTTGCCTTTGTTTTGTTTTATAACATTTTTTTGTTTGATAATAAACAGTTTACCGTATGACATAAAAATAAATTGTAGCGTATTCAATGTGTAAGCCAGGACTAAGAATTGCCTCTATCGAAAATCAAACCAATCTTCTTAATTCAGATTTTTGCTTATGTTTCGAGCCACTGGTGATATTTTTTTATTTCAAAATTAAAATGGGTAACTCAAAAATTTTGTGTTTTGTGCATCAATTCTAGCGAAAAAATGGGTGCAATCAAAGAGTTAAATATTGTCAAAATACTTATAGGCCAGTCAATAAACCGAAAAATAAGGCGTTAGGTCGCAAAAAATTGCTCGGCTCCGGTTTTTTGGGATATTGTTAGGATAGATACCAGAAGTGTACCACCAAGTTTGCAACTTCGAAAAACCTGTGCTAACCCTATGACCCTCAAAAAACCTCAAAATTTTCGGACTTTTTTCATATTTTTGTTTGTAATTTCTAAAAGGTGCTTCCTACAAGTAAGTTGTCCACTGCACCGTTAAAGCTAAGAAAATCTTCTTTAATTTGAGTGTAACCCCAGCTTTGGAGGCGCAAAGGATCCCAAGATACAGCACTTTAAACATTGTTTTTTGAAAAAGAGTTCGGAATTGTAATTTCAGTCATGTTCCGAGCTGAATATCGGCTTAAATGCGCATTTTACAGAGAAAGTCATGTGACATGAAGTTATAAACCAGTTCCTTAGCTGTATATATGTCGAAACGAATGGAATCAGACCATGGGGTCATAGGGCTGCCCCTGAAAATTAGGTTCTTCTAAGAAAAACTTTTTTCTTTATGTACCAATATTAACCAAACTTAAGCATAAAAAAATATCTAGGAACGGATGAAATCGGAACAATACGTCATACAAACCAACCTCTGGAAATTAGGTTCTTCTAAGAAAAACTTTTTTCTTTATGGACCAATCTTAACCACCCTTCCCCCAAATGTGTTTTTTAGTAAAGCTTCAAAACATATCTAGAAACGGATGAAATCGGAACACTAGGTCATAGGGCTGTCATACAAACCAACCCCTGATAATCAGGTTCTTCTAAGAAAAACTTTTTTCTTTCTTTTCTTTTTAGCCAAACCTCACCCAAATGTGTTCCTAGTAAAGCCTCAAAACATATCTAGGAATGGATGGAATCGGAACATTATGTCATAGGGCTGTCATACAAACCTCCTAAAATACAATTTCGGACTTTTTTTTACAAAAAAAGCACATTTTTTAAAGTGCTGTATCTTGGGATCCTTTGCACCTACAAAGCTGGAGTTACACTCAAATTAAAGAAGATTTTCTTAGCTTTAAAAGTGCAGTGGACCATTTACTTGTAGGAAGCACCTTTTAGAAATTACAAACAAAAATATGAAAAAAGTCCGAAAATTTTGAGGTTTTTTGAGGGTCACGGGGTTAGCACAGGTTTTTCGAAGTTGCAAACTTAGTGGTACACTTCTGGTATTTATCCTAACAATATCCCAAAAAACTAGACCCGAGCAATTTTTTGCGACCTAAAATCGGTAATTGACTGGCCTATTATGCCGCACCAGAATGACGCCCCATCTTTTCTCTTTTCTATAGCATGAGAGTCCGAAAGAAGACAGAAAAAATATTGAGCATATTGCTGTCGATATGTATTTTAATTTCCAAAAAAGAAATTTACCGTTATTCGCTTCAGTTAAACAAAACCAGTGTCGGGGCTCGAGAGTATGAGATGTCATGAGATGAAATACATATGCCGACTAGTGTATGTCCCTATTGATGTCAGAAAATATACATATCTAAAAACTAATAGAACCGTAAGCTATAAACTCGCCAAAAATGAAGGGTTTATTAAATCTTTTGCATCGTCACAAATTTGATTTTTACTCTTTCTCTTTCTCTTCGCTCATAGATTTTGAAAGGGTATTTAAACTTTGTCATGAAGTTTGTAACGCGTTGAAGGAAGTATCTCCGACTATATAAAAAGTATACACATATGATCAGCATGACTTGGGGAGTCGATTGGACAATGTCAGTCTGTCCGTCTATTGCGACGCGTTTTACTCGGCCACTTTAAAAGCTATGAAGCCGAAATTTTGCACAAATGCTTATCTTTGCTGCAGGTAATGTGTATGTTTGAATCCGTAAGATCTTACAATGGGGTCATGGGGCTGCCATACAAACCCAACCCTCCAAATTAACTTCTTCTAAGAAAAACTTTTTTATTTATGCACCAATTTCAACCAAATTTCACATAACATTTCAACATTATTAAGAATGGATCAAATCAGACCATGGGGTAATGGGGCTGCCATACAAACCAAACCCCCCATTTTGGTTCTTCTAAAAAATATTTCACACTAATTTCACAAAACCTTGAATAAATGTGTCTTAATCAAAGCAACAAAAAAGTTTAAAACAAATGAAATCGTACTATGGGGCTATGCTCCCGCATCTCCCAATAAAATTTTCTGAGTAAATATTTTTATTTGTCCACTTATTCCAAGCAAACCCCACACAAATATTGTTTTGTCATTGCGTCGTTGTAAAGATGGAAGGAAAAGAATGGGGGGGGGGATTAAATACAAGTCATAGGTACGTCCGAAACAAAATTTTAGCCCGAGGAGAGTGAAGGGTATCCAAATTTTAGCCGCGCCCGAAATTAGCCTCGGTCTCGTTTTTGCTTAAGTTTACATTTAAGGAAGGCTGCAGCTTTGTCGCCATCCCCAATAATTCTCATTCAAACAAACACTATTAGTAACTTAATCAAAAATATGGACCCAATCAATGAATGATTATTTTTATAGTGATGAGCAATAAAAATGTTCATATGGTTTTAACTTTTCAATTTAATGAACTTACACCTCGACGCACAGCTGACCCTATTCTTATACTGGATTCACCTTGACTCGGCAATACAATCAGAATGATCGCAAATATAATAAAAAATTTAAGGAAATTCATATTGATAAAAAGAACGTATTTGTTCAAAAGTCACCTTATAACTGAAATTAGAAATATTCCTATGGAATATTTTTATAAAAACTTAAATTTATTGAACTAATACGAGACAATACGAGACTTTATTAATATTTTACCAGTCATTGCACGACTTTCTTATCATTAGTTGAACGTACCTGTAAAATAACTATGTATACTGACTACCACAATAAAATTTTATTTACCCTTAACGCCGTCTGTAACCATTTATAAGACACCAAAACAAACGAAATTTATCAGCTTTTTTTCATTGCGCATCTCAATGAACAAAACACTGCATGTAAGGCAAAACACAAACGAGGGTACTAGAGTATCTGAGTCACACTTAGTTCTTTGTCAAATCAAGTATAACCTTTTCCTTTAAACTTATCAGAATTCGACGGATCTTGCGGCTTTTCAACACGAATTCCAACTTCTGGTTCGTATAACCCAGTGATCGGCAAAGCGCGGCTAGCGAACCACATACGGCTTTTTATGTTACTTATTGCTCTTCAATAAAAATAAATAACAGGCGCGACAATCCAACATTGGACTAAGGCCGCAGGATGTGTTAGTGACATCCTATTTCCAAGATCTTATCTGCTTTTTGTTGAGGTAATGAGATCAGCATCACGCTCAGCAGTGTTATTTATCCCCATAAATGGGTACTCGTTTAACATCTGAGTGAGATCATAGTCCGTTACAAGCTCGTGAGTTCGAAAAACACCATGGAACGCGGTGACATTCGAACTCATGACCCTGTGCACCGAAGGTGCGCGCACTAACCGCTAGACCAGCCAGACTACTCTTCAATAACTAAACCTATATTTAAATTATTTTTCGGGGTCAGAGACTCTTAAAACAATTTTAATTAATATCCACCATCACTCTGCTCGAATTGTGTAAGAAACACAGCCCTGAAGTTTTACTCTTTGATCAGTTTATTGCGAAATTATGGAACGAAACAAATCAAGGTTCCGTCGTTAAAAAAATCATTTTCGCCACAGTAAGCTCGATTTTCAAACTATGAGCCCAATGTTGTAATGTCTCTCCACGTAATATTGAAAGGTCTCTACAAGTAGCCTCAGGTCATTTTTGGTTCATTATTCGTACTGCTGGTCTGATTAGCTCCTTAGATTAGTCCATAACCTGCGAGGTTATTGCCGCACTCCGTACTGTGGTCCCTTGGGGATGATCCATTTCCTTAAAAAGAAACAAGAATACAGAATGGAAACAATTTAGCGCTTCTGGCTAATAAGTTTCCCGACTACTGGCGTAGGTAATTGGCAGATCAGATCACTATCAGAGCGCCAGCTTTAAGCAAAAGGCGCCCGGCGAACATGGAGGATGCTCTCCTAATGCCAGTGGCGCAATCAGGATCTTGTCCTGGAGGGGGCTAAGACCATCGATATTAATGGACATATGAGTTTGCCTCCGCAAGTAGAGTGATAGTGATATTTCTAGCTCCCCATAGGCAGTGGGAACATTGACAGGACAGGAACCAATGCACAACAACTTGGGTTAACAATTTTTACGAAATGCTCTTCAGAAATATGTTTTCTTGATGGCCGTTCTTTTGTATAAATCACGTATTACCAGCCACCAAAGTCAATTTAACATATTCTCGCAACTTCAATTGGAGTGAAAATTTCAATTTTTTTAGTCGATATGTTTCAGTCGTAAAATATTTAAAGTTTGGTAAAATTATGATTTTTGCGAAAAATTTATAAGTTTTCAAAGACTTCTTTTTTGAAAAAAATCACCCCAGATCTTCGCATTTATCTTCTTATTTTTTGCACAAAAATATTTAAAAAATGCTGGTACCCTTGGACTGGGTGGACAAATACGTAATAAATACGTAAAAAAATATAAAATTAAATCCAAGTGATACCTATTATCATTTCATGAAAGCACATGATGCCGTTTACGGAAACAGACCTCCATTCTACCTAGCTGAATAAAATTAGTACATACATGACTACCGGACAGATTATCGCTTCGTTAGGGACGGTAAGGTAGTTCACATCATAGGTATAGGATTTAGCTCCTTGGATCAGATTTCCTCTTGAGAAAATATCAGTAAGAAGGAGTTTGCATTGCATTCTCGCATATGAACTTTATTACTTTATTATGTCAGAAGGAAAAGAAGAAAGGGGGGGGGGGGGATTGTGGGAAAAAATCCTCACAGACCGTTTTAGCTAGGGTGCAGTAGCAGAAATAATGCTTTTTTCCTGGTTAACATTTGAACCTTCACATTCCGCTCAATGTCTATGGTAGGTCTTAAAGAGTAGAGTCTATTGGGCACTCTCGGAGGTGTATGGTATAAGGGCAATATTTTGAAGAAATTTCTTGGCTAAATATCTAAACAACTCTCCCGACAAAATTCAGTGTACGATAAATGACAAATGCAGCTACAGCTCGATCACAGGAAGTGTATAATAATACCATACATCGTTATAGGGCCCAGCAGAACTTCCTAGGCCCGTCACTGCCGGGCGCGAGGTCCGAGCAAGTGGTAACTCTAAATATATATTACTCAAATTTCAAAGCTCATCCAAATTATTTCGGGAAGGCTACGTTCTTTGTAAGGTTTTTTGATCTTGCACATAGGACATCGTAACTATAAGGAATAACTAATTCGTATTTTTATCTTAAATATTGAATCTGCAACGAAATGCATTGCTTCATATATGTATCATTCTACAATTTTTTCCAATTTTTGGGTTAGGGAGAACCTTTAGCCCCTCCGGTTGTTATGCCACTATCTAATTACAGTGCGGTACTCATTTTCCTCATTGTTATTTTTATTTTATTTGCGAATTGTTTAATTTTATTAATTTTAGATCGGCTCGAGATATCACCGGCTGTCATTCGGTTGGCTACCAAGTTTTGATATCCAATTTGATATCTGGTTCACCCTGTAAGCCTAAAGTTTGTGAGAAAGATGTTGAATCAAATTTGTAGTCCCTTACGAAGTTTGTTGAATTATTATTGCCTGATTATTAGACCGAAATTTTGCATTTGGTTCGGTGAACCAAGCTGATAATATTTTGTAGAATATATGTACATATATAACTTTTTTTAATACTCATTGGTCCAGGATCAGGAGAATCCGAGGAAATTTTTAGGACTCTTGATTGTGGTAAGTTTTATACGCCTAGTCCAACTTATTCGCACCAATTAAAACCAGAGATTTGTTATCCGGATTAGAAAAGCATAATTTTGTCACAATCTGGAGTTACGTATTTCACTGGTTCAGTTGCCACTCTATACGACCGATGCTCGAAGTTCAAAATAAGACCTAAGGTCAAACGGCTGTGATTTTACGTGGTTAAAATATAAAATTTGTGTGGTCTTGAAAACCTTATTTTTATAGGTACTTATATAGTGTAGTAAGCAGGTGAAAAAACTAGTATGTACATGAGCTTGTAACATGTTGTGGAGAAACTTGTTTTTTGGGGTTCTCAGCACGAATCTGGAGCTTCCCACCAAAATTTCGTTGTAGAACAGGGTGAAAACCGTTTTTTGGTTCCTAACTCTTAAACTGTGCATTTCTACGAAAAGCTTTCCATAAATATGTTAGAGAGCACATGATAGCGCGTTCAAAGAGACATCAAAATTATAAGCCTGGTTACTACAATTGATTTTTAGCATAGTTCCATATCATATGAAATAAATTTTGTGATTGAATGGTTTTACATTTTTGGTGGCAATAGTTTCATTTTTATTGTCCTTTATGTATTTTGAGGTGCTGAGCACGGGTCCGTAGCAGCGTTGCCACTCGTGTTACAATTGTAACATTTTGTTACAATTTTCGATTTCCTGTTACAATGTTACACACCGACCAATTTTGTTACAATCGGCAAGAGTGGAGGGATCAACTACATTTGAATATTTTTCTACTATAAGTGACATAAAATAAATAACAGGCGCGACAATCCAACATTGGATTAAGGCCGCAGGATGTGTTAGTGACATCATATTTCCAAGATCTTATCTGCTTTTTGATGAGGTAATGAGATCAGCATCACGCTCAGCAGTGTTATTTATCCCCATAAATGGGTACTCGTTTAACATCTGAGTGAGATCATAGTCCGTCACAAGCTCGTGAGTTCGAAAAACACCATGGAACACGGTGAGATTCGAACTCATGAACCTGTGCACCGAAGGTGCGCGCACTAACCGCTAGACCAGCCAGACCTGAAGACTATAAGTGACATGAACAATTATTTTTCCAAACAAATTTTATATTTTTGTGATGAGCATGATCAGCCACTAATGAGCATGATCAGCCATCTATTCAGCTAGGAATGTCCAACTTATGGTCCGCGGGCCACAGGCGGCCCAGTTTTGTGAGGCCCGCGGCCATATCGGAGAAACACAGTATGTAGCAGCACATTGCGTAAAAAATGGAAATGTTTTTAAAAAATAATATGAGTTGAACTAAAGTCTATGAAATTTCTTGAAACTCGTCAATTTAATTAATTAATTATGTATTTATTTAGGAAGCTGACGGTTGTCTAGTGTACCTACTTTTGTTCGAGACTTATTACTGTCCGCCGAATAATTTTGTCTTTCAATGATATTTCTGGAGTGTTTAACTCTTAGTTAATTAATTTGCAAAATGTGGTTGTTGATCGATCCACAAAACTTCAGGGTTTTTCTTGTCAAAAGTTTTTAAATTTGTTTGAAGTGCATTTTATGAATATTCTATTTCTAGAGGATATAATCATGAGGTAGTTAGTCACTCAGACTGAAATTTCGAAAAAAAAAGTTTATAGGTATTTTTACAAATTTTATCCTGCGCCCGTCAATCCTGAAGACATTTGGCCCAGGTCAGGTTTTGATTTTGAAACCCCTGGATTAAGCGCCCGTTTTTGTTGGTCCCTTCTTGATTCAGAATCAATGTTAAACATTCAATTATAGCAGCAAACTGCACCAAGCCTTAGAGTAAGTTCAATAAAAGAATTGAATTCTACCGTGACACAAATTTGAACAACAAATTTACGGTAGCCAAAATGTTCGGCAAAGTTTGGAATGTAAGGGCACGAAATTTCACTTTAAATTAAAGTAGCATTTAAAAGGGAACGTGATAGTTTAATTCAAATTTATTAAATTTAATTTTTTTACTGGAAACACTAGCGAGTGCATTTTTTTGCTAGCTGCCGGATTGATTTTTTTGCTGACTCCATTTTAGAGCACATCATAAGTCAATCCCACTGACCCGCGTATTTGCTACCAAATTTATGTTTTTGCAGTAGGTTAGAGTACAACACGCAATATCGAAGATGTTTTCTGAACGGAATAAGTATAGCTCAAGGACAGATAATAATGTTACTGCATGTATTTCTGTTCATTATATCTACAAGGTGGGCCAAAAGTAATCATCCGATGTTCTTTTGCTGTATTAATAAAAAAAAACTTTGGTTTTGCTAATGAAATACGATTATTTAATCCCTTAGAATTTATTGAATCAAGCCGCAAAAATTATATCGGCCAAGTGGCCGCCGCCACAGTTGATTACCATACGGGCCCGTTTTATGGCATTTTCCATCACTCTTCCCAGAATATCGGGCGACAGGTTTTCGCATTCCTGTCGAATATTCTCCTTAAGGGCTTCAAGAGTCTGAGGCTTGTTGACGTAAACCCGCGACTTCAGAAAACCCCATAAAAAGAAGTCTGGAACAGTTAAATCGGCTGATCATGCCGGCCAGTGTAAATCACCAAAAAGAAAGATTAACCGACCTGGAAATGTTTCCTTCAGAATATGGCCGCGTTCCTTAGGAATAAACCGATTCATGGCCTGACAGTTCGTATTCTACGTTTGTTTACTTCAGAAATGAGGAAAAAATGAAAAAAAAGAAGGAAAAAAAAGTTACAGCAATTTCTAATAGAGTGATTGATTACTTTTGGCCAACCTAGTATATATATTAATTAAGTTCGATTATATCGTATTAAGCATTGTCTGATGTACTGAAGGGATCATCTCGTTTTGTGCCCAACATTATGAAATTATCTGCTCCTTCAGTCATTCGGAAACTAAGCTTCTGCGCTGAGTAGTGTCATTATTAATTGATTGAGATTTGTAACCAATAATTTTTGGATTAAATCTGTTATGAAATAGTAGGTTCGAGCTTAAACAAATTGTGGAAATTTTGACATACCGTTTCTCTTATAAACCAACTTCGTCAAAAATGTTTATGGAACAAAGCAGATCAAATCTTCGGAAAGTCAGACATTTTCAAAATCCTTTATTTTAATATATAACTCTCTGCTATTTGTGAAGCAATCATTCAATTTGGACTTGCGCACATTTAATGCTAAAATTGTTCATTAACAACAATATCTTCAAATTTGTTACAATCAACCTAAAAATGTTACAATTTTATCAGATAAATGTTACACTTAGAAATCTGAAAACGGCAACCCTGGTCCGTAGCTTCTCACCAGAATTTCCAAAATCGCAAAAAATACGTCAAAAAAATCAATTATAGCGATACCGCTAAACGCATTTTGCAGATTTATGTCACGTTGGACCCGCAATCATGTTTCCTCTAACATGTTTATAGATAGGTTTTCGCAGGAATGTACAGTTTCAGAGCTATAGCTATAAGGCAAAAATGGAAAAATTACGAACATTTTGTTTTTTTTTTTGTAATTTTGGCCCTGTTCAGCAACGAAATTTTGGAATTTTGGAAGCTCCGAATTCGATCTCAGCACCCAAAGAAACATAAGAAAAGAAATTTCTCCAACGCATTTTCTAATCTCAAATCACGTAACGACTACACTAATATAGGGTTACTGCGTTACTCGATGTAATCTTTGAAACTCGCTGTTACAACAAAATGTAACAACATATAAATATTGGGATGATTGGTCATCCTAGCTATATGTATAGAATAGACCATTTATGTTGATTCGTCAAAAACGCGAGTTTGGCAACCTTTGCTACTGTTTTTTGGCGTGCAAGACGTTTCCGCGTTATGTAGTTGTATTCGATCCTCTATAATGACGAGTGGTTGACCTATTCCTATCTTAACCACACTAAAAAATCTTATAAAATAATTGCTTTTAGGACACATACTTTTAATTTATAAATTTATTACGTCTTATCTTATCTCTACGATTAAAGCAGGTCAAATAAATTACTAAAACTATATCTCATTAAATTTCACAACATAAATCAATTTAAAATTATGATCAATTTATCCTTGAGCGCCAGCGCCTCGAACAGTCGCTAAGACATTAGCGCCCTGCTGTGCCACCGCTATTCCTTGAATCGTGGCGTCACGAACTCGCTGCCCTGCTCTTTCCTGTAATAAAGTCACGATGATATAAATTGTTAGATTTACATTTCTATATGGCCAAGTGAAAATTGATTGATTAGTCACTTACCACTGGCTTGAACACTTTCTTCCACCAGCTTCGGGCTTCCCCTTGACCGGTCATTGCAATAAGAACAATTGCGAAGATGACGAAAAGCTTAGAGAAATTCATTTTTGTAATTTGATTTTTATTTGCAAAGTATCTGAATTGGCAAGATGTAATGACTTTAGAGTCGACGTTCAACTGATGATCAATTTGCATTCGCAAGATACTTTTATACTAAATCTATCGATAAGAAGCGATTCAGTCAAATATGTTTTAAAAAATCCCCGAGTTTTCTACAGACTTTAAAACAAGCTGAACATATTCGGCATCTTGTTATGGACGCTCATATGTTAGTAGCACAATCAACTGGAAATCCAGACTAAGAAAAACCAGAGATAGATTTAGTAAGAATGGGCAAAACAATTGGGGACTATCTCTGTGTATGGAAAGATTTTTCCTATATGTTTTTGTTCATATTATAAGTAAGTTTGAACAGTTTGTGCTGTGGTTGTGAATTCATATGCAGTCTGTCTTTTTTTCTACTGCGTTGTTGTTCTGTTCTGTAGTTGAATGGGTTTAAAGAAACTGTAAGAATCAGGTGTTATGAAAAGATTCCCCACAATTATAAAATTGACACAATTAAATTTTGGCGGAATTTAGAATATTGTAAATAAATATGTTTTGGTTTTTTTTTTGCATGAAATCAATTAAACCAAACGTTTAACAATTTTTATTTCGGCAGAAATAATGATCATTATATCTAAAATACATACTCGGTCACATTAAACTTCACGCACGGGAACCTGCGCCGTTCGAGGTCTGGGTTTTTGGGGAGCAGCGTCACCACGTAGCCGAGTTGCCTTTTTTTTAACACACAAAAGCAAATTGGAAATAAAATTATTGATTTGAAATGCGGAGCTCTTAAACACTCTTATAACATGTATACCCAAAAATCAACTTTGGAAATTTGGCTTAAGTAGTCCTATAAACATGGACAAAACTGATATTATGGTATATCATAAAATTTGACAGCTATTTAATTTATTCAGCTATTTCTTTCAAACAATATAAGTAAGTGCTAAGAAAGATATTCTGTACGCACTGCTTCATTGCTACCAAAAAAAAAAAAATAAAATATCGATCTACTATATCGTATAATAACATGATTAAGCGATATTAGACATACATATATATACTCCTATATAATGAGCAAAATTAGGATAAGACATCCGCCGGCCGTCACCCTTGTACAATAATTGTGATAATAGCTGAATTATTTAAAAAAAAACTTTCCAAGTTGAATGGCCAATAAGAAAGGAATAGTTTAGTCCTTCTTCATAGTTTGTAATTTATAGCCAAATAAAATCTGTAATGAAAGTATAAATTTGTAAATTATTGAAACATACCTACTTTTCGCTGCAGAAGGTGCCTAAGTATTAATTATTCACCGAACAGTCTGACGGTCTCATATCCTGAAGCTGAAGCAAATGATTAAAAAATATGCCGAGATGCGTTCAATCAAATTCGTTACGAGTGCCGAGTGGTTCCACTCAGAATTTGTCTCAGCTTTGTTTCTTGCTTGCACTTGTTCTGCAGTAGATCTTTGAGCAGGTATTAATAGAAGGAGAGGGCGAAAGTCACGAATCCCATACAAAGTGACAGCTCAAAAATGTGCCGAGAATCTAATACATGGGAGAGCAAGCATCTAACAGTAAAGTAGTAATTGACCGCTTATATACCGGAGCAAAGATAAAAAGTTTTAGGCAAATTTAAATTATTTTTGTACGGCATATACGGGCTGCACTAACTAATCGAAACTAAATTTAGTCCCGCTCGCAACAGATGGCGAGGTGCTTACCAATCCATAATGCTTAGACAAGCGACTGTCTCTGAAATTTATCCAGGAAGAGCGAAGTCGTCTTGTTACTGGAATGAAATCGTTTTCGATTTTCGTTTCGCTACAAAGTTTATATGAAATTCCTGGTTAGGAAATACGCGAGATTAACAAATTCTAATCATAATAATGTCCAAACAATCAAAATGTCAGATAAACCATTTCTAAACATTTGCACATTCCACAACCAATTCGAATAAAAAGAAGAAGAAGAAAGTTAATACGCGAACTAGACTAGGACGGTATATACACCCTATGGAAAAGGTATTATCTCCAAAAATGCTTTAAGATAGTTTAAATTAAGAGCCGGTATATAAGCGCTCACTGTGTCAAAAATTCGTGCGCGCCATAGAAATACTACTACTGGAACGGGTTTTCACACGTTTATGTGCGTATGTGACTGAGACCGAAGCAAATTCCCCCTATGCACACCTCACTCCCTCTGAAACAACGTGTGTCTAGAAGCAAACTGCATCTTGTCATCGTGACAACTGTCCATTGTGAAAGTGTAAACAAGTGCTATTGGTGCCATTAAAATTTTTGCAAGAGTTTGTGCGTCGTAATTAAAATATCGGTGCGTGATTTTTCGTCACAAAGTGTTTTTCTTATTTGTAGTTTCCTTCTTATTCGTAGTGTCCTTAAATTTTTGATTTTAACCCTCTATAGAATTCTACAGACAAAAAAATAAAGTGCCTGGTGTTTGGTTGTCCCAACGATACGAAATTTAACATAACCCGCGTATCTTTTCATAGCTAAATAAGAAGTTTTATTCTGCCAGTGATGTCCTAATACTTAAAAAGAAGAAATGACTGTGACATTTATTTCATGAAGTGTTCAATTTGGAAATTTGTCCACTTGGTTGCGTTTGGCGGAAGACTTGCAATCTTGTTTACTTTCATTTTGACAACCAGCAACCCAGATGTTTTGGAAAGCATAGGCGTTGTCGGAAATATAGTTTTGTGGACCCAGTAGTTTTTCTCTTATTATTTAAAGAAATATTATGTGCTTTGTAAATAAACTTCATTAAAGAAAATTATAGTAGCGTTGTATTATATTATAATTAAATGAATGAAATTATTTTTCTTTTCAGATTTCCATCGGATCCTTTGAGAAGGTCTGAATGGTTGAGTCGTTTGAATATTCGAACAGCAAAAAAATGTTCTGTTGTTTGCTCGGATCATATCCGGCCGGAAAATATATTCAAACTACCTAGACGTGCCGTACTAAGGGAAGATGCGCTTCCAGAACTGCGAATGAGTGATTCACTGCCTTCAACTATTTCTACCGACAGAGATTTTGGTTCATCCCAAGGGATGGTGAGTATTAATTTTTAAAATAAACTATACTCAAAATAAAAAAAAAATAAAAACTTAATTTTCGTTTTAGATAACCACGAGCTACATTGGAGAAATGACGAATGCATCGAGTCTTCAGTCGCTCGATACAGCGAGGAATGTCAATACAGTGAAAGCTCTTTTTGCGGACAGCTCCGATAAGCGGACATCTCTAATAAACGGACAAATTATTTGAAACATATGTTTTTCCAGTGCTTTGTGTGTAACTTTCATTCTAATAAGCGGACACTCCAAAGAACGGACACGGACAGTAGTTTGTGGAACATTTCGTCGACACATCTCCAATAAACGGACGCGACGCTCTCATATCCGGACAAGTTTGTTTTATACGGACGTTGATATTCTCAGAAATGTCCGTTAATGAGAACTCCGCGTCCGCTTGTTGGAGATGTTCCCAAGAAATTGTTCTACTGGCAGACGTTTTCGATTGAAAAAAGGCTACCCTTGCATTTTCTGCTAAATTGTAAGTTTAGGTTTGGTTTCATAAGGGTTCATGTTTTGAAAATCATTCAAGATGGCATCAAACAAAAGAAAGTTACCTATTGCGACCAAGATATTAAGTCATTTATAAATACCGGCAGTAATTTGCAAACGGATAATAGCCGTGTTGAATTGGAATTAGGCGAAGAATGTGATAATAGTGAATAAGTTGCTTGAGAAGATGAAGAGCTTCGGATGCTCATGGAATAATTTGGTTTGAAGCAGCTTTTCGATTACATTGCATTTGACCATTTGAAAAATTTGAAGACACATTTCCAAAACTGTCTAATAGAGCAAAAAAGGGCAAAATTGCGCCAAACTACTGTCCTTTTTTCAAATAACATAGGCCGTGTTTTTTAATTAGCTAACCTACACTATCCGGGGTAATTTTCATACAAACGCTAACCTGTGACTTTATTCAGGTTAGAAATTATATTGCTATCCAGATTTAATGAGCTTTCCAAAACTCGCCTAAATGTATGCAATCCCAATTATTTTCTAGTACGTTTTCCAATGACTAGCAAAAATTCAATTTTGAAATGAAAAGCTCTAATGTATAGTTTACATGCAACACACAAGTGTGTGCAAAAGATATAGTTTTTGTTTGTAAATTCATGTTACAAATGTTGTTCGTCGAATTCTTATTCTAACAAAATTATGATTCCTACATAAAAATATATTTTCAATAAAAAAATTACATGTTAACTTTTGCGTTTGTAAAGTTAAAACGGGGCTTTAATATTTTTGAGCAATGTTTTGAAATTAATGGCAATGCCTACGTGACAATTTGAAATTTAACCTGGATGCTACCCTCGATAGTTTTTTTTTGCGCGTCTGGGTTAGCAAACCTGCCCCCGATGTAAAAAAACACGGCCATACATGATTAACTTTTCAAAAATTAACGAATACATATATGTATGCAAAAATGTTGAGATGTTAGCAACTGAATTAATAAAAATACAAATGAATTAAATTTGGTTTATTTTTTTTTATCCCGCAATATTTTTTTCACTCTATCCAATAACCGGACATCTCTCTTAAGCGGACAAAAATATGGGGACCGTGACTGTCCGCTTATGAGAGCTTTCACTGTATATCAATGGTAAAGCCCTTACATATTTTTTACGATTGCTATCTTCTGAACTCGTTCTGATCAGTGTTAAGGCACGATTTCAGTATCTGCAGCGCCAAATTTCGATGATGGCATTTCATTAACAAATAATGTTTATTTTTATTCAAATGTTTGACTTACAAATTTAACCATATCAGCACCTCAATCTTCACTCTTTCAGCCACTCTCTTCATTAATTTTTTCTTCTCAGTACCGTATAGCCCCATGTGGGGCCATGGTGCGTTAACTCAGCCGTTTATAGGCAATTTCGAGTCAACGTTACATTGCATATAATTTCGGAGTGTATATAATGTTGCAAGCACTATATATTTCCTATCCGTACATGTACGGAAATTTTGGACCACGCCGAGATTCGATCTCCGGACCTCTAGATTACTAGCATCGTAGAGTGCGACTCAACTAAGTGAGCCACAGAGCGGGTCACTAACTGGACTCGTCAATTACATCAACAGCTCAACATGATCGTCAACGGCGAGCGAAGCTCCACCGTTAACCACCCCAAAACAACTTGTACAGCTTGGCCAACTTCTCGCCACATGCGTCCAAAATTTTGAAAGATTGTAAGGTTAACTAATATTTGGCCTCTCGTAAGTAAATACTATTTTTTTCATTTACAATTTATTCAATTCAATTCAACACAAAAATTATTCTAATTACAAAATAGAATAAAAGAGATATGTCATGTCATATGGCCTGAAATATTTAATTTGAAGGTACTTCATTCTTGATGGTCTAAAAACGACTCCAGACTATACGAGTACTATTTGCCTCGGTCACAATTAGACAGAGACCTATTAAAATTTACTCAATTCGATGTCGTTTCGAGCAAATGTGATTACTAATATTTGTAAATTTTAATAAAATTTGAAATATTTCCCGCCATTACTGCGCTCCCAACCATGACCAGCATCCACGCCACTGCTACCTGTGCTGGTGTTAGTGATTCACTCACACTATCATGACGCGGCTTCAATTATTTTGCCAAAGGGCCTTTCCAGTAGTACAGTTCTATTGTGCGCGCTTGGTTGAATTCTTCTTCTTCTTCATTCTCTTTGTCTTTAAAAGTGGGTTGTTAAAGCATGGAACTTTGTTTGAATCGAGATGTACTGTTACTCTACAGTGTTGTTATTGTATTTTTCTCTCCCATGAATTGAATTTGCGCTTTCGGCACACTTTTTAAGCGATATTTCTTCTCCTTCTATTAATACCTGCTCGAAGCAGTAGATAAGCTTCACGAGCATGCTTTTCGTTTTCCTCTCATTCAGCTCAATAAAATTGTCTGAGATGCGTTTCATGTAGTGGACCGGTATACGCATCCACAAAGGTACGAAGAGTACAGTGAGCATGTGGCTTCTTGATGGAAATTTGGGCCAAATGGATTCACGGCTGAGGGAGAATTTTTCCCGCATCCAGCATTGAATATAGTGACGATGACGAGCACTGTTGAGCGAGTATCTACAGATATGTACTACGTACATAAGCGGGTTGGTTGAAAGCCATTCGCTGTAGGTATGTTTATACAATTAGTGTTAAGTCGAATAAACTCCGTTTATTAAATTAGATGCACATTTTATTTTTAACTCTATATTGAGATACAAATTAATGTTTATTTAACTTCAAATAAAACAATAAAGTAGCTAATATAAATTTTAAAATTTTAGGGTATGCGGCGCATCCACCGCATCTATGGGCTGCACGCCACTGAGATGAGCTTGGGCTTGGCCCAGATTGGTTCCCAGAATAACAATCCCCTGCAAGAATTTTTCCATTTCTGGAAGCGTCTCGTAATTAAATTATGGCGTCATTCCTTTGAATCCAATGAGGAAGCAAGGGTTGCAACACATACTCTGCTTTGAAGTATTTTTACCAGTATAGTCAGCTACTCGGGAATGTCCTCAAGAATGAGTATGAACCTGTACTGTTTACGTTATTGACGGTTGATGTGGAAGAGAATCGATGCGATTATTTCAAAAACGACACAAAACATGGGCGTAGCCAGGTGGGGCAGGGAGGGGCGGTCGCCCCCCCCCCCCCGGTTGATGAAGATGGTAAAAAATCCTGATCAATGTAGTAAAAAAATCGCTGCACTATACAGTATTTTCAAAAAATTTCTTTTCTACCACTCCAAGTGCTGCCGGAGAAGCCATGATTGGAACAGTTTGCAGTCAGGAGGCGCATACAAATCGATGCCAGCGAGTGGCCTCTCGTAACTGACGGAGGCTGCGTACCAGCACATACATTTCACTTGTGAGTGTGCTACAGTGGCTGCGTGGATCCCATATTTCCTGTTTAATTTCATGGCTTCTGAGCTGAAGTATACAATTTCAACCGTTAGGTCCCTTCGGGAAGTTAGTGGAATTCAACTTATTTTCATTTGAAAGGGTGACAAATGGTATACTTCTTTGCTTTGTTAGCCCTGTAAGGTTATGCTTTGTCGAATCAACTACGCATCATCAAATTTATCCCATTTTTCGTGACAATTCTCATTATTTGGAGCTGAGTTTTCGTACAGCACTTACCGTGCCGATGTACTTGCCGACGAAATAAGCAGGGTATGTTGGATTTTTGGAAATTGGCGTCGTCGAAACGACGAAGGATGAACTTTCTGCAACTTTTAGAACTCCAGTATTTCTTATGGCTGGTTGTCGATTCGACGATAAGTCTGTGTCCATACAACTAGCTCGTAACAAATATGTTTATTTTTGAAATGTGGGACCTATTTTTTCAAAAATTATGGCAAAAATATTTACTAGGACAAAAATAGGACAAATCAGGGAAATGGCTCAAAATTCTTCTTAATTTTAGGAAGATTGTATTTCGAACTCATAAAAATCGGCTCCAAAATCGATGTTTTTCTATTCTTAATAAACTAACGATTGAAAATCTATCAGATTTTATAAATATTTTGAGAAAAGGTGATTTGTAGAGCGTCGTCGAATCGACGAAGCATGACCTTTCCATACAAAAAATAAGCAGGGTTAAGGATCTTGTAAAGAACGGGTCTCATATTTCAGTGTCTTTCTAGTTCTCCTTTTTCTTTTCAGTACCGTATAGCCCCTTGTGGGGCCATGGTGCGTTCACTTAGCCGTTTATAGGCAATTTCGAGTCAACGTTACATTGCATATAATTTCGGAGTGTATATAATGTTGTAAGGACTATATATTTCCATTCACATGTACGGACATTTTGGACCACGCCGAGATTCGATCTCCGGACCTTTAGGTTACTAGTATCGTAGAGTGTGACTCAACCAAGTGACCCACAGATCGGGTCTTTCAAGTTATTAAATCAAAATTCATTTTCTAGCTGAATCATACTAGCAATGAAATTTAGCCACTGTTAATACTTGGATAAATTTAGAGGGAATCTTATTAACACCGTTAACCATATTTCAATCACTAAAGGATTTATAAATATTCTGACGATGAAAGTGGCAGACGAAAAAAAAACTGATTTCGCAAGTGGAATATGCAGTCCGAGACGCAAAAAATGCACTGAAAATAGACAAACTACGCTCTAAAAGGCAGATATTGGAGGCCAGTTGAATGTAATCAGAATGTAGAAGAAAATCATTCTCATCTCCATTTCTAAAATTAGAAAAAAAAAAGAAATAACATACGTAAACTAGGGCAGCAGATGTGTGAGTGACATCCAATTTCCAAGATCTAAACTGCTGCTTTGTTAAGGTGTTGAGATCAACAGCACGCCCAGCAATGTTATTTATCGCCATAAATGGATACTTGTTTACAATCTGAGCGACATCATAGTCCGTCACGTAGTCGTGAGTTTGCTAACAATATTTCTGCGACCGGAAATTTCAACTCCAAAGATAATCATTATGTTGAAAAAATTTTGGGCTTGCCCCCCCCCCCCTGACCGAAATCCTGGCTACACAAAATACAGAAAAATGGTATGATAACGAAAAAACTACATAAAATTATCTTTGCAATAATATATCTCACAAAAACAACTCTGTTGTAAAAGGTTTCCGCTAAAGAAAAAGTCGTCAGCCGCAAATAGGATTGATATAAATACAATCCCGCCAAAATACTCGCACTTGTCTCAAGGATATGCATATCCAAAAGTGATTCAATTAGTTAATAGCGTTCCCCAAACCTACGCGGTGCGGTTCCAGTCAGAATCTATGAAATAATTTTCGCCGTGGTAGACCACGCTGATTTTGCCAATTCGGGTGATGTTCGAGTGTTGTGTGTAACGCGTACCGCTCCCGCGCTTGTTTGGCGGAAACTAATTTTTTGCAATAGCAATCATTTGAAAATTACGAAAGAACTCTATTGTTTAAAAAAGGGAAAAGTCGCCTAAGCGAAGGAAAAAAGTTTCTAAACACATTTTATTTACAAGGCTGGTAGATTTAAAATGAAATCATTATGATTTTGATGTCACCCCTGGGAGCCCTATCAGAGGTGTCGCCTAGTCGCTGATAAAAAACGTCCTTTGTGGATTGGTCTGGAGGTTCAGTCGGTGCGTAGCACTGAACAATTGTGATGTTTCGTTCTCTGGATTTGAACCTGGCTGTGATGATACGGTCGGAGAAAGGTTTCCAGTCGATAAGGGATCGGCGTGCATTCCTATTCAACAGGATTCCGACGCCCGCTTGCCGAGGTGAATTATCGTCTTCACTTCCAGAGTAAAGCAGTACAGTGCGAGAGCTTGGTGATAAAGTCGCCCCCGATCCGAGCCATCTTGTTTCGCTCAGTCCTAGTATAGCGATGTTGTATGCGGTCATTTCCTGTTCGACTTCTGTGAGCCTTGTGTTATTACACTCACCCCACATCGTCCGAACGTTCCAAAAACCGATCGTAGTCCGTTGTTTATGGCCAAAAGTCGTTGCCGTTGAATCAGTCCGAGGTATCCGAGGCTCGTTTAATGTTTCGAGTGTAGCTCTCAGCAAAGTTATTTTAAGTACGACGTTCTGAATTTTAGTAGAAACACTGTAACGTCAAAATCATGTTTCAAAAGAGTTTAACGTCGATCCACACTTTTTAGTCACCAGTCAGAATAATTTCCCATACAAATCAACAGATTGTTTGTCAAACAATTAACTGAAAATCTGTCAACTTGTATGGAAAATGACTGTGACTGTTGACTGAAAAGTGTGGATCGACCTTCAATGGTGTTTTCGTTTGATTTCACTATGCTTTTTTTGCAGTGTAGGGGGGCCCACTTAAGAAGTTGGCGGGAGGGCCCCGAGTGAAGTTGTTCCGCCACTGTGCTTCATATATCATACTACAATTTTTTTCCAATTTTTGGGTTAGGGAGAACCTGCTTTAGCCCCTCCGGTTGTTGTGCCACTATCTAATACAGTGCGGTACTCATGTTCCTCATTGTTCTTTTTATTTTATTTGCGAATTGTTTAATTTTATTAATTTTAGATCGGCTCGAGATATCACCGGCTGCCATTCGGTTGGCTACCAAGTTTTCATATCCAATTTGATATCTGGTTCATCCTGTAAGCCTACAGTTTATGAGAAAGATGCGTGGACTCAAATTTATAGTCCCTTACGAAGTTTGTTGAATTATTATTGGCTGATGATAAGACCGAAATTTTGCATTGGGTTCGGTGAACCAAACTGATAATATTTTGTAGAATATATGTATATAACTTTTTTTTAATACTTATTGGTCCAGGATCAGGAGAATCCGAGGAAACTTTTACGACTCTTGATTGTGGTAGGTTTTATACGCCTAGTCCAACTTATTCGCACCAATTAAAACCTGAGATTTGTTATCCGGATTAGAAAAGCATAATTTTGTCACAAACTGGAGTTACGTATTTCACTGGTTCAGTTGCCACTCTATACGACCGATGCTCGAAGTTCAAAATAAGACCTAAGGTCAAACGGCTGTGATTTTACGTGGTTAAAATATAAAATTTGTGTGGTCTTGAAAACCTTATTTTTATAGGTACTTATATAGTGTAGTAAGCAGGTGAAAAAACTAGTATGTACATGAGCTTGTAACATGTGGTGGAGAAACTTGTTTTTTTGGGGTTCTCAGCACGAATCCACCAAAGTTTCGTTGTAGAACAGGGTCAAAATCGTGAAAAACCCCCAAAATATTTGATGTTTTTCCGTTTTTTGGCTCCTAACTCTTAAACTGTGCATTTCTACGAAAAGCTTTCCATAAATATGTTAGAGAGCACATGATAGCGCGTTCAAAGCGACATCAAAATTATAAGCCCGTTGAGCGGTATTACTACAATTGATTTTTAGCATAGTTCCATAACATGAAATAAATTTTGTGATTGAATGGTTTTACATTTTTGGTGGCAATAGTTTCATTTTTATTGTCCTTTATGTATTTTGAGGTGCTGAGCACGGGTCCGTAGCTTCTCACCAGAATTTTCAAAATCACAAAAAATACGTCAAAAAAATCAATTATAGCGATACCGCTAAACGCATTTTGGAGATTTATGTCACGTTGGACCAGCAATGAGGTTTCCTCTAACATGTTTTTAGATAGGTTTTCGCAGGAATGTACAGTTTCAGAGCTATAAGGCAAAAATGGAAAAATACGAACATTTTGGCTTTTTTTTGTAATTTTGGCCCTGTTCCGCAAAGAGATTTTAGAATTTGGAATTTTGGAAGCTCCGAATTCGAGCTCAAAGAAACATAAGAAACAGAACAAAATTTCTCCAACGCATTTTCTAATCTCAAATCACGTAAGGACGACACTAATACAGGGTTACTGCGTAACTCGATGTAATCTTTGAATCTCGCTGTTACAACAAAATGTAAGAACATATAAATATTGGGACGATTGGTCATCCTAGCTATATGTATAGACCATATTTATGTTGATTCGTCAAAAACGCGAGTTTGGTAACCGTTGCTGTTGTTTTTTGGCGTGCAAGACGTTTCCGCGTTATGTAGTTGTATTCTATCCTATAATGACGAGTGATTGACCTATTCTTATCTTAACCGCACTAAAAAATCTTATAAAATAATTACTTTTAGGACACATACTTTTAATTTATAAATTTATTACGTCTTATCTTATCTCTACGATTAAAGCAGGTCAAATAAATTACTAAAACTATATCTCATTAAATTTCACAACATAAATCAATTTAAAATTATGATCAATTTATCCTTGAGTGCCAGCGCCTCGAACAGTCGCTAGGACATTAGCGCCCTGCTGTGCCACCGCTATTCCTTGAATCGTGGCGTCACGAACTCGCTGCCCTGCTCTTTCCTGTAATAAAGTCACGATAATATAAATTAATTGTTAGATTGCATTTCTCTATGGTCAAGTAGAAATTGATTAGTCACTTACCACTGGCTTGAACACTTTCTTCCACCAGCTTCGGGCTTCCCCTTGACCGGTCATTGCAATAAGAACAATTGCGAAGATGACGAAAAGCTTAGAGAAATTCATTTTTGTAATTTGATTTTTATTTGCAAAGTATCTGAATTGGCAAGATGTAATGACTTTAGAGTCGACGTTCAACTGATGATCAATTTGCATTCGCAAGATACTTTTATACTAAATCTATCGATAAGAAGCGATTCAGTCAAATATGTTTTAAAAAATCCCCGAGTTTTCTACAGACTTTAAAACAAGCTGAACATATTCGGCATCTTTTTATGGACGCTCATATGTTAGTAGCACAATCAACTGGAAATCCAGACTAAGAAAAACCAGAGATAGATTTAGTAAGAATGGGCGAAACAATTGGGGAGTTATCTCTGTGTATGGAAAGATTTTTCCAAGACGTTTTTGTTCATGTTATAAGTAAGTTTGAACAGTTTGTGGTGCTGTGTTTGTGAATTCATATGCAGTCTGTCTTTTTCTCTACTGCGGTTCTGTAGGTGAATGTGTTTAAAGAAACTGTAAGAATCAGGTGTTATGAAAAGATTCCCCACACTTATAGAAAAGGGGTTTTATTTTTTCATTGACACACATGAATTTTGGCGGAATTGAGAATATTGTAAATAAATATGTTTTGGTTTTTTTTTTGCATGAAATCAATTAAACCGAACGTATAACATTTTTTATTTATTTTTTTTTTATTTCGGCAGAAATATATCTAAAATACATACTCGGTCACATTAAAATTCACCCAGGGGAACCTGTGAGATCTGGGTTTCTGGGAAGCAACGTCACCACGTAGTCGAGCTGCATAAGGGAGCACCTGGTATCTTACCTTCCCGATGCACCTGAGTCATGCAAGGTGGAGATTGTTACCCAAGTAGAATTGCAGTCATGGTGTTGGGTTTACGACGGTGAGTGCCTGCACTGACTGGACGAAGAAATAGATATAATGCCAATAAGGTACTGAAGATCCAAACAGTACAGTCCGATGGACCGTAAATAGGCACTACTCTGACGGTATGGTTCCAGCATGTTGCTCCACTTACGATTATATTATTCAATTTTAACCCGATTAAAAATTTCCTTTAAAATGTTCAAGAAAAATGTTAAACTTTTTACCTTTGTCTCTTAGAAAAAAGTACACGAAGAGATTAGGGCTTGGCCCAGATTGGTTTCCAGAATAACAATCCCCTGCAAGAATCTTTCCATTTCTGGAAGCGTCTCGTAATTAAATTATGGCGTCATTCCTTTGAATCCAATGAGGAGATTGCAACACATACTCTGCTTTGAAGTATTTCTACCAGTATAGTCAGCTACTCGGGAATGTCCTCAAGAATGAGTATGCAACTGTACTGATTACGCTATTGACGGATTGATGGGGAAACTTACCTCGTTGCTGCAATGTAATGAGCACTTCCCCCTGCAATGCAATGCACATAGCTTTTCTTTTGCCCAGCTTAATCGATTGATCTAAAGAATGTGAGCCTGACTTGAACTTTAATCGGACAGACCAGTTCCAGTGATCAATTCCGTCACTGACTGCAGAAGGATCAACACAGTAATGCCGAGTTATATACTAACGGGACCAAATTTTTAGAAAGAACTAAACTACCTTTATAGTTTGAGAAAATTAATTAAATAATTAATTAAATATATCCATCGAACGGCAAAAATCCTACATCGGAAATTTTTTGCATGAAGGTTGGGTATGAGCCCCAGATTATGGAAAAAAGGTCCAAACCGATTGGGGGTCGGCAGCCTTAAAAAAAGGGGGGAAAGGTGTGTTATTTTTCGTTTTTTTTTTTTTTGCGATTATTTAAAAAGCGACAAAAGATACAGAAAAATGGTATGAGAACGAAAAAAACTATACATGGAACGAAATCGAGGCTAATTTCGGGCGCGGCCGAAATTTGAATACCCGTCACATTTGAATGAAACTTAAGCTTCTTTTGCGTCAACAGTTTCTACTGCAGCCCTATGACGTGCTCCGATTCCATATGTTCCTGAATGCGTTTAGGCTTTTCCAGGAACACACTTGGATGAATTATGGTTCAGATTCAAAAATAAAAAAAGTCTTCTTAAAAGAACCTAATAGTTGGAAGTTGATTTATATGACAGCCCTATGATGTTCCGATTGCATCCATTCCTTGATGTGTTTTGAGGTTGTACTAGGAACAAATTTGGGTGAAGTTTGGAAAGAAAAAAGTTTTTCTTAGAAGAACCTAATTTGCAGGAGTTGGTTTCTATGACAGCCCTATGGCGTAGTGTTCTGATTTCTTCCGTTCCCGGATATCTTTTGAGGCTTTTCCAGGAACACATTTAGGTGAAGTTTGGTTAAGGTCGGATTAAAATAAAAAAAGTTTTTCTTAGAAGAACTTAATTTTGATGGATTGGTTTGTATGCCCGCCCTATGACGTAATATTCCGATTCCATCCGCTCCCAGATATGTTTTGAGGCCTTACTAGGAACACACTTAGGTGAAGTTTGCTTAAGATTGGTACATAAAGAAAAAAGTTTTTCCTAAAATTACCTAATTTTGAGGGGCAGCCCTATGACCCCTATGACTATGGTCCGATTCCTTTTGTTCCGACATACACTGCGTTTCACTTGAATAGCACACTCTATACATTAAATTTATTTTCTTAATATCTTAAAAAAAAATGAAGACAACAGATATTTTGTATTTTTTATTTGTCATTTGATTAATTAGCTGTAATTTGAAATAAAAAGAATTCGAATTTTTCCAACATGTAATCTTAGAAAGAAAAAAAATGTAAAGCACCAATGAAAAAACACATAAATTCTGTTTCACTTGAATAGCACACTTTTTTAAAAACTTATTTTAATTAAATTTCTATGCAGGGAGGATAACTTATTATTGTTCAGAATACAAGTTGAGATCAATTTGAATTAAAATGAGCAATTTTAGTAATGGGTTGAGCCTCCCCCGTTTGAAATAACCTCCTAGATCCTATTAGGCAAAGAATCGTACAAAATTTTGATGTAAGCAAGGGATATTGTAGCCCATGACTGCTGAATGGCTTCAATTAGGCCAGTCTTTGTTAAAAACTGTTTGCCAGACTCATAAACTTTTCTGACCAGCCATCCCCAAACATTTTCTATTATGTTTAGATCCGGCGAGTATGGTGGCCAGTTCAAAAGAGTAACATTTTTGGACTCGATAAACTACTTTACGGCACGGGCAGTGTGGATTGGTGCATTCTCGTGTTGGAAAGTTTACGGCAATGGTCCAAAGAGACTTTCGAATGTCGCAAAAGCCTTTTCTAAAACACCTTGATACGACTTAGCATTCATAGTGGTGTCTAAGAATTGGAGTTCACAAGTGCCGAAGTACGATATGGCTCCCCAAACCATAACGCCGCCAACTCGACTGTGCAAACGGTCCAACTGGTGAGTCTCCTTCCTTAAATCATAAAAATAACAGTTATATCCGTCGGGCCCTTCCAAATTAAATTTCTTCTCATCAGAAAAAACAACGCGATACCACTCTTTGGTCCATGACATGTTGGTACGACAAAAACTCAACCAAGCTTGTTTACGAGCGGGGTTAAGTGGTGTATTTTTTAATTTTAGACGCTTAAGGTGTTTAGCTTTTGAATTAGCACGCCATACAGTTGTTTTACTCGCGCTGAGACCAACTTTTAACCGAGTTTTGCCCACAGAATCATGTGAATTCGATGCTTCACGCCAAATAGATTGCTTATCTGCATTAGAGAGTACACTGCTTACTCGACCTTTCATATTTTTTCATAATTTTCATCATTTTTAATAAAATTGTAAATCACGTTTCTGCTTTTTCCAATTTTTTTTTTGATATTTTAGTCACTGAAAGGTCACAATCCCTGTAGGTTTTTATTTTAACTTGTTCTTCGCTTGTTAAGGCTTTACCAAGACCCAAAAATTTTTAAAATCAACGAATTGTATTTAAAATACTCAAAACGACTATAAATTGTGACATTGTGACCACGTGCACCCCGTATGTGAAGGTTAAACCCAACTGTGCTATTCTAGTGAAACAAAAAATCTGCTCTCTTTTGAAGCAAATTGGTGAAAAAATGTAAGGGTTAATTTCGAGAGCACAATTTTTCTTTCGGGGAGCCCACACAAAGAAGACAAAAAAAAACTACTAGCAAAGTCATAAGAATATTGATATATGTATATGCAAATTACAATGAAAAAACTGAATGTGCTATTCAAGTGAAACGCAGTGTATATACAGCGTACACTAAAAGAAACTTGTGTACAAAATTTCAGCCCGATAGCTTCAAAATTGAGGGACTAGTTTGCGTTGCAACAGACGGACAGACAGACAGACGGAAATCGCTCAATCGATTTCTCTCGCAACACTGATCAATAAATAAATATACATTATATAGTCGGAGGTGCTTCCTTCTGTGCGTTGCAAACTTCATGACAAAGTTATTATACCCTTTAACATAGTGACGGGTATAATTATCTTTGCAATGATATATAACACATTAGAGTTTAATGGAATATTTGGGCGCTAGACTAAAAAATAATTTATAATATTTTAATTTTGGATCTTTTTTTAAAGCTTTTGAAAGAATGCTAGTCCAGCCGCGAAATTTTGTATAAGTATTCACAATAAGTTCAAGATCATTTAAAGGTAAACATTGAGTCGCTCCAGCCAAGGACCCCCATTATCCCCTCATTTGAATTTGTCAAAACAGCATGTCTCACCCAAAATTGGAGCAGAGTGCTAAATTTTGGTTTATTGCGATTGGAGGTCATAGTCACCCCCACCCACCAAAAATCAGCTCATTCGGATAAAAACTAAGGGTACATTGGATATTGTGGTTACAACTATTTCGCGAATCCCCTATTTATTGTTGCGTTGTCTTGGGTCACTTTGTATGGGAGGTACCCTGAGTTTTTATCCGAATGAGCTGATGTTTGGTGGGTGGGGTCACTATGACCTCCAATTGCAATAGTTTTTTCGTTCTCATACCATTTTTCTGTATCTTGTGTCGTTTTTGAAATAATAGCAAAAAACGAAAAATACCCCTCTTTCTCCTCTTTTTTCAGGTTGCCGACCCGCAATCGGTTGGGACTTTTTATCCCATAATCTATGGACCATCCCCAACCATAATCCAAAAAATGGCGATGTAGGATCGTAATTCTCTTAGACTGATAAAGTGACTCGGTTAACTAGAAAGCCACTACTTTTTATCCAGTTATAAACCGGACGGATTGACCGTCTTGAAAATCAACCGGAAACCGGGTATTGGGGTGGGTTCTGATATCCTTGAACTTGATCTTAAACGCGGGACCATAACGATATTCTGTTGACATTGATGCCTAATTGTTTTTTCAACATAGGGGGCAGGTTTGCTGACCCAGGCGTGCGAAAAAAAAACCATCGAGGATAGCATCGATGTTAAATTTCAAATTGTCACGTAGGCATTGCAATTTATTTTAAAATATTGCACATTTATATTTAAGTCCGGTTTTCACTTTACAAACGCAAATGTTTAAATGCAGTTTTTTCAATGAAAACATATTTTTATGAGGATTATGTGTATTTATCTCACAGTTATCAACCACGTCTGCGATCGTGTTAATTGATTTCAGTCTAGTGCGTTAAATCCCTTTATGGATTGCAGAAAATCAAAATTTTTTTTATTAATTAAACACTATTTTATTATAAAACAAAACGGAGATTTAATCAATTTAAATTTTGTTTATTATAAATTGACCCGAAATGCATTTATGTATAATAAAAACATTTTTAAATTGATTAAATCTGTTTGTTTTATAATAAAATAGTGTTTAATTAATTAAAAAATTGTGATTTTCTGCGATCCATAAAGGGATTTAACGCACTAGACTGAAATCAATATTTTTATGCGTGAACCATAATTTTTTCTGAATAAGAATTTGCCAAACGACATTTTTAACATGAATTTACAAACAAAAACTATTTTTTTTGCACACACATGTATGCAACATGTAAACTATACCTTAGAAGCTTTTCATTTTAAAATTTAATTTTAGCTAGTCATTGGAAAATCTACTATAAGTTATTGGGATTGCATACATTTAGGCGAATTTTGAAAAGCTCATTAAAACTGAATAGCATGCTATTCGGGTTTGAATTCCTAACCTGAATAAGGCTACGGGTTAGCATTTTTTGAGAAAATTACCCCGTATAATGTAGGCTAGCTGTTGAAAAAACACGGCCAAAGTATATCATCCATGGCAGGTATGTCAAACTCGAGGTCAGGTCGAAGCCAAATACTGTGATTCAACACAACTCAACAGTTCAACTCAGGTCTAAACAAAATTATTAAGACTCGTCAAGAAGCCAGTGGCTTCTTCAACCTTAAACTATGTACATATTTTAGAATTCTTCCACTCAATACTGCAAACAATTTGCTAATGGTTAATTGGGGTACGTTTGTTTTTGCGGCTCTACTTGAATGTGGTGGGAGTGACACAGATCGTTTCTATACTTATGTATGTATTGGCATACCCCTGTGGACTCCTGTGAAACATATTATCGGTGTTACAAAACCTGTATCACCCCTATAACAGAGGGGTGTAGAAACTTAATTATAAACAAACCCATGTTCTTAGAAAAAAACGCATTTTCTCTCTAATTGAAAATGTTATATTTTTTTTTCATAATATAACAAAAATACAACAATATATTACTATATATTAAATGACCTTAAACTGCTTCTTTAGGTTCTTCGCCTCGAAACGTAGCCACCACATTAGCTCCAGCTTGTGCGATTTGAATGCCTTTAATTGCAGCGTCCCGGATTCGTTGACCAGCTTCTTACTTCAAATCAAAAATAAAGAAAAATAAATTAAACATTAAATTAGATTTTGCCAGAATCAAAAATAGATCAACAAAATTTGAATCGAACCTACCACTGGCTTGAACACATCTTCCCACCAACCGGCCTCACTTTGACTTACAAAAGCCAACATCACAATAGCGAATACAATGAATACCTTAGTAAATTTCATTTTGTTTCGGACTTAAATTGTAGATTTGATCTGTATAGAGAGCTATGAGAAGATAAATTACTTAACTAATGTTAATTTGGCTACGGCTTTTATATAGATTAAGAAAGCATAATATTGCAGATGAAGTGGATGTGAAGCAGAAATATGTATGTCCCCTATTAGGGGAATTTTTATTTTTTTGGAGGGCTTCTCCTTCTTTCCATGTTATATGTTTTTTTTTTGCTTTTTGTATTAGAGAGTCATAGTAACTCGTACAAACTACGTCAACGTAATATTTCTAAAGGAAAAATTCGCTTGTGAAACGTAAATTAAACAGAAAAATACAAGTTTGCATGTCCCAAGTAGGCTTAAGGTATGTCAGATACACTAGAGAGTTTTAGCATATCGTTCAAAATATTAGGACGAATAGCCAATAAACAGAAATATAAGGCGTTAGGTCGCAAAAAATAGCTCGGCTCTGGTTGTTTGGGATATTGCTAGGATAGATACCAGTAGTGTACCACCAAGTTTGCAACTTCGAAAAACCTGTGATAACCCCGTGACCCTCAAAAAACCTCCAAATTTTCGGACTTTTTTCATATTTTGGTTTGTAATTTTTAAAAGGTGCTTCCTTCAAAAAAGTCGTCCACTGCACTTTTAAAGCTAACAAAATCTTCTTTTATTTGAGTATAACCCCAGCTTTGTAGGCAGTGGCGTAACGTACGGTGTTCCATGTTTTCAGTGCTTTTAAAATATTGACACAATTGACACATTCCAAATAGACAAGTTTTCAATCATGATGACGAATTTTTAATCCAAATTGATCAATTTCATGCCAAATTGACGAATTTTCAAATCTTGTTTAGCGAATTAGCGAATTTTCATGTTTGATGAATCTGAAAATGAAATTTCCACAATTAGTTAAAGCTCGCTCCCACGACATTGGGAAACAGAATTAATAAAATAATTGCAAATCATGTTGACGAGTTTCCATTTCAAAATGATGAATTTCCAAATTATGTTGACGAATTACCATTACAAATCGATGATATTTAACTGACGAAATTACGGATCAAAATCGCGAGATTCCAGAAAAAGTTAACGAATTTTATTTTTTATCAAGTGTACTAATGTCCATATCAAATATTCAAATTTTAACAAATCAATGAATTTTCAATTAATATTGACGAATTTCCATGTAAAATTTTGGAACTTTCATGTCAAATAATCGAATGTTTCAATCATTTTGATGAATTTTCATAATGAAATTGACGCATTTCCATTTTAAACGAGTCTTAGTTTATCGGTTTCCCAGACATTATTACACTAGAAATGTATATTAACTGCACTGTAACAATAGCGCAAACATCCCAAGTTTCAACTGTCAAATTGACGGAGACGTGTGAAAAAGGAAAGTGTGTGGACAGGCCCATTGTTATTCTTTGTGGTGTGGATTTTAGATTTTTTTTTCTCTTGCAGTGCAATAACGCTGGTAAATTCTTTTTCGATGCATTAATACAAATATAGCTATGAGAGCGGCATTTAAAAAATTAATTGCAGAACTATAGTAATTTCGTTATGAAAATATTTGTTGTTGTTGCTGTTGTAGCGACTAAAGAGATTTTTTTCCGTTGAATCGAAGGGGATTTTGACAGCTTTTGGCCGTTTTAACAACGGGTAAATCCGGGACGATTTACATCGAAGAATCGGCTGCTGCAGGAGCATTTTTATAGACGACACTAACATGCACGGTCACAGTGGGATTGAGTCCACGCTCCTATAAGAGTTTCATCTCTACCACTGAGCCACCGAATACCCTTGAAGATAGATTGAAAAATATTTAAAACAAAGTAACGATTGAGCTCTGTTCTTCAATCATTACTTTGTTTTAAATATTATTCAATCTGTCTTGGCAATAGAAATTTTATAAATAAAGAATAAATAAATAACTGAGTGGCAGACCAACCGCGCCCAGCATTGGACTAAGGCCGCAGATTCTATATCGATTGGATATCAATTAAATCGAAAATTCGACTGTATAACTAAAAGGGCCACTTTGTTTTCGAACACAACAAATTTGAAAAACGTTACGCCACTATTTGTAGGTAAAAAGGATCTCAAGATACAGTATTTTAAAAGATTTTTTTTTTTGTAAAAAAGTCCGAAATTGTAATACGACGTACTCTATGCCGTGTTCCGAATCCATCTGTTCCTGTATGCGTTGAGGCTAATCCAGGAACACAGTTGGATGAATTTTGGTTAAGATTCGAAAAGAAAAAAACCTTTTCCTACAAGAACCTAATATATAGGGGTTGGTTTGTATGACAGCCCTATGACGTAGTGTTTCGATACCATCCGTTCCTAGATATTTTTTGAGGCTTAAAAAAGAGCACACTTGGGCGAAGTTTGGTTAATATTGGTACATAAAGAAAAAAAAATTCTTGGCAGAACCTAATTTTCAGGGGCAGCCCTATGACCCCATGTTCCGATTCCATTCGTTCCGACATATATACAGCTAAGTAACTGGTTTATAACCTCCACATGACTTTCTCTGTAGAATGCGCATTTAAGCCGATATTTCGTTCGGAAGATGACTAAAATTACAATTTCCAACTTTTTTATAAAAAACAATGTTTAAACTCCTGTATCTTGAGATCCTTTGCACCTACAAAGCTGTAGGTGTACTCAAATTAAAGAAGGTTTTGTTAGCTTTAAAAATCTAGTAGACGACGCAGGAAGCACCTTTTGGAAATTACGAACCAAAATATGAAAAAACTCCGAAAATTTTGAGGTTGTTTGAGGGTCACGAGGTTAGCACAGGTTTTTCGAAGTTGCAAACTTGGTGGTACAGTTCTGGTATCAACCCTAACAATATCCCAAAAAAACAGAGCCGAGCTATTTTTTGCGCCCTAGAATAGGCTTTGACATTTTCTATGAAAAATTCGCTTGCTTCCCAAATTAGCTTCTTCTAAGAAAAACTTTTTTATTTGCGTTCCAATTTCAACCATTTTTCTTAAAAATGTGTTTCTATTGATAACACAAAGCATATGTAAGAATGGATCAAATCGGACCTTGGAGTCATGGGGCTGCCATACAAACCCAAACCCCCATTTAATTTTGTGAAGACAGAAGGAATAGAATGGGGGGGGGGGTAAATATAAGTCGTATCCAAATTTCAGCCGCGCCCGATATTAGCATTGGTCTCGTTTTTTGTTCTATTTTTTTAATTTTTTATCTTAAATACTGGAATTATGTAAATTAGTATTACTGCGTTTGAATTGTAGAATATTGATCTTAATGTTAATTTTTAAGGAACATGATTCCTGTTTGTAACAATTAAATTGAATAAATAAATAAATAAATAAATAAAACCCTTCGTTAAATTTTAACCTAAACTCAAACAATAAAGGATGCTCAACAATTGTAAGCACTTTTGCATCGTTTTCTCTTCATTCGCATTAGCTTTCCACTCTCCGGAAGAAATCTTTTTAATCTTATGTACTGTATACTTGACCATTTGAAATTGCGCTTCTGCGGAAGAGCACTCCGTGCTCCACATTATTTTAAATTTTTTGAACCGAACATTAACATTTTCCGGCAACGAATTTTCAATCAGTGCTTACATTAAATTTTTCCAGCAGCGCTTCTAGAGGCATGTTCTGCTATCCGCTGCGAAGCTGATAGCGTAATTCAAAAATTCTAACCAACCTAGCGATATTTTCTAACAAACAGAATGTTAAGAACTTTTAAAAATGCATACATTCGTTTCTAATTTCAGGTTTCATACCTACTATAAGTAGCCCTAGATCCCAGAACTTCGAATCACAACCCCCAAAACAATCCTTCTCGAACCCCTTGGTGGACCCAGCAGTTGGGATCATATGGACATGACAAAGAACAATTAAAGTGTCCTAGCGCTTAATAAATGATCCGTTTGGATATACCACTGCCATATGTCTTTTTTTTTGCATAATATTGAAAGAAACATGAGAAAACATTAGTAGTACATACATAGTTCCAAATAATTCCCATGGATGCACTTGAAGCTATAAATTTAATTAATTGATTTCATTGTTGCACTGAATATTTGCATACCTTCTAGTTATGTATGTATAGAAAAAAAAATATTATGAATATGTATTTAAAAACACAATCAAACAATGCCTTTTTTTTAATTATTAACTCAATAAACTGCTTCGCTCATGCAACCTCTTCATATCGATGCACGGTTATTCTTTAACCCGTCTTCATTTGGTACGTTGAACTTGCGATGGCTACTGGACTTGGTACTTTCTTCAAGAATTTCTCAGAGGTGTCAACTAGAGATGTAACGGATCTTGTTTAGCGGATGAGGATGCGGATGCGGATGCAAAATAGTATAACATTGAGGATGCGGTTGCGGATGCGGATATTAATGGAGAAATTTTTGAGGATGCGGATGAGGGTGCGGATGAGGATATGATCGAATATGTAGACAAAAATATTTAGGTTTCACACTTTTCATAAAGATGAAAAAAAGTTGAAATTCCTCTGATTAGTGTGCTAAAAATTAAAAAGTTGCATAGTTCCTCACTTCGCTTCACCTTAAAAAAACGCACTTCACCCGCCTCAGCTCAATTCGTTTAAAACAAAACCACTCAAACACTATAGTCACAAAAATGCGAACCGGAGTGCGTTCCTTAATTCACTCGTAGTCGTAGCTGTAGTCATCGCTGACTACTCAGATCATATAAATGGAACGCGCTCCTGCTGTGCTGACCGACAAACTGAAGCTCAGTTGTGTATACGATACAGAATACAATTTGTCTCCATGCATTTCTTTATATAGTTACAAACAGTGTTGCCAATTGGAAATTCAGAAAACGGCTAAATTTAGCCGGTAAACCGGCTATATTTTTTTCAAGAACGGCTAAAAATCCGGCTAAATAAATTTCAGCCAGAAAAACGGCCAAAAAATCGGCTAAATCATACAAAAAAGAAACATTACGAAAAAATATAGTAAAAAACTGATTTTAATAATTTTATTTCTTTTCTGGGGTACTACTCGTAAACTATGCTTTAGACAGATTTCTTAGTTTCCTTACATTTATGCTCCAATTGCTGCCATTACAGTCAAAATTTACTTTTGTTCGGAGTTAGATAGCTCAACTAGGCAAAATTTTTGTATACAGGTACAATTTCTCGGTCAAGTCTATAACCACATTAGGTTCGAAATTATGGAACATACAATTCGTAAAAGGAACGTCCAATGCGTAACTCTGGGCAAGGGCAACCGCATTAATATATCATCGCACCTGAATAATTTTAAATTTTGATTAAAATTTAGCCATTTTAGGCCCAAGACACATATCTAAATCATCATGACGATAATACATCATAACGATGAAGGCTCAAAATTCGGGTGATTCGTCATTAGCATTCGTCATTTACTTTTGACGTTTATGTAAATGGTGAAAATGTCCCACACAATTGCGATATTTTGATAAATATTCAGTTCAATAATTTGAGGACACACTTTTCTTAAAGAATTTGAATAGAAATGTGTAAAGTCATTATTGACCAAATGATGGTCCAAATGCGTAATTTGTAACTCGTGGTGCGTCATTCGAAAATATGTGTGTCAAGCTTGTTATTCCTTTTCGAATTTGAGCCCTCCAAATTTTATTTTATTTTCCATAGTTACGAAAGGAATGCTCCATTGTTCCATTTGTTGATATTCCGCAATTACGAATTTGATGCTCCAAAGATACAAAATTGATGTTCCAGAATTATGATCTTGGCCGGAAAATGGTATAGGTTTTTGGTAAATTTGTTGCTACAAACCCCAAAACAAAATGTAATGCATCTACGAAAATGTGTAGTGTTTAGTCGTATAAATCGTCAGACGTTGTGCAAGTAGCTTGACCAGTAAACTACAAAAATTAGATTTAAGTGAGTATATATTTCGGGGGCAACTTACCTCCTTCTTCAGCACTTAGCTTTTGTGCTGAAGAAAGGGGTAGGTTGCCGCCGAAATATATACACACTTAAATTTAATTTTTGTAGGTTACTGGGCAAGCTACTTGCACAACGTTAGTGTTGAACACTACACTGCGGCAATATTATCAATAACTATGAATCGCGCGAAAAAGTTTTCACCCTTGTACTTAATCTGGCATGATTACGTTATCTGTAGTAAAGAATTGACACAAAATGTTCAGGTACCCCCATGCTCCAAGAATGGCTCAGTAAAGAATTTTATCTAAGAAACTGTCTTCTATTTTGCAAATTATTCAGCATATTGGTGGTTAGTAAATTACATGCTTAGACTAGGTACTAATATCGTCGGTTTACGTGAAACCCATTACCTAAATTTATTGAAAAAAGGCCAGGCTCCGCGTCAAATTTTTCCCAGGAGACATAAATGAAAGTTTTCCTTTCATTGGACATAGTAGGTACTTACCCTAATACACGACAATAAGTGTATGTAGAAATAATTTCACGGCAATTAATTATTTCGTTTGTGAATATTGACAAACTGAATCATTTCAAAAAAAAAATTCATAAAATAATTTCAGCCGGAAAAACGGTCGAAGAAAATAAATTCCGGCTAAAAATCCGGCCGGCCGGAATTAGAAATTTCTTCCGGCCAAACAGCACGGTTTCCGGCTAAATTTGGCCGGAAAACGGCTAAATTGGCAACACTGGTTACAAAGTAGCACGTGGGTCGCATATATCCGCTAATTGTCTGCATACAAAAATGAGGATTGCGGATGAGGATGCGGATGTAAATATTTATAAGATGAGGATGCGGATGCGGATGCGGAGTTTAATTTTTATGCGGATTATCCGCGGTTGCGGATGCGGATGCGGACATCCGTTACATCTCTAGTGTCAACCTGTATATGCAGAACTGTTTACAGTATAGTCATGTAACACCTCAAAAATCCGTTGGCCGATGCCGATTACGTTCAATAGAAGATAAACTCAGTGAGCTAGCTGGTACACTCATTGGATTTATCCTATACTGATTGTCTTGAGCAATTCGTATACTATCGATACTACGGTCTACGGAAGTGTGAGAACTGAGAAGTCTCTGATTCCAAACCCACAATGTATTGAAAGATAATGTGGAACACATTCAACCAGTTGGGAACATGCGTATTGTAACCATCTTCCAAGTGTAGTAGGTTGTTGAAGAGAAAATTACGAGTACGTATACTATGTATGTACAACTCGTATCCGCGTTTCTTGCACTTGTATCTTTTATAAGAAAATTCTCTTTTATATTACTCCCATTCAAAAGTTTACGACTACGATTGAGAATGATATCACAAGACCTATCGCTACCAGTGTAGATAGTCCGTCTCGCTTGATTGGTTGTATAGACGTTTATTTTTCTTAGTTTCTTCTTTCGGGTTATTTTCGGGATTTTAAGACGTTCCTTTTGTGCAATATTTACGGATAATAATCGTGACTTCGTTAAAAACAACTTCAGATAAAATCTGACATTAAAATGCCAAGTGAGTGCTGTATATTGTGTATAGTGACAGTTCGTCCTACACCCTTTTTGTCTGCATGATGTAAATTAGGACATTGACTTCAGGATATATCGACCGAGTGTTCAAAACCCCACCTATATGTTGATATCATTTCCATATTCCCAATTCACAGATATACAATGGATTATTTTCGTCAGAACTTGTCATCATATTATCATATCACAAGTTTGCCTAAACATTTTTATCTTGATTGCCAAATTTAAGAAATGTCTTCCTATTGTTTATGTGTATATCTAAATCGTTATATTCAAGTGCGATATACTCCGTCCGATAAACGATGCCGGTAAAGTACGATTTTCTCTTAAGATACATGAGGGTCAGGTGCATACGCATAACTGTTGAACCATCTTCAATAGGCATTCAGATATTTAGGGGACCTCGCCTATCTCGGCCGTACGGAATATTGTGTTTATTTTTATTATTATAATTTCGGAAATATTCGCAATTCGTAATTTATCAATAAGATTTATTCTGTCCGAATGGTCACTTGATTAGATAAGAAAGATTTTTTCAATTCTTATCTTACACTCTTTACAAAAGTCGTTACTATGAGTGTGGTACCATCAACCGATATGTACCTACTGATTTTAATTTTAGTTTAATGATATTATACTCATGTAACTTGTGAAATTAAATTATTTGAGATATAGTTTTATTATTACCAAGTATCAAATTAATTGGAATGTGAACGCGTTGTCTGAAGACACCTGCACAAAACATGTCTTTCGAAACTAGAAACAGAGGAGTTTTTTTTAAAACCGTTTCATAGTTTAACCAAATTTTTAACGAAATGCATTGTTACGAATTTGGCATTTGAATACCCTTCGCTTATAGAGTGAAAGGGTATATTAACTTTGTCATAAAGTTTGTAACGCATTGAAGGAAGCATCTCCGATCATATAATCGATCTGTTGCGACGCGTTTTACTCGGCCAATTTAAAAGCTATGAAACTTTTTTATTTGTACTCCAATTGCAACCAAATTTCACACAAATATATTTGTATCGATAACAGAACATATGTAAGAATGGATCAAATCGGAGCATGGGGTCATGGGGCCTCCATACAAACACAACCCCTTAATTTAACGACAAATCTTGATCCCCAATGAACGAATCTGCAGTCCTTTTCCCCGGGTTGAACCCGTTCTCCCGCTACAGCTCCCCTCTGATTCACTTCTCGATAGAATCAAACCGAAATTGCAGTTTCCGTAACGCATATATAGTTAAAATGTCCATCGAAATGTATCGATTCCCAATTAATGAATCTGAAATCCTTTCCCCACAAAATTATCTCCGTTCCCTTGCTGTAGCTTCCCAAACTGGCTATTTTCAGTACTCAATGGAAATTCGACTAATATTATAGTTTCCGGGGAGGGTTTTAGCGGGAGAACCAGTGTGAACGCACCGGATTCCGGATGGATCTGTAGTCCTTCCTAGAAGTTCTCCCCGTAAAACTTCGCCCCCGAAAACTGTATATGTTTTTACGTGAGCAATATTTTGTATATTAAAATCACATGTCTGGGAAAAGCATAGTCCTTTTGATCGAGTCCATGGTTTGATGTCCTCTTTTTCGTGTTTATGAAGAAATTTCTCCCAAATAAATAATGATGTTAAAATATAAGACCCTAAGGAAATAGAAAACATTAAGAAAATAAAAGATTTTGGACCATTGCAATTCAACCCACAAGTGGTACAATTGAAAATGTGATCTTTGTCAGAAAACATCGACGTCGTGTGTGATCTGATAGCGGGGGATCGTCATGCATGGTCGTAGCCAGGATTTCGTTCGTCATGCATGGGGAGGGGATGACCTTTTCCAGCTTTTAACGATAAATGCTTTTAAATTCAACTTACTTCCCAGGGAGATATTTAAGTGACGTTTCCTTTTTTATAAACTATTGTGGACAGCAATGGCGCTGAAACAGGGAGTGTGGGGGGCAACTGCCCCTCCAATATTTTGGGTAAGGTGGCAATTAGTACTACATATTGCACTATATTAAAAAATAAAAATAATTTATTTTATATTTTTAATACATATACAATATACATATTCAATTATTATTCTGATGGATATTGGATACATGATAGAATACCTGGTTCGCAGAAAGTTGCATACGTATGTATACTAAGAGTATCCACATGATCATTTCATTTCCATTTCTTCTTCGTCAACAAGAGCACCTCAAATTAACGACAAGACCAACGAGAGCTAAACCATTGACCGTTGATCAAATAAAACGAGGAAGTTTTTCATTCTCCTTGTCAGAAAATTTTCCGGGAATAACCGGGTTCGTTTTCAAGGCATGGTGATGAATATTGAATTTGCCATGTTCTCGTTTCGATTTCGATATTGATGATCTTCGCTCTCTCTTCTTCACACTCTTTTGAAGAATATGCCGAGAGCTTCACCTACATGTTGCGCCGAATTATACTGCTGATGGTTCTAGCAGAATTCGTTTCCCGAAGAAACCAGAAAACAATCTTTGGAAAAATCGGTTAATCTTCAACTTTATGGGTAACAAAAAGAAAGTTAAAGGTTACTCTTATCTTGGAAACTATTCTAGATTGTTTCTAATCGCTTTTCTTCTCTAATATGTTTCATAATCACTTCTACGTATCGTTTCACAGGATATTAAAGTGGTAGAGGTCCGGTATATGGCGACCGCTTAATTTAATATGAATATGAGAAAAAAAATGTTGCCCTCTCAATAAAAAATTCGTTCCGGCGCCACTGGCGGACAGCAAAAAATTATATCAGAAGTCATGAAATGATGAAACCCAGAAAATATGAGATTAACAGCTTTTTCACCGTATAATATTTTCTTGCAATGATCAATAAAGGTTGATTGGACAGCATGATTACAAACAGGTTGGCTTCATCACGAAACCAAAACCTTAGATTCTCACAAAACGGGATTATTACGTAAGAAAAACTACGCGAAATCAAAGATGTGGTTATGTTATCAATCCCCTCCCTGCCTCCCCTTGGATACGCCATGTCGTCAATTAACATACCAGGTGATAAAAGCATCCCTGAGATCTTCTCATTCGGCCATACATTCAACATTCCATGAACTCTCAGCCGTGAAAAAAAAGTTATTCCTGTTGAATCACACGTCATTTACCAAAGGCTCTAATAATCCTTGCATCAATTGATGGCAAAAATTGATCGAAAAATTATACTCGGGGCATCAAATACTGTAAACAAAATCGTCTCACAAGACGAATCATGGACTTATGCCATTGAAAAATAACTAATAACAATATTTATCCTCATTGCTTATGCATATGCGCCAGAGAAAAGAACATTCGCAGAAAGTGAACAAAAGTTGTTCGCTCACGAAGTCATCATCAATGTGGCACGATAGCCCGACGTCGTCGAGGTTTGGCCGCCTGAGTCATTGACCTCTAATTGTCGCGGTTACGTGACCTATGACCTTGTCCTCCAGTTTCGGAAGCCCAGCAGCTGGTAGGCGTCTTCACTTACATAGTTCTCCCAGCGAGCTGGCGGTCGTCCACGCAACCTCGCTCCGTCAATTCGTTGTGCGTTCATGACTTTCTTTGCTCACGAAGTACTACCGCAAAAATGTGAGCCTCTTCCTCGGGGTAACTGGTTATTATTTTGCTAAAGGATCGTAAAACTATTCATTCTGAGTGAAACTTGATCATGAGGAATCATTTTCCGTTGCGTTTATCCGGTAGTTTCCGGACAGCCTGTATAGCATAACGATAAGAGTGTTGGACTGGGTTATACCACATGGGATAATTATCCCGACTATAATAAGCCTGAGCGTGCAACAAAACGATGAAATCAACCGCGTCGTACAGGTATACAAAATAAAATTATTATGGATGCTACATTTCTGGGCAATAAAAACGTATCTTGGCACACCTGGCATAATTTTCACTAGAGCCGCGGTGGCGGACGTTGCCATATTAAGTGCTCACAAAATTTTAACAATGGGTTAGGCAAAGCCAACCATTTTTCAAGTTCATGATCGGCGCCAGGATTTATTTTAGGTTCTGGAATATGTACTAAAAATCGACAACAACAAGGATTCGCTTCAGCTTAAATTGTTAACTCCAATCGTTCATCCCTTCCCCCCCCCTTGGCTATGCCAATGCTGTGGTAGCAAGCAGCTGAATTTGTGGAAACAAATTCTACTCACCATCCTTGTTAAGTTTTGAATTTAGCATCAGGTGTTGCCCTTTCCGCTGTTCCGGAATCAGGTTTCAAACTTCAAATAATACTTCGAGCATTACTGCTACCAAGTTGCCTTAATCCCTTGTGGGGCATAGCGCGTCTACCACACCTACTCGCCATCGCGTACGGTTTCTGGCATGTAACGTATTTGGCCCCAGTTCTTTCTCAAAGACGCACATTCCTTATCCACAGATCTGCGCCACGTGATTTTAGGGCGACCCCTTTGTCGTCCACGTTGTGATAAGGGGTTCCATAGCATAGCGCGACCAGCAATGCAGTTATTACCAACTGCCACTTTTGTCTGCGAATAAATTCGTCGATAGGTATTTGATCCTTACGCCGTAGAAGATCTTCATTCGAAATTCTTTCGGGCCAAAAATTTCTTAATATTCGACGAAGACAAATGTTAACGAAAGTTTACAGCTTCTTGGTAACTGCAGTGGAAACTTACCAAGTGCTGCTCCCGTATAGGAGCACTGAAAGTATCAGGAAGCGAAACAGCCCCAGTTTGGTTTTAACACTGAGATAACTGCTTTGCCAGAGTTTGGACAACATGCCGAAGGAACACTTGGCACGGTTAACGCGGCGAACGATGTCTTGATCTGTGCCACCATCAATAGCAACAGTGCTACCTAAATAGACAAATTCGTCTACTTGTTCAACAAGCTGTCCATTGATACTTATGGGGAGAGTAGGGTTCCCAGTCAGGCTAAGGATTATGGTCTTGCTCGTATTAATCTTGAGCCCGCCAACCTTTGCCTCTCTCTCGAGATTCAGAGCCATTTCACTCAGATCCATGATCTTATGCGAGAGTACGCCAATGTCATCAGCATAGTCCAAATGTTGTAGGTGGAATTTCAGAGTACACTGAATGCCACGGTTACGTTCTTCTGGCAAAATTACATGGAGCACATCACCAATCACGAAAAGAAACAGGATGGGTGATAGGATGCAACCCTGCCGGACACCGCTATGAACTTCAAAACCCTCAGACACCTTACCTTTATGGACTACGCGACATTTTGCATCGACGTATGTTGCCCTAATTATAGCCACTATTTTCTCTGGAACACCCCTCTTGCGTAAGGCCGCCCAGACTGTCGAAAGCCTTCTCCAAATCAACAAAGAGCATGTGCAACGGAGATCTATATTCGACGCATTGCTCAATTACAATCCCCAAGGTGTTGATGTGATCCACGCAAGAAAACCCAGATCGAAACCCAGCTTGCTCTTCATCAATTTTGCTTTCTAAGTGGAGTTTTATTCTGTCCAAGATTATCTAGCTACTATTTTGGCAACAGCAGGAAGCACACAAATACTCCTCCAATTATTGCATTTTGTAAGACTGCCCTTTTTTGGAAGTTTGGCAATCAAGCCATCCTTCCATTCAGTGGGAAAAGATTCTATATCCCACGGTCTACCATTAAGAGGGTGCAACAACTCCGCTGTTAAGCCCGGTGTTGCTTGATTAAGGTTGACTGGGATGCAATAATTGCGTACTCAATTTCTTGTTTCGTTGGGGGAGTTGATCGTATACCTGCGTTTTGACGGGAAGCTAAATTATCAATATGAGGGGGGACCTCGCCATCAGTCACTCGATTTAAAACTGCAGCGAAGTGCTCTTTCCATCGCCTCAAGTGATCGTCAGTATGGATAAGTAGCCTTCCATCCAGGGCCGGCTTTAGGGCGCCAGGTTTAGGGGCGCTGAAATCCATACTTTTCATTAAATTCTTTTTAAAAATTTTATTGTTGCTTAAGAAAATGTTTTTTTTTGTTTTTTTTTTTAAACTGCTGATTTGAGTATGATGTAAGAGAGGCGCCAGGTTTAGGGGCGCTGAAATCCATACTTGTCATTAATTTCTTTTTAAAAATTTTATTGTTGCTTAAGAAAATGTTTTTTTTTTGTTTTTAACTGCTGAATTGAGTATGATGTAAGAATATTAATGCAAGCTAAAATTAAAATTATTAACTTAATGAATGTTTAAATGTTGGTGGTTCAAAAACGAACCTGTAGTAATGCAAAATAGTCAGGAATAAACCCAACCCAAAATTAACATCGAAAAGGATGAATGGAAAATTGCTACCTACTTAATTGGGGTTTGCTGTCGCATTCCCATTCAACATTATAAGAAGTACGGAAATTTAATTTTTTGCGAAATAGATGCGAGTTTCGGCGAAATCGGCTCATTTTAACAAATTGATGTAAAATGTTCTGAGCTGTACTTTTCCCACGAAAAGTTATTTCTTCTAAAAAAAAAATTATGATAGATAATTATACCCTTCGCTTATTAAGCGAAAAGGGTATATTAACTTTGTCATGAAGTTTGTAACGCATTGAAGGAAGCATCTCCGACCATATAAAAAGTATACATATATATACAGCATGACTTGGGGAGTCGATTGGGCCATGTCAGTCTGTCCGTCTGTTGCGACGCGTTTTGCTCGGCCAGTTTAAAAGCTATGGAGCTAAAATTTTGCACACATGCTTATTTTTGTTCCAGGCAGTTTGTATGTTTGAATCGGTAAAATCGGAGAATGGGGTCATGGGGCTGCCAGAAAAACCCAACTCCTCAAATTAGGTTCTTCTAAGAAAAACTTTTTTATTTGTGTACCAATTTCAACCAAATTCCATACGAATGTGTTTCTATTCATAACACAAAACATATGTAAGAATGGATCAAATCGGACAACGGGGTCGTGGGGCTGCCATACAAACGTAGCTCCCCAAATTAAGTTCATCTAAGATTTTTTTTATTTATACATTAATTTCTACCAAACTTCACACAAATGTGTTTCTATCGATGACACAGAACATATGTATGAATATAGATGGAGTCGGACCATATGGTCATGGGCCTACCATACAAACCTAGCCCCCAAATCAAATTTTTCTAAGAAAAACGTTTTTATTTGCACACCAATTTCAATGAAACCTTAGAAAATTATATTTTCATTGATGCTACATAACAAACATGAAAATAAATGAAATCAGACTATGGGGTCGTGGGGCTGCCATACAAACTTAACCCCCAAAATTAGGTTCTTCTAAAAAATACTTTTTTATTTGGACACAAATTTCAACCAAACCTCATGGAAATGTATTTTTATTGATGTTACAAAACATATGCAAAAATTAATTAAATCGGACCATGGGGTCATGGGGCTGGCATATAAACTCAACCCCCAAATTAGTTTCTTCGAAGAAAAACTTTTTTATTTGTCCACCAAATTAAAAGTGTTTTAATTGATGCCACAAACATACCCCCCTCTTTTTGGTTCTTATAAGAAACCCACGTCCCCCGCTTCCCCCAATAAATCTTCGCCACGGCACTTACACATATGGACAAAAGAATAAGTACACCCCTCATGTACCTTTTTATGCAAAATTTTCATTCCCTTTTTAAAATTGATTTACTCCAAATAGATAGCCATTACAACAATTAGGATACAGCAATGCCAACGGAGCCGAAAAACTAAATGACATCCCCCCTATTATCTTAGTCCCTCCCCGATATTTTTGAAGTGGGTTTTCAGCTTGGTTTTTTAATTTTTTGACAACAACTTGCTATTTTCCGCAAGGATTTGTTTATTTAGTTATTGGTTTATGCAACAAGCGTTAATTTAAAAACAAACAAAAATACTTAAGGGGCGAAAAACGCATGCTAGGTACGAAAAAAGACGTTTAAGTTCGAAAATTTGAAATGGCGGAAAAATTATTTTCTCAATAACGAAATAAACCAGCTAAACATTGTATTTAGTGTGTAATTCATTAAAAACTAAAGAAAAGCAGTCTCAATTGCGGTTAAGTCCATGTAAGGGCCTTAAGGACAACTGGTGATCTCATTATTACTATGGCGAGAAAAGTTCCCTTGGCATGACTGATGATTTTCTCGGCAAATATTGAAAATATAGAATCCCTTTGAAAAGTGAATCGGAGAATACAAGAAGTAAAGCAGTTTTGGCAAAAAGTTTAGAACTTTCCATGGCGATGTCAAAAAGTGTTGACGGTACAAGAAAATTTTTGAGAGATAGTTCTTCTTGTTCCAGACTAAACAATGAAAACTCACTGAATATTCTGTTTTATTTATGAGATCGTAATAAATTTGATTGGAAACTACTCTTATCGTAATATTCTTCATTCAGGAAAAAAAAAATAATATGATATACGCTACCTTAACTGGCTATTTCCCTTGGAGGCGAAAAAACATGGTCTATGGTTTGATTTTCATAGTCTGGTTTCGTTCAAATATACCTAATAACCGTTACAATGAGGCAATTTCCATATAAGAAATGTTAGTTGGGAGTCCTAAAATATTTTGCTGATGAACCCATACACTTTAAATGGGGGTTTCACAAACTGGTCAAGGATCCGCTTCAACCAAATCGAGTGGCCTTTCACGTTGTTAATAGAAGTAAATGGAGTCCGGAATGTTTAGGGAGAGTTGAATCAATGAACCAGAAACAAAGTTTTCACAAAACGGAAAAATAGCGGAATTTCCTGGAAGTAACTGGATATATGGATGTATGGGAACATGCCATAAGAATTATCTCCAGAGGGCCAACAAAAACCTTTTGTTTTTCAAAATAATGGGCCATTTACTTTTAAATAATAAAATAAAGTAAATTCTTGTCGAATCAGAACATAATATTTTAATTAAAACCAGTTTTAATCAAATTAACTGACATGTTCTTATTATTTTGTCCAGCCTATTTTAGGCAGTTCGTACTTTTTCAAGGTAAATGAAAGCTGTTATTTATTATAATATGCTAATTTACATATTATTTGATTCCTCACCAATTAGGTATTTAAATCTTTCCATATGATTTTATTTGCTCAAATAACTACTTGGCTACAGGGTGATAAGAAAAATTCGTATGGGTGTATAGAGGTTTATTTTATTAATTAAATATATTGGTCTCTATATATTAATATATATTTAATTATATATTTAATTGTTTTTAAACATTATATTATTTATAATAAAAATTGAATTTTTAAGGAATGAAAATTTTTTTCTTATTGAAATGAAATCTAATTTTTGAATTGAATTTTTTTTTTTACATTTTTTTTCATAAAAAAAAACTAGATAGATTTTTTTTTATAATAAAAAATGGCTAAGTGGATTTTTATTTTTTAACAAGTAAAAATTTATCTTACGTTAATTAAAAATCCATGACAGGTGTACTTATTTTTTTGGCCATATGTGTATGTGAAAATTCAAGAAAAAGCATGAAGCGGGGAGGACTGAACACAAGTCATAGGTACGCTCGAAAAAACTTTTAGCCTGAGTGGAGCGAAGGGTATCCGAATTTCGGCCGCGCCCGAAATTAGCCTCGGTCTCGTTTTTTATTTCAGATTGACTTTTTGTGAAAAGATTCCTATTAATAAGAATACGTGAATTTCGAAATACATGGAGTTCGCAGAATGACGAACACGATGGCTTGCCAAGCACAAAGCAAGCTGTTTAGTCGGAGGTTGGATGAAAAAAAAATGGTTTTCTGCAACGGGGTTGTTTAGGTAGAGCTTTTCTCGTGGTTAGACCAGCCCCGAAATTGAAATTAACTGTTGACTTTGTCGTTAGTATTGTCAAAAACATTTCTCGACAACTGAACTGGTAGTATGATTCAGTTGTCAACTACACTGCTTTCAGCTAATTGAAAAAAAAGATGCAATTGAGTCCGATTAAAAAAGAAACAGTTGAGAAGTATCAAGAAATTCGTTTCAATTAATAAAAAATAGACTCAAATTAGAGTTGAGAAGATGGAAGCCAAACAGGATAGGTTTAACGGCGGGGAAATGGAGAAAAATATTTCAGGAGAACGTTCAAGTTGCGCCAATGACAGAGGTGGCGATAAAATTAATAGTATCAACCTCCTTACTGATTTCGTCGCCTCGTGTCTCATTGACGTAACTTGAACATTCTTCACATACCGGACTTAATGGTTGTCATATGCAGTACAATGGGCAAAAATTCCAGGCCCTCAGTTTACAGAAGCTGTCGTAGAAACTCGACCAACTGAAATGGAAGAATCGTAATTTCCACTTGGCAGTCAAGACAGACACTTTTCCTTAAAATTAACTAAGAAAAATCTAGAGAATGGCGAAGATATCAAAAGAAGCTGGCTAGTTAACTCAAAAACAGCGTTTTGTTTTTGCTGCAGGCTATTTTCGGCGCGAGCGAAGTCTGCATTATCAAAAACGGGCTACCGGGTATAGAAACTATATAAGGGGGCGCTTCCTTCAAGTTCGCCCCGGGCGCCGTTTCTCCTAAAGCTGGCCCTGCTTTCATCACTATTTTTCACCGGGTGTTGATGGGAGCTACGGCCACCTTTACACTCCTTGATGACATTATAAACGGCATTTAAATCATTATTCCGTGCAGCTTCCTCTGCCGTAGCAAGAAGAGAGTTGGTATAGACTTTTTTGTCATGGCGTACACTACGTCGGACTTCCCGAGCTTTCGAACGGTTCAGGAGCTCAATGCTGCGACGATTCTCGTCTGTTGCTGACACTAGACCCACCCTAAGCTCTTAGTTTTTCATTCTTGTTCGAAACTGTTTTCTTTTTTGGGCAAGGTAAATTTGTACGTATTCATAATAGAGTTTCGGTTAACCTCTATAAAATAAAATATATCGCAAATCGCGTATCGTATATAAGAAACCGTACTGATACCATGGCTCATGAGCCCTTCCCCCTTGTATCGTGAGAGGCCTGTCAAGTAAAAAAAAGGGACATGCCTTTTCTGAACCTTCGGAAAGTTATGGCAAAAAGACAATAGTTTTCACAATCAACAACAAAATTCTAGTGTCTAATAATGTTGAAATTTTAGAGCAATTTCTTCGGTTCATCGGTAATTTTATCGCCGTCCTTTAACATAACCTTCGCTTGGCTCTCCTGAAAGTCGTTTCATTGAATTGTCTCGTGGATCATTTAAGGGCCGAAAACCCACGGCTCAACATGTTCTGTCGGCTGTCTTCCACCACCAAGGGAAACTTCTGAATTACTATGCGGGTATTCACTGGTATGTCATATAGTGGTACTAAGAAGCTACTAGGAGATTTATGGTCAATAACAGACCCTACAGCGCTTCTCGGTACAATGGACATGGCTTCCCGTTGGGGAATTTTGCACATTCGACCGATCGTTCTTACTGCTACATGAGGTTCAAATTGGAAACTCTTCCATACAAAATCAAGTGTACTTCTAGGCCTATATTTTCCCTACATCCGTACATATGTAAGTTGTTAAAGGCAATTTGGGCGCCCCTATACGCTTTCCTCATTGTCATTATAGCGTCGGGCTGTATTTGGACATTCAATCGTTCCAAAAATTGAGTGCAACTTCTTTTTAACATTATAAGGTTGTGATGCCGGTTTTTGAATTCTTGCTGGAGGATTCTAGGGTACTCCAACTCCAAGAGACATTTTCGTCCTTTTCAGCCCCGGCTCGGTTTTATTATTTTCAGAACATCTGTGTTTGATTAAGAGAAGTAGTATTTGTTTAAAGCCGTTGATTTGTTAGTGGTGCTTGTTAATAATGAAAAACAAGTTTCATCTTAACTTCTTTTTCACAGGCTCAAAAAACCTAAGTGCCGAGCAGATACGATTAACAGCAGCCATTGCGGCGGGTGTTGGTGCAGCTACAATAGCCGGTATCTATCTCTACAAAAAATATCAGGACATTATACCGCCAACCGAATGGCGTCGAGTTGGTGAACTAAGCGATCTGATTTGTTATCCGATAAAATCCTGTGGTCCCATCAAGGTGAATAGTATCTTTTGCGCTAAAATAGGTTTGAAGAATGGCAATCTTGGCGACAGGTAATACTTGGTTCTACATTCAGTGTATGTTTCTACCTTTTACAAAAATATTACAGAACGTTCATGGTCGTTGCAACGGATGGCAAAGTCATCGACGGTGGCGATTATCCAAAGATGACATTAGTGCATCCTAATATTGAGGGTAGCAAAATGACCTTATCGGCGCCCGGAATGATGGATATCGAGGTTGATATTGAACGTTTGTTTAGTTTGAAAACGATTCGAGTTCGAGCCTATGGTGGTCGACCTGTAAATGCCGTGGATTGTGGTGAAGAGGTTGCACGTTGGTTTTCTCGCTACCTTTTATCTGAAGACTACGGATTAAGACTTATGTTTCATCGACCTTGCGAAGCGAAAGAGGACTTCATGTCAACATTAATGAATTTCGATGTTTGGTCAACGTGGAAAAATACGGTACGTTTTCAGTTATTCAAATTCGGAAATTTAATTAAAATATTTCAATTTTAAATTTAATATTCTGAGTATGTCCATATAATTAACGTTCCAAAAATATCCTTTCCAGTTTGCCTTCCAAGCCGAATCGAGTTTCCTTATTTTCAACGAGAGTTCTGTAAATGATTTGAACAGTCGTTTGAATGAACCTGTTCAGCCGCTCAATTTTAGGCCTAATATAGTCATACGAGGACCAACGCCATACGAAGAGGACAAATGGACTTGGGTCAAAATAGGAAATGATGTTATTTTCAAAAGTATTATGCCTTGCACTAGGTAAAATTGACTATCAATTAACTGCTGCCGATTTCCCTCATTTTTCTTTTTTGTTTTAGATGTAAGATTACCATGGTTGATCCAGACACTGGTAAACCGCGAAAAGATGGCGATCCACTGAAAACTCTATACAAATATCGTGTGTTCAAGGAGGCCGGCACTTCACCAGTGTTGGGAACTTATTTCGGTGTTGTTGCACCTGGCAATGTATCAGTAGGAGATCCTGTATTTGTTGGTTTTAAATAATAATATAAGAAAGTGGTTGTCATATTATATTAGTAACGCAAATGTCGCAATTTAATTTATTTTTTACGAACAAAATATTTTAAATGAAAAATATAAGCCTTATATTGCTTTGTACAAGTATTTATAAATTGGAGTATGATTTCAAGGAGAAGTAAAGAGCAACAGATGGTTTACAGCAAATGTATGGCCTAGCTACACTGTAAAAACAAGGTTGAATTTTACATAGAAAACTCGTTGAATTTTACAACTTTTTTCTCGCAAAATTACAGTAAATGTTTATTTTTCAACAGAATTTCTAGTATACCCACAAAATAGTGTAATATTACACAGATTTGTCAATATTACTCTATCTCTGTGTAATTTTACACCACATTTGATGTGAAGATGTGTCATTACTTTATTCTTGTGTAACTTCGCATTTTCAGTGTAAATTTACCAATTTTGGTGTGAAAAATACACCTACATTTGTGTAAAACTGACTTTTGTGCATTATTGCATTTTCCTGTATCTCACAAGTGACTTGTTCTGTGTGCAGTTAACGCCTCATCTTCCGTTCCGGCGGAACTATACCTTTCCGATGTGGATGATCCGCGTCAGATAGAAGCCGGTCCTAGTGGCCAACTCAACAGGGATGGAAAGCAGAAACCAACGCTTCCACCCAAAAACTCACCTGGGGGACTTCGGGACCCACTTCGAAAAGGCCTTGGAGGTGCAGCCTGCAAGAGGTACCTAAGGTATCTCTCGCAGGGGCATGCCCCCGAGAAAGCCAGATCCCTAGCGGTTAATCCCGACCGTAAAGTCCCTCCCCCCAAGCGGCAGCGCTCTGAGGAGAATGGTGCTTCCAATCCCGAGAAGCAGGCCAATTCCGACAAAAAACAGAAGACGACAACTCCACCTTCTGTGAGCGCTGCCTGCAAACCGAGCACCTCAGCAGCATGCAAAGCATCGCCGGTGACAGGTCCATCTGGACCAGCCGCCCCCCAGACAGTACCCGGAAGGAAGGACCGCAAGGTACCTCCGGCGGCGACATCTGTTAGTGGGAGCAGCGATACCCGCAAGTCAGCTGATGGTGCAGTTCAGAATGCAGGCCCTTCCAGACCAGCTGCCGCCCTCTGCCTCCGACAGTAGGAGCAGGGGCAGCTATGCGCAAGCAGCATCCTCTGTAAGGGTTGCCATTCTTGCATCTTGCTACCCGGGCAGACTGCTAACACCAGATCAATTGTCCGCGGTACAAGATGCCATCATCAGTCATCTCATTGACAACCCGCCGAAGACGGCAGTTTTCCCGGAGTTCGGTAGCATCCGCTTCCGCCCCGGCTTTCTTCTAGTCGACTGCGACAATCAGGCCACGGTCGATTGGCTGATCGGCGTCACCCCTACCCTTTCCCCTTGGGAAGGCGCCTCATTGCGCATCGCAACCGGTGACGACATACCATAGCTACGCTTCACCTACCGAGAAGCACGGACGCGGCCAACGCCATCACCCTCCTCCGCAGACAAAACGAAGGGCTGCACAGCACCGAGTGGAGAGTGATCAAGGCCACTGTGGAAGGTGGCAACTTGACATTGATTGTTTCTATTGACCCGCAGTCAATGGAGACCATCTCCAGGCGCCGCTTCCAGGTGTCTTACCGTTTCGGTAAGGTGCGTGTTTACCCCAAGAACTGGAAGGACGCTCCAGCCACGAAAGCAGCAGACACGGGCGAAGTGGAGACTCCACCGACTGTGGATAAGTCTGACGATGAGGAGCCCAGTGCCGCCATGGCCGAGGTTCCAGACCAAGCAGACGTGGAGATGCCCGAAGACGACGATCCATTGCCTCCAGAGTCGATGGAAGCTGAGGACACCCTCACAGCAGGAGACGGTGTATCCGATGATGAGCTCAGCTCGTAACGATGGAATTGGCGTGGTGCAATGCAACCTGCACCATGCCATTCGAGCGTCGGATACAATATCTGCGCGGTTCTCTAGCGAGGGGCTAGGCCTTGCCCTTATTCAAGAACCGTGGCAACACGAAGGAATCGTCAAAGGACTACAAGTAAGTAATGCGGAGGTGGTTTACGACAGATGCTCTAGCCGACCTAGAGCTTGTATTATGATTACCAAGCGCATTGATTACATTTGCCTTTCAGAATTTACCAACAGTGACATGGTGGCCATCGAAATCAACCCCGCTAGAGAGAGCGGCCACAAACTAGTGGTTGTTTCAGCATACCTAGCGGGGGACAAGGAAGTGCCGGCGATAGAATTCCAGCGGCTTGCGTTTCACTGTCAAGCGTACAGTAAGGATTTATTGATAGGATGTGATGCGAATACCCATCACACGCTCTGGGGCAGCTCAGACACCAACCGAAGGGGTGAGTACTTACTTGACATTATTACCTCACTAGAACTTGACATCCTCAATAGGGGATGTCAGTCCACTTTTGTCACCAGAGCAAGGAAGGAAGTCCTTGACATAACTCTGTGTAGCGATTCGATTACGGAGAGCATCCGCAACTGGCATGTGTCGGACGAACCGTCTTTGTCCGACCACATGCACATATATTTAATATAGCCTCCTCGGACCCTGTGCCCATCGAGCGGAGGGTCCCTCAGCTCACTGACTGGCCTGGATATTCTGAGACACTCAGGGAGCATCTGCAGCACATAGACAGGAGGGTCCCTGGGTGGCTGAGCTTAGAAAGGCTAGTCGATGATACTACCAAGGCAATTGTATCTTCCTATGAGGAAAATTACCCTATAAGGATAATTAAAGACAAGAAGTGTGTATCGTGGTGGAACAATGATCTTGCTCGCCTCCGGAAAAACGTGAGGAAATTATTTAATCGGGCCAAGCGCAACGGAGACTGGGACGTGTATCGTTCCACCCTGACAGAATATAATAAGACGATTAGAGAAGCGAAACGGCGCAGCTGGATGACCTTCTGCGACAATGTAAACAGCACCACAAAAGCGGCTAGGCTGCACAAGGTGCTGGCGAAAAATGGGGCTAATGCAATCAGCACACTTAAGAGGCCGAATGGCACAATCACTGTAAACTCGAGTGACACAGGTACACTGCTCCTGGAAACTCATTTCCCAGGATGCAAATTAAACCAAACCGCTTTCCCAAACTGTCGTACCTCCAATAGGTCCAACCAGTCCGATTGGAGGGCAGCACGGGCTATATTTACCTATGACAAAGTTAGATGGGCGATTGGGACCTTTGATCCCTTCAAATCGCCTAGCATGGATGGCATCTTTCCAGCGCTATTGCAGAAAGCGCAAGAAGAGTTGATCCCATTCCTAGTCAACATATATAGAAGTAGTTACGCGTTGGGTTATATCCCAACAGCTTGGAGATCAGTGAGGGTGGTCTTCATTCCCAAAGTGGGAAAAAGGTCGACAGACGATCCGAAATCGTATTGACCAATCAGTCTAACCTCGTTCCTCATGAAAGCAATTGAGAAGATATTGGACGCACGCATAAGGAGCACGCTTCTTGAGACAAGTCCGCTGCACCCTAGACAATTCGCCTACCAACCAGGCAAATCGACGGAATCTGCACTTCACACCTTAGTGGACTAAATCGAAGTGGCCATATCAAAGAAGAAGATGGCACTTTGTGCATTCCTGGACATAGAAGGGGCCTTTGACAATACGTCCTTCGAGTCCATTGGTACGGCGCTAAGTCTAAAAGGGGCAGATGTGACAATGATTAACTGGGTGCAACGCATGCTTTCATCGAGGAACATTTATACCAGCATCGGAGGGTCCACCCTCTCCGCCTTAGCCACTCGTGGCTGCCCACAAGGAGGGGTACTGTCCCCCCTTCTTTGGTGTTTAGTCGTTGATGGACTGTTGTGGAAACTAACCTTAGAGAGGTTCTCCACCCAAGGATACGCATACGATCTGGTCATCATGGTTAAGGTAAATTTGAGGAAGTCCTGCCCCATGTGCTCCACACCGCCCTGCGAATAGTTCAAGATTGGTGCACGGAGAGTGGTCTACGGGTCAACCCGTCCAAGACCACGGTGGTTCCTTTCAGTAGGAGCAGGACAACAAGAACCCTGAGTTGTCCTACTATGCACAACTCCCAAATTAAAATGGAAAACCAAGTCAAATATCTGGGAGTCACCCTTGATAGCAAATTACTGTGGGTGTGGGATGACCACCTGAAATCGGTCACGGAAAAGGCGATCAAGGCACTATGGACCTGCAGAGGTTATGTAGGTAAGACCTGGGGAATTAAACCACATTTAATTCTGTGAATTTACAAGACAGTTGTTAGACCTATATTGGAGTATGGGGCGGTGGTGTGGTGGAAAAGGGCTTCAACTAGCACTGGTAAGTCGGATCTAGGTAAGGTCCAGAGGCTTGCCTGTCTAATTATCACTGGAGCTATTGTTTCATGCCCCACCGCTGCCCTGGAGGTTCTTCTGGACCTAACTCCGCTACACATTCATATTGAGGCTTCGGCGAGGCTGGCTGTTGGTAGGCTCAGGGCCTCCAGCACGACAGTCACTTTTAGCCATGATCAAATGGGATGGTTACAAGGTAGCAATACCCTCTGCGTACCCTCGGACTACCTAGTCAAGACATTACGCTTCAACGCGTCCTTTAAATCAGCAATCTGGGCGAGGGAAAGTTGGACAGATATGTTCAGGTCCCTCCACCCCAACACTATCAGCTTTTACACAGATGGATCTAAAACTGAGACAGGCTCTGGAGCGGGCATCAGTGGTCCAGGTGTAAGCTACTCAGTACCTATGGGGAAATTAGCGTCTGTGTTCCACTGTGTCTATGCAGAAACGAAATCACTGAGTGGGAAAAGACGACAGCCACCGTATGCTGGGAAGCCCTTCCAGGACTAAGGCAGTCGAAGTCGAAGCTTTTTGTAGCAACCTACTCTAAGAAACGCACTCTGGAGTTAGTTAAGCTCAGCAGGAACAGGGTCAGAATCATAACTGGCCTCCTTACAGGCCCCTCCCGTCTGAACGGGCATTTAAGAACCATGCGCTTAGTCGCAGACGCGACCTGCCGCTTCTGCGAGGCGGATGACGAAACATCCACTCACATACTTTGCGAGTGTGAAAGACTGGCGATGCGACGGGAGGAATGCTTCGGCATAACTTTCCCTCTCACAGAGGACATCGCCTCCCTTAGCATGGGACAAATTAATCGATTTATCGACAGATGTCGGTTAGATAAATTTATCTAACCTGTAGAGTGGGCAATGGCACAATAGACCACCGGTCGCAGTGCTTATGGCAAATATGCCGATGCCCTCATGTAATCTAATCTAATCTAATCTACTCAGAGGTCTGTACATTAGCGTTGTATTCTCTACAGTCTAGATGGTCCACCAATTGGTCAACCATTGGTTTCGATAGAAATTAGGTTAAGCTAAGCGGGCTCAATAACTTCGCTTCCGTATAGTCCTTTTTTCCCGGTTTTGATAGAAAAACGAATTTAGTCTCCCTCCATGACGCTGAGATATAGCCTGTCGATAAACAAGCAACGAATAACTTCCGGATCTTCTCGAGCAGAACTGTCGTGCCTCACTGTAGCAGTGCCGGAAATATTCCATCCGTTCCAGCAGTCTTGAGTAGCTCAAAACTTCTGATAGCACTCTTGACACCATTTGAAGTTAAAATCCTCTCAGCTTCTTGTCGTCCGGTTGCCACCACTACTTTACAATGTTTCTTCCTTTGTTTCTGTCATAATAGGCCAGTCAATTACCGATTTTAGGTCGCAAAAAATTTCTCGGGTCTGGTTTTTTGGGATATTGTTAGGATAGATACCAGAAGTGTACCATTAAGTTTGCAACTTCGAAAAACCTGTGCTAACCCCGTGACCCTCAAAAAACCTCAAAATTTTCGGACTTTTTTCATATTTTTGTTTGTAATTTCTAAAAGGTGCTTCCTGCAAGTAAGTCGTCCACTGCACTTTCAAAGCTAAGAAAATCTTCTTTAATATTAGTGTAACTCCAGCTTTGTAGGTGCAAAGGATCCCAAGATACAGCACTTTAAAAAATGTGATTTTTTGTAAAAAAAAAGTCCGAAATTGTATTTTAGGAGGTTTGTATGACATCCCTACGACGTAATGTTCCGATTCCATCCATTCCTAGATATGTTTTGAGGCTTTACTAGGAACACATTTGGGTGAGGTTTGGTTAAGATTGTTTCATAAAGAAAAAAGTTTTTCTTAGAAGAACCTGATTATCAGGGGTTGGTTTGTATGACAGCCCTATGACCTAGTGTTCCGATTTCACCCGTTTCTAGATATGTTTTGAAGCTCTACTAAGAAACACATTTGGGGAAGGGTGGTTAAGATTGGTTCATAAAGAAAAAAGTTTTTCTTAGAAGAACCTAATTTCCAGAGGTTGGTTTGTATGACAGCCCTATAACGTAGTGTTCCGATTTCATCCGTTCCTAGATATTTTTTTAGGCTTAACCAGCAACATACTTGGGTGAAGTTTGGTTAAGATTGGTTCATAAAGAAAAAAGTTTTTCTTAGAAGAACCTAATTTTCAGGGGCAGCCCTATGCCCCCATGGTCTGATTCCATTCGTTCCGACATATATACAGTAAGGAACTGGTTTATAATTTCATGTCACATGACTTTCTCTGTAAAATGCGCATTTAAGCCGATATTCAGCTCGGAACATGACTGAAATTACAATTTCGAACTTATTTTCAAAAAACAATGTATAAAGTGCTGTATCTTGGGATCCTTTGCGCCTACAAAGCTGGGGTTACACTCAAATTAAAGAAGATTTTCTTAGCTTTAACAGTGCAGTGGACAACTTACTTGTAGGAAGTACCTTTTAGAAATTACAAAAAAAAATATGAAAAAAGTCCGAAAATTTTGAGGTTTTTTGAGGGTCATGGGGTTAGCACAGGTTTTTCGAAGTTGGAAACTTGGTGGTACACTTCTGGTATCTATCCTAACAATATCCCAAAAAACCAGAGCCGAGCAAGTTTTTGCAACCTAACGCCTTATTTTTTGGTTTATTGACTGGCCTATAAAGGGTGTCGCTTTCTTTGTGGGGTTCTCAGGCGGTCGCCTTTGAACATGGAACTAACAATACATGCACACAAATCAAGCCTATAAACCGGTCGTCCATACGTTTCACGACGCTCTAGCACAGACATGTCAAACTCGCGGCCCGCGGGCCGCATGCGGCCCACCTCGCAGTATTGTGCGGCCCGCGGCCTGGTCGAAGAAACTGAATGTGTATCAGTACAAATGCGTCAAAATTAAAAAAAATGTGAAATGATGTCTACTATTAGTAAATTTACTAAAACGCTTCAAGAAGTCGGTGGCTTATGCAAACTATGTAGGTATTTTAGAAATTTTCCTCTATGTTTGTTAAACCAATTTATATATTTATATACTGTCAGTATATTTGAGTTGATGAGTTGAGGTATATTTGTTTAAGTCGGCTTCTTTTTAGCGGAAAAATATGAAGTTCCTTTGTAAAATTGCTTTGTCCCGAAGTTCAGCTCAGAGCAAAGTTGTTGGCTTTACCGAAGCTCATATTTATCTGTCACGATTGCATTAAATTTCGTGTTTGCATCTTTTAGGTAATGGAATAAGAATATCTTGGATTGGGATTTATTTGAAAAGAAGACCAAACTTTAATAACCCAAACCATGTCATGTATGTATATTTGATGAGAAAACATAACAGCTTCAGTTGACACACTTAGCTAGTTTCCCTGAAAATTGCGAAAGATACCTTGCTTAGAAGGGCTCTTTACCTCTAAATTTAATGAATTTGCTCTGAGCGATAGAAAAGTAAATGACCACAGATGCCCTCCCTCTACACCACTGGTGGACAGAACACGATTCCAAGCAGTAGCCCAAGTGGTAAAACATCCGCCCATTTAGTGTAAAGGTACCGAGTCGTACTATTACGAAGGCCTAAAAAACTTTACCACTGGGAAAAGTGCATCAACCCGAAAGGGCATAATGCTGAAACAAGCAAAATCCTAAAATTAAAACCGTGGCCATTACTGAATAGGCATACAAATATGTTCGAAAGTTCAATTTTCGTATCAGTCTGCAATAACTCATTTCCAGGCTAACTGGTCCGCAGACATCTGCGAGTTGAGAACCACTGGTCTAAAGTTTCTAAATTTGTTTGAAGAACATTTTGGAAAGGATGGTATTTGCAAAGGATATTATGCCGATTTCTGTAGTGATTCTGATTTATTGTCAAATATAGAAATATTCCATGATTAAAATTAAAATTGGAAAAAAACTATTTATTTCTTCATTTTAATCCTGCGGCCCGCTTAAACCTGACGACAGTGATTTTTGGCCCGGGTCATGTTTTGAGTTTGACACCTCTGCTCTAGCATAAGCGCAGCGCATGTAAACAAATCCTTTAATAAAAATCGCGAAAACACGTAGAAAATTCATTTTTTGTCAGGATTTTTTTCTTTCACTACATTTTACACACTTCATTACACGACATATTGCACTTTTCGTGGGGAAAATCGACCGGGAACCAATAGTTTTCGTGTAAGGCATGTTCTGCTATCCGCTTTAATAGGGGGAACTTTTGTGTTTCCGATATTTTCCGCTATATGTCCGCTATATGGCGGACGGTAAGATAAGTGTCGCTAGTGTCGATAACAAGAACAAGAAAATTCTTCTTGCGAAGCTGATAGCGTAATGTTCCGAGAGTTCATCAATTGGTTCATGGAAAAACAACAAGAAAATTCCGATTTTGAAGACAAAATAATCTTTAGTGACGAAACCCATTTTCATCTCGGTGGCTTCGTTAATAGGCAAAATTGTCGCATTTGGGGCTCAGAAAATCCACGAATGATTTAGGAGAAACAAATGTATCCACATCGTGTGGATTTTGTTTAGAGGCATCATCGGTCTATATTTCTTCGAAAATGAGGCAGGTCGTCCATATTAAACAGATTTTTTGTCGAAACTTGAAGATATTGATGTGGAGGACAAGTGGTTTGAACAAGACGCTACCACATGCCATACAGCACGAGAAACAGTTGAATTACTGCATCGATCGATCGTGTCCTCTCATGTTTTGGTGATCAAAATTGGCCACCTCGATTAAAAATCAAATCCATCGCTCTACTTGGGACATCCTTTAGTACAATCCGCCTTGCAGATTTTCAGTCCCATTTTGGATATATCTTGATATCATCTTCTGTAATCAATATTCTTTGTATATATCGCTCGTACTGGAGGCTGGAGCAGGAATCCCTCCACGAATTTCTTTTACGTATAATAATAATAATAATAATAATAATAATATTTATTTACGGGAAAACCCAATTTACAAAAAATATTATAAAAGTAAGGTATTGATAAGATTAAGATACAATAAGTAGAATTCAGTATGTACTCGAAATACTCGTATTATAAAATTTTCAATTTGCAAAACTAAAGAGTAATATTTAATATGATAATTACTTAATTTAATTAAAAATTAAATTTCGAAGGTAAGAGAAAGTGTTGAAAAAGGGATCATAGGCGTGTGTGTATTTATTTACTAATCTCATGGAGCGGGGAATTGGTGAGTAATATAAGTAAGATGTACGATAAAGAGGAATACTAAAAATATTAAAGGAACGGGTACGTCTATTGGGAATGTGGAAGTCAATAACGGAAAGAAGGATAGGCACATCAATCATATTATTAACTAACTTATGAATAAAACATACATCAAAATAATCCATTCTTAATTCAATATTATGGACATGAAACTGTGAATATAGGATTTCATAAGGTATTCCATCAAAATTGTAACCCAACCTAACTCCAATGGTTCTTAAAAATCGCTTTTGAACACGCTCAAGCATCGCTTTATAACAATCGAAGTAAGGCCTCCAGACTACACAACAGTATTCTAAGATGGGTCTTACCATAGTTATATATAAGAAGCGTAAAACATTTAAGTCAGTGAAGTCTTTAGTGGTTCTTATTATGTATCCTAATAATTGATTAGCCTTTTTCACTATTGTTTCAATATGATAATTAAAGGTAAGCGAACTGTCAAGCCAAACTCCAAGATCTTTCACTATGTTGGTATTACTTATAGGAACATTATCAATGCAGTAAATGAATTTCGTAATATTTTTAGATCTAGAAAAATTAATCGTATAGCATTTATTCGTATTAATTTTCATTCCATTTTTTTCACACCAATCAAAAAGTCTGTCAAGAACAATCTGTAAAAACAAGCAATCTGAATCTGTGTTGATTTCATGATATATTTTTAAATCATCTGCAAATAAGAGATAATTTTGTGTACCTATATAATCGCCTAAGTCATTGACAAACAGAATAAAAAGAAAAGGCCCAAGGTGAGATCCTTGAGGAACGCCCGATTGAGCCATGTACTTTACAGAAAGTTCCGATTTGACTTTAACAAAAAGACTTCTACGTTCGAGGTAAGACTTAAACCATTTCAAAAGGCTGCCATGAAAACCAATAGAATCTAATTTAGCACAAAGATGGTTGTGACTAACTAAATCGAAGGCTTTACTAAAATCCGTGTATATTGTGTCCACCTGCTTGTAAGATTGAAAAGATTTAAGTACAAAATTCTGAAGAACCATTAGATTAGATTGGGTACTTCTTCCTTTTACAAAGCCATGCTGATTTGGAGTTAAATGAATATGTAATAGAGGATATAATTTATCTAATATTAATGATTCAAACAGTTTAGCGATAGATGATTGAATAGTTATTGGTCTATAGTTTACAATATTACTTTTATCACCAGATTTGAAGACAGGAACAACATGACCTATTTTTAAGACATCAGGAAACATACCGATTCACAGTAAAAAGTTTATTGAATTTCCCACACAAAGTGTAGTAAAAATTACTACAAAAAAAAGCTAAAAAAAAAATTTGAAATTTAATCTTACACATTTCTTTAGCAAAAGGTTAAAATAAATGAAAACTATTAAATTTTAAATAAAATATTGTGAAATCACATTGCTACTGTAATTTTACCAACAAAAAATGTAAAATTAAATCAAGTGATTTGTGATTTTTCATCATTTAATGTAAAATTAAATCAAATGAATGTAATTTTTCATCATTTCATTTTTACATTTCGTAGATCTTGTCGATAGTATTCTGCTACGCTGGGTGGCGCACTTGGTTGAGTCGCCACTCTACGATGCTAGTAATCTAGAGGTCCGTAGATCGAATCTCGGCGTGGTCCAAAATTTTCGAACATGTGAGGATAGGAAATATATAGTGCTTGCAACATTATATACACTCCGAAATTATATGCATTGTAACGTTGACTCGAAATTGCCTATAAACGGCTGAGTTAACGTTAAGTTAATTTTAAATAAAAAATTTAATTTTACACATGGGTATGGGACTTGTTTCCCTCTATGAATTTAAAATTAAATCTTTGTTGGAAATGGGTTAAATATATTGATGTAATTATAAATGCGTGTTGTAAATTTACAACTCTGAAAGTTGGCAACCAATTGCCTACTCTGAAAGCTGTAAAAATTTAAAACCGTGTTGTTAACGATTTATTGAACAGAAACAGTAGCGGTTTGACAACAGTGAAAGCACACGATTTCAACATGACTGAGGGAATGCCATCTGGTCCTAGGCCTTTCTTTGATTGAAGTGATAACAATTTTGCTAATACCTCCTCTTCAGTAAAACTAATTGATCCCAAGTCAACTAATGCATTAATATGTCCATAATTTGGTTCCACTGCCGATGCAGTTTCGTAGATCGAAGAAAAATGTAGAGCAAAGAGATCAGCCATTTCCTTTGGATCAGAAGCTTTATGATTATTCAAGAATAACTCAGGTGGTAAAGTGTTATCCTTTCTTGTAGCGTTGATGAAGTTCCAGAAATTATTAGGATGGCTATAAATTGATTTTTGCACATTGTCGATGTAATGATGATAATCCAATGCAGATAGCTGTTTACATAGTCTTCGGGCATTCGAAAAATTTAAATAATCTTCTTGCGAACAAGTTTCCTTATATCGCAGGTGATACATCTTTTTATCAATTGTGGCCGTTCTGAGCTGTGGACTAAACCAAGCAGGAAACATTTTCTTATATCTGCGAACTGGAGTAAATTCGGTTATTTGATCATGAAATATTTTAATAAAAGTTTCAAAACATTCATTTATAGAAAGTCCGATAAATATTGATTCCCAGTCATACTCACTAAGAGAATCAACCAGGGAGTTGATATCACAATTACCATAGTCAAAAGATTGTGTAAATGGATGAAGTAGCGCTGATGTATCACTAATGGCAACGTCAATTGTAAATTCAATGGCTGGATGGTAAGGATCAATCGGCAGAATAGGATATTCAGAAGCATCCGTAACAACAAGCTCTGACTTGGAACACCAAATAAAGTCCAAAATATCGCCCAGATAATTATAGATGTTGTTCCTTTGATGTAATCCATAGAAATCGAATGATTCAACTATTATTGCATTAGTTTGTGTAGCAGTCTTGATTCGATTCCAAATAATCCAGGCAAGTTATAGTCACCCAGTAACACGACATCCACGAATGAGTATTTATGCATTAAATATTCAACAGCATCCATGTGTTTGAAATACAAATCATGTGGAGATTGCGGTGGTATGTATACGCCTCCAACTACTAAACTCCAACTACTATACGTAGAGTCTCTTCAGATCTCTCTTCCTATCCTTATATAGTTAGTTCCCAAGAGTGAGAGTCCTCACTTATGTACCTATTAAACGCTTTTCTTGTCTCTTTGTTCGTAGATTTTAATTCACTGCACCACCAGGGTGTTGGATGCTTTTCATCTATGATTGTAGCGAGACAAGCCTGTTTGAAAAGGGTGAGCTATCACAGAATTCAATTGTTTCACTGATGGCTCTATCTCAGTCGGGCTCTGAGGTGTTCCTTCCGTGATACCCTCAATTTGTTCCAATAAACACATATGACCTTATAATTAGTACGGTCCGTATTCCTTGGCACTCTTATACATTTGTTTTCGCTTCATGCCATACAGAATTCCAAACTGAATAGCCCTGTGATCAGACATGGTTAGTCTGTACACCACTCTCCAGTTCTGAATTCTTTGCAGTTTATTGACAGAGCTCAGGGTGATGTCTATCACCTCAATCCTTCGCGCATCAACGAAGGTGGGAGCCACCCCTGTATTTGCTACTAACAAGTTACATCTTTCAACAAATTGCAGCAGCTGATGTCCTCTGGTACTGTCATCTGCGCTTCTCCACACAGTATTGTGAGCGTTGGCATCATACCCTAATTTTACAGTATTTTACCAGGTTTCCACCACAATTGAAGGAAGTGGTTCTGGTGAGTTGTACTCAAGTACTTGGGCATGTAATTATTTTATCTATTTCCAATAAATTCCCTCGTCGATCTCAACGTCTGAGCCTCGAACTTTTTCGTTCGCAGTTTCGTATTAATATAATTAATAGCGACGTTTTTTTCGTATCGCGTGTAAGTCTGACTCGTAAAAAACGATCGCGGGTAACATCCCGGTTAAGACCAAACAGCTGACATTTGACAGTTTTTGTGCATCTTTGACTCGCTTTCGTCGGCTTATTTTTTAGATGTGGTGGATTTTATCACAAAAGATGATTATTTCTTTGCAAAATCTTTTCTCGTGATTAGAAAAACTCTCACATTGGGTTTGAAAAAACCAATTCCCTCATATTTCCCCTATGCATCCGCCATCTACATTTGAGCTCTATCCCGTGTAGGGTAGTTGCACGGGTTAACTTTACCTGGGTAAGTGTCATTTTTTTTATATGAAGTTCTACCCAAACCTGCACGGGATAAACACAATAAAACGTCCCTATTATTGAAATTATATTAGGTGCGTTTTTTTGGTTATCCCGTGAAGGTTTGGGTAACGAAACTCCATATAAAAAAAATGACAGCTGACGCACCTGTCATTTTTTTTATATGAAGTTTCGTTACCCAAACCTGCACGGGATAACCAATAAAACGCACCTAATATAAGTATTAATCCTTATCACAGAATTATCGAGGAACGCGATGTAATACATAATTTATTAATAAGTTATACACTTTATTAACTAATTAAATTTTAGAATTTGTCTAAATCTCTTTTAATTTGTAGAGCGTTTAAAATAGATGTGATTTAATTCACACACTTTATTAAATCATTTTTTTACAATTACATGCAAAAACAACAACAAAAACACAACAGCAAATTATAACAAAAGCAAATCACTAATTAACTCCAACATAAACTGGATCACCCAATGCAACCGTACCTTGTTCTCGAACTCCCAAATTAATTCCAAAACATGGAATATTTGCAATTTGCTTAAAAATTCTGTATTTATTCAATGTCTTAATTGGATTTCCATCCTCACGGAATTCACCCGTTTTTGGATCGACTGTTGTGAACATACATCTGAAAGCAAAATTCATAACTTAAGAAGAGTTCTTGGGCATACTGGAGCAACTGACCTTGTGCATGGTTTCAGATATTTGAAAACAGCTTTGTCGCCAATCTTAACCCATTTCCACGAGTCCTCATCATATGGTGCAGGTCCTTTAACGATAAAGTTTGGTCGAAAGTTGAGGGCTTGAATCGGTTCCTCAAGACGAGAATTCAAATCGGTAACGCTAGCTTCGTTGAACAGCATAAAACCAGTTGAGTCGTGAAAAGCGCCCTACATAAATAAGGGCGATATGAACGTTCGAAACTTAAAATAAACATAATCACATCCAAACTTACCGTATCCTTTGATGACATTGCTGCAAACTTTCTGAAATTCTTCCTTACATCTCTGGATGGAACATATCGCGGATAGAAAAACAATCGTAGTCCAGTGTCTTGGGATAATATGAATCGAGACAACCATGCAGCAACTTCATCGCCACAATCGACTCCATTAACCGTTTGTTCCCACACTTTGCACTTGGTGGTTGCAACAGTGTACAAACTGTCGATATCAACGGCAACATCACCCTTCATACCAGGTACCGAAAGGATCATTTTGTTGCCCACGAACTTTGGTGAGATCAACGTCAATTGCGGATATTGGCGACCAGTTATGAATTCTCCGTTGGTTTTGGTTACCAAGAAAATCCTGAAATTACATTTAATTCTGCGCATAAAATATATGTAGGTTGTGCAATTATTACCTATCTCGCATGCTACCACTTTCCAATCCAATTTGGGCACAATTGACACTGCTGAGGTTGATTGGGCCGCAAGATTTGATTGGGTAGCAAAGCAGTTCGGATAGTTCTCCGACACGACGCCATTCCGTTGGGGGTGTATTCTCACGGCGCTTCTTGTAGAGGTAGGCCAATCCTGTTAGAGCGACTACACCTATACCGGCTGCAATGGCTACTCGTGCCTGTTCAGGCGTTAGATTTGACAAGAAACCTTTGGGAGAGATTAGTTAGTAGGCTAGATACCCAATTATTGAATAGCATTTTCAAATCAGGAACATAACATGTACTTTAGATAATTTAGAAAACCGTCATAAATTATGGATATTTGATATATTTATATATTTCAAATTTTGTTCAAAATGCTTAGATTTTGCCTATTGATTTCTTATACTACATATTCCAATCCGAAGAAGATAATGTTCTAATAAACTCAGTCACAGTGATAAAACACGTAAGAGTAGTAAATGAAATATAGGTGATAAGAATTTTTAATCTAATAAAAATAAGCTTTTACTTCATAGACAATCTACACTTGCAGCAACTACGATTTTCTCTCAATGATCAAAGTCTTGTGCAGTTTTAACTAATGTCAACTAACGCCAAATCGCATACTTACTTGGCATGGTCTTATGGATGAGTTGCTTATTATACTGAGAAAAATATATCAAATAATATTAAAACTATTGATTTAGAAAGTGTTACTTAGAAAAACCAGTGAAACTTGTCACTTCTAGCAGCCGAATCTACCAAAAGTCTCTCTACCCACTGCTAAATATTGTTTTGCGATTTCTAGCGTTGACTAGAAGAGAAAACGAGCTTTTCTAGTATGTACTCGTATAGTGAGATTTGATAATTGCCTACCGGTTTCGTGCTTTTCTTGAAATGCTACAACAGCTGTTTGCTTTAATTGATGCCCACACCGCACCGGCGCGTCAGCGAATGTTCGCGGCGTCAAAATTGTAACACACTGCGTTGTATGGAGATACCCACACCAACGCGAATATTCGCCAGTTTTGCAGTATTTTTCCCGGTTCGAATATTTGCTACCTAATGTCATTTTATTTAAATAATTTATTTAACAGGTGCAGTGTAGTACAACTTGATATTGGTGTACCCGAAAAAGATGTAGATTTGGAATGAGTTGTTTAGGTATTGACCGAGCATTTAAGTTTCTATTGTTTTATGGTATCAGTGGATGAGTAAAAGAAGTACCATTTTTGGAAACATGAATTCCAAGGAAGGAAGGTTTTTAATCGTTGTTGTTACATAAATAAATTGCCCTATTGTGGTAAGTCCGGCGACACCCCGATCGTATCGCTCGGCCGAAGAATTGCAGAGATATCTACGATTTTCCAAAGTGCATAGTACGAAGTTGATCGTGAAATTGCTGTGACCGACATCTAGGTTGACTATACTAACAAAAGCATACATTTTGTGAATTATTGTACTTATCTCGGTTATCCCCTTGTGAGCTGCGCAGGAAAGATGCTCCGACGCCACCTTAGAGAATTTTTTTGCGAGTCCAGCGAAACCTTGATCGTTTCGCTGGACTCAAGGATTCCAAAGATATCGACGGATTATCGAAGTAGTATACGAAGCTGATTGTGAGATTGCTGTGGCCATCATCCAGGTTGACGGTTATCTCTGACCACCCTGTGCACTGACCGGAACTAATGAGGATCCGATGACCCTTTCGGCAATTCTATGGTGAGTCTAGCGACACTTCGGTCGTTCTGCCACACCAAACGATTGCAGAGATATCGACGGATTTCCGAAAGAATACAAGGTCAATCGTTTCATTTATGAACAGTATACGCTAGGAAATGAGAATCCTGGTGGTTCGGTGCTTGCGTTTGTCCTTAAGTAGTTACATACATAAAGACTGTCTGAAAATATACAAAAAAGCCATCAGAACAGCAAAAATCCAAGCCTGGATCGAGTTCTGTCAATCCTTGGATCACATCAAGGATTCGGCGAGAATTGGAAAAATTTTGTCAAAAACACATTCATGCCCGTCCCTGATAAAAAGGGACGATGGCTTCTGGACCGAATCTACTGGAGAATCTCTTGAGATTCTCTTGATTACGCATTTTCCTGGGTGCGAAAGTACTTCCACACAACAACCGACACTGCATATGGCAGACAACCAACGGAGCGATTTTGTAGTCTCCATCATTACGGAAGAGAAGATTGCCTGGGCAATTAATAGCTTCTCTCCATATAAATCTCCCGGACCAGACGGCATACTGCCCATTATGCTGCAGAAAATGCAGGATCTTGTAGTTCCGATGCTGTTGCCACTCTTCAGGAGTCTTCTGACCTTCATTTACGTCCCCCAATCATGGCGACGCGTGCGAGTCGTATTCATACCAAAGGTAGGCAAACGTGGACACGAGGTCGCGAAGGATTTCAGGCCTATTAGCTTATCCTCCATCGTATTGAAAACACTGGAGCGTATTATTGATCTCTACATTCGGCAAAGCATGGGAAGCTCAGCACTCTCTAGGTCGCAGCATGCATACGTAAGGGGTAGATCCACAGAAACGGCTCTCCACGAAGTAGTGCGCAGCATCGAGTACAGTCTGCAATACAAACAGTACACGTTAGCCGCTTTCCTCGACATAGAGGGGGCTTTCAACAATGTCCGCATAGAATCTATTCACGAAGCCCTGCGGATTCGGGAGTGGAGGTGGGACTCAGCAAATGGATAGTGAGTTTTCTGAAGACCAGGGTAATTCATGCGGACTTAGGAAACAGCCAGATGACAAAATTCGTCTGTAGAGGGACACCTCAGGGTGGTGTCATCTCTCCGCTACTGTGGCTAGTAGTGATCAATAAAATCTTAACTAAACTCGACGAGGAAGGTATAAAAGTAGTGGCGTATGCGGATGATGTAGCGATCATAGTATCAGGAATGTGTCTCTCCGTGATCAGTCAGATCATGGGAAGAGCGCTCGGGTTAGTCAGCAAGTGGGCTACAAGCTGTGGCCTTGGTGTAAACCCAAGCAAGACAAAGCTGATGCTGTTCACTACAAAAACCAAGATACCATCTTTTTCCCTTCCAAAACTTAACGGACAGCAACTCACACTATCGACTAGTTCGAAGTATTTGGGAGTCATTTTAGACCCGAAGCTCAGCTGGAAGTTGAACATTGAAGAGCGTGTTAAGAAAGCCTGCGTAGTTTTCTACGCCTGTAAGACAGCCCTCAATAAAAGGTGGGGCGTTAAACCAAATGTAGTACTCTAGCTTTATACAGCAGTGGTACGACCCATGCTGACGTATGGAGCACTTGTGTGGTGGCCAGCGCTTAGCAGAGAGTACAATATAACGAAACTGGGTCTCTCTCTCTAGTTCCTGTCAACCCCTTGTGGGGCATAGGGCATTAACCACGCCTACTCTCCACCTCGTTCTGTTTTGCGCCAACGGCGCTAGCTGCGACCATGTAAGATTTAGCGTTTTCGCTTCGCTAGTTACCGATCTTCTCCATGTGTTCCTTGGCCGCCCAACACGGCGTCTTGCTCCGGAGTCCTGTGGATTCCAGTTTAGAGCCTTTTTTGCAACGTTTTTGGGCCCTCTTCGGAAGGTGTGACCTATCCATTGCCACTTAAGTCTTTTGATCGAAGTGCCTATCTTTTCCTGGGCAGTTATAATAAGGAGATCCTCGTTCGAAATGATCTCCGGCCAACGAATATTTAGGATGCGCCGTAGACACTGATTAACAAAAGTTTGCAACTTATCAGTGATCTCTTTAGTCACCTTCCAGGTTGAACAGCCATATAGCAGAATGGATTTCACATTAGAATTGAAGACACGTATTTTGGTGCGTCTGGAAATATTGTTGTTTAGCCAGAAAGGAGTCAAATTGAAGAAAGCCGCCCTAGCCTTGTTAACCCGTGATTTTACATCAGCATCCGCTCCACCATCTGCTGTAACTACACTTCCGAGATAGCAAAATTCATCAACTTTTTCGACTGCCTGTCCTGAAATACAAATTTCGCTTTGCCCACCTGGATATGTGCTCAAGAACTTAGTCTTGGCAGCATTGATTTTCAGCCCCGCATTACGACTCGCGCAATTTAGAGCTTCTGTCATTTGAGCGACATCATCCGTGTTTGTTGATAGAAGGCAAATGTCGTCAGCGTAGTCAAGATGTTGAAGGTGATCGAACAATTTCCATCTGATACCTTTGTTACGATGTAATTGGAGTGCGGAGCCGAGTACATCACTAATGGCAACAAGGAAGAGAATAGGCGACAAAAAGCAGCCTTGCCTCACTCCACTGTGCACCTCAAAAGGATCTGAAAGCTTGCCCTTATGCAGGACGTGACATTGGGCTCCATTGTAGGATTCCTTGATGATGGAGATTATCTTATCTGGGATATTTCGTCTCCGTAAGGCATTCCAGATGTAGAGACGATCAACGCTATCGAAAGCTTTCTCAAAATCGATGAACATGAGATGTAATGGGGATCTCCATTCCGCGGATTGCTCGATGATAATACGGAGGGTGTTAATGTGGTCGCTACAGGAAAACCCTTCGCGAAAGCCAGCTTGTTCATCATTCAATGTGTCATCGATTTTGTCCTTGATTCGTCCTAAAACAATCTTAGCCATCAGCTTGGAAACAGCAGGAAGTAGGCAGATCCCTCGCCAATTATTGCAATTCTTCAGGTCACCTTTCTTCGGAATCTTAATAATTACGCCCTTTTTCCACTCACTGGGAAGAGTTTCGGTTTCCCAACACTCTTGGATTAAGGGAAGGAGAATATCCGCTGAAGCGATAATATCCGCTTTCAAGAATTCAGACGGAATTCCATCAATCCCAGGGGCTTTACCGGCGTCCATTGATTTAATAGCATCTATTAGTTCCTTTTTGGATGGTGGACCAGAACTAATGCCGTCTATTCGAGGGACGTCTTCTGCTGGCAATGAAGATGCACTTGCAGGCCCGAAGGTGTTATTAAGAACCTCTAAAAAGTGTTCTCTCCATCTTTGCAGCTGTTGTTCTTCGGTAACGAGCAGAACACCTTCCTTATCTTTCACAGGATGTTCCGTTAGTAAAGATCTGCCAGTTAATGGCTTGATAAGCTTGAAGAGTGTTCCACTGTCACCGCGGATAGCCGCATCCTCTGCCTCCTTCGCAAGTGCGTTGATATTATTGCGCTTATCACGCCTAACACTCCTTTGAACTACTTTTTGGAGCGAACGGTATTCAGCTCTGTATCGTTCCTTAGCTGAATCGTCAGCAGCTGAGTTGATCTGCTCTTTAACCCTCTTGCGTGCTGAGGTAAGAGACCAAGTGGAGTCGCTAATAAATGGTCTCCTACCGCGATCCAATCGTCCTAAAATTTCTTCGCCACACGAAATAAATGAGTCCTTAGCGACTTTCCATCTATCGTCAATTGTCGGATTCTCATTTAGTGGTGGTGCATTAGCTTTTTCGCGCAAAGCGGTGGAGAACGCACGCTTGGTTGATGGAAGTTTGAGCTTCTGCACATTATATCTAGGGCAAATATTTGCACGGTTAGGACGCTGGATTGCTGCCGTTCGTAAGCGCATTTTTGCGATGACAAGATGGTGGTCACTGCCAATATCAGCACCACGTTTCGCCCTAACGTCTAAGACACAGTTTCTCCACGTTTTGGAAACAGCAATATGGTCAATCTGGTTCTCAGTTCTGCCATTCGGAGAGGTCCAGGTTGATAAGTGGCAATCTTTGTGTTTAAACAGAGTTCCACCAATGACGAGCTGACGAGAGTTACAAAACTCTATAAACATCTCCCCATTCTGGTTTCTGTCGCCTAACCCATGATTTCCCATAAGGTGTTCCAATCCTTGGTTATCTGACCCGACTTTAGCGTTGAGATCCCCCATTATAATTTTAATGTCACCTCTGGGAGCCCTATCAAAGGTGTCGCCAAGTCTTTGGTAGAAAACGTCTTTGTCAGCTTGATCAGCTGGTTCGGTCGGTGCGTAACACTGAATTATCGTGATATTTCGTACTCTGGATTTGAATCGGGCGGTGATAATACGGTCGGAAACTGGTTTCCAATCGATAAGGGATCGACGTGCATCCCTAGTCAAGAGGATTCCGACTCCTGCCTGCCGAGGAGCATTTTGGTCATCATTTCCAGAGTACAATAAAACAGTATTAGAGCTTGGTGATAGAGTCGCTCCTGATCCGAGCCATCTTGTTTCGCTCAGTCCTAATATAGCGATGTTATACGCGGTCATTTCCCGTTCGACTTCAGTAAGCCTCATGTTGTTACACTCGCCCCACATCGTTCGAACGTTCCAAAACCCAATCGTGGTCCGTTGTTTATAGCCAAAAGTCGTTGCCGGTGAGTCAGTCCGAGGTATCCGAGGCTCGATTAATGTTTCGAGTGTAAAGAAAGTTTCAAACTGGGTAGGGTGCAAAGAACGGCATGTCTTGGCATCACAGGGGGTATGCGAACATGCCCGAGGGATGCGTTGAATGTAATCCTGCATCTTCTACCAATCAACCTTTTTATTAATAAACTGGCGGCATGTAGCGCGGTAAGGCTTAAAGAGTCCGGTGGCTGGACCTCCAAGCCATATGGTCACGCTGATATCCTCAACCAGCTGCCACTAGATGAAATCAAGGCTACAACAGACTTTGCAGTGACTACACTGAGTTTTGAGAAAAGCTTTGCTGTCAAGATTCCGACTAGGTGCGAATGGGATACGGGTGAGGCAGTAGGGGATAACGAAATCTCTATTTTCACAGATGGATCTAAAATGAGCTGCGGGGTAGGTTCAGGAGTCTTCTGCGATACACTTAACATCTCTGAATCCTACCGTCTTCCTGATCATGCTAGCATTTTCCAGGCGGAATTGTTTGCAATCATGAAGGCCTGCCTCGCACTCGGAAATATTCAAGACAGCCAAAACATAGCCATCTGCTCAGATAGTCAGGCGGCTATTAAGGCACTTAACTCTGCGAAGATATCTTCTAAGCTTGTCAAATGCTGTGAGGAGACGCTAAACAATCTTGGTAGAAAGCACTCAATCACACTAATTTGGGTGCCTGGACATACGAATATAGATGGCAATGAGCTGGCAGATGAGTTGGCCAGAAAAGGGGCCTCTATGGACACCTCCTATGAGGAGCGCGTACACGTTCCGATGTCAACCGTCAAGGGACAGATTTCCTTGCATTATCTTACGATTGCAGGCGGTTACTGGCGAAACATAAGAACCTGTGCCATATCACGGAAGTTATGGCCATCATATGACTGGAAAAGGACGTCCGAGATTCTAACAAGACCGCGGAAGGATATCGCCAGACTTACAGCAGTTATTACGGGCCATTGGCCAATAGGGGACCATGCGGCCAGGTTGGGTATACCTCACAACTCGCATTGTCGTAGTTGCGATAACGCAAATGAGAGAGAAACTCTAATTCACTTTCTCTGCAATTGCCCAGGTCTCGCTAGATCCCGCTATCGAACGCTCGGTCGTGCGTTTTTTGATAGTCTAGAGGATGCGTCGGAGGCGAAAATAGGGGAGCTGCTTCAGTTCCTCAATTGTACTGCGTGGCTCTAAACGCCTCTCCACTCATGACATCTAACCTTCTGTAACCTCCTTCTTTTTTAGTTTAACGGAATATGTGGTTTCAAAACGGCGCCTTCTGCGCTAATTCTGCTTCTGGTCTGCTTGACCTAAGCCACCACTTTTACCTACCTACCCTACATACAAGGTTGAATATTCTATTGAATTGAATGTTTACTTTGCATAGTTAGGCCATATTTTGCTTGGTTACGCCATCGTAAGGAATCACGTAAGGATTCTACTAAAAGTGATTATGCAATTCCATACGATGGCGTAACTATGCAAAGTAAACATTCAATTCAATAGAATATTCAAGCTTGTATGTAACTACGCATTTTGCACAACCATGCTAAGTAAACAGTTACATATATTCAATTCAAAACAGCCACAAAACAATGAACAATGTTCAAGCTTCTTGTGTCTTCTCTATACGATAAGACTAACCCATTCGACGGGCACAAGATAAGATGTAAGAGTTTTCGAGTACGCGATAGTCAATTCAAACAATCAACTCGAACACTGCCGCAACTTTTTTTGGGGTACCGTATAACAAGGTTGTACTGCACTGCATATTTCCATCAATTTGCGCATGTCAATGATTTTATCATTAGAATAAGTATAGACATGGAGAGGTAAAATGTCGAATTTCACGTTGATTTCTTCCGCTTACGCTTTTACATAATAAGTAAAGATGCCGCGACATTTTGATATAGTGCACGAAAATTGCAGCATGATTATAAATGTTAAAATAATTGTATTTGGCCAGTTCCTGCAGTTATTCTCTATCATGTCTAAGTCCCTTCCTTAGGGCTCTAGTACACAATCATATTTGGTAATATTTATATTATAATATGCTTAGGCCGCTATTACATAGTCATATATTGGTAATATATATTATAATAGATATTATCATATCCCTAAGCCTACTTGATTTCGCTTCCTGCACGTCTAAAAAATTATACTGAATGAATCGAGTAAGCTTAGGCATATGACATACATATTATAATATAAATATGAGTTATATAAAGTTTGGAAACTCACCATCTCGAATGTGGATTTTTTTTATTTAGATCGATAGGAAATCGTTTGTCGGTGATTGTCGGTCAATTAAAAAGATTTGTCGGTCCTTAATTAATTAATTAGGGCCTAACAAAGTTTGACATATGAAATGTAATTAACTGTTAAAAAGGTATTAAAACGGGATGTATCTTGTTTTTTTTTACTTTTATCGATTCCTCGTCGTTTGTCGGTGTTTGTCGGTCACTTCCGCACGATTGACGGTCCTTAATTACTTAAATAAACGCAAATGAAAATTGCATGAAAAGTGTAAAGTTTGGAAACTCACCATCTCGAATGTGGATTTTTTTTATTTAGATCGATAGGAAATCGTTTGTCGGTGATTGTCGGTCAATTAAAAAGGTTTGTCGGTCCTTAATTATTTAAATAAAAGCATTCTAAAGTGTATGAAAACGACATCATGTAGAAAATTAGCGGATCATTTTATCCGACTTGTTTTTACATTCATTTCATAGATGGCGCTCTTTTAACGGATATAAACTACTGCTTAGATGTCAAAGATTGTTTTGTTTTATATATCAGGATGTTTCATAGGAGCATGTCGTCTGTCGTGTACACAGCTATGTGAAGTTGGCTATCTTACATCGCAAATTTGATTTTTTTTAAATATATAAACAGCCGTTTAAATCCGTTAAAAGAGCGCCATCTATGAAATGAATGTAAAAACAAGTCGGATAAAATGATCCGCTAATTTTCTACATGATGTCGTTTTCATACACTTTAGAATGCTTTTATTTAAATAATTAAGGACCGACAAACCTTTTTAATTGACCGACAATCACCGACAAACGATTTCCTATCGATCTAAATAAAAAAAATCCACATTCGAGATGATGAGTTTCCAAACTTTACACTTTTCATGCAATTTTCATTTGCGTTTATTTAAGTAATTAAGGACCGTCAATCGTGCGGAAGTGACCGACAAACACCGACAAACGACGAGGAATCGATAAAAGTAAGAAAAAACAAGATACATCCCGTTTTAATACCTTTTTAACAGTTAATTACATTTCATATGTCAAACTTTGTTAGGCCCTAATTAATTAATTAAGGACCGACAAATCTTTTTAATTGACCGACAATCACCGACAAACGATTTCCTATCGATCTAAATAAAAAAAATCCACATTCGAGATGGTGAGTTTCCAAACTTTATATAACTATAAATATGACTGTGTAATGGAGCCCTTAGCCTACTTGATTTCGCTTATTGCACGTCTAAAAATTTATACTGAATGAATCGAGTAGGCTTAGGCATATGACATACATATTATAATATAAATATGACTGTGTAATGGAGCCCTTACATAAATCTAATACCTTTTCTAAAGCAACTACATGATATCAGCTGTGAGTGACAGTACCTACCTAGCGAATTATTCGCGCTGCGCTGGTGTGGGCAGTGTTGTGCAATTACGCGTAATCTTTGGAAGTCTACGTTACAGCGTAGACAACGTATACAATGTATACAATGCATACAATGTAAAGAATGAAGACAATGAACTGTCACTGGTGTGATCTTGTTTTAAATGCACCCTAAAATTGGCATTGGTTGAGTTCAGAGTTTTGAATTTATTTTTGTTCAGTAAATGCCAAACATGTTAATGATTCTGAACTCATCCATTCATTTGGCAATACCAAAATTAATTAATGTTTAGCATGTATCTTCCCGTATGTGTTGCAATCATTTTCATATGTAGTAGAGACCCTATACCAGGTGGATTGGGACCAGTGGCGAATCCACGTAGTGGTTTTGGGGTTCAAACCCCCTCCGAAATTGCTCGATGTAATATAAGATACAAGTCGGCTTAATACAAAAGCAGGACGTTTCCCACAAAAATAGTTCTTACAGTCGGAAAATGAGAAAATTGAGCAAGTAACTCAGTATCACAGAGATGGTGCTGCGCTAAGATGCTTTTCGAAAGACTCTTCAAGTACCACAAAAAATTGCTTTAAGGTTTTTTTTCCAATAGCTGGGATTGATACTGAGAGGAGTCTCTCAGTTTTTTTCTCAATTAAGTTCTGCGGCACTTTGGAATAATTGGAGGACAGATAGAGCCTACCTAGCAAGCTCAAGTCATGATAAATTACTATGAAACTCTGGACACATTTTAATACAATCTATACTGAAACGCTACTGATGCTTAGTAACCGAACAATAAAAGAAATGATTGTGGGAGAATAACAGTTTATTAACCCAAAATAGTTAACGAAAAAACCACCATTTTACGTGTGTAGGGTATAAATATTAGAGTTTTAGTATGTCGTTGAAAATATAACGATAGCCTGAATAGGCTTTGACATTTTCTATGAAAAATTCGCTTGCCTGTCGTACGCAAAACAGTATACCACAATTTTTCATGTCCCCCCTATATCATACAGGTGTATTTCCGTGAATTTGACTGACTAGAAACAACTGGAATTATGGGTTCATGATATTTTACTTGTCGGCTATGCCTACTTGGAACATGCAAAATTGTGGTATACTATATTGCGTACGGCAGGCAAGCGAATTTTTCATAGAAAATGTCAAAGCCTATTCGAACTATCGTTATATTTTAACCGATATGCTAAAACTAACTATTAATTCAAATTGAAACTTCGACCTCTTTCATAAAACTCCTCCCTAAATATTTTTCTGCGCACGCCCCTGATTGGGACCGAACCCTATCCGGATTGTCCGAATTTTTGAAATGCACTAATTGTCATCCTAGTGGATAGTATTTATAATACAATCCTTAAAAAATTGCCTTTTTATAGTTAAATAATAATTTCGCATTCGAAAAATGCATTTCCTTAAGCTTATAGAGTCGAACGCACAAACAAAATTTACAAAAAGAAATTGTGGCTTAAGACGAATTTGAATTATCCAAATTCCGGATTTTCGTTGGTTCGATTATTATCAGGGTCTTATTGTAGTTTGAGTAAATCGATTAAACATGAGGCAAGTTTGAAATTAAAGAGTTGGAAATAAATAAAAATGGCTCTATGAATTAACGCCCCAGGAACTATCGCCCCAAACCGAAAATGAACTATCGCCCCAAAAATTTTATATGAAATTGGGGCGATAAATCATTATAAAATATCGCCCTAAATTTAGGGCAAAAGTTCCTAACATTTTGGGGCGATAGTTCATACAGTTTGGGGCAATAATTCCAAATGAACTATCGCTCCAAAATCATCCTTTATAAAAATGAACTATCGCCCCAAAATTGAGGCAATACTTCATTTTCATTATTTGATTTACTATTTGCACTTCGTTTCAATGATTTATAAGTTAAGTAATTTGTTAAGAAAAGGGGGATATTTCCGCTTTACGCATCAAAAATTAAATTTTAAATTTCATTTACCTCTCTGTCTATAGCAACCTTTTCAATTCTTGCTCGCAAATATATTTCGACTTTTCATATTATTAACATCTTTGCCTAATTGGTAAAACTTACTATTCTAGTGGGACTGATTTAAATTAAAACGTCAACTTGATAGCATCGAATACTTTCCCCAATGTGTAAAGCGGAAATATCCCCCTTTTCTTATCAAATTACTTATGGCTTCATAAAAAAGTCAAATTTGACATTGAATATCTGGAGAATCGTTGAATACACTGCTCAATATAAGCAGTAAAAAGTTACACTAATTTGCGCCATGGGTTAAGGGAGGAGGGGTGACAAGGAGGTGAAAATTCTGTTTTTTGCAAATATCTGGAAAACTATGAGTCTGACCGCAAAACGCCCTAAGAACGAGACAAACTACACAAAATTAACTTTGTAATGATATCTAACACTCTAGACATTTTCTCAGAAAATTATACCCTAGACCCAAAAGTATTATAGTGAAATTACATTTTTTGAGTTTTACATTTCGCACTGTAACTCTTCATGGAATAGACCTAGAGTCATAAGATCTTATCCATAAATTGCTAACAAAATTTATTTGATTTGTACCAAAAATTGAAGTGCTCCGACCATTGACATCCCTCTCACTCCTACTCACATTTTTCAAAAAGTAGCTTTTTTTTAAATTGAGCTGGGAAGATCAAATTTGGTGGGGCCAAAATATTTTCTATGGTGACTGGATTTTGTAGCTTCTATGACATTTCTCATACGAATTTTATATGAAAAATTAATTGTAAACAAATTAATGCAAATGCGCATCTCAGTGCTGCAACTTTGTAGTGGGGCGTAGGAAAAATGGGGGCAATCAACACTCCTGGAGTAAGTTCTGCGAAGAAATAGAAAATCTTCATGAAGGAACGAGACTACAGAAGATTCTAGCCAAGGAACAAACCCCATCGGGACACTTAAAAACTCCGATGGAAACCAAACAAAAACAGGTAAGGAGACCCTGGAAGTCCTTCTTGGGTCTCACTTTCCTGGATCAACCATAACAACGGAATGCACAGACCAGTTGGATGACAACTCTCTTTTTCTCAGGGCTAACAAAAACGACTGGCGACTTGCGAACCAAATAGTAACCTATAATAGGGTGGAATGGGCGATCAACTCTTTCGAACCCTACAAATCACCAGGACCAGACGGTGTCTACCCAGCCCTGCTTCAGCAGGGTCTTACGACTGTGGCTCCGCTTTTACTAAGACTATTTAGAGCCAGCATAGCCTTAGGATGCATACCAATCACTTGGAAGCAGGTAAACGTTGCATTTCTATGGCAAAGCCGGGGCGTGACCAAACCCTAGCGAAATCATATAGACCAATAAGTCTAACCTAGCTGACAAGACGTTTTCTACCAAAGACACCTTTGATAGGGCTCCCAGAGGTGACATTAAAATCATATGCTAAAGTCGGGACAAATATAACCAAGAATTGGAACACCTTATGGGAAATCATGGGTTAGGCGACAGAAACCAGAATGGGGAGATGTTTATAGAGTTTTGTAACTCTCGTCAGCTCGTCATTGGTGGAACTCTGTTTTAAACACAAAGATTGCCACTTATCAACCTGGACCTCTCCGAATGGCAGAACTGACAACCAGATTAACCATATTGCTGTTTCCAAAACGTGGAGAAACTGTATCTTAGACGTTAGGGCGAAACGTGGTGCTGATATTGGCAGTGACCACTGTTGGGATATGCGTTTTAACGTGTTATTTATGTTTGTCTTTTATATCCAAATTATAACACTTTAGTTTTAGTTTTAAATTATAATTAATTTATTAATTCACAATTTTATATTAACTTATAACTTCTATTTTACTTAGGTGATAAAAGTGTGCAGGTACGACTATCGTGTCGAGCGTCTAACTAGAGAGTGAGAGCGTGTCTAGGTCGTGTCGGAACTAGCTAGTATGCAATTAAGACAATTGGTAGAATTGAATTTAAATCGGAAGTTTCGTTCAAATATAGTAATAGATTATTTTAAGTAATAGAACAAATTAACAATTAATTTAACTAGAATTTAAATATGATCAATAATGATTTATTATTAAACCGCCACATCACTCCCCCCTCATTTAAAAGTATGTAACAAACTAATAATAAATTTGCTTAAAATTATGTATTTTATACAGTTCTAATTTTTTGATAATAATATTAATTTGTAGTATTATTTTTATAATTCATATTTGATAAACTCATTTTAATATCTAATTTTGTAGGTAAGATTAATTGTAACTACATTTTAAACATTACTGTATTTGATATTGTAATTCTATTTTCATTAAACATATCTGGATTTAATATGAATGCGGGTTTTAATCTATCTATAGAAATAAGTTTTTTCTTTTCATTCATAAAAATTTGAAAATGTTTATCATTCCTAGACAATACTTTATACGGTCCACTGTATGGATGACAAAAACTACCCTTATTGATTTCTTCGCGAACGAAAACATGTGAGCATGTGTTAAATTCTTTTGACACAAAAATGTTTTTCTGACGACGTATTCGCGAACAATTTGGTCTAACTTTGGAAATCGCAGTCTGAATGTTTTTAGCTATGTTTGACGTTATTTGCTTGTCAGGATCAGTAGAGGACACTATGATTTCCCCAGGTAGTCTAAGCGCTTGACCGTATAATAATTGTGCTGGAGCTAATCCGATATCTTCCACAATGGCTGATCTGATCCCAAGAAGGATCCAGGGCAAATTTGCATGCCAGTTCTTAGGGTCATCAGTTGCTTTAATAGCAGCTTTCAATTGTCTGTGGAAGCGTTCTATAAATCCGTTAGCCTGAGGATGGTAAGCTGTTGTTCGAACGCGATGACATCCTAGAATTTTAGTTAAATCTTTAAACAAGCTTGATTCGAATTGCGAACCTTGGTCTGTCGTTATGGTTTCTGGTACGCCATATCGTGAGATCCATTCGTGTACAAAAACGTTTGCAATTGTTTCAGAACATATATTCCTAATGGGTATTGCCTCTGGCCATCGCGAAAATCTATCGCGAATGGTTAGCAGATAAGTATATCCCTTAGATGGCGGAAGCGGTCCTACTAAATCCATATGGATGTGCGAGAATCTACCGCGAGGTACCTCGAATTCGCCAAAGGGTGACGATGTATGCCTAGAAACTTTTGATTTCTGGCAAGGTATACATGTCTTAGCCCATGTATTAATGTCCGAGTTCATTTTAGGCCAGAAATATTTTGAAGTAATCAATTTTCTTGAAGATCGAATTCCAGGGTGAGATAGATTATGAATAGAATTAAAAACTACGCGACGAAGAGACAAAGGGATATATGGTCTGTTTCTACCTGTAGAAGTTTCACAGTAAATCTCAAAGTTTTCCAATGGAATGATGATCTTCTGAAGTGTGTAAGAATGTTTCGCATCTATTGACCTTTTAATCATATCTTCGAGTTCGGAATCTTTGTTTTGCTCCTGTTGTAAAACATCTAGATTCAATTGATCTACTTGATCAACGGTGAGGATATGAGATCTAGAAAGAGTATCAGAAACAATATTTTGGCAGCCTTTAATATATCTAATATCGTTTGTGAATTGAGATATGTAATCTAAATGATTCGTTTGCCGAGGATTCTTTTCCGTTTTTGAACAAAGTGCTTTTGTCAACGGCTTGTGGTCCGTATAAACAGTAAAATCTCTTCCTTCGACATAGTATCTGTATCTTTTAATATCAAGGTATATTGCTAGAAGCTCTCTGTCGAAAGTAGAGTATTTACGTTCAGCAGGCTGTAATCTTTTCGAAAAGAAAGAAAGTGGCTCCCATTTACCAGCACTGCACTGTTGGAGAACTGCTCCAACAGCATCACTTGAAGCGTCAACCCATAAACCAATCTTCGCATTAAAGTTGGGATGAACAAGAAGTGTTTGAGTTTGAAGTAGTTTTTTAATATGATCGAAAGCTTCTTCATGAACTTTCAACCAAAGAAACTTGACCTTTTCTTTCTTTTTCGGTTTAATTTCCTTTAAAAGCTCATATAATGGTGCAGCTAATTTAGCTAGGTTGGGTAGGAATCTATGATAGAAATTAACCATTCCTAAAAAGCGCTGCAATTGTTTAGCTGATGAGGGAGTTGCGAAATTAGAAATAGCTGTAACGCGATCTTTACAAGGAAGGATACCTTTTTCGGATATGGAGTGGCCAAGAAAATCAATATCTGATTGACCAAATATGCATTTTTCCGGATTTATCTTTATGTTGAATTCCTGTAAACGCGTGAAAAGTGCTCTCAAATGATCCTTATGCTCCTTTGGTGTTTTACTAAAAATCAGTATGTCGTCAACGTACACAAAAATAAATTCTAGTCCAGTGAGAATTTGGTTAATAAAACGTTGAAAAGTTTGCGCTCCATTTTTTACTCCAAAGGGCATTCGGGTAAATTCATAAAGACCGAACGGAGTTGTGACAGCTGTTTTATGAATGTCTTCAGGTGCCACTGGAATTTGATTGTATGCTCTCACTAGGTCGACTTTTGAAAAAATGTTGCAACCATGTAATTGAGAAGTACAATCTTGTATGTTTGGTAACGGATACTTATCAAAGATTGTTACCGAGTTGAGTAAACGATAGTCTCCACAGAGGCGCCACTGGTTTTCTTCCTTTTTCGGAACCATGTGTAGAGGAGAAGCTACGTGTGATGAAGATGGTCGGCATATCCCTAATCGAACCATTTCTTCAAATTCTGCTTTTGCAGCCTTAAATTTCTGTGGATGCAGTCTCCTAGGTTTAGCTGAAGGCAGTGGACCATTAGTATTGATGTAGTGCAATACACTATGTTTTATGTCCATATTAAAATCTGGAGGAGTCTTCAATAAAGGAAAATCGTTAAGCACTGAACCGTATTCCCCTTGAATAGGAAAAAGCTTAGGTGAGCAAACTTCTACTTCACGAACCACGCAATTAATTGAAAGTAGCGTAGGTTTATGTACAAGTTTGCGATCTCTTAAATCAATCAGTAGACTGTTGGCATACAGAAAATCAGCGCCAATAATATGATGATCGATAGCAGCTATTATAAAGTTGTGGTTATAAACTTTTCCAAGTCCCAAATCTAGTGATAGACACTTAATTCCATACGAGTTTATTGGTGATCCGTTCGCCGAAACGAGTTTAAAGGATTTGTCCGGCAATGCATTTGAGAACCCTCTATTTGAAAGAATGGAGACGTCGGCTCCTGTGTCTATTAAAAATTGTGTGCCTGTTAGGTTATCAGTAACAAATAAACGGCGTGATATGTCACGAATCTCCGAAGCCGTAGTCGAAGACTCTACATTTCATTTTTTTGATCATTTTGGCGATTGAAATTGCAAGGACTTATACACTTTTTTGCTTTATTACCAAATTTGTAACGGTACCAACATAAATTGTGTCCATTTTTGGTTTTGCTGCAAGATCTACCTTTGGAATTTGAACGATTATGGGAATATTTTCTTTCAGAACTACGTGAATTTCGGGTTTCTAGGTATTTAATGCGATTAGATAAGTCTCTAACTACTGCCTCAATCCCAGAAGAATTGCAAGATTTAGTTTTGTAATCGACCGATGAAACTATAGTTCGGTTCGAATCATAAATTTTATCAGCTATCGAGAATATCTGCTCTTGTGTGTGTGTATCCTCTATTGCGATTAAACATGATTGAACAGTAGTGGGAAGTTTTTTAACCCATAGTTTTTTAAGCAATGGTTTATTAATTAAACTATTTCCCCCAGCAAGGGATTCCATGTGACGGAAGAGCTCAGACGGCTTGTAGTCCCCTAGTTGCATTTGATGCAGGAGGGTGTCAAGCCTTCTTTCTTCCGAGTCTTGGCTCCGCTCTAACAAATATTTTTTTAAATTATCGTACTTGTCTGTACCTGACCCAGGGTTGAGAAGAATATCTGCGACGAGCTCCAGATTTTCAGGGGGCAAAGCGCCAACTAAATAATCGTACTTCGTAGTCGACTTACTGATTCCTTTTACGCGAAACTGCGCCTCTACCTGGGTAAACCATAGGTCTGCGCGATTTGGCCAAAAAGGCGGAATTTTTAAGGAAGACGCGAAAGCAATACACGAATCTGACTCTGTATCTGACATTTTATAAGTATTTTCTGATTTTCCACTAAAGTCTTCACCGGTTTTCGCTTTCGAATTATCTTTACCCGCACTACTTGTTGCTTTGTCGCTTACACTCATATTGACGTCAAAATTTATGTTAATAGATAACCGAATACTATTACCAAACGCGAACTTAAAGTACTTAATAATAAATATGCAAATATATAATATAAGTATGTGAATAAATCAGATATTTCACCTGTTGATCCTGCAGATGTACTATTGAAACAATGTATTGCAGCTCGCTTGTGTCTAATCGGCAATCATTTCATCCGGGGAAGAATTTGATGATACTTTGGCTTTCAATTGAAAATCATTGGATACGGCAAGAAATTGGAGGCTCCTTTGTTGTTGTTGTAGCGACGCAAGGCACCTTTGTAGTAATCGTTGTTTTCGTCAAAAACACTATGATGGCAATGATATGACTGATGCACCAAGAAAGAAACTGATTGTCCTGATTTCGTAGGGATGAAGCGTTTGTTGGCTGGTGAAACGTTCGTTGTATCTTACGTCCTGATGAAGTGTATGCTGTGGCTTGAAGGATCGTATGATGTGGTTTGATGAAGCGTATGCTGTCGTTCGATGGGGCGTATGCTGTAGCTTGATGGAGCTTATGCTGTGGCTTGGAAGAGCGTATGCTGCGGTGATAAAGCACATGCAGTGGCTTGATGGGGCGGAGGCGTTGGTTTGACGGAGCGTATGTCGTAAACCGCGCTGATGGTGACAATCGTAATTGTGCAGTGTAATCAAGCTTAAAAGAAACAAATCAAATAATAAAAAACTATATCTGATTGGATATTTGATGCACCCTTTGGTATCTTCTTCGTTGAAGGATCCGGGAAAAACACGTGTCGCACTGAATCCAGCAAAATCTCCTTAAATTTCGGCAATCCAAATTTTCGCTCGTTTTGATTAACTCCAAATTATTGTTACACACAATTTCCAGCGTAAATTAGCACGATTCGGCTCAAAAGTGTGTATATTGAATTGTACTTCACTCAGCATGCAAATTCGAGTAACAGGTTTCGTTATCAGCTAATATTGCACTATGCACACAATATCGATATTATAATCGTTTGGAATCAGGTTGCACTGAGATTTTCACAGATTTTAGCAATAATGCATGTATGTTAGATAATTTTTTTAGAGAAGTTAATTTGCGAGAAGTTAATTTGCACGAATAAATTGTTATTTTATGTGAATTATGTTCTACGTTCATTATGAACGTTGGTCGGGGTCACCATTGTTGGGATATGCGTTTTAACGTGTTATTTATGTTTGTCTTTTATATCCAAATTATAACACTTTAGTTTTAGTTTTAAATTATAATTAATTTATTAATTCACAATTTTATATTAACTTATAACTTCTATTTTACTTAGGTGATAAAAGTGTGCAGGTACGACTATCGTGTCGAGCGTCTAACTAGAGAGTGAGAGCGTGTCTAGGTCGTGTCGGAACTAGCTAGTATGCAATTAAGACAATTGGTAGAATTGAATTTAAATCGGAAGTTTCGTTCAAATATAGTAATAGATTATTTTAAGTAATAGAACAAATTAACAATTAATTTAACTAGAATTTAAATATGATCAATAATGATTTATTATTAAACCGCCACAACCACCATCTTGTCATCGCAAAAATGCGCTTACGAACGGCAGCAATCCAGCGTCCTAACCGTGCAAATATTTGCCCTAGATATAATGTGCAGAAGCTCAAACTTCCATCAACCAGAACGCACGCTTGCTTTGCGCGAAAATGCTAATGCACCACGACTAAATAAGAATCCGACAATTGACGATAGATGGAAAGTCGCTAAGGACTCATTTATTTCGTGTGGCGAAGAAATTTTAGGACGATTGGATCTGGGTAGGAGACCATTTATTAGCGACTCCACTTGTTCTTTTATCTCAGCACACAAGAGAGTTAAAGAGCAGATTAACTCAGCTGCTGACGATTCAGCTAAGGAACGATACAGAGCTGAATACCGTTCGCTCCAAAAAGGCGTTCAAAGGAGGGTAAGGGGTGATAAGCGCAATAATATCAACGCGCTTGCGTAGGAGGCAGAGGATGCGGCGCTCCGCGTTGACAGTGGAACACTCTTCAAGCTTATCAAGCCATTAACTGGCATATCTCTACTAACGGAACATCTTGAGAAAGATAAGGAAGGTGTTCTGCTCGTTACCGAAGAACAACAGCTACAAAGATGAAGAGAACACTTTTTAGAGGTTCTTAATAACACCTTCGGGCCTGCAAGTGCATCTTCATTGCCAGCAGAAGACGTCCCTTGAATAGACGCGGCATTAGTTCCGGTCCACCATCCAAAAAGGTACTAATAGACGCTATTAAATCAATGGACGCCGGTAAAGCCCCTGGGATTGATGGAATTCCGTCTGAATTCTTGAAAGCGGATATTGTCGCTTCAGCGGATATTCTCCTTCCCTTAATCCAATAGTGTTCTGAAACCGAAACTCTTCCCAGTGAGTGGAAAAAAGGGCGTAATTATCAAGATTCCGAAGAAAGGTGACCTGAAGAATTGCAATAATTGGCGTGGGATATGCCTACTTCCTGCTGCTTCCAAGCTGATGGCTAAGATTGTTTTAGGACGAATCAAGGACAAAATCGATGACACATTGAATGATGAACAAGCTGGCTTTCGCGAAGGGTTTTCCTGTAGCGACCACATTAACACCCTCCGTATTATCATCGAGCAATCCGCGGAGTGGAGATACCCATTACATCTCAATCTCATGTTCATCGATTTTGAGAAAGCCTTCGATAGCGTTGATCGTCTCTACATCTGGGATGCCTTACGGAGACGAAATATTCCAGATAAGATAATCTCCATCATCAAGGTATCCTAAAATGGAGCCCAATGTCACGTCCTGCATAAGGGCAAGCTTTCAGATCCTTTTGAGGTGCACAGTGGAGTGAGGCTAGGCTGCATTTTGTCACCTATTCTCTTTCTTGTTGCCATTAGTGATGTACTCGGCTCCACACTCCAATTACATCGTAACAAAGGTATCAGATGGAAATTGTTCGATCACCTTCAACATCTTGACTACGCTGACGACATTTGCCTTCTATCAACAAACACGGATGATGTCGCTCAAATGACAGAATCTCTAAATTGCGCGAGTCGCAATGCGAGGCTGAAAATCAATGCTGCCAAGACTAAGTTCTTGAGCACATATCCAGGTGGGCAAAGCGGGATTTGTATTTCGGGACAGGCAGTCGAAAAAGTTGATGAATTTTGCTATCTCGGAAGTGTAGTTACAGCAGATGGTGGAGCGGATGCTGATGTAGAATCACGGGTAAACAAGGCTAGGGCGGCTTTCTTCAATTTGACTCCTTTCTGGCTAAACAACAATATTTCCAGACGCACCAAACTACGTGTCTTCAATTCTAATGTGAAATCCATTCTGCTATATGGCTGTTCAACCTGGAAGGTGACTAAAGAGATTACTGATAAGTTTCAAACTTTTGTTAATCACTGTCTACGGCGCATCCTAAATATTCGCTGGAGATAATTTCGAACGAGGATCTCCTTAGTATAACTGGCCAGGAAAGGATAGGCACTTCGATCAAAAGACTTAAGTGACAATGGATAGGTCACACCTTCCGAAGAGGGCCCAAAAACGTTGCAAAAAAGGCTCTAAACTGGAATCCACAGGACTCCGGAGCACGACGCCGTGTTGGACGGCCAAGGAACACATGGAGAAGATCGGTAAACGCTAAATCTTACATGGTCGCAGCTAGCCCCGTTGGCGCAAAACAGAACGAGGTGGAGAGTAGGCGTAGTTAATGCCCTATGTCCCACAAGGGGTTGACAGGAACTAAAGAGAGATAATTTTACAAAGCTATCATCAAACTAAGATCTGACTTCATAAAAAAAAATCCTGAATATAAAATTCATATTTTACTTTAATACCTGAATAAAAAAAAAACAAATGATAAAAGAAGCATTAAGCATTAACAAAAACTTCATCGCCAAGCTTCACCATTCCAGCAGTTCTTAGTCCAATTTGGAGTCCCATCACGGGACTATTTGACTTTCCATCACATCGATAGCTGAAATAAAAGAAATAAATAAAATAATAATATAAATTGGAAACCAATTTTATATTTTAATCCCCTTACGTTTTCAGCGTTCTCAATGGATCCATGTCGGGATCACGTTCAGTTGTCTCTATGTCTACATTTGGCAAAATACATCGATAGCATGGTGCAACATTTCGAAATACAGCATCCGTGCCAATTCGAATCCATTCCCACTTATCTTCATCATATGCCGGTCCAGTAGTTTTCACGAGGAAATTTGGACGAAAACGCATTGGATCGACCGGACGTTTCAAACGAGTGTTCAAATCTTCCACGGATTTTTCATTCATGATCATATAGCTAGAAACATCTTGAAGGCTTCCCTGCAAGAGAATGTAGCAGGAATAAATTTAAATGGAACCTACATATAGCGCTGTATTTTTCTCTGCTTATTATTTTAATCAGGGCCGGATTTAGCCTCTATGGCGCCCCTGGGCAGTAGCCAAATAGCCGCCCTCCGCCACTGGTTAAATTTGCAAGTAGTAGTAGTCGTATAAACATGTAGGCAAAACGTTAGGTGTGGTGTGGTATGTGAACAAATATTTCATATTTTTACGCTAGTGACCGATGTAATTTTGTTTGTCGAACAATATGGTGCTTGCCAGGAATGAGGCCAGGTGAAGGTCCATGGGGGTCGGACCCTTCCCGAAATTGTTTAAAAAAGCATCGAAATTCCAATGATGATAACTTTAAAACTGAAATTATGCACATCCATTAAATCGACTGTACATTATTTTCTTCAGAATGTTTTCTAAATGCCTTTCCACTTTTGGATTGTTTTCTTTTTTGATCGTTTTAGAAGTAATAAACGGTTATTCAAAAACTAAATTTGTTTATTTGCGTCATGTGATATGACTTTTTAGCAGTGGAATTTTCCGTTTTTTGTTTCTGAAGCAAAATTACATTTCGAAAATTTAAGCGTACAAATTGTGATTTTTTCTTTAAACCTGTTCACACGACAGAGACATGCTACTGAACATTTTCCATCTAATGCATCATTTCTAATATCGCGAGTTGGGCACTTCCTGAAACCTCTGGCTACATCCCAGTTGCTTCACGGCTAATTTTAAGTATAGGAAGAAGAGAAAGTAGTAATAGAAACTCGAAAATGTTTGCCAGCTTTTACTAGCTACGGACACTGGGCTACCCACACAGAATCCATGGGAGAATCCATGTGTGGGCGGCCTAGAGTTGCCAATTTTTAGATCAGTCTATCCTAGAGACTCGTCTAGTACGAAAGTTTTTGGCAATGTACTATTCCAAAAAATTAAATTTTTTTTACAAGTGTACCTTATCAATGGTCAAGCCGACAACGGTAAATATACCCTTCCATTTGACGAGTCGTGTAGTGGAGCAATCATGTTCTGATTACATGTCTAAGATTTAATGTAGGTTCAAGAATTCCTTGATTGTTACAGGGATCCGAAGCGAATCAAACTCCCGGAGCGAAAGAGCAGAGCGAGGATTGTTTTTGTTGCACGTCGAAGGGGAGTGGATCGAACGTTTGAACTAAATGTCGAATTGTTAGCCCTAATCTGTATGCATATCGCACAAAAGGATACTGTCGGAGGAGAGACATGTTGGCAAGAATAGTGACACAACTCTAAATTTATCATTTTTGAGACTATGGCACATACAGATATAGTCTTATCCACGATCTTTCACCTGTAAAAATCACGCAGAAATTTTGTGCTTAGTTTTTGCAAGGGCACAACATGTCAGACTATTAATGCTGCTATGTATGAGCACTGTCGCATCTTCGTTGTTCTCTGTCGTGAAAGAGTCGTGTGCATCAAAAAAGGGATGATCCCAAAACTATATTACCGAAGAATATCATTAGTTTTCTGTCGAGTGATTAGCAACTAAGATTGGTCACAAGAACTTTCTATACGATTACCTGCAATCATTGGCACAGTTGACCCATTTTTTACACTTTTAAAACTTGCCAAATTTAATGTTGCTCTCCCCTAAAAAATTATGTATTTGAGCTGTGTCACAATTCTTGCCGACAGGCGGTCAAATTTTAAATTTTTTCAAGCGTTAGCGGAGCGATTAAATTGGGCCGCTCCGGATCCCCGATTATTGCACCCAAAAGCTCTTCAACGCTTGTGTACACTGAAGTATGAAGAACATATCCCTTGTTTAAGTTGAAGCCAATGTTTGCGAAAATACTTTCTACTTCTAGACTCAGTGAACTACGCGCCACCCGTATGTCACTCGGAATGAATGCTAAAATAATTTTGCATGAAGGATAACTCCCAGCTTTTTAAGTTGGAGATTCTCATTTCAATTTCAGTTGAGGGTGCGATTGGGCGTCCTGGAATACACCCAACTTTAATAAATCTGAAAGATGAAATTAAAGTTTTTGTCTAATTATGTCAACTGTTCTTCGAGTTTCCAAAATACATCTTTCGCAGAATTTAAAACCAAGTGATATTTTCAAAAATTGCCGCCCCTCAAAATCTGCCGCCCCGGGCAGCTGCCCAGGTTGCCCATATGGGAAATCCGGCCCTGATTTTAATCAATTGATAAATGTATTGTACTTTCTAGGTAATATTAATTATCTTCGAACAATTTTAAAGAGTTTTACCCAAGTGAATCTAACCACGGTTTAGTATCATTCTCAAAATTAGTTCTAGATTTACTTCATTCATTCATTTCATTGAAACTTGGCTTGTTTCATTAAAATAACTAAAATATCAAATATACTCACAGTATCACCAGTCGTAAACACACCATTCTTCCACTCTTTATTCATCGCTCTTGTCGGTGTCACATACGGATAGTACACCAATCTCAAACCATTCTCCTTATTCAGCACAAATTTCGAAAACCAGCGATTAAACTGGGCTCCACACTCGACCACACCAACTTCCATGCCGCAAATTGTCGCCTTCACAGTGCAATCTTGTCCCAGTTCCACAAACTTGATGTCCAAAGTATCCATTTCGGGTGCCGAGACTTTAAGACCACCTTGCATTGGTGTCTGTTTGATCTTCAACATTTGCGGATATGCTCGAATTGATACCATAGTGTTGTTGTCATCGATCAACATAAACATATGATCACGCAATTTGCCACTTTCGATGCCGGTCACTTTACAATCCGCTTCATCCAAATAAATTAGGTGACATGATTTGATCGGCGTGAAAGAGAGCTTGGACAAGGTACCAACGCGACGCCATTCTTTAGGTGGTGTGTTGCGGACTTTGGCTTGATACCAATAGTAGGCTCCGGTTAGGGCAGTAAGGCCAAGGCCGACTCCCACTCCAATTGCAGTTTTTTCTTTAATGCCTATGTGTGATTGGAGAATATTCAATTATTTAAATAAACAATTCATTATTCAAAATACCGTAAGAACTCATTTGAAAAGCCTTATCAACAAATGGGTGACAGCTAATAAAACGGTGGATCTAGGCGATATTTATATGATAAGAACATTTAAAGCAATGCTAATCTTAAGAGCATACATATAAGGAAAAGTGATAAAGAATCTCAGATATAGAAACATTATGCATTTTTTAGCAGCAATATAACAAGCTGATGGAAATTTTTTAATACATACCTGACATTGTAGTTATAGTTGTTGGGATCGAGATAGATTTGTCACCCTCAATCAAAACTCACTGAATGAAATACTGCGCTTAGAAATAAAACTGCCGCTTTGTTGAACTTTGTTGAACTGACCAAAGAGACTCACGCTAGCGTGCTAGAAGAGCACATCTGCCGGTATTTTGGCTACTATGCCTCTGAAATAAGCTTTTGCCTCTTGAAAAAAAAAAACAAGAGAAAACCAAATATGAATGAACTTTCGTTATTTAAACAATAACTTTGTTATTCCCTTATAGTCCAGTACAATTGGTTCAAAATAGCCCCAAACCTAAACATACAAAAAAAAGAAATTTTTGATGCCAAATTGTTGAAGACACTCCCTTATATACGCAGTAAAAAGTTACACTAATTTGCGCCATGGGTTAAGGTGGGAGGGGGTGGCAAAGGGGTGAAAATTCAGTTTTTTGCAAATATCTGAAAAACTATGAGTCTGAGCTTGAAATGTCCTGAGGAAATGTAAAACTCAAAAAATTTAAATTCACTATAATACTTTTGGGTCTAGGGTATAATTTTCTGAGAAAATGTCTAGAGTGTTACATATCATTACAAAGGTAATTTTATGTAGTTTGTTTCGTCCTCAGGACATTTTAAGCTCCGACTCATAGTTTTCCAGATATTTGCAAAAAACTGAATTTTCACCCCTTTGCCACCCCCTCCCCCCTTAACCCGTGGCGCATATTAGTGTAACTTTTTTCTGCGTATATTGAGCAGTGTATTCAACAATTTGGCATCAAAAATTCCTTTTTTTTTTATGTTTGGGTTTTGAGCTATCTGCACTAGACTATTAGAGAAAGCATGCGGTAGTCCCAGTTAGTCCAGAGTGGGCATCAGAAAATAAAAATGGCACCGTTCTCACACTATTGCAGTTCATAGTATGCGTGAAAATTTTATGCAAACGTCAATTTTTTGTTTATAATTGAGAATATAAAATCCGCGCAATATTCATTACTCTCTTAAAATGCCGACGTGATATTTAACCCTTCTGTTGGCATATAGATCCAGACAGACCATTGGTACTATATCTTGATGAAAAATATGGTTCAATAATATTTTCCACCCCTTTCCATTTAAATTTCAAAGGAACCGACGGGCACAAATGCGATCAAACGTTCGGCGAAATGTAAACTATGTCTAAAGAATCGAAAAAACGGCGCATCATCGTAAGACACAGTATGTAAACTGTTTCTAGAACCAAAATTAGACCTCTTCAAAAAATAAGATTGATTTCACAGAAGATTCAGCTACACCTTAGGCATAATAGCTCGTAGGCGGCGTCAGAAGGGTTAATAATTGCATCGACAATATTTTGACATTTGAATTATTTCGTGGAGTGTAGTGTAATAAATTTGGAGTCAAACACATATGGGTTGTGTGATCACATAGCCACTCTGGACTAACGCATGGCATGTGTTGCTATGTTTTCTCTAATGTTATTCCATTCATGATGCATGCAATCATGTTTTTTTTATGAACCATACTAACAAATTTTTTCAATCAACTTTGTATTATCTTTTTGCTGGAAAAAAGCAATTATCTACTAATTGAACGAAATTGTTAGTTTCAAACAATAATGGTACATTTAAACCTAAGGTGGGAGGGGAAGGACCTTGATTATAGTCAAGGGGCCAACTTACATGATCATGAATTGTCCTGGACGTGCTAGTCCAGTGGCGGATTTACCAGTAGGCTGAGTAGGCTGGAGCCTAAGGCGGCAGATTTTACGGTGGCGGCAAATTTGGGGCAAATATAATTTTTTTTAGTTAAACGCATTGTAAACATTTAATACCGTGGAAAAGTAAATTCAAAATACTATAATTATAACGCCAGATATAGAATTTATCCTTTTCATGAGATACGCTTTGGGAGCAGTGTGTTCAAACACTAGGAACGTTTTGTTATTGAAGACGAATCTGCGAAAAGGCCTCTTTTAGTCAATTGCTTGCAGACTGAAATTCGAAGCCAGCACTTTTTTGCACGGCACGGATTACCCATGGGCAACCTGGGCAAGTGCCCACGGCGGAAGTTTTCTAAGGGCGGCAATTGAAACTTTCTGTTGGCTTAAAATTCTGTAAATGATTAATTTTGGGAAACTCAAGGAGCAGTCATAAATAGACAACATATGTATTAACGCTCTTTTCCTAATCTTTTTCTAGTTACATCTAGGCGTAGTCCACGGTGCCCAATCGCACATTTACATTGTAATTTAAATAATACTCGATATAAAAATTTCAGTTATAGTATAGTGATTTTAGCTCTTGACCCAAACATCCAAAAAAAGAGCTGACTTTTGATGCCAAATTGTTCTATGGCCTGATCGCATTACGCAGTAATTTAATTGGAGCCATGGTCATTGGGATAACTATTCCTATCAATATATAGCTGGCCCATGCGGAGACTCAGGCTACTCCGACAAAGCATACCCATATTTCCCCTATTAACATTTTTCGAAAAGACATGCCTGTAACTTATCTCCAAATCACAGCAGGCTGGAAAAAATTTGCCAAACGTTAAGGCTAAGTCCCATTAGACCCTCCACCAATTGTTACTTCGATCGGATTAAAACAAAGGGTACCTCCCATACAAATTATTCAAATTAAATGCCACTAGTTTATTAAGAAATAAAGGAACAAGTCAACCAAAATTAAAGTTTTGTTCGTAGGCAATTTTCAGGTCATTTTTCATAATTTCACCCCTTTGCCACCCCCTCCCCCACAAATGTGACGCGCAAAAGAGTGTAACTTTTTACTGCGTAATGCGGTCAGACCATAGAACAATTTGGCATCAAAAGTCAGCTCTTTTTTTTATGTTTGGGTTTTCATCATTTTTTTCAGCTAAAATCACTATACTATTGTCCTATGAACTACACTTCACGCAAAATTCTGCTAATCTCACTCCGAATAGCCTACTGGTGGAGGGTAGCTCGGTTAAGCTAAAAGTAGAAACAATTTTTGTAACGCATTGGCTTCAATTAAACAAGGGTACGAATCTAACATATGCGAGGATGTTTTGGGTGAAGCAATCAAGGAGCTCCAGAATCTACATTAAATGCTGGACGGCCATGTTTTTAATATACAAGTACTTTTCTATTTCCTATTTCCCGACAGCAAGCCTCTTTAAATCCCACCAGATAAAAAAAATTAATAATGTCTTTGGTCAGAAGGATCTGCCAGGATGTTTTGTGGTGCAATTTCGGGATTTTTAATGAGGGACTCGTTACATGCGGGATCCGAGACGGCGCGGCGGCCTAATCTAAGGAAGCAACTTATCTCTCCACACACTCTCTATTTTAATATCCCTATTGCATTGTATCCCTTTGAAAAATTAAAAATTGTTCTGACGTATGCATAATGTTTGTTTGTATCCAGATATTACGCTTCAATCCTAATTTAAAGATTTCATAGAAAGTCTGAAACAGCTTTCAATTTTTGTATAAAAAGAAATGCTGACAGCATTTGCCTTCATAAACAAAATAATTTTTACGAAGACTACATTGTCAAAAATTAGCGTTCGTTCTAAACTAGTTTCTGGGTTAGTTGATCAATTAGAGTAGGCAACCCTTGTAAAAGCGAGTTCATATTTTCGCGTTTTCTGTTACTACTTCAGTTTTCCCCACTTCCAGGAATTGGTTTCGGGGGTCCTCTCGATATTATATGCTATATTGACTATCAAATGTTTAAGTAGGTAATATGTATGTATCCATCGTGTGAAAAGGTTTAAAAGAAATTTTAAAAATTTTGACGTTTAAATTGTTGAATTTGTAATTTTTTCTGCAGAGAAAACTATACAATACCAACGATGTCAAAAATCATTTAAAATAATTAAAATCAGCAAGCAAGACTTTTGCTAAATAATATCAACGAGTCCTTGTATTTCGTCAAGTTGTCAATTGGAATTTTAACTCTTTTTTAAAAATCATGAAATTGTCTTACCTTACAGTGACGGACGGCGGAGATATGTCTTCTGCCCAGAGGCGCCACAGAGGCTAATTCCCGCCCTGCGTACTGCTCAATAGTGCATTAAAAGCGGGACACTATGAAGAATAAGAACCTACCCTTCAAACCGACGCTCCAACCAAGGAATTATTAGATCGCTTATCCTTTATATTTATCTATCATATCAAAATAGAAGAATACTCAGGACCCACGAAGTGGAAAGCACTAATCTATTAAAGTGTAAAGGAGTAATTAGAGAATAAATGAAGGTTAATCAAAGAAGTTCGTCCTGGAGTATTAATTCTCGACTCAAAAAAAAAACAATAGTGTTCCGCATATTTATGCACAACTTGATTGGGTGGGAAACGAAAAGCCTTGACCCTTGATTCTGGTAACGTCCCTTCAGCAATATTCTCGTAGAGCTTGGTAGGGGTGTTGAAATAATGAGCGGCACTCTCTTTTTATACCTACTACTATATTATCATATCAATAAATCACTCGTGTTCTAGTTACCGAACAAGCCAGACGTTTTATTCCCATGGACTTCAATAGGTTATGGGCCCAGGCATGTCAGGTTAGAGCGAGTCAGTTCATGGGTTGTTCGATTGGGCTACAGATTTGTGAAGCGCGCCGTTATTAGTGTTTTCTATCGTTGTTGTTCGGTATATTTCATTCGCAATAAAATGGCCAATGATTTGGACAAAGTGTTTCACCTAAGGGACGAAAAAGATTGGGTGTTGTGGAAGTTCCAAATAACCATTCACCTTAAATTCCATGAAGTGTACGATTATGCGAACGGTAATCAAAAACCTCCAGTAGAAACCGATCAAGATCGCGAATCGAAACTTATATTGTTCAATAAAGGTGATATAAAAGCTCAAAGAGCAATTACATCAACGATAGATAAAGAGCCATTGTTGCACATTGTGAACTGTAAGACTGCTGCTGAAATGTGGGAAAAACTAAAAAGTGTTTACGAACAAAAATCGGAAACAAGTGTTCATTTCCTACAGCAAAAATTTTTTGCATTTGAAAAAGATCCTAGTGACAGTATTGCGGTATATGTGTCTAAACTTCAAGAGTTGTCGCAGCAATTAGCAGATCTTGGTGAACCCATTTCGGATAAATTGTTAATGACGCGGATTTTAATGACATTACCACCGTCGTTAAACCATTTCCATAGTGCGTGGCAAGCTACCGAAGACAATAAGAAAACGTTAAATGAGTTCATTTCGCGCCTAATGGTGGAAGAGACGCGTGCAACTGTTTTCGAAACGGATCTCAGTGAAACGGCTCTAATGGCGAAGAGAGCAAACTCGGAAAAAAATAGAAATAACGGTAGAAGCAACAAAACTGATATACCATACAGGCGCGGTAAATGTTTCATTTGCGGTTCGGAATCGCATTGGCGTCGGGACTGTCCGGAAAGTTATAAAAAAAATGAGAACTATGTACATGAGAGAAAACGATCGGGAGATGCGCTATGTAGTGTGACCTATGCATTCAGTGCGCATTCGGATAAAGACGGTTGGTACTTGGATAGTGGTGCGACAGAACATATGTCGGGTCGGCGCGAATGGTTTAACAATTATATCGAATTTACTGAACCTCGTCCTGTCCGCATTGGTAACGGTGAAACGATAGATGCTCTGGGATATGGAAACATCGATGTGTTAGTGTTCAACGGCGATAAATGGATGCAAAAATATTTGTCCAATGTATGGTATGTCCCCGTCATGTTCGCCAATTTGTTCTCTAAAGGGCGATGTTTGGATAAAGAGGAGAGTGTCATGTTCTCTACCAGCACAAAGTGTGTCGTCAAGCGCGATGGGATTGTTGTAGTTGTCGGATATAGGCAAACTGGCTTGTATAAAATGTGCATTAAGCCTCTTGAAGCACAAGTGTTTGCAAGTGTTGCTGTCAAACAGAGTCTGCGAGTATGGCATGAACGCTTAGCTCATCAGAATATAATACACGTAAAAAGTATATTGAGGAAAAATAACATCGACTATATTGATGAAAAAGACTTTCAGTGTGAAGCATGCATTTTTGGGAAGCACCATCGGTTGCCCTTTCATAGTCGTATCGAAAAGAGTCAAAAGTGTGGAGAAGTCATTCACACAGATGTTTGTGGACCATTGCCGAAAAATTCCCTTGGAGGTGCGCGCTACTTCCTTTTATTGAAAGACGATTTTTCGCATTATCGTTTTGTGTATTTTATGAATGAGAAATCTGAAGTAGCTCAAAAAGTTATATCCTTTGTTAAATTTCTGCATACACAAGGGCACACGGTCAAAACAATGCGAAGTGATAATGGAACAGAATACACTAATACAAAATTGAAAGAGTTTTTCGAAGCGCACGGTATTCAACAGCATTTTACAGTACCATATACGCCAGAACAGAATGGCTCTAGTGAACGGGAGAACAGAACGCTTATTGAAGCTGCGCGAACACTTTTACATTCACATAATTTGGATTTGAGCCTGTGGGCGGAAGCGGTGAACGCATCAGTATATGTGCTAAATCGGACGGGCACCAGTAGTTTGAAGAATAAAACTCCGTTCGAGCTATGGTTTGGTAAACCGGTAAATATAAATGACTTTAAAATTTTTGGATCTACAGTGTACGTTCATATACCTAAACAAAAACGACGAAAATTGGACCGAAAAGCAGCCAAATACATTTTTGTAGGCTACAGTGAAAAGTCGAATGGCTACAGGGTCTACAATCCTGAAAAGCAAACTGTCGAAATTGCCCGTGATGTTATTTTCGGAAAAGGTGAAACTCAACGGATGTCACCCAAATCAAACCACATGGAGGAAGCCCCAAATAATGAATCGATTGGTTTAGGTGAGTTGCTACAATCTGAGGATTCAAATGGACAATGGCAAGGTGTCCCTGAGGAAGCGAACAATATTAAGAAGTTGGAAGTTAGTAGCGAAAGTAGTCAATCTGAATATGATACAGATGACGGCGGGAATATCAACATGCAAGATGGGGAAGACTTATGTAATATTACTCAGCGAAATGTTTTATCTTCACGATTGCGGTCTGAAAATCAAATCGATGTCTGCGCAAATTGGTGTTGTTCGTGTGTAGCTATAATTGATGAACCACGGTTTTATCATGAAGCCGTCAAGTCAAAAGATTGTGAACAGTGGAAAAACGCGATGGACGAAGAGTATAATTCTTTAATTAAAAATAATACGTGGCAATTGGTTGATCCACCAATAGGCGCTAAAGTAATAGATAATCGGTGGATATATAAAATAAAACAAAAAACAAATGGAGACATTGAACGATATAAAGCGCGTTTAGTTGTTCGCGGTTTCACGCAATGTTACGGGTCGCATTATACTGAAACGTTTAGTCCGGTAGTTCGTTACTCATCAATTCGGACAATTTTGGCGTTAGCTGCAAATAATGGTATGGACATTTTTCAATTCGATGTGAAAACTGCGTTTCTTTACGGGGACTTAAATGAAACTATATATATGAAGCAGCCAGTCGGTTACAATGATGGCAGTGAAAAAGTGTGCAAACTCATAAAAAGCTTATATGGATTAAAGCAGGCTTCTCGTTGTTGGAATGCAAAATTCACAGACTTTATTAAAAAATTTAAATTTAAAGTTAGTAGCCAAGACCCTTGTGTTTTCGTTCGCATGGACAATAATGAGACAGTTATATTGGCGATTTATGTAGACGATGGTTTAATCGCAGCAACAAACAGGGAAAATATCAGGCCAGTAATTGATTTTCTCAGTGGGAGGTTTGAAATAACTGCATCCGAGGCGAACTATTATTTGGGTTTCGAAATAAATCGACGGTTAGATGGTTCGATCCACTTAAGTCAAGGAAACTATGCGAGAAAAGTGGTAAATCGTTTCGGCATGCAAGATGCAAATGTTGTCTCAACACCAGCCGATTGTAATCAGCATCTCGATAAAAATAGCAACGATTCACGTGTCAAATTCCCGTATCGAGAGGCCGTGGGAAGTCTTATTTACTTGAGCGTTGGAACAAGGCCGGACATCGCATATGCAGTATCACTAGTTAGTCGTTTTTTGGAAAATCCAGCTGAAATTCATGTTACAGCAGTGAAACGCATCATGAAATACATCAAGGGGACCATCGATTACGGTATAATTTTCAAAAAATCTAACGATTTAAGTTTATTTGCTTACAGTGATTCGGATTACGCAATGGACCTAGTTCACAGAAAGTCAACATCTGGGCAATGTTTCATGCTTGGTCAAAACTTAATCAGTTGGAATTCCGAATTACAGAAGTGTGTGGCACAATCTACAGCAGAGGCGGAGTACATAGCGGCGTCCGAGGCGTGCAGAGAGCTTGTTTGGCTCCGAAGGCTAATCAAAACAATTGATGACCGATACCGAGATTTGATGCCGATTTTTCTGGTCGACAATCAGAGCGCAGTTAAGTTAGTCAAAAATCCAGTTTATCACAAGCGTACCAAGCACATAGACGTTCGATATCATTACATTAGACAAAAACATGAACAAAGTAAATTTGTATTAAAAGAAATCAGTTCTGAAAATCAATTGGCAGATTTGTTTACAAAAGCCCTTCCTAAAGTACGTTTCGAGTTCCTCAGATCTAAATTAAATATGGAAAAATTGTAATTTTGTTTTTATTGATTCTCTGGAATACTCGTAGTATATTCGTTTTGCTTTCACTTGTAAATTTAAAGTTTCTTCTTTTGTTTTAATTGAATTCAAAGTACAAATTCTAATTAAAAAGTGGGAGTGTTGAAATAATGAGCGGCACTCTCTTTGTATACCTACTACTATATTATCATATCAATAAATCACTCGTGTTCTAGTTACCGAACAAGCCAGACGTTTTATTCCCATGGACTTCAATAAGGGGCGGCAAAATGTCAACAGCCTACTAGCGGTAAATGTGTAAATCCGCCACTGTGCTAGTCTCGGCGAACTAGTTACGAAACTTATGCCTTTCAAAAATTTTCTGCCTAGGAATGAATGGATCTTGGGCGAAAGTAAATCGGAACTACTCACGCTTTAATTCTTTCAGGACGGGTTTCACGTACATGTTATCTAATGGTTAGTCTTATCGTATAGAGAAGACACACACAATTTTCCATTATATTGAATTAAGTTTATTTATATATTTACGCCGTTGTATGAAATTGCGCAATGATTTTTCAATTTTAAATGATAGCATAACCAAGCAAAATATGGTAGAACTATGCAAAATAAACAAAATGTCAATTCAATATAATGGAAAAGCTTTCTGAAGATTGTGTGTGTCTTCTCTATACGATAAGACTAACCATTAGATAAGATGTACGTAAACCCGCCCTCAATGAAAATGTATAGGTACTTGCTGTCGTCGGAATCACTGAAGAATTCCATAAACCACAATCCGAACAGGGTTCTCTCTGCCAGCTTCAATTCAAAGCCAGTGTTTCCTGTTATATTTTCCGAATTCAAAAACCGCAGACGGCTTGTTATGTGACGACCAAAGTACAATGTACCATAATTATTCCAAATACCTAAGCCGCTTTGTGTGATGTTGTTCGGTACGTAGAGACAGACCCCTCGCCAAGATCTCCCTGGTGTAGATTCCTATTGCGTGAATTTCGGCATGAAATACCCATATTGTACCCGAGATCCTGATCCAAAGATTGCAGCACCTACGTCGTGAACGGTTTTAGAGCCATCCGACAAGCAAATGATACTTCCAGTATCAATGCATAGTCTACCATTTGTCTATTCTGCCCAACCCGGGATGTGAAGGGCGAACTACCTACCGAAGTGCGGTTCCTGTTGTGTTTGTTCCTTTTTTTAATTCGAAAACACTTTTATCTTGCTGGAAGCTTTTATTTTACACATGTATCTTATTTGACTGGCACTTACAATGTGTGTGCATCTAGTCACGTACACTACTTTATATATGAGCTACAGTAGGTTACATTATTTTACTTAAATGCTACAGTGTATATAACATCTCTCCTTTTCAAAGTTTAAACTTGAAATATTAACTTATATACTATTACTTTTTATAAGAAGCGTGCAGGTTTTTTTATTTTTGTTTTACATCTCAAATTATACTTTATATCTTTACTGTAATTACTATTTTTATTAGTATCATACATTTGATTACTTCCATTTTTATTATTCATTTCACAATTCTTATTTTTCTTTTGACCAAACTGATTACTATTATTTCCACTTAATTTTTTCTCATTATTTAATTTCATTATATCTTTTCTATTTCTACGAAATATTCCTTTATATTCATCTTTTAATATATATGATCTAGGAGTATTGGCAACACCCACCACATTTCCACTCAACCATTTACCTTTATGTCTGTAAAGTACTTTATCATTGCAATTAAGCACAGGTAGTTTCCTAGTACCTTTATCGTAGTTATATTTTTGAATGATTTGTGATTTGTGTAATTTCTCAAGAATTATTTTACGATCTAATAACTTTGGAATTAATTCTTCTTCTGAAATAGTTAATTTGTCCTTTAAATTTCTATTAAATAATAACTGACTCGGTGAATACCCTATTGAAGGTATCTCGGTGTTTCTATAGCTTAAAAGTAGATCATATGGATCTTGAAGTGTCATTTTAGCCTTACGAAGTATGTTTTTGCAAATTTTTACAGCGGATTCAGCTATTGCATGTCCTCTCGGATATTTTGGACTACTGCAAATAATTTGAATATTATTTTCTTTTCCATATTTTTTGAATTCGTAACTTCCAAAAGGGCTGTTATCGCATATGATTTCATCTGGATATCCATGTGTTGCAAACATTATGTTGCAGATTTTCTTTATTTCTACAATAGTTTTTCCCTTAATTTTGTGTAACTCAATCCATTTTGAGTAAAAATCTATGGTTGCTAAATAGTTCTTCCCTTCAAATTCCAGAATATCCATACTAATTTTGGACCAAGGACGAGTTGGAATAATGCTTTGAACCATAGGTTCTCTTTGATTTTGTTGTCTTGTCCTTAAACATACCTCACATCGATTTATAAGTTTTTCAATATCATTTGAAATGTTAGGCCAATAAAATGATCTACGAGCTCTGGCTTTTGTTTTATTTATACCGAGATGTGTTTCATGAAGTAATTCAAGTATTTCCTTTCGTAATTCTTGAGGAACAATTACTCTATTCTCAAACATCAGCAGACCCTCTTCATAACTCAAACTTTCACGAATTTGGAAAAAATTGTTTAAACTAGTTGGAATTTTTTTAGGCCAAACTCCAAGTACAAACTCTATAACTTGCTTTAGTTCTAAGTCCGTATTAGTTTTATCTATGAACATCTTTTTACGTTCATTTGACATGATGTTAGAAATAACTGAATGGATTACATACTTCATTTCTTCATCATCTTTAAATGGTTCATTTATTGTGGCTCTAGAAAGGGTATCTGCTATTACTACGTATTTACCTGGCAAGTAATTTAATTCGTATTTGTACTTTGTCAACTTTAATAACATCCTTTGAAGCCTATTTGGAACTTTATCCATATTTTTATTAACAATACTTATTAACGGCTTGTGATCCGTTTGGATGAGAACGTTTCTACCATAGGTGTAATAGTGAAAATGTTCCATACCAAAACAAATCGCCAACATTTCTTTTTCTATCATGGCGTAACGTTGCTCCGTTTTTGTTAACGCCCTTGATGCATATGCTATTGGTTTTCCTTCTTGCATTAGAGTACAGCCAATACCATCTTTACTTGCATCTGTTTGAAGAACAAGTGGCTTCGCTTGATCATAATAGGACAAAACAGGACTACTAGAAATAATTTTTTTAAGATTTAAAACAGACTCCTCATGTTCGTTTGTCCATGACCATGGAGTATTTTCTCTAGTTAACATTCTTAAGGATGACGTCTTCTGAGATAAATTAGGTACAAATTTTCCAATATATTTTATCATGCCCAAGAAACGAAGTAATGACTTTTTGTCGTGTGGAGATGGCATGTTAATAATAGCTTGTATTCGTGACGGATCTATCTCTAGACCCCTCTTCGTTATTACATGACCAAGTACTTTCAAACGTTCCGCACGAAAGTTAAATTTATCTTTATTAAATGTTACCCCATTCTGGACAGCTATTTCCAGAACCTCACTTAATATTTTGTTATGTTCTTCAACAGACTTAGCATAAATTATAAGGTCATCTATATATACTCTTACCCCTTTTATGTGGCCAAATAATTCGTTATTTTTCCTTTGAAATATTTCAGCCGAAGTTTTTATTCCAAATGGGAGACGATTGAACTTGTATCTACCAAATGGCGTCGCGAAACAAGTAAATTCGGATGATCTGTTAGATATTGGTATTTGGTAGAAACCATCCTTTAAGTCCAAAGAGGAAAAAAATTGATTTCCATTCAGTTCACTTAATATATCGTCTTGATTGGGTATTTCAAATTTGTCATTAATCAACTGATCATTCAAGTCTTTTGGATCTAGACATAAACGTAGTGAACCATTAGGTTTCTCAACAATAACCAAGGGATTTAACCACTCACTAGGGCCATCTACTCGAGAAATTACACCTATCTCCACTAATTCGTTAATTTTTTTAAATAATGGTTCTTTTAAATGATTAGCCACGCGACGAGGAGCATGCACAACGGGTTGAAAATTTTCTTTTAGCCTGAAATCATAGGGTTTACCTGGAAAACAACCTAGCCCATAGAATGCTTGTTTATATTTTTTTATCACATCATCTTTGTGCGAAAATTTATTATGATATGTGGTGGATGCGTTTAGTTTTATAAGATTTAAATCTGTACATGTTTTTAAACCTAAAATAGGCTTATCTTGTGTATCAATTACTAGAAAGTCTATATTGCATTCCATACGCTTTATTAAAACAGGCATATTAATTGTGCCCAATACCTTCAAAGTATTATTATTATAGGCTGATAACTTGACGTTACATTTTCTTAATTCAAGATTCTGTTTATTAATTATTTTAAAAATGCGCAAAGGTAAAATATTCACCTGACTTCCTGAATCTATTTTGAATTTAATTTTATTATCATTAATTTCACCAAAAATTGCCCAATCCTCTGAAATCTCGATTTTGTTAACGCTATCTTGAATGCAGTCTAAATAAAATGAGTTACTATCGCTATCTGATTCAAGGTTTACAGTACTAGTTTTCTTTTTGTAATTATGATTGTCTTTATATTTATTTTTTTTACAGCCTATAGCAAAATGATTAAATTTTTTGCAAATTGTGCATTTCTTTCCATAAGCTGGGCATTTTCCAGCCATATGCTCATATCCACATTTTTTACATTTATATATATTTTGTAATCTATTACTGTAATTTTCTTGTACTCTTCTATTCTTTGTCGTAATATTTTTACCAAAGTGATTACCTTTATTAATTTTATCGATACTTTTGTTTTCATCGCCGGCAATATTCTCAATCTCCGTTTTCCTCATTTCATGTATTTTACAAATTTCTGTTGCTCGCTCCAACGTTAATGCGTCACCAACGTCCAAAAGCTTGTTTAGCAAATTTTCGTCCGGAACTTGAGAAATTAACTTGTCCCTTATCATGTTATTTCTTTCTAGAAAATTGCACGATTCGGCTGCTGTTTTCAATATCGTAATGAACTCTGTCACACTTTGCCCCGTGTTCAATTTCATTTTGTTGAATTTACACCTTTCGCTGAGCACGTTTTTCTTTGGTGCAAAATATTTTTGAAAAGCACGTTCAACTTCTTCGTATTTTTTAAAAACTGTTTTTTTAATGTCCTGTTCAGTTATGGCTTTATCACTGTTTTCACAAATCTTTTTTATAATGTCGTCCTCTTTTAGAGTTTTATATATTTTTATACCCTCACTACCGAGCTGGTTTAAAAGGATCGCTATTTTAATTTCATCGGGTTCTTTGTTCTTTTTATTAGCGACCATGAACACGTGAAAATTTTGTAGCCACTCACACCACTCTATTTCCATATTGTTCGCATCGTAATTAAACACACGTGGTGGACGTACTTCTGCCATTTTGCACACTTTTTGAATGCGCTGTGATTATTATTATTTAAACGACAAACTTTTCACTTTTCTTATTATTAGTCCTTAGATCACTTCTGACACCATGTTGTGTTTGTTCCTTTTTTAATTCGAAAACACTTTTATCTTGCTGGAAGCTTTTATTTTACACATGTATCTTATTTGACTGGCACTTACAATGTGTGTGCATCTAGTCACGTACACTACTTTATATATGAGCTACAGTAGGTTACATTATTTTACTTAAATGCTACAGTGTATATAACAGTTCCATGCTCTTATAATCTGATGAGCAGATTGGTACGAACCTGTTGCAGGATACGCATATATGCCCGATTACTGATACGAATATCAGACGATAGCATTTAGGGATGCACTTTGCAATATGAAAATACGCAATTACGTTTCCCCAGATAGCCTCCTTAATTAAACCAGGCTCTTCCAGTTTAATCGAACGTCTATTTCGATACTTTGGAGTAGGTGATTTGTTGGAGTGTAAAAGTTGCGTTTTCTTGTAAATGGCACTAGAATCGTTCTGTGTAAGTTAATGCTAAGCCCTGTTAAGCGCAGTATAGATAGACCTCGGGCAGAATGGAAATGAAATTTTTGTCCGCTGCGATTTTCACAATGAAAATGCATGCTTACTGTCGTGGAACATGTCGGAAATGATAGGGAATTCCATAAGCTACAATCCGAATATGGTTCCAAAATTTTTCTCGGCCATTTGATGTATTATTTTTCGATTCCCCGGTCATTTCACCGTGGAAAATATCTAATGACGGGGGAATCGAAAAATAATACATAAAATGGCCGAGAAAAATGTTGGAACCATATTCGGATTGTAGCTTATGGAATTCCCCATCATTACCGACATGTTCCACGACAGTAAGCATGCATTTTCATTGAGAAAATCGCAGCGGACAAAAATCTCATTTTCATTCCGCCCGAGGTCTATTCAGGCCTTCATCAAGGTCATCACATCAGTTAAGACGGACTCGAATTTGCCCACAATAGTGTTTAAAGTAGCGAGAGTTAATCATCTACCCCAGAAACCACAGTAAAGTTGCGTAAGCTTACCATGCTTTGGGGCAATGCAGATACAAGGTTGAATCTAATGTGCCTGAGATTTGATAAAGTTCCCCCGCTTGAAACATGCCGGTCAAAGAGGCTCCGAGATCGGACCACTGGCAAGAGTAAGGTCGGGAACTGCTGCCCGTGCCTCGATGATGAAGGTGGGCTTACACGATTTGTTGAGGACAAACACGTTTTAATACATTAAAAAATCGCATGTTAAGAGTCGCCATAGACTATGCGATCAATTGAACATTCATTCATTTCATTGGAGAAAGCTCATTTTCTGTGGAGAAAGCTCATTTTATCTAGCAAATTCGGTAGTGGAACCTAAAAAATTAGCTTTCTCCACAGAAATAAGCTTTGATTGTTCAATTAATCAGATAGTCTATGGCAACCTTAATGTCCGTATTGTCCCACACAGTATGATGGGCATTTGCGTCGCAACTAATCACAAATTGTTGGTTAGTGATCCTGCAGTAGTCAATCAAGCTGAGTCTCCAGCTAGTGGTAGCAAGTGCGAAGTATATAGGCATATGCTGCTAGATCTTTGAAAATAAGTTTTATTAGTGGCAAAAATTTAACGTTATTGCCAGCAACGAGGAGACCTGTCTGAATCGCTGACATGCCCTAAATTGACTTACAGAAATTACTCTTATCTTTGGTATAATCTGCTGTGGCTGCTCGTCAAGATGTTAACGTCTAATTTATTTATTGGTTACTCGCCAACGTTTTTTTTTTTAATTTTTAGCTCTCAGGCGCGCAGCGCGTTGCTTCTCCTTTATCAAAAATAAAATAACCGTTAGAGCCGTTAGCATATTATTGTTCATTGCATTTATGAACTAATTTATTGATTTGCTTTTGAAGACCGGAGCATTATGATATTAATAAATTGTTCAAAACATTAATGAACACGATTCTTCAGCTGGACAAATGCTTTAAGTGTATCTTAGAAACGTTCATCATGTATGTCTGCTTGGACTAGTAGGTAGGGTGTTGGTCTTCAAATCATAGGATCCCCGGATCGAATCCCACTGTAGGTAGGTGGTAGGCGCTTTTCAGAGCGCACCGAGGTAAATGAAATGTCTTTAACACTTATAGAAGTCTAGGTTCACTGCTGGCATGCGTCAGATTTGATTTATTTTAAAAATAAAAAATAAAAACCATAAAGATTCAATAATCGGAATTTATTGATTTAACAAAATCGAACATTACTTCAACAATTCTTTGGTCGTTAGTTCTATAACTTCAGCACGTGGAATTAACCAACCGATTAATGAATTCAATAACCGATGGTTATTGTATGAATTGAAATTCTTTACCAGTATTACAATTAGTTGGTTGTTGATATAATGTTCATAACATAAACTAACAATGGTGTGTTTATTATATTAATAAAGGCAATCATCGGAGACATTTTGAAGACACCGTTTATTGATTTAACGTACTTTTTAATGTATATCACGTACCGATTTGGGATGATCGCTCAGCGATCGTAGTTTTGCATTCAATTCCGAGCCATATTTGCATATTTTTGTAATGGTGTTGAAATTTAAACCTATGACTCGTCCGTATAACCTGTAGCTCAGAATACTCTGCGCGCTCAGACTCTGTCTGTCGTGCATTAGAAAAACAGCCAACATGTCTGCGACATAGACCTCGGACCTGGAACCTGGATATATGACTCTGGATTTGCGTGACAACCGAATTCCGCTAGTTTGTGTACAGCATTGGGCTTTTGGGAGTCTGGTCACCTTATTATAGCCTGTATATTTTAAACTTTAAATATACCTTTCAATGAAAAATTTGAATATATAAGTTAAACCCCCCCCCCCCCCCCCCCCTTGGATGATTCCTGCGCACGGGCCTGGTTTGGTATTCTAGCTAGTCAGGCTTTCGATATATGTATTGATGTTTTATTCGTATAAAAAATGATTTTTTCAAAAATCTTCAAATGCCTGTGGTACCTAAAGGGTTGGGAATTGGGGGTACAACTTTTTTGCTGAAAATCACACAATCCGGTGCGTTTATGCGGCAGTTTCCAGACACCCAAGTATAGAAGGGCGACTTTTCAGTATATGAACAGGGCGCCATAATACCTAGGACCGGCGCTGGCTGTACGGGCGGCAGATCGATTGTGGGCAATCGATTGCCCCATCGATCGGCCGAGAAATTGTCAGATTTGTGGCGCCCTTTAGGCAATTTATCGGGCAATCTGAAATTGACTGTCTTACGGTCCACAAGACACAACACAAAATAGCGAAAATTAAACAATGGATGGACATCCATTCCTACTTTTAATGGAGAATGACCGCCACAACCACAGCATGAAGAACGATCACAGGTGTATGTATGTCAAAAAATCAGCAACTGAGAACACATGATTGTCATGACAGCTTGTACGAAAAATTGCATTGGCAATACGTTCCACACGTCAAATAAAAAAATTGAATCCGATGGTCCCATACACCTTCCGGTTTATCTCGCAATCAAAAAACCTGGCCGATCTATCGGAGGGTCTGTGGCGCTTCTAGGCGTAGTTATGGGCTAGGGAACATAAAAATGCCTTTCTACTTAATTTAGTTCTTGGTGCTTGAAATGTAGTAAAAATATAACGAATATGTAACGTACTTGATGGATCAATATTTTTCCTAGCAAAATGAGTTTTAGACTGCTGGAATCGTACCGGTTTCAAAACAACAGAAATTGTCTTCATGTTAATTTTTTCAATTTAAAATGACATCTTAATTGGGCTAAAATTGAAAATCATAAGACATTGAGCGCTTATATACCGGCTCTTAATTTAAACTATCTTAAAACATTTTTGGAGATACATAGTACCTTTTCCATAGGGTGAATAAACCGTCCTAGTCTAGTTTGCGTATTAACTTCTTCTTCTTCTTTTTATTCGAATTGGTTGTGGAATGTGCAGATGTTTACAAATGGTTTATCTGACATTTTGATTATTTGGACAATACTATAATTGGAATTTGTTAATCTCGCGTTTTTTCTAAACAGGAATTTCATATAACTTTGTAGCGAAACGAAAATCGAAAACGATATCACCCCAATAACAAGACGACTTCGCTCTTTCTGGATAAATTGCAGGAGACAGTTGATTGTCTAGGCATAATGGATTGACAAGCACCTCGCCATCTGTTGCGAGTGGGACTAAATTTAGTTTCAATTAGTTAGTGCAGCCCGTATATGCCGTCCAAAAATAATTTAATTTTGCTTAAAACTTTTTATCTTTGCTTCGGTATATACACGGTCATTGATTCCACAACCCAAAGCCACCTTCACTAGAAGCCGGGAAGCAGCAATACATGCACACAAAACGAGCCTATGAACATGTCGTATATACGTTGCACGATGCACTAACACAAGCACAGCGCATGTAAAAAAACCGTGTCTGCTCTGATAAAAATCGCGAAAACATGTGGAAAATTCACTTTTTGTCGGGATTTTGTTCTTTCACTGCATTCTAGACACTTTAATTCACGACACATTGCACTTTTCGCGACGAAAATCGACCGGGAACCAATACTTTTCGTGTAAAGTTTGTCGCGACCCAACTCGATTTGCCTTTACCGCAATGTAAATTTTCGATCTGAACAGGCCTATGATTTGGCCAAAACCATCTTTATACAAAGCCCGGAAGCAGAACACGTTCATATACTTAAGCGCCAAATCATAGGCCTGTTCAGATCGAAAATTTACATTGCGGTAAAGGCAAATCGGGTTGGGTCGCGACAAACTTTACACGAAAAGTATTGGTTCCCGGTCGATTTCCGTCGCGAAAAGTGGAATGTGTCGTGAATTAAAGTGTCTAGAATGCAGTGAAAGAACAAAATCCCGACAAAAAGTGAATTTTCCACATGTTTTCGCGAATTTTATCAGAGCAGACACGGTTTTTTTACATGCGCTGTGCTTGTGTTAGTGCATCGTGCAACGTATATACGACATGTTCATACCCAGCAAAATCGGAAAGCTTTATATAAATCTTATATTCGAACAGAATAAGACTTACTCAATAAGAGATTATTCAAAAAAGTCTTATTCTTTTACTAGAGGAAATCCTTACTAAAAGGCTTACCTTAACATGGGGCATGTCATTGGCGGTAAGGTTTAAAGCTTTGAAGCTTCCAAATCTTGTATATACACCTGATTATAAGACTTATTTCAGAATTGCAATAATTCTTATTTAAGGATTACAATAATTCTTATTTAAGGATTACAATAATTCTTATTTAAGAATTACTATAATTCTTATTTAAGGATTACAATAATTCTTATTTAAGTATTATCTCAACCATAATCTAAGGCAACTAAAATATATCCATTAATAAAAGGTTGAAATTAGTATTTTTTCTTTCTGTAACTCCTTGCTGGGCGATGGTGCATTCACTCAGTCATTTGTTTAATTTATTTATATTTGTTTATATTTCCCAGCAAAATTTCCGTAAGGTCTATGAAGAAGTAAGACTTAGAAAAGGCTTACTTAGTACTGAACTGTAAGCATTCAGTAAGCTGAAATAGCTTTGCGTGATTAGATCTTATTCATATCATTATATAAGACTTACTTCTTAGCATAATGTAAGACAAAATATCAAACTCAATTTGCACACACTACTTGAAAGCTCCCAGTTGCCCTATAGCTTATATATCAATGAAAGAAAAGTTATTTACAGTAAAACTTCGTTATAACGCTCTTCTGGGGTCTAAGCCAAAAAAAGCGCTATAACCGGGAAAACGCTATAGCCGGGAAGTCCAAGAAATATACTTCATAGACGCATACACCTTTTAGGTGGCACACAAATGGCAATCAATTGATTACTGGTTTAAAAAAATATACTGGTAACAGACTTCATTAATACTGAGGTTTTCAATTTATTGAAAGATCATTCCTCTATGTCCATGCTGTAGGCAAAATTTGCTCGATTCTTCTTTATTGCAACTAAGACTGCAAATGTTTTTGGCATGCTTCACGCCTCTTTCTTGTTCTCTTCGGTGTCAATGGATGCTGATGCAATTGCGAGATCTTCAATTATACTTTCAATTATTGTTATGTCTTTCCTTTTTAGGAAACTTGACGTTGCTGTGAATTAACGGAACAACTTGTGCATCATGGTTTTGTTTGTGATTATTACAATGTAAATATAGACTACGTATGCTTAATGTATTTGTCATTATAAATTGTTTTAAGAAAATGAGACTGGGAAAAGAGCGTTATAACCGGGAAATAGTAACGTTATAACGAATCGAATTCCCTATAATAAATGCTAATGGGACCGGGACCGAGAAAAAAGAGCGTTATGGCCGGGAAAGCGTTATATCCGGGAGCGTTATAACGAAGTTTTACTGTATATGGTTTATAATATACTTTACTTAAAACATTTATTATATTCTTATAAAAGCCTTATTAGTAAGTATATAAATGCCATTTCGGGCAGGTGGCATAAGGCAGTTTGCAAATATTTATTTATAACATGCTGTGTGGCTCACTTGGTTGAGTCGCACTCTACGATGATAGTAATCTTGGGGTCCGGAGATCGAATCTCGGCGTGGTCAAAGTACATGTGCGGATAGGAAATATAAACAAATATAAATAAATTAAACAAATGACTGAGTGAATGCACCATCGCCCAGCAAGGAGTTACAGAAAGAAAAAATACTAATTTCAACCTTTTATTAATGGATATATTTTAGTTGCCTTAGATTATGGTTGAGATAATACTTAAATAAGAATTATTGTAATCCTTAAATAAGAATTATAGTAATTCTTAAATAAGAATTATTGTAATCCTTAAATAAGAATTATTGTAATCCTTAAATAAGAATTATTGCAATTCTGAAATAAGTCTTATAATCAGGTGTATATACAAGATTTGGAAGCTTCAAAGCTTTAAACCTTACCGCCAATGACATGCCCCATGTTAAGGTAAGCCTTTTAGTAAGGATTTCCTCTAGTAAAAGAATAAGACTTTTTTGAATAATCTCTTATTGAGTAAGTCTTATTCTGTTCGAATATAAGATTTATATAAAGCTTTCCGATTTTGCTGGGTTCCTATCCGCACATGTACTTTGACCACGCCGAGATTCGATCTCCGGACCCCAAGATTACTATCATCGTAGAGTGCGACTCAACCAAGTGAGCCACACAGCATGTTATAAATAAATATTTGCAAACTGCCTTATGCCACCTGCCCGAAATGGCATTTATATACTTACTAATAAGGCTTTTATAAGAATATAATAAATGTTTTAAGTAAAGTATATTATAAACCATATACAGTAAAACTTCGTTATAACGCTCCCGGATATAACGCTTTCCCGGCCATAACGCTCTTTTTTCTCGGTCCCGGTCCCATTAGCATTTATTATAGGGAATTCGATTCGTTATAACGTTACTATTTCCCGGTTATAACGCTCTTTTCCCAGTCTCATTTTCTTAAAACAATTTATAATGACAAATACATTAAGCATACGTAGTCTATATTTACATTGTAATAATCACAAACAAAACCATGATGCACAAGTTGTTCCGTTAATTCACAGCAACGTCAAGTTTCCTAAAAAGGAAAGACATAACAATAATTGAAAGTATAATTGAAGATCTCGCAATTGCATCAGCATCCATTGACACCGAAGAGAACAAGAAAGAGGCGTGAAGCATGCCAAAAACATTTGCAGTCTTAGTTGCAATAAAGAAGAATCGAGCAAATTTTGCCTACAGCATGGACATAGAGGAATGATCTTTCAATAAATTGAAAACCTCAGTATTAATGAAGTCTGTTACCAGTATATTTTTTTAAACCAGTAATCAATTGATTGCCATTTGTGTGCCACCTAAAAGGTGTATGCGTCTATGAAGTATATTTCTTGGACTTCCCGGCTATAGCGTTTTCCCGGTTATAGCGCTTTTTTTGGCTTAGACCCCAGAAGAGCGTTATAACGAAGTTTTACTGTAAATAACTTTTCTTTCATTGATATATAAGCTATAGGGCAACTGGGAGCTTTCAAGTAGTGTGTGCAAATTGAGTTTGATATTTTGTCTTACATTATGCTAAGAAGTAAGTCTTATATAATGATATGAATAAGATCTAATCACGCAAAGCTATTTCAGCTTACTGAATGCTTACAGTTCAGTACTAAGTAAGCCTTTTCTAAGTCTTACTTCTTCATAGACCTTACGGAAATTTTGCTGGGTAGGCTCGTTTTGTGTGCATGTGTTGCTGCTTCCCGGCTTCTAGTGAAGGTGGTTTTGGATTTGGCGCTTAAGTATATGAACGTGTTCTGCTTCCGGGCTTTGTATAAAGATGGCTTTGCCACAACCTAATAAAATGTTCAACACACAGTGTAACACATGCTTAAGTCGAATGCATATCAACAAATTAAATTCAAATGTAAGAGAATAAATTCGAATTAAATTCGAGTATCAAATAAACGAAACGAAAATCTAAGAGAGTCCATGCGCAAATAGGAGATAGAATTGCTTCTAACAAAAGCTCCACTAATCAGAAGATACGCTTGTATTTCGTTACCCAGTTGTGTCTAGTCTGTCGGCTTGGATCTTCTGTATTTTATTCGGTTAAGCGCTTATTTTGAGTTGTGCCAAGTATAAATCTTTGTTTTCATCGGTGGTAACTATGTCTAGTGAGTGACTATTCAATATTTTGTTATCACTGATTTTAAATAAGCATCTTGAAATAAGAAGTAGTGAAAACATTAAACTCTCTGAAATTGCCTGAATACAGAACTTAGTACATAGATTGTATCAAATGTAGGTGCCAATAAAGAGAAGAAGTTGAAGCTTTTCTAGTGATAACAAATTTGTTAATAAATGCTTCGTTATCAACAAAAACAAACAACCTCTAAATTATTACGGATACTAACGACTTTCTCTCCTTCTGCTCCCAGGCATCAAAGAAAAAGCAATTATCGGAGCCGGTGCCGGCTTGGGTGTTGCAGCTTTAGCGGGAGCCTACTATTGGTATCAAGCTAAAGTTCGAAATACACCACCGAAAGCATGGCGTCGCGTCGGAACAATTTCGCAGCTCTCCTTCGCCCCCATCAAATCATGTGAATTGATTGCTCTGACCGAAGCCGATTGTAGAATCAATGGACCACAAAGTGGCAACCTACGCGATCATATGTTCATGTTGATCGATGATAACAATACAGTCGCGACGATCCGAACGTATCCGCACATGTTGCGGATCAAACAGACTCGCACCAATGATGGAGTCAAAGTATCTGCGCCGGATATGGATACATTGGAAATCAAGTTAACTGAAATCGGAAAGGATAACAAGACGGTTAAAGCTTCCATTTTTGGAGTAGATGTTTTTGTTGTAGAGTGTGGATCGACGTATGATCGTTGGTTTTCGAAATATCTGCGGAATAATGAGAAGGGATTGAGGTTGGTATACTATCCGTATCCGACACCGACCAGAGTTATGAAAAAGCAGTGGATGAATGGAGTTTTTACAAATGATGATACTGTGAGTATTGGACGCTATAAGAAACATAACTATGTATTAGGCTCACAAGTGGATACTAAAATCTTGGTGACCCGAAGGCCATGCGACTTGATTAGATGATAACAAAGTTAATATACCCATTCACTCTATGAGCGAAGGGTATAAAAAAGGTTACTTGGCCTTTAGTAATGCATATTTTATGTTCTTCCTACGAATTGTGCCTAAGAACCTAGCCTCTATTAGGAACTATCTTCAATAAAACGAACATTGCTTTTGAAGATTATAATTCAATATCGTATAACATTTCCAGGGAAGCTTTCAAGACATCTCCAGCTACATGCTAATGAACGAAAAGTCCGTTGAGGATTTGAATACTCGTCTGAAGCAGCCCCTCGATCCAATGCAATTCCGTCCGAATTTCCTTGTCAAGACCACCGGTGGTCCGGCTTACGATGAAGACAATTGGGAATGGATTCGAATTGGAAATGATGTTGTATTTCGAACAGTTGGACCATGTTATCGATGTATTTTGCCCAATGTTAACATGAAGACAGCCGAACGTGATCCAGAAATGGAACCGTTAAAAACGTTGAAGACGTAAGAGACTTTTTATAGTAAGATCTAATTTTAAAGTAATATTAAATCGTATTTTTTTGTTTTACTTTAGATATCGATTGGATGGAAAATCCCAAAGTCCAGTTTTAGGGCTTCAACTTGGTATCAGGACCACCGGTGTGGTGAAGTTGGGTGACGAGGTTTTCGTAAACGCCTGAGATGAAACTGAAATGTACAAATGTGTACTACATTATTTCGAATATTCGTTTTCATGCATTTTGTTGAGATTTTGTTATTATACAATTCCATTACTTGAATCAATTAAATATTTTTTGAAACTTTAAAAATGAATTACATAATTTATTGGTTAAACTGATATAAAATCAGACTAGTGCTTTTCGACTTGGCGGATAATTTTTATATTTACTGGAAATCCCATACAAAATGACAATGGAAAATTGATCCAGGCTATGATATGGATCATCTGCTAATGCCATCTCCTAGATTGCTTCACGAACAATTTCCCTGAAATTTCCCGTATGTATATGTTTGTTTATTTATTTTGGTTTCTAATCTTCATTAGAGTTAATCATTTTAATATTTCCAAGCCCTATTTGCATATTTTTTGAATGTGGCTACGTTTCTTGTCTCAACTATGACCTAAAGGAATGTGTCTGTATAGAAAGTACTTGATGTAGCACTAAACGAAGTTAACTCGCTTGCTGTGATTTCGCAAGAATCACAAGGAACCATCGCCCCGTTAAACGACATAGCTACGGGAGTTAGCGCGCGGCGTCAAGTCCAGCAGCGTAAAATCGACACCAATAAACGAATAACGTCATCGTCACACAAGCATGGGAGTACTACAGTTTCGACTGCCCATCTTGCACAACGGTCTCCAAATTTGATGATAAACAACCCGCGGTCTCCGGTTTTGTCTCCTCTACAAGTTGTACAGGCTAGCACGGCACGGCAACAGCCTCAAGTGTCAATGCCTGGTCTTAAAAACAATTTACGAACGACGTCACTTGAGATTTCGCCGCTTCCTGATCTTCCTGTACCCATACAGTCGTCACTTCAGCCTTTGCCGCTTCGCGATCAGCCTGTTGCAACACAGACAGCACCTGTCGCTTCACAGCCTTCATCGACGCCGTCAGGTATTCTTCGAGTTTGTATTCCTCCTAAGCAGCTCTTCATATCTAGGCTGGAGTACAATACAAGTGAGGCTGATGCATGGGCGTAGCCAGGGGGGGGGCAGGGAGGGGCGGTCGCCCCCCCTGGTCGATGAAGATGGTAAAAAATCCTTATCGATGTAGTAAAAAAATCGCTGCACTATACAACATTTTCAAAAAATTTCTACTGCTAACGCAGCAGATGCCTTTTTTACCACTCCAAATGCCGCCGGAGAAGCCATGATCCGGACAGTTTGCAGTCAGGAGGCGCATGCAAATAGATGACAGCGAGTGGCCTCTCGTAACTGACGGAGGCAACGTACCAGCACACACATTTCACATGTGAGTGTGCTACTGTGGCTGCGTGAGTCCCATATTTCCTGTTTCATTTCATGGCTTCTGAGCTGGAGTACACAATTTCAACCGGGAAGATAGTGGAATTCAACTTATTTTCATCTGAAAGGGTGACAAATGGTATACAGCTTTGCTTTGTTAGCCCTGTAAGGTCATGCTTTGTCGAATTGACTACGCATCATCGAATTTGTCCCATTTTTGGTGACAATTCTCATTATTTGGAGCTAAGTTTTCGTACAGCACTTACCGTGCCGATGTACTTGCCGGGTGCAGACTACATAGACGAAGTAAGCAGGGTAAGTTGGATTTTTGGAAATTGGCGTCGTCGAAACAACGAAGGATGAACTTTGTGTAACTTTTAGAATACCAGTATTTCTTATGGCTGGTTGTCGATTCGACGATGTCTGTGTCCATACAACTAGCTCGTAACAAATATGTTTATTTTTGAAATGTGGGACCTCTTTTTTCAAAAATTATGGAAAAAATATTTACTAAGACAAAAATAGGACAAATCAGGAAAATGGCTCAAAATTCTTCCTGATTTTAGGAAGATCGGAATCGGCTCCAAAATCTATGTTTTTCCATTCTAAATAAACTTACGATTAAAAATCTGTCAAATTTTATAAATATTTTGAGAAAGGTGATTTGTATGAGGCGTCAAAGTCGAGCGTCGTCGAATCGACGAAGCATGACCTTTCCGTACTAAAAATAAGCATGACCTTCCATGGTTAAGGACCTTGTAAAGATCGGGTCTCATATTTCAGTATCTTTCAAGTTCTTCTTTTTCTTCTCAGTACCGTATAACCTTTGTGGGCCATGGTGCGTTAACTACCAGCAATAAAATTTTGCCACTGTTAGGTAATACTTTGATAAATTTAGAGGAAATCTTATTAAAACTGTTAACCATATTTCAATCAATAAAGGATTTATAAATATTCTGACGATGCTACTTTGCTAAGATGAAAGTGACAGACGAAACAAACTGATTTCGCAAGTGGAATATACAGTCCGCGATGCAAAAAATGCACTGAAAATAGACAAACTACGCTCTAAAAGGCAGATATTGGAGGCCAGTTGAATGTAATCAGAATGCAGAAGAAAATCATTCTCATCTCCATTTTAAAAATTTTACTCTAAACTTAGCAAAAAAAAAAGACAAGAAATGTCATGCGTGGCAGTCCACCAGTAAACTAGGGCCGCAGATGTGTGACATCCAATTTCCAAGATCTAAACTGCTGTTTTGTTGAGGTGTTGAGATCAGCAGCATGCCCAGCAATGTTATTTATCCCCATAAATGGATACTTGTTTACAATCTGAGCGACATCATAGTCCGTCATGTAGGTTGTGAGTTCGAAAAACACCATAAAATTAATTCGTTCACGGTGAGTCTGGAATCCATGACCCTGTGCACCAATCCAACCACAAACCAAGCTACTCTCAAATTTGCTAACAATATTTCTGCGACCGGAAATTTCAACTCCTAAGAAAATCATGATTTTGAAAAAATTGTGGGCTTGCCCCCCCCCCTGACCGAAATCCTGGCTACGCCCATGGGCTGATGTCAAGCTTTATGTAACGAATAAGCTTGGTTTTGAGCCTGCATTCTTCACATGCAAAAAATTAACAAAGGACAACATTCCTAACAGAATTGTCTCGTCCTTCAAACTGACCATTCCTGCCGATCTTTGTTTGCCATGCGAACCTTCGTTTTGGCCCTCTGGTATTTTACTAAAAGAATTCACGAAACGAAATTTTTCGCATCCGCGGAATGCAAAAAATCCGAAATAAAACAATTTACTATTTACTATCAAAATGTACGTGGTGTTAGGACTAAACTCCAAGCTCTCAACTCATCTGCTCTTACTGCTTCTCATGATATAATCTGCTTAGCTGAAACTTGGCTGAACAGCAATATCAGCAGTGGCGAGGTCCTTGATGATTATCAAATCTTTCGCGGTGATAGAAACCTTGATCTCCTTGGTAAGCTTGATGGTGGTGGAGTTCTTATTGCGCTGCGGAGTAACATCGAATGTTCCTTAATTTCTTGTACTATCGACGATCCTTTTGATACCGTCTCTATAACAGTGGCGGCTCTTCAGGTGAAGTAGGCGAAGAGCCCCTTCACTACAAAATATAATCGAAAATTTCCTCTAATACTATTATTTTAAAAATATTAAAAACTAGCTTCTAACAATATTTTGTATGTATATCACAAACCGAAATCTTTCTACTTCAAATTCTGTGCCCTTGCACAGCGAAATTTCTCCTATCCATAGAATGATTAACAAGTGAAGAGGTAATCGTGTCACTGCTCCACCTCTTCACTTCAGATACACGATTCTACTGCAACAATGTATTCAGCACGAAATGTGTACACTGGATTTTCTTAGCAAGTGAATAGCTTTTTGGCTGGTATGTACCTCATCTTCACTTCCGTATCGTATGAGGTGATTCTCTTGTGTTTTAAGTTGATGCAGAATTTCATTTGTGGATAATTTGGAAATTGATCAATTGTTTTGGATGTACAAATTTGTTGGGTTGAGTTATGCAAGTCAATGAAATGATGAAGATAGTATTTTGCCTTTGTAAAACAAAAGGTTTGAGAATATCATTTACATTATATCGATCCTTGTTTTTAATGGTCACTTCACCTACTTTTGGAGCCACGAGCCGCCACTGCTCTATAAAACTATCTAACTACGTCGGGAAATTATTTTTTTAGTTATTTTTAAGATGATTTAGGACGTAAAACGTTTTTGTCGCAATTTTCGAAGCTAACATTTTAATTTCACCATGGTTTTTATGCCGGCTCATTACCGTTTCATTTTCATTCCGCTCGAACTCTATCCGGGGCTTTAGTCCGAACTCAATGAGACGTACACTTGACCTCGTGTTGAGTAATATACCCTCGTCCCGTCTATCTTCATCAGGAGCTAGTGACGATTACTTGCGAATGGATACACACCACCCTGCGCTCGAACTTGATCTGTCCATACCTCTGAAGCTTCGTCTTGATAAAAACCTACCTTGTCACCTTAATTTTAGAAAGGCTGATTATGCAGCCATTAATCTCCGACTTAACGCATTAGATTGGAGCAGCATTTTACACAATCTTAGCTGTGACATGGCTGTATCCAAATTTTATAATATATTATATAATATAATCTACGACATTGTTCCATTAAGGATTTCGAATACACGCAAGGGTCCTATTTGGTTCACGCCTTTGATTTTTAGGATGTTGCGGAAAAGTCGTGCCCGTGCACGCTTTAAAAGGTCGCAACATGCTTCCGATTTACTAATTTTTATTGACAGTGCACGATCTGCCTACTTTCTTAGTATTGAGGATAGCGTCAATAACAAAGAAAGCAAGCTTTTTTGGTCGTACGTCCGGAACGCGCGTTCTTCAAATTCTCTCTCTTCACAGTTATCCTTTGGCGATTTAACTGCTTCAACAGACGAGGATATCTGCGAGCTGTTTGCTAAATTTTTCCCAGGCACCTTTATTAGTACTTCTAATTCTTCACAATTTTCTCATGACCAAGACATAATATTTCAGGCTCCGTCCATTTTGCCCTCCTATGTTGATCTTATAATAAGATCGCTTAGTGTTAGCTCCTCCTCAGGGCCCGATGGGATTCCAAACTTCTTTTTGAAATAGACACACACTGCCGTCGCGATTCCTCTTGCCATTCTTTTCAATAAGAGTGTACAAGATGGAATTTATCCGGCTAAATGGAAGGCATCTTATGTCGTCCCTATTCCGAAAAAAGAGAGTCCTTGTCTTGCGTCAAGTTATCGGCCGATCTCATTACTATCGTCTTTTTCCAAGGTATTTGAGTGTATCGTATTCAATTACATAAGCGACTACTTTGGACACCTTTTTGTCCAGAACCAGCATGGTTTCTCCAAGAACAAGTCGACAACCACTAACTTGGTGGAATTAGTGAACCACATCTCGAAATCATTCAATTGTCATAGTGATGTTCATGTGGTATACACTGACTTTTCAAAGGCATTTGATAGGGTGAATAACTCTATTTTGTTGGCAAAACTTTCACGCTTTGGCTTCTCTAGCCACATACTGTCTTGGCTTTCGTCGTACTTATCGGAACGTTCAGCCAACATCTGGAGTTCCTCAGGGATCCATTCTCTGTCCCCTTCTTTTCCTATTTTCATCAATGACTTACCAATGTTGCTTAAATGTCCTACCTTGCTTTATGCTGACGACCTCAAACTTTTCACGACCGTATCTGACATGGATGATTGTTTGGCCTTGCAAAGTGACTTAGACACTCTACACTCTTGGTGTACATTAAATGAGCTTCACTTGAACATCGCGAATTTTAGGAATGAGAGAAAAATTAGTTTTTATATGGAATGAACAAATCGCTGTTGCTAGAGCCGCTGGGGTCGTGTCGAGGAAAATGTACCTTTAAACTGCTATCGCTGAGCGATCACAACATGAGTCGTCTCTACGAACACAAACCTTAAAAAAATCCTATATGAATACGTGAGTAGCTATGACGTGATCTGTACTTCAACTACATATTTGGATAACTGTAGCTTAGGTTAGTTGCTAGAACTACAAGTGCACTTAGACCAGCCCTGTAAAGGCAATAAAAGAAAACAAGTGTGTTCCATGGCGGAGCAATGAGCTAGCTCGCCTCAGGAAAAGAGTGAGGCAGCTGTTTGACGGGACCAAAGGCCAACGGGGACTGATACCTGTATCGCTCAGCTCTTAAGGTTTGTGTTCGTAGAGACGACTCATACGATGATCACTGAGCTATCGTAGCTAGACGATGACAGCTATGTGACTATCAAAAACGGGTGATTTCCTACAAGCGACTATAGCGACCACGACCATGACTTATGTATTGCATTGTTATCCGGCCGGTCACCACTCAGCCAATCAGCATGTGCACGGACAATTTCTATATACAGACACGCTCGCGAGTCAACCGAATGTATACGAAACGAATACGGCCATTGCATGACTTTTATATTATACAACGTGCGTAGCATCCCAAACAGCCGCTCTCCGAAGTTGCTTGCACCACGATCAAAACTCATCCAGGCAACATGTACAACAAGGAGCGCAATCGTTACAACGATAATTTTACTCTACACTTGGCACACGACAAGCTCTACTAATAAACCTTTACGATAGGACAGTGACGTCACGAGTGATACCAAAAGTACCAGAATGCTGCTAGCTACCTATTTCCCCACCTGCAGACTAGATTTTACCAAGAGTGCCATTGGCTGTACTAATCTGCTAATGGATCTGAGTCAGACACGGGATTGCCAAAAGGCATCTTAGCTTATGACAGGATAAGGGTGAAGCTTGGGATCCTTTCAACTGGTCCAGGATGGATGAAATCTTTCCGGCACTGCTGGTAACATGGTATATGGTAAGCATTTTTAGAAGTAGCTTTGCTTTACGATATATCCCAGAAGCTCCGCGCAGAACAGTGAGAGTGGCCCTTATTCCCAAAGTATGTAAAAGACCGCCGGATAACCCTAAATCGTACCTCCCCATCAGCCAAACAGATACTTGACGCTCACATTAGAAAAGCACTTCTAGCGTGGTGGCCGCTGCACCCAAGACAATTTGCCAAACAAGCGGGTAAATCAACGGAATCGGCACTTCATAAAGTAGGTAAGGCCACCTCTCATACACTTCCTGGACTTCGGCAGCCCAAATTTATCCAACTACTACTACTGATTCAAACCCACTCTGGTCAGCATAACTTGCTGCGGGACACTGCCGTTTAAATTGCCATCTGAAAACAATGCGCATTGTCAACTATGCATGATGTCGCCTCTGTGAGGTGGACGCTTCTGGCATGAGCTCGGAGATCTAGAGAGAGAAGTCCAGGAATACAAGCGGAGATCTACCGATGTATTGAAAAAAAAGCATACACTGCGTCCATTGCAGAACGCAGATATTCATTCGGTCAATAAGAAATTTAGGTATAGGAATAATGTCCTCTCATTTGGTTGAAAGTTAGACTCAATGTTTACTAAGTAACACCACTACACTATGGAGAAGGTTGAACATAACGGTGGGCTAATGGCCGAGTAGTTGGGCTAAAAAGAAATTTCAGCCAGACTACCATACTTCTGGGTAAAGCTATTTCACTAACAAGGATTACATAAAACAACATAATTCTCCGACACTCACCGTATCTACGATTTATTTGCTTCAATCCTGTCACTATAGTTTGGAAATCACATTTCCATTTTCGTTGCACGGTAAGAGCGCCGGCACACTACAAACTTTTAATCGGCCGATAGTTTGATCGTTCTTCTAATTAGCACGAGACCGTATTAGTTCAAGTGTGCGCACTTCCATATGTAGTGCAGTGAAAATATCCCAATTCGCAGGCCTCCAAATAGAAAAAAATAGCGTAAGGCTAATTTTGTTGTTTTTGAATCAGTGGGCTCCCAGGAATCTTCAACTGATTTTGCTAAAAAAAATTTTGATCGGAAAGGTCCCAAAAAGGACAAAAATGGATACTCTTTAAAAGTAGGAGTAATTTAAGTAGTAATGGCTGGTCGAGTACACTACGCACTGCACTAATGATCTCGTGCTGATTAGAAGAACGATCAAACTATCGGCCGATTATCAAAAGTTTGTTGTGTGCCGGCGCTCTAAGTCGTCGAATATTCCAACCAAACGGTGAAATACCGACACTGGAACAGCACTGGAGCTGGACCGCCCGCAATGGTGACTTTCAGCTTGAAATAAATTGGACGCGTCAGCATCGGCATCAGCAGAAACATTTCAATTGGGCCTGTCTACATGTCACAAAAACGCAAGAACAAACCCGGTTTTTATATGAAAATTTAATTTTTCCTTGCCTTGCTCCTCGCGAATCTCTTCTAAAAAAAACGGTTTTTCATCTTGTTCTTGTTTCGCGTTTAGACAGGCCTATTTAGAACACACGAACACACGCATTTGCCTTTGATGAACCACATTGACAGCAATGTGGGTCATCAAAGGCAAATGCGTGTGTTCTAAATTGAAATGTTTATGCTAATGCCGATGCCAATGCTGACGCGTCAAATGTACTTCAAGCATTTCGTCTCGAAAGCAGTTTGAATTAGACATAACAATCAAATAGGAGGACACCTGCTCTTTAGCTAAATCATTTGGTAAGCAGTGTCGAAGGTCAAAAACTGGACGTTTAAAAATTACAAATTTAAATTTTGTTGTTTTATACGAATGAGTGTCAACGCACCCTTTAATCGATTCTGCAACTATCTTCACACCTGTCTCTGTTTCCGAAACCCATCAAAAGATGTCGCTTTTCCCATTCAAAAGAGCTGTCAAAAGGCTGCAAGTGAAAAGTTTTTGTTTGCTGCCGAAAGTGGGACGTGTGTTTTGTGTTTATGCAATTCCGTCAACAAAGCAAGGACACGGGGCGCACCGTCGAAACGCAAATCTTGTGATCGTGTAAATATGTGTCTACCATCGAGCCAGCACCTGGCACTATCAATTAGCCCTGAACGTTGCATTCGTGCGTGAAAATTGTGAAGTCATTTAATTGCGATAGTCAATTTATGCACGACGAAGAAGACAGCGTAGCATTCTTGCCTGACGACTAGGTCGCTTTGTCAACGTCGGTCGTCTCGAGTCTCATCGCAGAATCACAACAAACACCAGAAGCCTACAAAAACGCTGGCAATTGTGCCGGAGTTTTTGGACGCGCATAAGTTATCGTGTGGAAAACTCGTAGCTGGTCTACGCCGGAGAGTGGCATAAATAGAAGTCCAACAAGTGCACTATAGACGACAAGGGAATCTCCACTTTGGCAGGTGACTAATCGTTTTGGTTGCACTCCACTTTAGTCAATTCATAAACAAAGCCTCGTCGATTCGACGGATTTTTCATATCTTCTTTTTTGTTCGATCATTTTATCTTTATAGTCGGTCGAATCACGACGCAACAATGCCAATTCTGTACAGTGTGATATCGCGGGGCACCACCATTCTCGCCAAGTTTGCAGAATGTGTTGGCAACTTCGCCGAAGTGACGGAACAGATTATACGCAAGATACCACCGGAAAACCACAAACTGACATACTCGCACGGCAATTACTTGATACATTACATTTGCGAGAATCGGATAATTTACATGTGCATAACGGACGATGTGAGTAGAAGATTGGTGGCGGGGTTGGGAGGTTTCTGGTGTCGTTAGCCTGACGGTGGGTCTTATGTTTTCAGGAATTCGAACGAGCTCGAGCCTTTTTGTTCCTTTCGGATATCAAGCAGCGGTTCATTGCGACCTATGGCCTACAGGTAGCGACAGCAATAGCCTATGCCATGAACGCCGAGTTTTCGATGACGTTGTCCACGCAGATGACGTATTTCAGCCAATCGAACGAGGTCGATGCCATCTCACGTGTGCATGGACAAATTGACGAATTAAAGCATATTATGGTGAAGAATATTGGTAAGTCAGGGCGTTTTATTGAAGACATAATTAGTAGCATTATGGCGGTAATAATATTGATCGTAAAGCCGGGAAAGGATCTACTATTTCCTCAAAATTAAGAGACCAATAAGTCTTCTATCGTCGATCGCTAAAGTGGCAGAACGACTCCTACTTTTACTCCGGCTAGCAAAAGTGGTTCAACACATCGTATCAGCGTTTAATCAGCACAAGTGAACAGGGCTGTGTATGTTTAACGTAGCGAAGATCTTTGATAAAGTCTGGCATGCAGAACTAATGTTAAAAGTTACCGCTGCTTATTGGTTCATTCACAGAAGGCGGAAGTTTTCGAGTAAGGATATACTCAACATTCTTTAAAAGATCCATAGAAACTGAAGTCCTGAAAGGATTACCACTTTCTTCAATATGCACAGCCGATTTTCCCTTAATGCCTTGAAACGCGCGCTTATCTCTGTACGCTGATTCATCGATTTCAACGCTGTATTGTCGCTACAGCTACACAACAGTAGCGATAATCGATAATTGTTTGCCATGTTTCCAGCAACCATTTAATAGTAGGATCCTTTGTATGTCTGGTATATGGGAACCGAGATAATATTAATAGGGATGAATTCAGCTCATTTAGTTATGTCTAAAAATTCATTGTTTAGGGTGTGTTTTAGGCCCAATTACTACAGTTTTAGAGTATGAGGGAATCATGAGTTGATCAGTTTTTTTTGTGATACTAAAGGGTGATTTTAGGAACTTTCTTTTTGGCAACACTGTTTTTGGCAGCTCACGTGGGTTTCGTGCCTTGTATTACTGTCAAACGTGTTCAGTGTGAATTATAATTTAACCATGAATCGACTTAAAAACGAACAAAGCTAGCAGATTATTGAATTTTATTATCCAAATTCATGCTCGGTTAAGAAAGTGCATCAGTGCATCAGCGACGAAGTTCATTTCTGGTTGAAAGGATACGTCAACAAGAAAAATTGCCATTTTTGGAATGAAAATCAGCCAGAAGCATTGCAAGAACTGCCAATGCATTCCGAAAAAGGTCACTGTTTGGTGTGGATTATGGGTCGGTGGCATCATTGTACTTTTCAAAAAACGAAGGCCGGAACGTTACTATCGTGCGATGATTACAAACTTTCGTTTTTGTCAAAAATGGAGGAGCTGGACTTGACTGACATGTGGTTTCAACAAGACGGTGCCACATGCCACACAGCACGCGAAACCAGGGCCCAATTGAGAGGCGAGTTCGGGCAACAGTTTATTTCACGTTTGGGACCGGTCAATTGGCCGCCTAGATCGTGCGATTTAACGCCTTTAGACTATTTTTTGTGGGGCTATGTTGAGGCTCATGTCTATAGCGACAAGCCCGCAACGGTTGACACACTGGAAGCCAATATTGAAGAATTTATTCGTTAGATACCGGCCGATATGTTGGAGAGAGTATGCCAAAATTGGACCCAGCGTAGGAACCATTGGAGGCGCAGCCGGCTCAACATTTACACAGGGATTTGGAGCGACACTTTTTTTCGCTCCGCTCCGCTCCCGCTCCGACCAATTTGAAACCGCTCCGCTCCAGCGCTCCGCTCTGACTAAATTTTTTTCGCTCCGCTCCGCTCCATTACAAACATACAACAAAACTTCATTGTTTTTAGTAAATATTTATAATTTTCCGCGAATTCATCAATGCAACTTATATCTTCTTACGTATTATAGAATATGGCTTAAAAGGTGCGTTTTATTCGATCAAGTACAGAACAGGATAGCACCAATTTCGTACAAATTTGAACATAAAATTGAGTTGTTCTAGATAGGGTGTCCGGAAACTAAACTATCGCATAAGCGCACCGAAATATGATTATTAATGTCATTTCCAGCAAAATAGGTGTACCGGGAATATCCCGAATTCTTAACTCCTTAGCTACCAAAAGCATTTAAAGATTTTAGAAAAATGCTACCACTAAGACCTCCGTCGGAAAAAAAATTTATATGAAGTAAGATCACAAAATTTTGTCTTTGAAGCTTTTTTACACAGCTTAAACTGCATATCCAATTTTATTGGGTTTATTCTTAGGAAAAATTGTTCGCCACGACCGAAAGGAAATTTGTAGGTAATATGAGTATTAAATTTTTGAAAAATCTTTAAATGACTGTGGTAGCTGAAGAACTAATAATTCGGGCTTTTGTATACATACTCCTTTTTGCTGGAAATATCACCAGGAATCATATTTGGGTGCCTTTATGCGATAGTTTTCGGACATCCCGTATAGAACGAGATCTGTAAAATTGTTATGGAAGCTGTCCTGTACTCCATTCAATAAAATGCACCTAATAACTAATTTAAATTAAAACGGGCGTTTCATTCAGCGAGTACAGGACAGGACTTTTCTGTCATGGATGATCTTGAATTTTTTAATAATGAAGAGTGATGATTATGATGCCTAACGCAAAACCTCTTTTATCACAATAATCCGAAATTTTGCAAGTCTCTCAACGAATTCTCCGCCTTTAAATCATACAAGATCATCAAATAGTGCCATAAAATGAAAAATTTCGTCGAAAAAATTCAATTTTTTATCTCGAAATTTTCTTGGTTTTTTACTTCGGAGCGGAGCGGAGTGGAGCGACTTTCAAAGCAAAAATCGCTCCGCTCCAGCCTGCCGAATACCGCTCCACGCTCCGCTCTTTCGCTCCGAAATTTAGGGTCGCTCCGCTCCAAATCCCTGCATTTACATGATATCATTTTTAAATATCAAATTATATAGATCGTTCTATCGATTCAAATAAAGATTTCATAAATTTTTCTGAATTTTATGTGCTTTTTCTTAAATCAAATCCGGAAGCTCTTAAAAATCACCCTTTACTAGAAGCATGCCTCGTAGCGGCGAACCACACATGTTTAGCATATCGGAAAACGACCTATCCTTCCTGGCAAGAGCTTGGAAAAGCTTCGATTGTTGTTAATGGCATTTGGCGCCGCTACAACATTATTAAGCTGACTGACCTATGGATATGTAGCAAAAACAAAATTATTGGTAACACATTTTCAGCCAGTTACAAATGACGCTGGTGGAATACTGGACTAAGAATCAACCATGGTAGCATCTTTTCATCCAATTTTATATTCAGTTCAATGGACGCAATTTTGTTTGAAATTAATCAATATTAATTTTATATTAGGTTTCGTACATTATTTTCATATTTTCAAAATTAATTTGAATTTGTTAGCTCAGTCTAGTCGTCAGCGAAATGCAGAAAATGGCAAAACGAATCGTATGCATTATATTTGTGAGGTCGATCAATTAGGGGGAGAAGGGGAAAGCGGGCGAAAATGGTTAATCTGTGTAAATACTGAAATATTCGTATTACTAAAAATGAAAATTCATTTTACTATTTATCTAACAACTTCGAAATAATATTCAATTGATTTTTTTTACACGGCGAAAGTTTAGTCTATATACGTGACTCAAAGACTAGGCGACACGGAGACTAGAAGACAGAATTTGGCAATAGATTGTCTCTGAATGTACGAATATCTACTATTAAGTCCGCCCATGTAAAGTCAAGATTAATGGCGAAAGCCATGACAGAAGCGTTTCATAGATCGAGTGAAACTGGCATGGACATGGCATGGATCGGACAATGATGCGTTTTTAAAATAACGACTGGAATCGAGACCCTTGAAATTACTACCAACAGCCAAAGCTCGACTGGCTTAAATTTTTTATCGCCATGTTCTCATGATGCAATCTTTATGAAACATATATAATTTGGATTAATTGCGAGATTAGTGTTACGGGAGAGGAGGGTGACCCCGTGGAAATGGATTTTATATTCGTTCATTGGAGATCGAGAACTTTCGTTTATAATTAGGTATTATGGAAAATTGTGAAGGAAAAGGTGTCTGCTTCCAAACGTACTTACGCTCAATTGCCACAATTTCATAAAAAATAATGTTTTTGATGCCAAAAACAGGCAAGTTTGCAAGGCGCAATAAGGTTGGTTGCGATAGTAACTCCCCGTCACTGGAACCACACTGCCACTCACTAGGGCCACCTACCATTCTTTTTGAAGGTACCTTCAAGTCAAAACGTGTCTGAGAAATAATAAGACACCGTCGGCTTGGGGCTTGCCCAATCCACAAAAAGGGGGATAAGTTGAAATGTGAGAACTACAGATAGGCCAATCAAACAAGACATTATAGAGAACATCGAAGGGGGTGACGATTTTTTTCTTCGGTATTTTGTCAGGAGTAGTTAGGAGGTAAAGGTACTAATTTTACTCGGTGCTGAGGGGTGCGATAACGCGGGGAGAGGGGGTTAAAGGTGCAATTTTTGGTGTTTTGGGCTATATCTCGAAAACGGTGAGTCGCACAGAAAAAAGTTGTGAGTAAGCATTAAAGCTTTCTAAATATCCTATTTATTTGCCCATACTTACATATGCAAAACTCCTAACGGTTCTTCCGATATTGTTCAATAAAATTAAAAAAAAAAATTTGTTGCATTCTATTGACTCTGGTGTCTCTCCGATTTGTTTTTCAAAAAACTTTTGTAGGGTAAAGTTAGTAGGTGGTAAATTTTCCTTAATTTGATATACTTCTTCTTGGCTTGTCTCCTATCATTCGAGAGTTAAGAGAGTCTCAACGAAGTAATATTCTATACTCATCAGAATGAAGACAACCATTGTGAAAAAACAACAGGGGGACGGTTTTTTATTTCATGGATCCATAATGGTCGAATTCCTAACAGTTATCCAGTTATAGCTAATTTAAAAATCAGAAATTTCACATAGAAAACATCAACACAGCCTACATGCATATAGCCAATCTATAGATACATGTATACCAATTATGTTGTGTGGATGTTTTCTATGTGAAATTTCTAATTTTTAAATTAGCTATATCTGGATAACTGTTAGGAATTCGACCTATGCATGTAAAATGAACTTTATAGGAAACTGTGTAAGCTTTCATTCTTGTTCAGACATTTTTTTCGTAAAGTTGGCGGTTTCGGAGATATAGCGGGGATAGAGCCAATAAGCACAAGAATGAGATATTTGAACCCGCTCTCCCAACGTTAGCGCACTCCCCATGACCGCGTACTTTTAGTATGTTTTCCTCCGAACCGCCCATTATGGATCCATGAAATAAAAAACCGTCCCCCCTGCGGTTTTTTCACAATGTTTGTCTTTATCCTTGAAAATAGAGAAAATTTAATTCGGAAGCTCGGTTTTAACTCCTAAGCTTTTGACTGATTGAAGACCGGACAACGGGGCGTATTTTAAATGAGAGCCAATTAAACATCGTACAAATTGGTCGTGAAACAGTTTTCCGAAAAACAATCGCGAGAGACACCAGAGCCAAAAAAATAAACAAAATAACGATTTTTTAACAATTTTCGGATTTCAATCACCTGTATCGGGGGAACCGTTAGGAATTCGGCATTTGAGTGTTCAAATAAGTTTTTGGAAATTTAATGGGCTTTAGTACTGCCATACAAATACTCTCAGGACGATTCACCGCTTCCGAGATATTTCCAAGATTAAGTCGACAACCTGTAAAAATGAATCGTTTAGCCCCCCTCCCCACGTTAGCGCACACCTCATGACCGCGAGCTTGTAGTATGTCTTACTCCGAACCGCCCATTATGGATCCATGAAATAAAAAACCGTCCCCCCTGCCGTTTTTTCATAATGGTTGTCTTCATTCTGACGAGTATAGAATATTACTTCGTTGAGACTCTCTTAACTCTCGAATGATAGGAGCCAAGCCAAGAAGAAGTATATCAAATTAAGGAAAATTTACCACTTACTAACTTTACCCTACAAAAGTTTTTTGAAAAACAAATCGGAGAGACCCCAGAGTCAATAGAAGGCAAAAAAAATTTTTTTTTTACTTTTATTGAACAATATCGGAAGAACCGTTAGGAGTTTTGCATATGTAAGTATGGGCAAATAAATAGGATATTTAGAAAGCTTTAATGCTTACACACAACTTTTTTCTGTGCGACTCACCGTTTTCGAGATATAGCTCAAAACACCAAAAATTGCACCTTTAACCCCCTCTCCCCGCGTTAGCGCACCCCTCAGCTCCGAGTAAAATTAGTACCTTTACCTCCTAACTACTCCTGATAAAAAACCCAAGAAAAAATCGTCACCCCCTTCGATGTTCTCTACACCCCCTTTTTAGGCTTTCATTGCTTGGTCTAAGAGGCATCTCATTAGTTTGTACGACTTATAAGATTTTATCTAAGATTCTGGAAAATAGAATTAATCCGTACGCAGAAGAAATCATTGGCGAGTACCAAGGCGGCTTTAGACCTGGTCGTTCGACGACAGATCAGCTTTTTACAGTTAAGCTTTTACTCCAGAAGTGCTGGGAATACAACATCGACGTATACCAAATATTTGTTGACTTCAAGCAGGCATACAGTATCGATCGAAGCGTACTGTACAACATTTTGCTGCATTTTGGAATAACGGCTAAGCTAGTGCGACTCATAAGGATGACGATGACTAATACCGTCTCGTGGTCTTACGGCAACTGCCTCTACGGGGCGGACCACACCCGTTTTGTCATTTCAACACGGCCAAAAGCTTTCAATATGCCTTCCTGGCAAGAGCCCCGGCAGGAGCCCTGAAGGTTCGATGCAGGAAGGTTGTGTTTGTCTGTGTATATGTGTGGGTACGATATATGTGTTTTTTCGTCATATTGGGAGCATTCCTCACGAACACAAACATTGACGAACCATAAATCGTACCCACATAGATGCACAGAGGTTTCAACCTTTCTGCACCGCTACAAGAAGAAGAAGAAGCGTACTGTACAACATTTTGCTGCATTTTGGAATACCGGCTAAGCTAGTGCGACTCATAAGGATGACGATGACTAATACCGTCTCGCAGGTCAGAGTTCAGAACAGACTCACTGACCTATTTGAAACTCGTACTGGACTCAAGCAAGGCGACGGGCTGGCGCCGACGCTCTTCAAACTGGCTCTGGAGTATGTGATTCGAGCCATGAATTTGGACAGCAGCGGAACGCTACTCATTAAATCGACTCAACTAGTAGCCTACGCCGACGACATCAACATCATGTCTCGAAGATTAGGTGATGCAGAAAGCCTTCTGCATAATCTCAATAACGCCGCCAAAGAAGTTGGGCTACATATCAACGAGTCTAAAACCAAGGTCATGATGCAATCAAAAACTAGAACGAAACAGATGAGATAAAGCGACGGATACAACTAGCTAATAAGTGTTACTTTGCGGTCCTCCAAATTATGAATTCGAAGCTGGTGCACAGGAACACGAAGCTCCACGTGTATAAAACCATCATCCGACCTGTGCTATGCTATGGCTGCGAGGCATGGACCCTAACCCAAAACTCTGAACACCTGTTGGACACATTCGAGCGAAAGGTTCTCCGAAGAATCTTCGGGGCCGTTCGTGAACGAGGTGAATGGCGCATCCGGTACAACCTTGAGTTGTTTCAGCTGTATGATGAGCTACAGGTATCGAAGATCGTGAAATTGCAGCGATTGCAATGGGCGGGACATGTACAAAGGATGAACGACGATCGCATGCCCAAAAAGGTGATGAACGCGCAACGAGTGGACGGAGCCAGATTGCGTGGACGGCCGAGAGCCCGATGGGAGCATTCTGTATGTGAGGCTTGGTGTTTACGTACGTTTACTGGATGCGAGGACTTTGCCGTTCTATGGGTCCCGGTACCCGGTTATGGGCAACTCCTCTATACAGGGTGCCCCGCATTAGGTGGTCAATGCTGTAAGGGTTGATAGCACAACTTGTTTCAGCAAGAAAATTACCAATACAATCGGAATTTTTTTACCGTTACCTTGTTATCGCTCTTTTTGTGAAAGTTATCGAAAATCGAAACTTGTCATGCAGAATCATAATTTGTAGCCCTCGTGATGACTTAATCCAAGATTTGATTTCAGTTTCAGAAACTACATAAAACTTCACAAAAAAATAAAGTTTTTTCTGTTGCCAACATTATCGCCACTTTCAAGATACAGTTACTCAAACTTCATGTCATGTCGTCATGGGGCTGTCGTACAACTGCCCCCCCCCCCCATTTTGGTTGTTCAAAGAAACATTGCTACACCAATTTCACCAAACCTTTTATTAATGTGTCTACCGAAGCAACAAAAAATGTAAAAACCAATGGAATTGTACTATGGGACCATGACACTATAAAAATTATTATCAGGCAAAACCCTTTTAGATTTAAGTGTATTCGGCGAAGTTCGCTTTGCGATTGGCTTAGAGCTCCGCAATACCAGTCCGCCTCACATACATAAATGGATCGCGAATTACCTTGCCGGTCGTCAATTCTGCACCGAATTTAGAAACGGGAAGTCTACGCTTAGAAAATTAAACAAGAGTTATGCATATGTATCTCCCACCGTTTTCAACTTCTAAATGTCAGGACTTACCACACCACCAATGGGTCTTGAAATAATCTCCAAAGCCGACGACTATATCATCATGGTAACTGGCGATGACATTCCTGAAATGTGCAATCTCATCAACGAGTGCCTGCTTGACCGAAAAAGGTGTTAATTCTTCGAAAACAAAAAGCTGAGCCTTATTCCTCCGCCACATTGTTCACCAGCTTCAACAAGGAGTACAACACACAACCACCAATCCATAACCTTTGTTCGCGAAGAAGATGTTAAGGACAAACAGGAAATCATTGATGAGATCGCACATTTCAGAAATGCCGTTGCCAGTCATACCAACTACACGAACTCCCAATACAAACATGTCGAAACGCAGCACTACGCACCGTCACCTACACCCAAGAGACAAAAATGATGACTTTGAGGGATCATAATGAGCTTTTTACCCAGCAACATTTAGTCGGGTGTTATCGAACTAACCACTCGAACAACCAACTTATGAACAAAACACCTAATCCGCGTCGAATTAGACGCTTAATCAGGGACAAAGAGCGTGAATTCCAACAATATAAAAAAGTTCCCTTCGATAACTCCGACTACAAGGTGGCTATTGCAAAAATTCACATACAAGAGGTTCTAAAGTATTCTTGCAAACAACCGCGTACGTGGCACCAAACCAGCGCCAACTCTCCTGATGAACAACAATTACCAAGAGCCCCTCGCACTACCTTGGCTAAACTCCAATCCGGATGGTGCCCACGACTACACTCCCTATCTATCACGCATAGATAGCGAAATCACCAACACTTACCCGGCCTGCGGAACGAGTCCACACGATGTGGACCACATTTTTGATTGTCTGCTGTTCCCACGCAATTAACACCTATTGAGTTATGGCTACAGCCAATTGAAACAGCCTTCTTTTTGAATGTAGACCTCGGATGGGATGCCCACCATCTTCGAATGAATTATGTGCAATTATTTGAAATCTTTCTCCGTGCCGGTAAAACAACAACAACAGCATTCCACTCATTGGATGCGTAAGGTTCCGTGTCTCATCCTGTTCAGAAATTTGAATACAAACCTCAAATGACAGCAATATGAAATATTTTGTTTTTATTTATTTAATACAGATAGTATCAAGGATCGTGGCGAACGACTGGAATTGCTTGTAAACAAGACTGAAAATCTACGAAATTGCGTAAGTCCCGCTGAAATCAACATCATCACATTTGGATAACAAGACAATTATTTTTTCTTACTCCTCTATTTTCAGAGTGTATCATTCCGTAAACAATCACGAAATCTGGCACGACAAATGTTTTGGAAAAATGTACGAATGTACGTTGTTGTTGGACTCGTAATACTTTTCATAATTTATGTAATAATCAGTATGTCATGCGGTGGTCTGGCATGGCAATCGTGTGTGGGTAAATAATGGGAAAACGAACCGAAAACAGAAATGATTTCCCCACTACAATTCAACGACTATTTTTAGGTTTCCAATTGTTATAATTAAAAAAAATCAAAAGTCATATAAGTTATAGTCCAGTCTCATTTTTTTAACTTAAAAATTATGTATGCAATCTAATGATGAAAGCGGTATACAAATTCATCACATTCGAAGCACGGTGTGAGCTCATATTTTGATACACAGTTAAATGGATCATATCGTTTGCACAATGCATGGGGGGCTTGGGATATTGCTGATATTACAATATGTATCCTTATAGTATGATTATAATCATTCGTCTTAGTTGTCATTTATTATATTTCTCTGTAATATTATATGTATTCGTAATTTTTATTTTGCTGTTTTAAATGTTAAGATATGTTTTATATCCAATAATTATCAAGAATCTACTTTTTTCATCTAAAATGTAAAATGATCCAAAAGAATCACAGCTCGTAGCAATACCTACTTTATAAAGCCACCACAAGAAAAAAATACATGCAAATGCAGTTTATTTACGATTACTGAAAACACGAAAGCTACGTATGTTATGTAATGATATATTTTTTAATCTTAACCAGGAATTTACGACATTTAACGTGTTTGATATTTACACACGCAGTCGCAATCAGTTGATATAAACAAAAAATGTGATTAAACAAAAGTGAAAACATATTAAAGACGATTAAATAATTTTAACGGTAATAAACGCTACTAGGTTGTTTTATTATGTGTTGAACAGATGAGGCTCATGTCAGTAGAATTTCGTTTAAAGATGGTTCATCGAAATTTAACATGAAGATTTAAGAAACTGGATTCCGTGAGTTGGTGACTGATCAGTATAAAAATTCAAATTTTTAATTGTAGTATATACGAGAGCGGTTCAAATATGACAGCGACAAATGCTCTGACACGTTTATTTATTATAGAAAAAAATTACAAAAATTTACAGTTTTTCTAGGTCCTCTCAGAAGTTACACATATTTTTCACCTCTCTGGAAGCTTTTTGATGCCGGTATCGAAAAATTCCTTGGACAACTCGGGCATCCATGTGCGCACAAACTCCGCTGCCTCATCGTCGGTGTTGAATTTTTTTTACCTCCTTTCTTCTTCTGGCTTCTTTCAGAGGTCCAAACATATGGTAATCGCAGGGTAATAAATCCGGACTGTAGGGGAAGTGCTCCAGTACCTCCCACCCCAATTCCGATATTGTATCGAGCGTAAGACGCGCGGTATGAGGGCGCGCGTAATGCTGGAGAAGTTCAACAGTTTGAGAATCCATCGCGCCGTTATTTTGCGATATTGAAGGAGTTTGTGGATGAGAGACTACACTACCAATGATAATGCCGCGTTCAGCCGAATTGTTTCGAACATTCATCCTACGGTCCTCCAAAATGAGTTCTTCTACGCGGCGAATGTTGTCTGGTGTGATGCTGGTTGGCGGTCGACAATCATGCGGCTCATTCTCGACGGTTTCACGGCCATCCTTGACTGCTTTGCCCATTTAAACACAGCCGTCCTACTCAGACACTCACTGCCGAACGGATTGTGCAAACGCAGAAAAAATTCCGTTTTCTTAACGCCTTCCCTCACTAAAAAACGAATGACAATACGTTGCGCAATGGCGGTCGGTACTTGATGTTCACTCATGGTCGTAGTACGAGCGTAAAATATCCCTTCGCCACGAAAACTATGCCACGCTGTTCGTAAGGGGCCCAGCTATCATATCCTGAAGCCACGACCTTCAAAACATACATGTGTGCCATCTACAGCGTTTGTCTTGATCATATTTGAACCACCCTCGTAATTCAGAAACTGCGAGCCTTTGGCATCCATAAGAAGATAGGATAATCTAATTTTCATGAAAATTTGGCGGAAGTTGGTATGTTCTGTATCTTCTGTAGATTATCCTCTTCGGAAGTTTGAAAGAAACGAAGCTTCTAAATAGTTCATCCGATGTTTAAAATCCAAATCCGTACACAATCATATTTGGTAATACATATTTCTATTATAATATGCTAAAGCCTACTCGATTTCGCTTATTGCACGTCTAAAAATTTATACTGAATGAATCGAGTAGGCTTAGGCATATGACATACATATTAGGGCTCCATGACACAGTCATATTTATAGTCATATTTCTAGTCATATAATTAAGCCTACTCGATTCATTCGGTTATTTTTTTACACGTGCACCAAACGAAATCGAGTAGGCTTAAGGATATGATAATATCTATTATAATATATATTACCAATATATGACTGTGTAATAGCGCCCTTATAATATAAATATGACTGTGGAATGGAGGCCTTAGGAGGTTTTCACACTTGTACTTAATCTGGCCAGATTACGTAATCTGCGGTGTGGTGAATTTAAAAATATATGAAATTTGACAGCTCAAATTAAGTAATTTGCATAGATTACGTAATCTGGCCGTAAGTGTGAAAACCTCCTAAGTGACATCAGTGACCGCTTTCATTTATTTACCCTTAAAGTCTTCTCTTTTACCACCGAGCAAAAACTGTCAGCTGCGGAATACAGACCCTATGAATCGGATTTGTAAAACAACAATACTTCTTCTTTCTCCTGTGATTCAAGGGGGCCTTGTATTTACAGTCCACAGGTGGAGCTCCTTACTTGAATCGGTTGGCTAATCTTGTTAGATTGTATTGCCAGGTATATAATACTCCTCAAAACAAAATAAGGGCCACATATGTCCGTTGACTTTAACAACGTCTTTTGGCTAATTTTTAGTGTGATAATTATTTTAAAAAATGCCATTCTGTACCTGAATGTGATGTGAGTAATCACAGTATCATTCGTTAACATTAGCTTTAACGGAACTGGCTTAAACAGTACTTTTGGGGTCACGAGTCATACATTTGGTAGTTTTGTTTATTTCTCATTTTGATTAAGAATTAGTTTTCGCCAAGTTCTTTAAATGCAACATTAGTTGTTGCACTTTTAAAGATAAGGAGAATCTGTAAAATACAAAATACCAACAATTCGGCGCCATTTAAATTTAAACGCTTCGTCCAGAGCCTTAGAAATGTCGGAGGAAGGTCGTTCGCAACGTTCTGTGGCCCTGCAATCAGGGTATCCGCGAAGAGCCATTCAAAATCTTTGGAACCGTTACCAGGAGACAGGAAATGTCTCCCGTCGTCATGGTTCAGGCCGAGTTCGAATAACCACCCCCGCAGAAGACTGATATGTGAGACTTTGTGCGCGACGGGATCGTACCATTAGTGCTCGTGGACTACAAAGTAGGCTATTAAGGACGACTCGGACCATTGTTAGTCCTCAAACAATCAGAAATCGTTTGCACGATCACTAACAGTGGTCAAGGAAACGTGTTACCAGAACAGAACTGGGCAGGACGCATCGTACGAATCGTTTAAGATTTGCTCGTCGACATATCCAATAGGACATGCAACAATGGCGCAAGGTGCTCTTCTCGGATGAGTGCAAAGTAAAAAATTTTAGTGACGACCGACGCATAAGAGTCTGGCGGAGAACCGGAGAAGGTTTTTTGCATCCTTGCATTAATCAAATCGAGAGGTAAGGCGGTCCCAGTGTGATGGTCTGGGCCGGAATTAGCTTGCAAGGCAAAACTAACCTTGTTATCCTAAATAACGGGACAATTACGTCCGAAAGTTATATTGAAAGGATTGTTAGGCCACATATCATTCCTTTTTTTCACAACAGGCGTTGGATGGTTTTATCCTCATGCAGGATAATGCACAACCACATACTGCCCGGGCGACAATGTCTGTTTTCGAGGAGGTCAATATTGAGGTCATGGAGTGGCCTGTCAACAGTCCGGACCTAAATCCGATAGAACATCTTTGGGATCAATTAAAACGCCGGATGCGGACCGCTTAAAAGGACATACACAATCAGCAAACAGCTGATTTAATTGCTAAAAATTTGTTGGGACGAGATATCAATAGAAAGCGTCGATCGGCTGTACGATGATGGTGTGGATCTTGCATAAATTGTTCGCGGGACACGGGTTGCCCGTACAGTTGAGCTGAGTAGATGGCGCTGGTTGAGTGAAGATGACGTCACAACTAATCTCTTTTTCCTTAATAATTCCTGTATACTTCCGTTTCCAGGATGAACAAACGCCCTACAAAATGAACAAACGCCCTACAAAATGAACAAACGTCTGGCTTTCGATTGATACCAAACCTATACCTTTCCGACCCATATTTAAAAACGACTGGCTAAGTTCACACTCACAATTCTCACAAAAAAAAAAACAACAATACAAAACCCTAATCCAGATGCTGCCCTGCAAATCCGGTGATAATACAGTTCCGGATCTACACTGTAAAAAATGTCGAATTTGACAATCAAAAAGTCAAAAACCTGAAACGTCAACTTATGCTGACACTTCTGTTAAATCGTAGTCCAGCCAGTAGGCCAGGGTTCTTCCCGAAAACTCGACTATCTTGTGCGTGTTATCAATATTTCAAGTCAACTCCACTTGAAAATTGAACTTCTCATCACATCTCAAGAGACTTCATTTTTCCACCGCTACGACGAGTACACAAATGGTTGACTGAAGTTCAGTGCTACGGTTCTAGGACGGAGGACCATCCATTTTCATCGTCAACATCCATCATCGAGCTTTCATTTTCTTCACCCGGAGAATACTAAAAATAAGAACAACAATGGCCTACCAGGCGCTAAGACAAACGTACCTTGAAATTCCTACCGTTACCCGGTTTTATACAACAGCCTGCGTGATAACAACTTTGGCCGTGGTAAGTACTCAGATGATGAATAGATTTGTGTTTTGAAAATTGCGGTCGCTAATGCAATTGGGAGTTAGTGAACACCACGTCATCTTTTGAATCGAACTGGCTGGAAGATTGAAAATTATGAAATAATCTTGTGATGATTTCACGAGTAAAGGAAATATTTACAATACCCCAGAATAGTACCAAGTCCCTAAACGATTTAACACCTTTAACACCTTGATTTGCTTAAATATGGGCATGCTGAAGCAGAATCAAATTGAGCTCATGGTGTCGGCCGTTGCATGTTATGATCATGCAATCTACTACAAAAAATCTGTAGTAGTAAAGTAAAAATCTATGCACTCATGTCCTTTCTAGTCGAGTGCTGGCTGGTTGGATCTTGAGTTTTTGTTCGTTTGGCTCTAGCTGTCTTCCGCAAGACCTTTCCACATGCAGAGTTGTATGCCTAAACGGTTCCAGGCTCTGTATGGGACTGGATTGCCAAAAGCTCTTCCAGCAGCTGTCTGGTGGATTTATCTTCGGTTTCTAAGACCCAGTGTATCTTAAAGGTTAATTGTTTTGGAGAACCTGACAGATAGACAATTTGCTGACTTGCACGCCGAAAGGAAATAGTCTCCACTTTGATAGAACTTTTATAACGAGTATTTCTACAGCTACACACTAATGCGTATCGGCATTAAGATCGATTGATGTTTTACAGGCTTTGGGGGAGATTTCAGTATCTGCGGCGCCAAATTTTGATGATGCCATTTCATTAATATTGACCTGAAACGACCGACATCGTAACGGTTCTCCAAATATTCAATGTCAAAAATTAACTTTTCTATGAAGCCAATTAAGTAATTTTATAAGAAAAGGAAGATATTCATACATACATACATTCATACATTTTTCTACTTTGAGACACTCATGGGCTTGACGACGTGTAGAATAGTTCATACAGAGCTTTGGAAATTTTCTGTGATTAAGGAACATATATTTGTACAGCGTAAACGTATACATCTGTCGGACGTTCATAACATTGAAGGTATCAAATGCTAAAGTGGTGGAAGAATATTTAGACACATTTAAACATATCTTCACCACCAAATTTTGAAGACTATTCAAAGGAAAGAGCTTAGCTGTGTATGTAGATCCCCAAGCAATAATACCATATTGCATGATACTTTGGAAAATCGCATAATATACTTGTCTCAAAATTTTTCGACTAACAATGTTTCTCAAAAGATATATATATATATATAAAGTTTTTCTCAATTTCTTACATATGGAATTTATATGATTTTCCCATTTTAAAAGATTGTCAATTACAATTCCTAAATATTTAACATTTGTTTGACGTTGAATTATTATATTATTCACTCTGACAGGATTGTTTTGGGTGATTTCAACTGTCTTTCCAAATTTAATATAATTTGTTTTTTCTAGGTTAAGAGACAATTGATGTCTTACGAGCCAATTGTATACCTTTGACATTCCTTCGTTAGCTAGTAATACTGTAGTATCCCAGCTCTTACTTTTGAATAATAATACAGTATCGTCTGCGAAAGAAACGATGTGGCCATTCATATCGGTCCTTAATTTACAAAGGTCATTAATATAGATGAGGAAAAGGATTGGACCCAGCACCGTTCCCTGAGGAACTCCACATTCAACTATTCTCTCAGAACTTATTTTGTCTCCAATACGAACCACTTGGGATCTATTTGACAAGTAGGATTTAAAAAATGATAGTGCTGTATTCTTAATTCCTAAGTTTTCCAGCTTTTTTAAAAGGTGAAGATGCTAGCATAACATCGCCATCTTTATAAAGTGGTATTACGACCGCACGCTTCAGCTTAGTAGGGAAAACACCACTTTTCAAACAACAGTTAAATATATGTGTAAGAGGTATTGTGATATAGTTTACTATCGACTTAAGGAACCGACTGCTAAAACCATCTATGCCGGGTGATTTATGGCAATCTAAGTTTTTAATATTTTGATGTAATTCTGTCACCGAAATTGGAAAAAGATTGATAGAGCTATATGTTGAACCAATTCCGTTTTGGCAAATGTCTTCTGTGAATGTTGTTTCAAAAGTTTGAATAGAACATACATTAGAATATTTTCATTTTAGACCTTTTTTAAAAGCTCCATAACTTTTGAAAAAACGCTAGTTCAGCCGTAAAGTTTTGTATAAGTATTCACAACAAGTTTAAGATAATTTTAACGTAAACATTGAGTCGCTCCGGTCAAGGACCTTCATTATACCCCCATTTAAATTTTTCAAAACGGCATATCCATAACTCCCCCCAAAATTGGAGCAGAGTTCTAAATTTTGGTTTGTTGCGATTGAAGGTCATAGTCACCCCACCCACCAAAAATCAGCTCATTCGGATAAAAACTAAGGGTATCTCCCATACAAACTGACCCATCAGGAGTTTGTTCTACGTACTACTCATTTTATAAACTGTAGAACAATGTTGTCATGGGTCACTTTGTATGGGAGGTACCCTTAGTTTTTATCCGAATGAGCTGATTTTTGGTGGGTGGGGTGACTATGACCTCCAAACACAGCAAACCAGAATTTAGCACTCTGCTCCAATTTTGGGGGGAGTTATGGATATGCCGTTTTGACAAATTTAAATGAGGGGATAATGGGGGTCCTTCACCGGAGCGACTCAGCGTTTACGTTAAAAATTTCTTAAACTTGTTGTTAATACTTGTACAAAATTTTACGGCTGAACTAACATTCTTTCAAAAGTTATGGAGCTTTTAAAAAAGGTCTAAAATGAAAATATTCTAATTTATGTTCTATTCTAACGCCGAAATATTCAATTGAACTCTAATGTGTTATATATCATTGCAAAGATAATTTTATGTCCTCAGACCATTTCTTTGTATCTCTTACCGTTTTTGAAATAATCGCACAAAACCGAAAAAAGGCCCCCCCTTTCCCCCCTATTTTTAAGGTTGCGGACCCCGATCGGTTGGGACTTTCTATGCCATCATCTCGGGACCATCCCCAACCATAATTAAAAAAAAATTTCCGATGTAGGATTTTTGCCGTTCGATGGCCATATTTTGGTCCAATTTTCTTAGACTAGCTTGTCATTCCTGAATTCTGGAAAAAGGGCGAATTATGCCCGACTGAATGACTATATTAAACAACTGGTGGAGCAATATCCGCAAACTAGTCATTCCGACGTCTAAATGTACGGCAACACTTCTCACCACCTGGACCCAGGAATTTTCAGAGATCTCGAGAGAGATGTCCAGAGTCACAAACTCCCGATATAGCCAAAAAAATAAGTACACCCATACGATTTTTTCTTATCACTCTGTAGTTAATTTGTTATTTGAGCAAATAAAATCATGTGTTGATATTTAAATATTTAGTTGTTGAGGAATCAAATAATAAGGAAATAAGCCAATTAAAATAAATAACAGCTTTCATTTATCTTGAAAAAAGTACGAACCGACCAAAAAACAGCTGGACAAAATAATAACTACATTTTAGTTAATTTGATTAAAACTGGTTTTAATTAAAATATTATGTTCTGATTCGACGAGAATTTGATTTGATTTTATAATTTAAAACTAAATTGTCCATTATTTTGAAAAATAATGGAAATAATTTTTACGGCATGTTCCCATCATACCATATATCCAGTTACTTCCAGGGAATTCCATAATTGGTTCGTTTTGTGGCAAACTTTGTTTCTAATTCGTTGATTCAACTCTCCCCAAAACCCCATTCTGGATTCAATTTAACTCTAGTAACAACGCGAAAAGCCACTCGATTTGGTTGAAGCGGATCCTTGACCAGTTTGTGTGGTATAGTTAGGGTTAATATCCTGTTGAGATCCCCATCTAAAGTGTATGGGCTTATCAGCAGAATATTCTAGGACTCTCAACAAACATTCCTTATACAGAAATTGCCTCATAGTAACGGTTATTAGGTATATTTGAACGAAACCAATTTAAGAAAAAGAAAAATACCGGCGTACAGAGGGCTGCGCCCGCAATACGAGGGTTTTTTAGAATTTTAATGCATAGTGAATATTTTTTGTACATATATTTTATAAGCAATAAATAAGTATTGTGCACAACATTAATGAAATGCTTCCTGTAAATCTATTTTTGGATTGGTCTAAATAAACGCTATAGCCCTTCATTCTGTTCAACCTTTAATTAGACCAATCCAAAAATAGATTTACTATTCATCCAGTTTGTATAAAAGTACTCCAAGGCAAATCTACAGGCATTTTTCGATTTAAGATTTCTGATGGCCTTTGACCAAAAAGAAACTCAGGCAAACGTAAGGATAAATAAATAAATAAATAAATAACAGGCGCGACAATCCAGCATTGGACTAAGGCCGCAGTATGTGTTAGTGACATCCTATTTCCAAGATCTTATCTGCTTTTTGTTGAGGTAATGAGATCAGCATCACGCTCAGCAGTGTTATTTATCCCCATAAATGGGTACTCGTTTAACATCTGAGTGAGATCGTAGTCCGTCACAAGCTCGTGAGTTCGAAAAACACCATGATCCACGGTGAGATTCGAACTCATGACCCTGTGCACCGAAGGTGCGCGCACTAACCGCTAGACCAGCCAGACTACTGGCTTAATATATGAACTGAATTATTATTACGGCAACTGCCTCTACGGGGCGGACCACACCCGTTTTGTATTACAAAACGGCCAAAAGCTGCCAATATGCCTTCCTGGCAAGAGCCCCGCCAGGAGCCCTGAAGGTTCGATGCAGGAAGGTTGTGTTTGTCTGTGTATATGTGTGGGTACGATATATGTGTTTTTTCGTCATATTGGGAGCATTACATCTCGGCGCGGCTGCTCTCAATTTTACTAATTCGCGCCGGTGTTGAAACAAATCCAGGTCCAGAGGTATGGATTTGTAGTGTCTGCAACCAACGTATCGGTTCGAATGCCAGATCAGTGCAGTGTAATTGCTGTAGGGAATGGGTTCACTTTAGGTGTTCAGGTTTACGAAGACAAGGGCAACACTCCTTAGCCTATGTTGCGGCAGGTTGTATAAATTCTGAACAACCCAGGGCTGCTCCCAGCCCACCTTCTCCACCACTGCTCCCTACACCGCCAAACAATATGATAAGGAATGCCAGACCCAGTCTTACGCCTGGCCCTCCTCCTCCAGCAGTTTTTACTGCACTATCTATATTGCAGTTTAACTGTAATGGCATCTACCGAATAATCGCTGAGATCACACACTTCTTGAGTTCCAACAGAATTCTCATCGTCGCCATCCAAGAGACGCTGCTTCACTCAAACTCGTCTCTATGCGTCCATAGCGAATATGTTATACTGCGGAAAGTTCGACCGGCCGCCACGGATGATTCTCACCCTGGAGGTGGACTTGCCTTCCTAATACACAAGTCCGTACATTACTGTGTATTAGATGTAGTTGCTGACGGTACGGCGGAAATTCAAGCCATCTCAGTTCCATCAGGGAGTACTAATATCGAAATTTTTAATATATATGTTCCACCTTATTCCAGTTGCCCTTCAGGCTATCGTTTCGATATTGGTTCTCTCCTTTCCGGAGAGCACAGGGTCATCTTTGGCGACTTTAATGCGCACCATGAGCTCTGGCATTCGGACCTCAACAACAATGCCAGGGGTATAACTATCGCCGAATCACTTGACGCCTCAGAATTCTGTTCACTCAATGAAGACTCGCCGACTAGAGTCGTGGGCACTTGCAGTAGTTCTCCTGACATAACTATTGTCAGTGCCAGCCTAATCGCGGCTTCCCGATGGGAAGTACGTACCACCCTCAAATCAGATCACCTCCCAATCATTATAAAAATTGACAAACCAGCGAACATGACTAAGTCTGATAAGCGAACGTTTGTCAATCACAAGAAAGCCGATTGGGATGGTTTCAAAGCTTACTCGTCGGCGAAGTTCATCGGGCTACCATCACCTACCAACATTCATAAGGCCGAGAAAAATATTAGGAACGTCATTACCACAGCCGCGGCACGTTTTATTCCTGCAGGACGTATCCCGAAAGTTCGGCCTAACTTCCCCACTAGTGCCGCCAGATTAGCCGATGAACGTGATCAGATCAGAAGCGCTCACCCTGATGATCCCAGAATTCAGGAGCTTAACTCCGAAATTGACCGACAAGTTAAAGACTATAGGAGGGCGAAATGGAACCAGCACCTCGATGAATGTAACCTCAATGAAGGTGTCAGCAAATTATGGTCTACCGTCCGCGCCCTTTCCAATCCTCGGAAAGAAAAGGGCAACAACGCCATTGAATTTGGCAACACAAAAACCTGCGATCCTCTTCAGTGTGCGAGCCTGTTCAATAAACAATTTATTGAACATCCCAAGTCTGACGGCCTCAAGCGCAAAATTAGAAGACGGATTCGAACCCGGAATGTTGACACCATACCGCGGACCAGGTTAAAAAAGTCATCGAGAATGCTAAAAACTCCATGGCCCTCGGACCAGATGGCATTTCTTCTTCTTCTTGTAGCGGTGCAGAAAGGTGTGTAACCTCTGTGCATCTATGTGTGTACGATTTATGGTTCGTCAATATTTGTGTCCGTGAGGTCTAAGGACAAAAACATAGGTAAGGTAAGATCAGTGGGCGCAGCGGGGCATTGAAACAAGTGACCCACATCATGAGGAGTACCATTGCAGTTTGGACAGATGTTTTGGATGTCCGGGTTTATGCGAGAAAGGTACGAATTAAGGCGTGAACAAAAGCCCGACCGAAGTTGAGCTAGTGTTACTCTAGTGGCTCTCGGGAGCCTAATCTCCTCAGGCGAAATTAGTGGTGGGCGCTCTGAGAGGACTCTGTTCGCACCTAAACTCGCAATAGACCGATTCACTTCTTCAGTGTGGATCGCTGCAATGGCGGCTCGGTATGTAACTTCATCGTAAGGGTCCCGTTTGTATCCCTGAACCTCTCTCTCAAGGTCTCGTAAACCACGCCTGACATGTCGTGGTGGAGGATTTCGGTCCATGAGATGATTATTGAGATGATCCTCACGGTAGCAACCAACAAGATACTGTTTTGAGAGTAGGAGATTGTGGTCACGTATTGGCATTAATTTTGTCTCCTGATGTAAGTGATCCTGGGCAGACATCAGAAGGCAACCTGTCGCGATGCGTAGAGTGGCATTTTGGCAGACCTGAACTTTGGACCAGTTTGTGTCACATAGACTATGTGTCCAAACTGGGCTGCATAATCAACGGCCGCTCGACCCACCGCTTTATAAGTAGCTAGCATGGTTTCTTTATCTTTGCCCCAGGTGCTACCAGCTAGAGCTTTTAGGATGTTGTTCCTACTGCGCATTTTTTCACAGACTGAAGCTGCATGATTCGCAGACGTCATCATGTTCTCTAGGTGAAGCCCGAGAATTTTGGGGTTTTTAACAGTAGGAATAGAATTGTTGCCAATACGTATATCCATCTCCCATCTGATGTTGTTGTTGTTTTTTCCCATCTGATGTCCTCCCACCAAGTGGTTAGAAAAGTCGCAGAGGATTTGAAAAATACTGCTTGAGTCTTATCAGTATTTATCTTGATCTTCCATTTACTACAGAAGTTGTCAATAAAAGAAAGTTGAAGTTGTAGGTTATTAACTATTTCGACTGGGTCGGTACCTGTGGAAAATATGACTGTGTCGTCGGCGTATGTAGCGATATTGCAGTTAGGGTGAGTAGGCATGTGAGAGGTGTAGATGTTGTAGAGTGTTGGACTAAGGACTGACCCTTGGGGCACCCCCGCTGGTATGCTATATTTTTTAGAAACACTGTGTTTTTACGCTGAAGGTACGGTTTGTTAGGTATGAATGTATTATTTTGCAGATATATACAGGAATATCGAGACGTAGCATTTTGAATATAAGGGCGTCGTGCCAGACGGAATCAAAAGCTTTTTCTATGTCTAAAGCTATTAAGCCTGTGGAGTCCTTGTTGGTGAAGCCGTGCTGAATTTTGTTGTAAACCCTTAATAGTTGGTGATTAGTCGAATAATCTAGTCGGAAACCGAACTGAAAAGTGGGAATGATAGAATTTTCCTCTAGTTTCAATTGAAGTCTTGATAGTATTATTTTTTCAAAGACTTTGCCTATGGAAGGCAGGAGGCTTATTGGTCGGTAGTTCTGGGGAACTGAGGAATCTTTGTCGGGCTTTGGGATGGGGATAACTACAGCATTTTTCCACATTTGAGGGAAATAGCCCAGTTTTAAGCAGCTGTTGAAGATGAAGCAGAGTAGAACTATGGCTTTTCCGGGGAAGTTTTTGATAAGAACGTTTGGGATTTGGTCATCCCCAGGGGGATGATTTTAGCTTCAGGTTTTTCAGTATTCTCCTAATTTCTGCCGGAGTGCTAAAGGCGCGTTTAGATGGCATCAAACTTGTTTGCATCCAACTTTTCCCTCAAACTTATCCAAGTTGGAAGGCTGTTTACACGTACGATATTCTCTCAAACAAATCATATCCAACTTGTTGGCCGTGTAAACAGTAGTTGAAAGTTGGAGCGGTCGTAAAACGTTATTAGTTTTTGCAATACGTATTAGTACAGGAAAAATATATTTGCTTTTTATTTTATTTTTTCGTGAATATTTTAAACATTTAGGGAAACATGCCCGAATTAGTATACAGCGTGCCCCAAAAGTCAACGGAACGCCAGAATTGGATGATAGTGCACAGATATTGGTTATCAGGCGCATTAATTCTTTATTATTAGAGAGTATATTTATATTTCGATTGGACTATAATCAATGCATCTAAAACAAGTTGTCCAACTTCTGTTTTCACGGTGGATTTGTTTGAATGCTCGTTCCACTTCAAACTTGTTGTCCAACTTTTGTTTACACGATGGATTTGGTGTCCAACTTGTTTGAATGCTCAACAGTTGGACGACAAATTCATCGTGAAAACAGCGCTTAAGGAAAGCTGGGCTAAAGTCGGAAGTCAGGTGTTTTAATCCATTAACTGTGTTAGCTACTTGAGTTGATGTATCCGGGTCACTTAAATGCTGAGTTAAGGTGTGCGATGAGAGGAAGGAATCCGCTAGCAGATCTGCTTTTTGAGTAGGCGAATATGTGGTAGTGCCATCGGAATTACGAAGAGGGGGCAAGAATCGAGCTTTGTTTTGTAAACACTTGCGTAGTTTCCAGAGTTTCTTTATTCCTGTTCCTAGGGAGGAAAGTAGTTTGTTCCATTGAAGGTTACGTAACGTGGAAATTGAAAATCTTATTTGCGTGTTCAGATTGCTTACAATGCTGTGAAGGGCTGGGTCGCGTGTTCGTTGCCATTGAAGTCTGACTAGATTACGATATTTTATCATAGCAAGTATGTCCGGTGTAATTACTGGAGTATTTTGCGTTTTAGACGTTTCAAGTGGGGTAGCGGAGCGCCTGGCTTCATCTATCTGGTTTGTGAGGGACGAGATTAGGAGGTCAATTTGATTAACATGGGTAATTTCGGAAAGATCAATCCCGCGAAGATCTATGTTTGCTGTAAGCGAGAGTCTATATTTTTCCCAGTTGTTTTTGCTATGATTGTAGAAGGTCTGTTGAGATGATGATGATGATTTTGTTAATAGTGAAGTAAACTGGGAGATGAACGAAAGATAATTCATTAAGGACTATTGGGTTTGACAGTGGAGTTAATCCGTTGCTGATAATTAGGTCTAAGGTGGACGGATTGCCTCTAGGAGAAAAGCATGTGGGAGAATCTGGAGCATGAACTACAGTATTGGACTGATTGACTAAGTCAAAGAGTATGTTTCCTGCCTTGTTCGCTCTGGCGCAGTTCCAACCGCGATGCCGGGCATTCAGGTCACCACAAATGATAAACTTTGTTTTTAAGTTAAATAACATTTTAAGGTCTTCTTTGAAAAGTCCGGTTATTAGGTATATTTGAACGAAACCAAACTATGAAAAAAAAACCGTAGTCCATGTTTTTTCGCCTCCATGGGAAATAGCCAATTGATGTAGCGTATACATATCATATTATTTTTTCCTTGATGAAGAATATTACGATAATAGTCGTTTTCAATCAAATTTATAACGATTTAATAATTGTTTGGTCTGAAACAAAAATTTTCTTGTACCGTCAACACTTTTTGACGTCGCCATGGAAAATTGTAAACTTTTTGCCAAAACTGCTTTACTTCTTGTATTTTTCAGTTAACTTTTCAAAGGGATTCTGTATTTTCAATATTTGCCGCGAAAATCATCAGTCATGCCAAGGGAACTTTTTTCGCCTTAGTGATAATGATATTGACAGTTATCATCATGACCCTTATATTGACTTAACCGCATTTGAGACTGGTTTTATTTAGTTTTTAATGAATTACACGGTAAATACAATGTTTGGCTGGATTATTCCGTTTATTCCGTTTGGAACTTTAACGTCTACCATGCGTTTTTCGTCCCCTAAGTATTTTTGTTTTGTTTTAATTTAACGATTGTTGCATACACAAATGAATAAAAACAAATCCTTACGGAAAATACCAAGCTGTTGTCAAAAAATTAAAAACCGATGGTGTACTTATTATTATGAATCAAAGGGGACGCCATTTAGTTTTATGGTTCCGTTGGCGTTGCTGTATCCTAATTGTTATAATGGTTATCTATTTCGAGTATTACAATTTTAAAAAGGCTATGAAAATTTGGCATAAATAGGTTCATGGGGAGTGTACTTATTTTTTGTCCATATGTGTATTTTATGACACAGCATACCAGATATTCATACAACCGTTGTGCATCGGGCAATAGGGAGATTAGGTAGGAATAGAGTGCTCTTAGTGCTCCCGTCACCTATATCACCCGCGGAGACTAGGATCCCGGTAGCCACAATAGCGACACTAGCCCAGCTTAGGACAGGGTGGCATTCTCGAATGTATCGCGAATCGACCCGGACATCCGGACATTTGTCCGAGCTGCGGTGGTGCGCTTCATGATGTTGACCACCTGTTTCAAGGCCCCGCTGCACCCACTAACCTCACTCCGAGGGCGTTTTGGGACAACCCTATTTCAGCTGCTAGGTTCTTGTCGCTTGAGACAATAGGCATCCACGGACATACACAGCGGTTTACGCCTTTCTGCATCGGTACAACAACAACAACGCTGGAGGCCGTTATCCACTCCACTCTTGTAGCACTTGCTAATCTAGAATCTCATTAGCATGGCTACAACCACTGTGCCAGATGCGACCACTACACGCGTAAGAGATGGTCTAAATCAACGTACTTCATGCCATAGAACCATCTTGGTGACAATTGACCTATCAAAAGCATTTGATATGGTCAATCACTCTATGCTTTTAGCAAACCTGTTAAATATGCCTATTCCTGCACAAGAGATTCGTTGGATTTCTAACTATCTAGCCAGTAGGCAATCCTTCAGAGAGTTTCGGGACAGACGTTCCAAGCTTAGGAAAATCAAATAAGGAGTTCCACAGGGCGAGGTACTCTCCCACTCTGTTCAACATCTACATGGCCAGTCTTCCCACACCACCGGAAGGCAGTGAAGTGATTTCCTACGCAAACCACTGCGCCGTACTCGTCGCGGGGTTGAATATAATGGTTATTTAGCTCGATTATAAGCTTTTCCCGAAACAAAAACCCAGCATCAAAATCTTCTGCGACATTCCTTACCACCTGGTCAAGAGATTGTTGGGGGGCGGTTGATGTATATATTGGCAACAAATCTGTTCCTACTATTAGTTCAATAACTATATGTGAAAAACCACTAAAATGTGGAGCAAATCATTCTTTGTTATGTTTTTGGAGTGATGAGCTCGAATCCGGAGCTTTCCTTCAAAATTTCGTTCCGGAACAGGGTAAAAATTGCAAAAAAAAAAACACAAAATGTTCGCTGTTTTTACTCCGAAAAGCTGTCCATGAATATGGTAGAGAGCTCCAACGAGACATAAATATTATAAATCAATTTAGCGGTATTCGTTTTACTACAATTGATAATCCAAATTGGCCATTTCTAGCATAAACTAGCATAAAGTGTTTCGCGAAATCGCCATGGGCGGATATAGTGTTCAACAATACATGACAAAAATTATAACATTGTTTTATAGAAATGGGTATTTTGTTTGGGAAACGTTCCTCGCCTAAACAATTCCTAACCAAACAGTTGGTAATTGACCGTGATTTATGCGCTAGAGTCGTGTAATATTGGATATTTCCTATCCGCGTCACACAGCGAAGCCGGGGCGGTTTAATATTCCATACATTCAAACTAATAAAAAAGTTCGATGATATTCTATACATACTTTGTTCTAAAAATTGGAAGCGCTGTTGCAAAAATTGCTTTTCTAATGAAAATTGCATTTTCTTACCCATTTCAGCACTTGGATTTAGTTTCTCCACTGCAACTCTACTTTCACCCCACTCTAATTATCCGAAGTTTTCAACTATGGAGGCTAGCAACGACATTCCTATTTTTCGGCACAGTCGGCTTTAGCTTCTTTTTCAACATGATTTTTACATATCGCTATTGTCGCATGCTGGAGGAGGGCTCGTTTCGTGGCCGTAGCTCGGATTTTGTTATGATGTTCATTTTTGGCGGAGTGTTGATGACATTCCTGGCTTTCTTTGTGAATTTGCTGTTTTTGGGGCAAGCGTTCACGATCATGCTGGTGTATGTTTGGTCGCGTCGAAATCCAGTCGTACGAATGAATTTCTTTGGACTGGTAAATTTTCAGGTATGTTTATTTATCAGAATTATGCAGATTGGAAATCATTAGCTTGTTTCTGATTTTGTTTGCAGGCACCATATCTTCCATGGGTACTCTTATGCTTCTCCATGATTCTGGGCAATACAATATGGATTGATTTAATGGGCATGGCGGTTGGACATATATACTACTTCCTGGAGGATGTTTTTCCATACCAAAGAAATGGTTGTAAACTATTGAAAACACCAAATTTTCTGTAAGTCATGTTATTAAATGAAACTCACTATAGAATATCGTCTTTTGATTTTACAATCAATGAATTTATTCCTTGCAGAAGAGTACTATTCAACGAGCACGTCGATCACAGCTATCAACCATTGCCGGAAGATCGTCCGGGCGGTTTTAATTGGGGCGAAGAATTCGGCGCTGGGGCGGATGCACGAAATGATAATGATCGACAACAGGATCAACAGGAACCCCGACAAGAGCAACAGGCTGACGAACAACAAGCTGCACAATAAAACACAAAACAAAAACGGAATTATTTAAACAAATTGGTTTTAATTTTCTTGTTTCCAATTCCAATGATGAAATAGCTTTTACGATAGTGGGTGCGCGTTTAATTATTTTTATTGCCTGTCTAGTTTACATGAAATGCTTTGAATTCCTTTTTCTGTTAACATTTCTTTGTTTTTGATTTGCTTCAATGAAAGTTGAACTTTTGATGAAGTTAATTGAAATTATGGGTGTACGTGCTATTGTAATTATGTATTTAATTATTATAACGAGAGAGGATGCGAGTTATCTTTTTAGTGTATAATCCAAAGGATGATCATAATATGATAATTTACAAGTCTGTTTTAACAAGAATTTTGTAATAAAAATGAATTATATTAAAAATTAAAAAATTTGGAATTGTTATTTAGTAATCTTGCTGAAAGGCAAATGCTCGGAGTAGGAACGAAGACTAAGATGTACGAAACTTACCTTCAGCTGTAATTGGCATCAAATCTTGTCGAACAGGTCGAGATAAAATCGATGCAAGTTTGCCGTTTCTCTGAATGTAAAAGATGATCCTATTTTTTCGCTTACCTACTTACCTCTAAGCAATATGTCAACAAAAACCTCCAAAAAAACACGTTTGTTTTCATTCATTTTTATTATTTGTTATTCGAACGCTTTTTCATCGACTAATATCGCATCACTAGCAACCGCAACTACATATTTCTTATTATCTACATAAACGCATATTTTACTACTATTTCGAACACGTTTCTTACCATGTTTACATACGTACTATAACGATTAGTATATTATACTCGCCATCTAATTTTAACAGTTCTAAGATCATTAAAGATCATAAAGAAAGGAAAATTCCGTCAGTTCTAAATACAATTGCTAATCGCTATCATCTTATGTGTTAAGCACCAGATTCATCATGCATAGAGCAGAGGAAATGAATTGATCAAAATATTATTATCTGATGGAGTGATGGATTGTATATGGTAGGTCGCGGATTATGTATAAATGACTTTGGGGTTGTTACGTTTTACTTCTAAACTTATTCTAAACATGTAACCATATTAACAAAATTATGAAAAACGTAGTTAAAAGTCATGAGTGCAGTTAATAGTTACAGACATAAAAGCAAAAATACCTAAAATAGAAAAGAGATAATAAAAATGTAAATACAAAATAAGTACACAATAAGGTAATTAAAAGTGAACACTTTCGACATCCAATATTAAGTCAATGGCACTATAAAGTTGGCGCAGTTCCTTCAAGCAAGCGTGTTACATTTCCATTTCCGCCGCTACCAAAGAGGATTCTGGAGTAACTTCCATGACACTTCTACGCTATTTGTCCTATTTATCTCGCATGATGATCAACCAGCAAGATCATGTGTACATTTGTTGGTAATTTTAAGGGAACAGTAGTTACCATTTTGAGTAAAATAGGAGAAGTCTTCACAAAACTTGTGCTGCAAAAAAACCGATAGCCATCTTAGAAACTCGCGGCAACTGTGCATATTCCACTTAAAACCATGTGCCATGATTGCACTGGGAAGTAGAAATGTAGACAAGGAGGGGGAGGGAAGTCTTTGGTTCCTTGCACGGCATGAACATTTTCGTACTACAAATAACCAATGGCGAGGAGATGAGGAGATGATTTTATTGATGGTTTCCTCACATCAAAATACACTGCCTGTCGTAACAATAGCCGCACCATAAAACACAGTGATCCTTTAAAATTCAAAGCGATCACAGTTATTCCACATAATATAAACATAAGGGATAATAAAAGGGCAAATAAATTCACAAGAAGGTTCCTTATATTTCAAACCGTTATTTCTCTGTAAAGGAAAATCTACATTTCCCGTCTGACATAACTATAGCCGCACTTGGAACATGTATGGGAAATACTGATTAAAAAGCGGAAATTGAGGAAATTAATAAAGGGAAAGATTATCTTGGAATAAAATAGACTCTGAGGGATTGTTTTGTTTATTTTTAACCCCTAAGCATCGATAACCGCTGCTTTTACATAAAAAACTCTTCGAAATCGCGTTTTTTTTTATAAATTTTACGTAATAATGTTTCGCCAATGTTTGCGGTCTAATTTGGATAGATGGAAGGCCCCCTCCCTAATATTTGTACCATTGGAACCAACTTTAAGCACGACGACTGGTGAGAAGTGATGCAATCTCTTGCTTCAAAACCCGTTATATGTCCTATGTTCTGTATAAAATGGAAGCTGTTTATCGTTAGGACATTTCCATGAAATTTTTCCTATGCTGGAAGTGACGAAATCAACTGTTCTGTAGGTATCAAAGAGTTTTCTATGTAAAAGGAAAGGTTATCGATACTGAGAGGTCAATAAGCAAAAAACCCAAAAGCCGTTATAATTATTTATTGAGAAATAAACAAAATAATCCCTCGGAGTCAATTTTATTTAAAAAAGATTTTTCCCGTTATTAATTTCTTCAATTTCCGCTTTTTGATCAGTTTTTCCCATACTAGTTCCAAGTGCGGCTATAGTTATGACAGGCGGGAAATTTAGATTTTCCTTTACAAAGAAATAACGGTTTGAAATTTAAGGAAACTTCTTATGAATTTACTTGTCTTTTTAATATCCCTTATGTTTATAGTATGTGGAGTAACTGTGCTCTCTTTCAATTTTAAATGAGCAGTCTGTTTTATGGTGCGGCTATAATTTTGGCAGGCAGTGTATTTCAGCCTCAAGTCATGTTTCCGTTCATATTTTCTTGTAGTCTCTAGGACTATGACAATGGCTATGTCCACACATGTGCGCTTTGGTCTTCCCTATCGTCTTCAAGCTCCGTATCCACTTTCAATATTGAACTTGTCATTGATTGACAAAAGAGATCATTCTCATTCTATCCACATCTGTTCATTATTTATTGTTAAATATGTGTCGCGGCTTTGGTCAGGACGGGTAAATGATAAATTCTTTAATTAATAGTATGAATGAATATTATGATGATTTCTTAATATTTAACATTGGCAATCGCGTTCAAGAATGAATGCGTTTCTTCAATAGCTCAGACATCTCAAGTTTCAATTGTCAAAATGTTGAAGATGAACGAAAATTGGATGTATCTAGACAGGCACAGTTAAGGATACATTTTAGATTTAAGGCCGCACCTCATTTTCCATAATTTTTCCTTACAGATGTTGAAGTATGCCCTTCTTCGCACGGTGGAGAACGTCATTTAAAATTTTAATCTAAAATAACACCCACGCGTTGCTGTCTTCCGAAATTATCAATTACGCGGGTATGTGTACTTGCTTCATCTACAAGTCTAGCTGGAGAACTCAAAATCTGCGTCGCTCACCATGGCAGAGCGTAGCAGCTTTCATCTTGCAGAGCGTAGCAGCTTTCATCTTATCTGTAACCACTCCTCCCGATATACGTTGCAGGAACGCACAACGTCCACAGTTCCAGATTGTTAAATCGTTGTCTTAATCAGCTAACCCAGACCGAGCTACGTATATTCTAGTATTGGCCGCAGATAATTGCAATATCTTTCATTGTGAGAGCAGATCTTGCCAGTCGTACAAATTCAGCTGCTTGACTCCGCTAAGAACTTCAAAATCTCCAAAACCTTACCTTTGTGGAGTACGCGACATTTGCACCGCCACCGCCCAGATACAGTATCGATTCATACTATCGAAAGTCTTCTCAGAATAAACAAAGAATATATGCAACGTAAGGTGTTAATGCGGTCGACGTAAGCAAAACCGGATCGAAATCCAGCATGCTTCTCATCGATTTTGCTTTCTAAGTGGTCCTATCCAGGACTATTCTAGCCATTATTTTGGCAACCGCGGGAAGCACACATATAAACACATTTATATCCAATTATTGCATTCTGTCAAGCTGTGCTTCTTCCAAAGTTTGATTATCAAAGTTATCTCGACCCACGCTCTTATAATTAGTGGAGGTAGCAAGTCGGCTACAAAGTCTGGTGCTGCTTGGTAAAGTTGGACAGGAAGGCCGTCGAGCCCAGCAGCCTTACCATGTTTTAGTGCAATAATTGCATTGATTATTTCGGTTTTAGTTGCGGCAGTTGATCTTATATTTATGTTTCGACGGGCAGCTACGTTATACGCATGAAAACCTCGCATTTTATCATACGGTTTAAAACCGCAGTGAAGTGCTTTCCCACGCCTCATCTGGTCTTCCTTCCAACGGCACCCTTATGGGATGTTGATAGAGTTTTCGACCACTTTTCAACTCCTTGATGACACAATTTTCGGTATTAAGTCGCTGTTCCGAGCAGGTTCCTTTGCCTTTGCAAGAAGAGAGTGGATGTACGCCCTTGTATCACGACATACGCACCCTGAGTTATTTTCGCTCGACCATCTGTTGCTATGTTGCGTCCGACATCCAAGACTGCGGCTGACAAGCCGGGTTTGAACCAAGGATAGTCTCAGCGCTTTCGATATACGCATTTTTAACTTATTCCCAGTGTAGATTAAAATCACTAATCGGGAGCCTAAGGATCTCAGCTGTTTTCTGCGCAAGATGGTTACCAAATTGTTTTGCAACAGCTGGATTATTTAGCTTGGTGGTGTCGAACGCACCCTGTCTCGTCTCAGCGAGATTGCACAGCTGCAATCCGCAATCGAACAGTTGCCACCATGAAATGATCCCTTCCCTTCCTATACCCACTTCGGCGCCTCTCTTGTTACGAACATTCAGAAGGCGAATTCTGAATCTACTGCTAATGGCAAAATGGTCTATTTGATTCTCAATTCGGTGCCAATGGCACCTCTTGTGTTGGAACATAGAACCTGCCCCCTATGACAAACCTCCCACCGTTATCGTTCCGGTTACCCCAGAACGTGTGTTCCAATCACGTCACCAACCTTTGCATTCAAACCTCCCATCACCATAACAATGTCGCCTTTAGGTGTTTTGCACGGGACATTGTTAAGTTAAGGTGACCAGACTCCCAAAAGCCCAATGCTGAACACATATTTGCGGAATTCGGTTATCAAGCAAATCCAGAAGCATACATTCAGGTTCCAGGACCGAGGTCTAGGTCACAAACATTTTGGCTGATTTTCTAATGCACGACAGAAAGAGAGAGGTATAAGCGCAGAGAATTGCGAGCTACAGGATCTATGAAATCATACGGACGAATCACAGGATTAATTTTCACGAAATGGCACCCATTGGCTTACCGATCGCTTGGCTCGCAACTCGCCTTATCATTCTTAGCAACAGCACTGCGTCGCAAATGTAGGTGAATTCTGAAATGCGCAACAGACATGGCGTGGTCTGAAGAAAGCGAAGGGATAGGCACAGGATTTAGAGGTCTATATCCTAGGAATTGCCTTATATTAACTCACCGCTCGATGCGCTCACCTCATCCATTTTTCCAACAATCAACTTTTTGCCGAATTGTGAAAAGGGCGACAGGCAGAGAGATCTGTGCGGAGCGAAGGTTGAGCTATAGGATCTGAGTAATTCTAAGGATGCGCCAAATGTCTATATTCTACCAATTGCCTTCTATTGGCCCACCACTCGCTGCGATTGCAATTCGCTTTATCCACTTGCTATCAGTGCTGGTCGCAAGGATGTTGGCGAATGGCGACAAGCGCAACAGACAGAATGAGTTCGAAGCCAAGGGCGACCCCCAGGATCTGAGTAAATGCGTATGAACGAGCCAGAGATCTAAATCCAACGAATTGCATTAGATTAGCTTACCGCTCGCTGCGCTTGCACTTCACCTCATCCTATTAAAAATGTTGGCGAATTGTATAATGCGCGACTGAGTAGAGCGAAGAGTGAGCCACCAAATTAAAGTAAAGCAAAGAACAAGCCAGAGGTCTAAATCTTTTATAAACCTGGATGCAATATTTCTCGAGGGGTGTATGCATTTGTCCATGGTTACGTTAGTGATGTCTTGCCGTTCCCCTGGGATTTTAACGTTTAACGTTTTAAACGGATTCTAAGGAAATTTGGAAATAAAATTTATCTTAAACCCATGCTGAGTCTTTTCTTTAGTATAAGGAATATAAAGGAATCGGATGAAGTACAATGGCTGATTTTTCCATCTTAAAATTTCATCTTTTGACGGCTGTAACCTCTCAACCTTGGCAGCTAAAGCCTTGAAATGTTCACCAAATATGGGCAGTGCGGTGTCCTACAAATTTCGAAATTCCGCCCAATTTGCAAGTTATGGACAATATCTGATTAGATATTGTCTATTTGGTCAGCTAAAGCTTCCGAATGCGGATAGGTGGACCGTGAAATTTGAAGAAAATATAAGCGCCAAGTAGCTCTACAAGTGTCCAAATTTCAGTGAGATCGGGAAGGGTTCCCGAGTTATCGAAAATGGACGATTGTCAAACGTAAAAGTGCGACTATCACGCTAAATATCGACATCACAAGCTACACGGGTAAAACTCTATACATACTCCTAAAAAGCAGATACGACTGGTCACAGGCCTCATCGAGGAGCTTATTAGTGAATTAGGTTTCATTGTGTGGCATGGGGAATGCTGTACATTTTGCTGTACATTTCCCAATGCTGTACGACAGGTCAAAATGCTGTACCGTACAGCAAAATGCTGTACGTCTGGTGAGCTTATGTTAAATTGTTACCTTCGACAGTGTCGGATTCGGTAGGAGCACAACACTGTATTATTGTAATGTTAAAAGTTTTCAGGAGTATAAAAACACATATTTTCCCCACTGTTCCACCATCTAACTTGCCCCAGGATGTTTAACTTGTACCGCTCGAATTCACTCAACAATTGCAGAAATCGTGCGTTTTGTGTCAACACACATGATTGTATATCAAAATGGTTTAGATGTCAACGAGACCGAGGCTAATTTCGGGCGCGGCCGAAATTTGAATACCCGTCACATTTGAATGAAACTTAAGCTCCTTTTGTGTTAAAAATATGACGTGTTGCGATTCAATCTGTTCCTGGATACGTTGGGGTTAATCCAGGAACACACTTGGATGTATTTTGGTTAAGATTCAAAAAGAAAAAAGTTGTTCTTACAAGAACCTAATATTTGGGAGTTGGATTGTATGACAGCCCTATGATGTAATGTTCCGATTCCATCCATTCCTAAATATCGTCTGAGGCTTTACTAGCCTAAGGTGATCAGATTCCCGAAGGCCCAATGCAGTACACATTCCGGAATCCGGTTTTCAGGCAAAGCCTCAATCGTACTATTTTATTATTTGTTATCATTCGCTTAATGTTATCAAAACAGCAAGGTCCCGATGTGATCGCATCAAGCGGCGTCAACTGTATATCACGAGGCTACCACCATGATGGATGCCATAAACGACAACATATTCTCCATCGTTTCATAAGTGATATTTTCCTAAACGGAATACAGCAAGAATAGTAGCCTTTATTCTGGGGAATGTGTGGTGAACCTTGGGAAAGCAAGGGACGTAGCCAGCGGAGGGGTCCAGGAGTCCTTAACTTCGCACAGTATTTCTAATTTATTCATTCCTAAAACTCTGCCGAAATTAAGCTAGCAGATAAATTGTGTCATCTGGACGAAAGTTGTGACTACATAATAAACAATTTGAAACACATAAAAATCTGGTGACCCAAAATTGGAATGGTCTTTCATAATGGAAACTTCAACAAATTTCGTAAGACCTCATACTGGCTACACAATTTGAAATAAAATATTTCCCTGTAAGAATGGTAATTTTTTTTTGAGCTGTGCGAAAGGAAGGCAAAAGCAGCACGACGCCGGCACCGAATACTCGATCGTACTTTCCATAGTTGCTGCTTCGTGCATATACCATGGCCCACGAGCCCTTCTATAATAATTGTACAGAAAAGAAGTCTTTGGCGTTGTAGACGTGGCACTGTCTGCTTCCGATGATAGCGGAGCAATTAAGTAATCGTGCGTGTTATCGTGCCTCGTCAAGCGATAAAATTTAATTCGACACAGGAACAGTGGGACAGGAGGCATATTATTCATTGGGGCAACGCCGAAACTAGTGTCTACAATTAGCAACATGATTCTAATAATGTCATAACTTCTGAAGCCCAGCTCAATCCTGGCTACGTCCTTGCAAGGTTCTGTTGGCACTAAACAGGACCCAGAAAAGATCTCTCAACTTCTAAATGTTCTCATTGACAAAACATCATCAGCATGTGAAGTGCAAATGTATGTTCTAACACGCAAATTTATAACAGGCATGGAAGAGTGTTCGAAACAGTCTCAGCAGCATTGTACGGATGTTGATGGCCCTTTCCCTATCTATGACTATCCGTGACCCTGAGACAAAAATCATGAAACTGTTTATTTGAAGTACGAAAATTACACCTCCTTGTACCTACCTATTTAAAAGTTTCGTTTTGTTTATTACAATAGGTAAATTAATACCTCATTGCGCAGACAATTCTTAAGCGGATGGTGACCCTCTGGGGATTTATCGCTACTTTATTGGATTTAGTCGAAATATAGGGGAAATCCTTGCAGAGTCCTTTAGTTTGCATTTTCTTTTTCCTAAAGAGGTTGATAGGGGAATCGGATGGAGTACAGTAATTTTTCCATCGTTTTGTGAAAAATTCAAATCGCATCTTTACATGGCTGTTACTTCTGACCCTTGGCACCTATAGATGCTTGAAATTTTTACCTAATACGGGCGCCCGGTCCTCTATACATGGCTGTTAAATTTCAAAATTTTCCGCTCCAAAATTTCCGAATTAGGGACAATTTTCGATTGATACGATTGAAATCCCGAACGCAGATAGGTAGGACCTTGAAATTTGGAGACAATGTGAGCAGTGAGCGCCAAGTATAGCTCTACAGCTACAAGTGTGAGGTAGAGCCTTGAAATTTTCACAAGCCTGCCAATTTTCAAATTTATTGGACAAATTTAATAGAGTTTTCGATTAGAAAAGACGAAAGTGCGATTTGGGCAGCTGTAACTGTCGAACGCAGATAGGGGGACCCTAAAATATGGAGATGAAAGTAAATGAAGTCCCTAGGTTGTGGAGCTACTTGGCGCTTACATTTAGGTACATTAAATTTCAGAACGATTGACCAAAGAGTTCCGAAATTATCGAAAATGAACGTTTGCGACATGAAAGTGAGATTACCGTGCTAATAACACCTAACAGACTGACTACAGGCCGAGGAAGTTACATATTATGCAGTCATTTAGGTTTCTTTGGTGTGGCGTTGGGAATGCTGTTCATTTACTAATGCTGTAAGCCAAGTCAAAATGCTGTTCTCTACAGCAAAATGCTGTACGTCTGGTCAGCTTATACTAGCCACACATTGGGGTGAAATTTGGTTAAGATTGATTCACAAAGAAAAAAAGTTGTTCATGCAAGAACCTAATTTCCAGCGGTTGGTTTGTATGACAGCCCTATGACGTAGTGTTCCGATTTCATCTGCTCCTAGATATTTTTTGAGGCTTTACTAGGAACACATTTGGATGAAGTTTGGTTACGGTCGGCTTAACAAGGAAAAAGTTTTTCTTAGAAGAATTTAATTTTCAATGGTTCGTTTGTATGGCAGCCTTATGACGTAATGTTCCAATTCCATTCGTTCCTAGATATGTTTTGGTGCTTTACTAGAAACACACTTGGGTGAAGTTTGGTTAAGATTGGTACGTAAAGAAAAAAGTTTTTCTTAGAAAAACCTAATTTTCAGGGGCAGTCCCATGACCCTATGGTCCGATTTCAATCGTTCCGACATATATACAGCGTACAATAAAAAGAAACTTGTGTACAAATTTTCAGCCCAATAGCTTCAAAACTGAGGGACTAGTTTGCGTTGCAACAGACGGACAGACAGACAGACAGACGGACATGGCTCAATCGATTTCTCTCGTCACACTGATCAATTATATATATACTTTATATAGTCGGAGGTGCTTCCTTCTGTGCGTTGCAAACTTCATGACAAAGTTAATATACCCTTTCACATAGTGACGGGTATAAAAAAAGTCGTAAGAATTGCGCCCTCAAGTGAAGTGGTATTGTAAAATATACTATACGCAATAAATAGTAGTCTGGCTGGCCTAGCGGTTGTGCGCGCACTTTCGGTGCACAGGGTCATGAGTTCGGATCTCACCGTGAGCCATGGTGTTTTTCGAACTCACGAGCTTGTGACGGACTATGATCTCACTCAGATGTTAAACGAGTACCCATTTCTGGGGATAAATAACTCTGCTGAACGTGATGCTGATTTCATTACCTCAACAAAAAGCAGATAAGATCTTGGAAATAGGATGTCACGAACACATCCTGCGGCCTTAGTCCAATGTTGGATTGTCGCGACTGTTATTTTTAATAAATAGTTTAAAATATACTATATGCATATACGACGACTGAAATTTAATTATCATCCTATCCCGCTGAATGAAAGCCGGCTCCCTAATATTTATCGGAATGAAATTAACGCAAGGATTTTCTTGCGATTGAACTATTAAAAAAAGAGATATGAGATTGCAAACATATCGATCGTGGAGTACAGACACACGGGAAATCCCATTTAGTCATCGATGCACTTTTATAATATCAACATATATGACAAAAGCATGGGAACAATTAAATTTGATTCACATAAGATAAATATAATAGATACAAAGTAAGACTTTTGAATAAAAAAAATGCAAATAAATAAAACAAAATATTTTTCAAAATTAAATATTCGTATATTGTTTTGATTTTCAATTATGTCATTAAAACGAAAAAAATGTAATTAAACTATAGCTCGAAATATCGCACTTCCATCTTACGTTAATTGACAGCCTTTGCAGGCTAACATGTTTTTGACTGTTTCTTACGCAAGAGTTTATCCATTTTTTTCGACTGTTTCTTTCAAGAACTCCATATCTTTTTATGCATAATAAATTGTATATATCTTCTATGGTTTCATTTCATCACACTAAGTCAAGTTGGCTGTCTCTATACATTACATAACATAATAAGTCGCACAAATATTCTATTCTATTGTATCATCTACATTTAATTAGGTGTGTTTGTTTTAGTTTTACAGGAACAATCAATTTCAAAATATTTATAATAATAATTAAAACAATTAGTATTAATTTTATATTGTATATTAATATAAGAACTGTTTGTTTTTCTACATTTACGTGTGTGAAATATTGTGAGGGAAGAAACAGAACAGAGTGTTCATTCTACTTGAAAGTAAACATTCGCATTTCGATAAATCAGAACACATTTGTCGTTAAAAATAAGAAAAAAAGTGATACAAAGTTGTATTGCATTTTCCTAAAAATCTAATTTGTAACTCAATTTATTTTACCTCAAGTCATCAACCAAAGGCAGAAGATATCTTAAACGACATAAATATAGCCAGCGTATTTTCATTTCGTTGATTCTTGTTTTCTGGTAGGTATCTTAAAAATAATTTTCATTTTTTTTTTTTTAATTCAGTGCAATATCCGTCAAAATGATCACGCATGCAAATTATACGGACTTTTGACGCTCGCTAGAATGCGTTTAATCGTAATAATTTATCTGATAATACAGAAAATCGTATTTTTAAATTTTTCATTTTTATTCAAAATTTCTCCTCTCTTTTCGAGTTGTTTCAATGGATTTCACTTTTTTGGCATATTTTATTTGCAACTTTGATTTTGTCGCGATTTGTCGAAAAATAATGCAATCCTGTTATAGAGAGGGTGACAAAAGAAACTACAAAAACTTTCACAACGAAATGATCATAACATGAAAATTCTTTTAATCTTATTCGTATTTCTAATTGGGATCGTGAATTTGTCAGACTATCTACGTTTCATTTAACTAACGAAAATTCACATTCGTTTTATTTTATTAGACTCGTATATTTCGCTTTATAAATTTTACCGAGACATTTTTTTTATTTATTTATTTTTTTTCGCAATAATCGTTAGTTTTAGGGTACGTTTCAATTTATTTTTTTCTTATCCGTTAGTTTGACTACTTATCTCGTAACGTATCTAAGAGTATATGAGTAACATCATTTTTAATGGACAAGAAACGAAAAAACGCATTATTCTACTTTCTTCTTGTTGTGTGTTTAATAAGAATGAATATTACATACGTTTATATGAAACATTGGATGAGTTGACACTTTCACACTATTTATATACAAAAACAAGATGTTACACCTAAAAACATAAATCTAGTAGATTGAGAAGGAAAATTATTATCAAAGTAAACCAATTTATTTGTGTATAGTACACAAATGATTTCTGTCGTGTCTAGAAATAAAAAATGGACAAGACACAATAAAGAAAAATTAAAAAAAAAAAAATGTTTATGAGATGAAATATATAATTTGTACCAAATGAGTGAAAAAAGACACGATGAAGTTGGAAAAAGGCGCAGAACGAAAAAAAAAGAAAGAACACATATTTCTAATTTAAAAATAAATTTTGTAAATATATATATAAAGATCTGTTACAATTTCTCTTATTTAGAACGAAAATTTTCTTTACGTCACTATCGTTGCAAGTACCACAGTTATGTCGTCTGGTTTACCACCTGAAAAGAGAGAAAATGTTATAAAATTAATAATAATTCCTTTTTATTTCTAACAGTGTTAAAATTCATAACAATTGAATCTTTATCCCATCTGCGTGAATAGCAATTAGATCAATGGTATTCAGTTTAGAAAAGCAACAATTAGCATTACAAAACGTTTATAAATAAAACTGGCTTCGGGATTAAGACTTGCGGCTATCGTACACTGACAAAGATTGTCTGAATACCTCTCAATAATGTTCTCAATAGTCTTAAGTGGGAGAGATAGTTTCTCCGATATAAACAAGATACCGTGTCCTAAATTGACCGCGACCTTTAGAATAAAAAAAAAAATAAATTCACTAACACTTCTTTAATAAAAATGTCCACGACACTGGCCAATGTAATTGAGATATCAAATGGTCACATGTTTTTTGGTCTATGTATCTATCCTTACATTTTCTTGATCGTAGGTTTCTGGAGACGACATTTGAAAAATAAGCAAATAGCGCTCAGAAGTGGTTGCAAATTTACGATGGCCGTGCTATCAGTGCATGAGTCGTTTCTGGGAAAACAAACCTTAAACGAGGCAGTTTTTTAAAACAACTCACAGACAGACAGACTGATACACGATGCGATTGAAATCAGCCGAGTAATTTCAACGCATTGGACACCGAATGCGCCAGCCGGAAGGCAAATATGCGTGGTGGGTACGGCATCTTCTGGACGCATTTGCGCAACTTGATGTGGTTCTTATGAACTTGGGGCGCACACCTTTTAGGAAGGAAAATGTGGCCCCCATTACTGATCTAACATTTTTTAGCAGCTCGTTGGCGCCAGTTATGGAGTGGTACGTCACCGAGATTCACATTCAAATAACCACCAAGCATTTAGAGCAGTATAGAAATATAAACACATCCATTAGATGGTCTACAGAGAAATTCGACGAAGAAGCTTTTAAAGTAGTATTGCTTCAGACCTGCGTAGCAGAGATCAACACAAATTTCAAAAATTCTGCAAGGTTTGGCGACACCTGTGCGAAGTCCTAAAGTCAAAGAAGGGAACACTACTGGTGGTCCGAATATGTTGCGAATCTTAGGCGACGCTGTCGGAAAGCGCGACTTTTGTGCTAGATGTATTCCAAAAAATGTGCCCATGACGTCCTATTAGAGCCCTACCAATACGCTCACTGAACAACAAACTGTACGACGAGCTCCATTAGAACAGGCGACTTCGACAACCTGCTGGAAGAAGAGTACCGAATGGAGTCCTTTACAAAGTTTTGAAAAATACCAATTCGCAGTCTTTGAAGTTGGTTTGAGAGAGGGCACATTCCCAAGAAATTGGAAAATGGAGGAATTTGGTATTTCTTCCTAAACGTAAGAAACCGGAGAGCCAAACGAATATCGACCAATCTACCTGCTCGACACTATGGGAAATATGTTCGAGCGGATTATTTTGAACAGGCGACTAACCTTGAAAAACAATCACTCCAAAACGGTAATTGCTGTTCCGTAGTAACGCTTGATGCCAGGAAGTTTCAAATTCTACCAGCTGGTGTTCCATTCACACATCATTGGATATGATGGAGGTTCCTGGTCACCTTGCTTCGATGGTAAGGAGTCACCTATCAAACCGTGTACTTCACTACGATAAAACGGAAGATGCTCTTATAAGTAAGTGCAAAATAGATGCCATTTGAAAATCAGAGCAGGAGGTAATATCATAACTGATAATTATAAGTAAGCCATTAGTATTCTGGTTGGTGGAGCGGTTAGTGAGTGCACACACCTTCGGTGGACAGGGTCGTGGGTTCGAGTCTCACCATGAACGAACTTAGTTCAAGGCATTTTTCGAACTCGCGACCCATGTGTCGGACTATGATCTCACTCAGATGTTAAACGAGTACCCATTTATGGGGATAATTAACACTGCTGAGAGCGTGCTGTTGATCTCAACACTTCAACAAAAAATATCTTGGACTTAATTTAGGAGTGTCGCGTCAGTTATTTATTTATATATATATATATATATATATATATATATATATTTAAGTAAGCCATTAGTTACTTAAGGGCTGAATTAAGATCAAGAGTGAAATTTTTCGCCCAGGGATTTTATCAATAAAAATTTATACTTACTGTCGTGGAATATATCACAAACGGTGGGGAATTCCATAAGCTACAATCCGAGACCGGTTCCATAATTCTCCTCGACCATTTTATGTATTATTTTTCGATTCCCCGGTCATTTGACATTTCACGATGAAATAATCGGGGAATCGGAAAAAGATACATAAAATGGCCGAGAAAAATTATGGAACTGTCTTCGGATTGTAGCTTATGGAATTCCCCAGCATTCTCCACATATTCCACGACAGTAAGAATACATTTTCATTGAAAAAATTGCATCGGACAATAATTTCACTCTCGATGTCAGTACTAGGCTTTAGGGATGAAAATGATTTCTAAGTAAAACTTCAGAGAGCATATCATGGCTGTTCCGCGGCTTTAACAAAGTATGCCCAATACAGAAAGCCGTATGCTAAGTAGAACATTTTAACTGACCCGGGGTACATCCACCCTTTGAATGCTATACCAATTTGGGTAAATTTAAATGCTCAGAAAACATGCTCGGTTTACCGAAGATGCACATTAAGAGTATGCTCTGCGTAACAACTTCCCACTAAACTGCCTACAATTGGCATTCTTGCTGAATGGGCAAGTAGCCTGTATTTCGGTGTTCTTGTCAGAGAGGCACAATTATCAATGGAACAGAGGCAACAGCGATGGATGGAGGCATTAGGTGAGCGCTGTACATTCTGCCTCATTTCTGATAAAGCTAAGTAGGTCAACGGGAAACAACCACTGGTAGACACATATTTTTTGAAAGCGTATACTTACAACATTCGCTGCAGGAGGAATGTGGGAAAAACGTTAATCCCTCAAGATTTGGTCGACTCTGTGTTGGAGTCTTAACATAATTGGGATGAGGCAAGTGGATTTATCTGCAGCAACCACAAAGATCTGAGGATAACTGAAGCAAAACGGAAACAGAGATCTACAAATAGGGATGATGGCTAAGCAATAAATAGCCGAAGCCTCTTCTGCGAAGTGATACCGAGAAGTAGTAGCTTTTAAAAGATTTCCTAACTTAAAATGATGATTCACACAAGGGAGATCTAAAAATAGTACAAAAGCGGAAATGTCTGCAAAGTCCACGGTCAAATGATAGTTCCGTTCATTGAATGAAGTTGCAAGAAAATTAAAAGGAAGAACGAAAAAACTTGCACAAAGCAGTACTACGATAGGGTTTCCCAACAGCGATATAGGTGTAAGGTCAGTGGGCATTGAATTTATGAATTTAGGCCCAATCAAAAAGCTCGACCGAAGCTGAGCTAAGGTTGTCCTGGTGGCTCGCGGGAGCCTAATCTCCTCGGACGACATAGATGGTTTCCGATACAATTCCAGTGTGAAACGACGAGATGGCGGCTCTGTATGTTTAATCGTCGAAAGGGGCCCTCTTGTATCTCTGAACCTTTCTCTCCAAGATCTTATAGCCCACTCCTGACATTACATGGGGGAGAAATTAGGTTTATGAGATGTTTATTGAGTCCTTTCCGTAGCAATCGACGAGAAAGTTGTGATCGCGTATTGGAATAAACTGGGGTTCCTGATGTAAATGGTCTTGTGCTGACTTCAGAAGGCATCCTGTAGCAATGCGTAGAGCAGTATTCTGACATGCTTGAACGCAAACTGCAGTGAACTAAACTGTAGCAGTATAATCATGGTTTCTTTATATCTTGTTCATACTGCGCATTTTATCACAAACCCCCGCGGCAGGCTTGAGTGAAACACTAATGGAATCGAAAAGTACGCCTAATAATTTCGGTTTATGCACAAAAGGAATTTTGTTTTTGACAATAAACCCATCAGCCTTCCACTTATAGTCCCTCGATCAGGTGGTAAGAAAAGTAGCAGAGGATTTAGACGCAGAAATAACCAGATTTTTACGGTCAAGCAATGCAACAATGGAAATCCGACTAATTAGATGTTAAACAAGGTGGGAGAGAGTACCCCGCCCTGTGAAACACCTATTTTGATTTTTCTTACCTTTCAACGCATGCTAAACTCGGCGAAGGATTGCCGAGCAGCTAGGTAGTTAGCAATACAACGTAACTCTTAATCAGGAATGTGCATATACAGCATATCAGCCAGCAACATTGAAGGATTGAATTTTGACAAATGCACTAGACAGATCTATGAACACCAGGATTGATCTGTGGCAAGGTTGTGTGTGGCTGGTTCAATCATTCTATGTATGTACTGTGCATTTTCCTGAAACCATGCTAGTGAGATCCTAACTGAGCATGTGCGACAAGAGTGGGTGGATGAGGGCCTCCAGCTTCTTTGCGACTGAGGACAGTATCGTATGGTCGAAAGGATTCGCACTTTTTCCAGGTTCAAGACAGGGTTCAAAACTTTTTTGATCAACTACTAGAAAATGTTTCGGCTTGTTTCTTTGAAATGAGATGTGAGATGAGAAGCCTCACCCCCGTACCTAAACTGCGACCGCTTGAAAAATCAATCGCGTCTTGACATGAAATATTGGGGGTCATGCGAGCCAATTTCAAATAAAATAAAAATGGGACTTACCAGTTGCATTTATGTTATTTCGTCTAGCATTTATAGCGAATGGTGACATGAATTCACTATCAAACGATAATGAACGTGCCATTAGTGCAAGTGTGTTGGCTGTCATTTGTAATTTGACGGGATCCGTTTCTCCTTCGACCTGGAAACAAAAAAAGGGATTAGTAGTAAATATTTGCTTTGGTTAATATATTGAATATTTTATGCCAATCGACTAATTCTACTAAAATCGTATTCTTCAAAATGAATGTAAGTGCTTGCTTATTTTTAGAAAAAAAAAAAAAAAAATTTCGTTTTGACATCATAAGTATAATTTTCTAAAAAAAATTATCCCGGAACACGAAGTAGTCGTCTTCACATTATCCACAGTAAATTAAGATACTAATGTAGTATGTACATAATTTGAAAGACAATCCCTCATCTTATAATGAATTCATGGAGTAGTATTATTTTTCACCTTGCTAACAGATATGCACTCATAAAATGCTTTATTTGGTAGCTTCGAGCAGACTGCAAACCTTGACAGGCAATGTACGAGTTCTATGAAATAAATACCAATGCAAGGTGACACAATGAGATGATTTTAAAAAGAAAAGGCATTTTTCGTGCAGTAGAAACTTGTATATTTGCCTTAATTCAATTACAGTAAAACTTCGTTATAACTCTCCCGGATATAACGCTTTCCCGGCTATAACGCTCTTTTTTTCTCGGTCCCGATCCTATTAGCATTTATTACAGGGAATTTCGATTCGTTATAACGCTACTATTTCCCGGTTATAACGCTCTTTCCCCGTCTCATTTTCTTAACAAAAAAATTATATTGACAAATTCAATGAGCATGCTTTACATTGTAATAATCACAAACAAAATCATGATGCACAAATTGTTCCGTTAATTCACATCAAATTCAAATTTCCTAGAAAAGAGAAGGACATAATAATAATTGAAAGTATAATTGAAGATCTCGTAATTGCATCAGCATCCGTCGACACCGAAGATAACAAGAAAGAGGCGTCAAGCATGCCAAAAACATTTGCAGTCTTAGTTGCAATAAAGAAGATTCGAACAATTTTTGCCTATAGCATGGACATAGAGGAAGGATCTTTCAATAAATTAAAAACCTCAAGATTGCTGCAGTCTGTTGCCAGTATAAAACAAAAAAAATATTCGTTTTTTTTTAACCAGTAGGTAATCAATTGATCAATTCCTTACTATTTCATTCCATGTATCAATCGAATAATAAATTTTGTCACTTAAAAGGTATGCCTCTATAAAGTATATTTCTTGGACTTCCCGGCTATAGCGTTTTCCCAGTTATAGCGCTTTTTTTACTTAGACCCCAGAGGAGCGTTATATCGAAGTTTTACTGTATCTAATTGGGCTTAGAGATAACTAGCATAAAACTTCGGTTATTCGAACAAAACTGTGAAATTTGATACATATACAAGACTCTACTTTCAAGTCAAAGTCCAATGTCGTACGTATTAAAAACAAAATTTATTGGGAAAATTGTTGTCATCAATGCGTGGTCAAAGTCCAATGTCCTACGTATTAAAAACAAAATTTATTGGGAAAATTGTTGTCATCAATGCGTGGTCGGAAAAAAGTGGTTTCGCTGTAATTGTTACTACATATTATACACTTACTATATGAATGTTATTTCGAGTTACAATCAAAACACAGTGTTTTGAAGAAAAGTGAATTTGATTGAAAATGTTTTTTTTTATTTCAGAGCTTAATTTCATAGATAATAACAATAACGAATCAACAGTATTTAAGTTGCCTTGCTGGTAAGACACGCAATAGCACGCATCACGCACGTCCAATATTTTTAATGCTACTATATTAAACCAAGAGATATGTATTTTTATTTATTACATATTTCGGAAAAATACTGTCGTGGGAGCATATAAATTAACTCAATTAACTCAATTGTAAATTTATTTGTGAACACTAGAATTGCACTTTATGATAAGAAACGGTGAATGTAACCATTCCATAAGTAATTATTTCAACGAGAAGACGATCGTATGCAAAGTAATTCATCTAGGGACGCGGGAGCGTCCCGCACGCCAAAGAAAAACGAAGAAATTTGAACAAATAAAAAGTGAGAAGCGACTAAGACTATGTTTACACGACGGAACAAGTACGGGTTTTCGGACCTCTGTAGCTCGGACCCTGGTTGGTCCTGAGTCTTCAAATTCGGTAAGCGTTGTCGCTCGCGCCGTCTTACGAAGTGTAGAAAATTTGAAGATGATACGATAAGAAACACCGGAGATATAATAGTTTGAAAATCGCATTTTTTCAAAAATCTTGTTCTCGTTGTTCTCGTTGTTCTCGTCGTTCTCGTTGTTCTTGTCGTTCATTGACAGGGCTACAGCCTTGCAGAGGGCATCTCCGGATTTGGTCTCTTTTCCCATTGATAGAGTCTGTCGTGAAGGTGTGCATAGGCTATCGTTTGCTCCGATCCGTGAAGTAGAAAAAATGATACAGCGGAAAATGTGAAAAAATACATAGAGTTTCTCGCTTAAATCTTTTTATATGTATTAAAGGAAGCATTTTGCTAAAGTCGGGGATAGGCCCGAAAAAAGCCTAGAAAAGAATCGTATAGTATAGTATAATTGGTAGGACCGAACAATCTTTTGTATCTAAAATTTTCAGTTTTAGATCGTCTGCAAGAGAGGGGGCGGGTCAAAGTTCCTGTTTTGGTTCGTCTCATATATACGAGTACGTAGATATTAGTTTAATATTGGATGAGCATACGCACTGTTTCATTCATCCCGATGATCCTTAAGCTTCCACCAAATCAGCGCGGTAGCGGTACGCGGTACACACAACACACACACCACAAGAATTGACAAGTACTCCGTGGTGTACCGCGGCGGAAACTATTTCATACATTCTGACACGTACCGCTACCGTTCTGCGCTGGTTTGGTGGAAGCTTAAATATGGCGCTGGGACACCAAATCGGTTTTGTCAAGACGGTGTATTCTGCTGTGTTCAAACCAGAGTTACGTGATGATGGCATATGGAAAATTGATTTTTCAAGGAATTCTGAAGAGTTAATTTGAACAAAATTTGGCATGTAGATTTATTCTTGTAATTCCACCCGGTTTGATCCTGTTGTGGTAGGCAAAAAGGTACTGTTAGTTATATAGTGAATTTCATAGCTATCCCTGATTCTTGGTCATGAAACCACTTTATTGTTGTAAAAGCAATGCTCGTCAGGACTCAGGTTTTCGGGACCTTTGATGAGGGATAAAAGGATATTTTCACATGTACATGTCTTTCTCTTTGTGTCTTAGGCGCAATGTGGAACTTAGGAAATATGTATGTTATTTGAATCACATATTGAGTACCCAGTGAGGCTTAATGGTTACATTAAAAATTAAGATTTAAGATTAGGATGAATGTGATAGAGATGAAGTAAAGGTTTAGACTCAATTTAGGGCTAAGGTGTTAAAGTCAAAATCAAGTTTAGGGTAACGGATAGAGTTAAAGTTATTGTTACATCGCAGTTATTAGGGTTAAATGTAAGGATAGGGTTTGGGTTAAGGTTGAGTCTGAGTTTGAGGTTTAGGTATAGGCTAGGGTTATGGTCAAAGTTAGGGTTATCATTAAGTTTAATGTTATGTATAAAGATACCAAGGTTAGCGAGGTTACTAGAGCTACCAAGGCCATCGGGGTTACCAAGGTTACTAAGGGTTTGCAAGATCACCAAAGTAGTCAAGTGTACAAGTTTACTAAGATTACCAAGGCGAGCAAGGTTACCAAGGAGACCAAGGAGACGAAGGTTAGCAAGGGGTTTATCATTCTTATAATTATTGTTCTCAAACAAATTCGTGACAATAGGGCAATGAATATCGTCTTCATAATATATTTACGAATTTTGTAAATCGAAAACTGCAAAAAGATATGATATCTCACAAAAACAACTGTGTTGTAAAAGGTGTCCGCCAAAGAAAAAGTCATCAGCCGCAAAAAGGATTGATATAAATACATTCCCGCCAAAATACTCGCATCTTGTCTCAATGATGGTGGTGGAGCAAATTTTTTCAACGCTATTTGGCGGGGAGCTTGAATAAGGTTAATAACAAAATAAGATCAATGTTAAGAAATTTATGAAAGAACTTTTATCGTATAGAAAAAAAAACGAGTTCCATACGAAGGAAAGCTAAATAAGGTTCTAAAACGCATTTTTATTTTCTATAAGACTGGAAGCTTCAAAATTATCAAGAAAAGAACATAGCAGCAAATAGTACCCTCGTTCAGCTCCCCGCCAATAAGCGTTGAAAAAAATTTGCTCCACCACCATCATTGAGACAAGATGCGAGTATTTTGGCGGGAATGTATTTATATCAATCCTTTTTGCGGCTGATGACTTTTTCTTTGGCGGACACCTTTTACAACACAGTTGTTTTTGTGAGATATAGAATTACGTGACCTTTTTTACAAAATGCTAACGATGGCTGCGTTCAGAAGATTCGTAACCTGCTTGCTCGCACCAAAAGCCAAAGTCACACAGAATATTTTTCGAACCATAAAACAAATCACGACTATGAAAAAAGATTTATAAAAAAAATCCGGCGTAGGTAATTGTTGTAAGTAACGAGAGGTACACTTTCCGAAGTCTTAACAAATTCTTAAATGGTTGTCCCTCTCTGACCAGCTTCTCTCTAGCTAATACTGTTGATTCAGAGAATTTCCTAAAACATTAAAAAAAAAACAGACAAATAGCAGGACGCCGAATATTTTGCTTAAAAAAATCTGGCAAAATAATAACATTTCCAGGTGCATCAAAATCCGAATCTTCGATGTAATTGGGTGAGGTTATAAAACACAACGTTCGCGCAACGTTACCTTTAATTTCAAATCAACCGGCCGTTACGGATCAGAAACTTCTCCATACGAACAGATCCCCTAAGCGCTTAGGGGATCTGTTTGTAGGGATAAGTTTCTGATCCGTAACGGCCGGTTGATTTGAAATTAAAGGTAACGTTGCGCGAACCTTGTGTTTTATAACCTCACCCATTGTGACATCAGTGTAGGAAAGTGACCAATGAGATAAAAACTAAGCTCCAAACTCTCGTAAGCCAGTGTCAAATCCACTCACCGGAAATTACTTCGATTGATACACTGGGAAACACAATTTTTCCAATACCATTACTTCGTTCCAGTCACATCCCGTTATTTTGAAACCGTTATGTGTTCATTTTCCGTAATTTACGTGGTTTGGTGTTATTTTTTCAAGTTTCAATGACTTTATTACTATGAAACGACTTTCGCAAAGACATAAAAATGCTAAAAACTTACTCCTAGTGTACCCTTGAGAGGAACTTTAAGCAGGTTTTACAAAAAATCCGTCCGTTTAGTGAGTTTTACAAGTTTTAATGGACTTAATGGCAGTAGTTTTTTAATCCCTTAATAAAAGTTCCCTAAATTGGAAAATATGAAGGATTATAACGGGATATAATGAAGGATGAAAACAGCAAACAGAAAATAAATGATCTTATAAGATCCTTTTGAAAAATATTTGATTAATATCTTTATAAATTATGTAGGAAACAATGCAGCTGACAATTACTAGCATTTAATTAATGAACTTATAACACGTTAAAAAGCTTTAGTGTGTAACATGTCCTTAAAATGCATATTGTTCACTCGGAATTACAACTTCTTCCAAACACTTAGGTTCTGTAAGTGACATACAAAGCGAGATATTCCAGGGGTATATTACCTTAATAAAGAAACGTTAGTAAAGGAGATAACGGTGTCCACAATCCATTGTAAGACGATAGCGGTACCAGTAAGCAAATTTACTGTGCATGTAGAGTGAACCCGTGCACTACATGTGCATACAAATCATCAGTAGAGTCAATTCTGAAACTTTTAATTCAACTTTTGGTTAAGCTGTCCCAAAGAATCCTGACGTGTCCGTTTTTAGGGTTTGTTAGAAATTTTTTTCAAAAAACCCTTATGAAATCGATTTTGTCCGTCCGTCCGTCTGCCCGTCTGTTCACTAAATAACTCGCGAACGGCCCAAAGGATTGTGATGAAATTTGGTAGGAATGTGTAGAATGGTTACAGTCTTTGGCACATATACCTTAGAAGTTGGTAGGAAGAAAACAACAGGGTGTCCCGAACGTTTGAAATAAGTCGACTTTTTTAGTTTTTATCGGAGATTGACGTATGGGTATTTAAATCAAAGATCTAAACGAGTACACCTCATATCAGTTAAAATTTTACAGTTTCGAGTAACGGTAAAAAAGTTATTGGCGTTTAAAGTTAAACTTCTTTTTCGAGCTACGTTTTTCTAAGCCGTTATAGGGATCGATATGAAACTTTGCACAAAGATTGGTCAGTTGGGCCTTATATACGTTAAATATTAAGACTGTTGACTTTTGCAAAGGAAAAGTAAATAACAGTAAATTTGTAAAATTTCAATTTGTTCGTGTGTAGCCCCTCTTAGGTTTCCAAATATGATAATTCTGCTAAGGGTTTTTAGAAAATTGCATATTGAATATGTCTACGAATTTTCATTCGAATAACTGTATCCAAACCGGAAATATAGCCAAATAAGTATTTAGTAAGGGCCTTTCACAATGCAAGCCTCTTAAGCATTTCTTCAATGCATATCTTTTAACTTGATGAAACAATGAACATGAAATTTGGTGGAAATGCATAGAATGGTAATAGTGTTTGCCACAAATATTTTTAAGTTAGTAGGACCAAGTTAACAGGGTGTCCCTGAATAGCTGCAAAAGTATACTTGTTCAATACTCATTAGGAGAGCTTGCGTGGGCTCTTATGACAGGGAACACAATGGAATCATTTTATATAAGGTTGCTTTTCCTTGATTAAAAAACAGTAACAGTAGATTTACAGCTAATAATTCAGTTCATAAATAAAGCCAGGCCATCCTTACATTTGCCTGAGTTTCTTTTTGGTCAAAGGCCATCAGAAATCTTAACCCATTACCTGCGGGAGACATTTTTTTCGAATTTTCGTTTGAAACTTCATAGATATAGTAAATAAGGCCTCCTGAGCACGAATCTGCTGTCCGTTTTTTAATCTGCTTTTTAGTTTAGTTGTATTTAAGTGATGCCATATGGCATCAGCGCAGGTTCAAGTTATACAAACTTGTGAAGTCATCATTTGGAAATATTATAGAAATACAAAGTTTTTTTTTGCTTTAACAAAGACAAATTGGCTGAAGAATATTATTACATGATACATGATATTATTACATGATGTTTTGAAAAGTTAACGAAAATATTTCCCATTGTTTTTATTATAATATTTGCCGATATTTATTATTGTTTCTTTAGGATGTCGTGTGATATTTTAAAATAAATCGCTATTAATGCAAAGTTCTAGTTTTTAACAACATTTGGACGATTGACTGGAATACGTTCCTTTTTAGTTCGACAAAAACGACTGGCATCAGTAATAAGCTCTGTTCGATAAAGCGAAGATGCTACTGTCACTCATATTGTCCCTCCACTTTGTAGTGCATTTACCTAAATCCTTGATCCGCGGTCGACTCTGTTCATATCCTTGTTCGGTGCTAAAGGACAATTATGTGGTAGGCGACGTTCCCGAATGGTGCCATTGTCATTGTGACCCCAACTGTTAAGATAATCTAGAACTGTAATACCAGTAAAAATATTGTCAAAATAATTGCAATTGTCGAAATAACTACAATAATAATATTATCAGGAAACTCTTTTACCATCTGAAGTAGGGGGGCAATGCATTTTTCGAAATTCCTTTGGAGATCAGGATGAATTCTTGGATTAGTTCCTTGATAGACATCAAAATACACTAAATAACCCTCAGGTGTGTTTAATCACCAAACTTTGTAGCCTGAAGATTTAGAGGGCAAAGTGAATACACCGCTCGATTAGAAGGATTATTATGCAAATCATTATCTCGTGATCAATATTTCTGTTTATAAAAAATGCATATATATCCCGAAATAAGCAAGATACCCATAAACTCTTTAAGTTCTTCAATAGTTTTGTTTAGGTTTTTTCCGGTAATAGATACGCCGATAGCTGTCGATTCTGCAAAGAAGTTGACGAGACCTCACTCCACGTCCTCTGCAAATGTGATGCTCTGGCCCGACGCCGCTGGATACAATTTGGAGTGGCCTATCCAGACACGGACGACATAGCTTCGATGTCCATTAGCAACTTCGACTTACTTAGCACGATCAACCTTGATCGTCAGGCATAGTCCTGCCAACAGGTGACTAAGGCGATAGTACAGTGCTGCGAATCCTCCTTCGGGCTCACGCCTCCCATAATCTAATCTAATAGATACGCCATAGTTATTGCTTTCCTGGTAATCAAATTAAATGTTTTCTAGTCGAAAAACCCCTCAAACAAATACAAATACGAAAAAATAACTATTAAATTTCAATTGCCATTAAAATTTCCTTTGTAGTCTGTACCAACGACGATGCCATATGGCATCAACCAATTTCGAATCAAAATTTCAGATACTAAAATTATTTTTTTCTTTTTTAATTTAACATGAATGGAATCACTTTTCAATGCATTTTTCGTATTAGATATAGTTCAAGGAAAAAAACTAGTTTGAAACCTTAAAAAATCAGCTTACATTTATCTGTACGACATTTTTTCACTTTTATTCGAATTTCAAAAACTTGTTCACTTTTACGATCCGCTAGCTCTGGCTCCTTTAGGAATACTGGAACAATTTATGTTAGACATTAAAGTTAAACTTGTATACTCTAGCTATCAGTGGAATTTGCAACAGAATGCATTCGTACTCAATATTTAGAGGCCATTTAAGAGGATACTTGAAAACGATGCCATATGGCACACTAGCAGTGAATGGGTTAAATCGAAAAATGCCTGTAGATTTGCCTTGGAGTACTTTTATACAAACTGGATAAATAGTAAATCTATTTTTGGATTGGTCTAATTAAAGGTTGAACAGAATGAAAGGCGCTAGCATTTCATTCTGGAACGCGTTTATTTAGACCAATCCAAAAATAGATTTACAGGAAGCATTTCATTAATGTTGTGCACAATACTTATTTATTGCTTATAAAATATATGTACAAAAAATATTCACTATGCATTAAAATTCTAAAAAACCCTCATATTGCGGGCGCAGCCCTCTGTACGCCGGTATTTTTTTCATTTAGGTAGTATTGGTCAGGGGTCACAGTAGGTTCAAAATATGATGTAAGCTTTCGTGTGACAAAAATAAAACTTCGAAGATTGTAGACCAGTGAATTACATGCCTTGATTGGATAGGCACTTCTATCAAAAGGCGAAATAGGCAATGGATAGGTCATACATACCCTTCGAAAGAAAGCCAGCAAATATTGCTAAACAGGCCCTAGATTGGAACCCACAGGGAACCAATGCCGTGTTGGACGACCAAGAACACGACTATTTCAACCACATGTTAAGATCGGTTGAAAGGGAGGCTGTCTCATTAAACAAGAGAACTAAAGACGACGGCACAGGGCAGAACGAGTTGTAAAGTATGTGTAGTTAATGTTCTATGTCCCACATGGGGTAACAGAAAGAGGTCTTGGAATAATGACCGAACTGGCTGGACTGCCGAACGGGGTTGATGTTTTGATTGATATAATTGACAAAGTAAAGAACATGCCTTTTGTCAAAGCAAAGGATATCGGAGGGAGAGGAGGGGGGGGCACCCAAGAAGTTTGCGGGAGGGCTCCTAGTCAAGTTGTCTCGTCACTGTTGACAATCTATAAATTTGTATGGACGAATACTGTGACGGGTTAGTACCATGTTTGAATTGACCTCATTTCCACTGGGTGCTTCCCTGGCTCTACGTAAGCCGATATGGGTATCAAAATACAAAATTCACGACAAAAAGTTATGTACGGTTATGGATCTATTTTGGGAGTTTTCAAAAGAATGATTAGATCCAGAAAACATAAATAAATGAAATTATCTGGTTAGGAAACTGTATTGATTCTTTCAAGCGCGATACAAAAGATTAAAAGTTGTAGACAAATTACGCCTGGGAGGGACAAAGGCACCGGGAAATTCCATTCTGTTATTTACTCGGCATTCAGCAGTCTGGTTGGGGAAATCCAAGGTACCGATATTGGGTTCAATCAATCGGTTTGGCACACTCCGCGCAGTGTGGGACCATGTGGGACCGTCATCAGAATAATAAAATACGTCCATGGTACCTATGATTTATGAATACAAACCAATGTACAATGCATTGAATAAATGCAATGCAATGCATTGAATACATTAAGAAATAATCTGATCTAGTCGTGATGCTTTTCTTTTATTGACATTGACAAAAGGACGCGCACTAGAATCAGTGCTAAACAGTTTATAAATGAACATTTAAAAAACTTCAAAAAATCAAAAGTAGCATATCGCATCTTAAACGATTTAGATACGATATGCTACTTTCTATTTGTTTTGATTTCATTCATTCATACATATGCATACGAAGATATAGGTAAACTAACAGATAAGCAGCCTATAATGTACGCGTTATACTGTGGTTGCTTCAACTATACATACTACTAAACTCATAGCTGTGTTCTTATAAAGACCAGATAAAACGAGAAAAATTATTTGCATTGTAAATGTAACAGACTTAAGAATGACAAAGTGATAGACGTTACTCAGCCTAATCTACATTTCTTATCAGGAACGTTGTTTAGAGTGACTTCAAAAGTATCTACTTATTTGGTTGAGTTTTATAAGTGTTACCGGCTCAATTATATCATTCTGTTAAAAGAAAGGTCACTATTTTAAGGAACGATAAATCGTACGTATAAACAATGCTTTTAGGCAAAAATTTGTGTTTGAAGAATAGTTTAATATTGTGGTTGTAGATTGCTATAATTTACAAGTGAATGGCCCTAAATCGTATATGTTCACTTAATTTATCATAAATTTGAGCTAAACAATAGCTGAACTTACCTCTTTGAGAACATCTAATAAAATTTTAGCAGGCACATTATCAAAAACGCCATCGGTTGCGACAAGTATAACGTCGCCCTCCTTCACGGGAAAACTCATTGTATCGGCGGATTCAGGACTATCACTTAGCACATTGTGTCCGTGTCCGGGTGGAGGCAGGGACAATTGAAATGGTGTATTGAAATAGTGTTGTTGCTCTTCGGAACGATGAACAATTTCACCTTGTCGTACGACTATGAAACCACTGTCACCAATATTGGCCGTGTAAAGTGTACTTGTTTCACGATGTAAGACTAATACGCACGCTGTACTACTACCTGCAATTACAAAAAAAAGAGAAGAAAATTAATTAGTAAAAACCAAATTAAATAATTACATAAAAAGTACACAACTCTATACTAAAGCGTCACAATCTAGAATTTTTGATGGCGATAACTTAAGCCCGATTAGAAAAGAATATCATGGGGCTAATTTTTCCGAAGGATTTTATACTTTTTGAGAAAATGGCTAAGTTTTAAAGTATGTACCATTAAAAAGTCTCATGCAATACCTTATCCAGAGAAGCTGTTGGCTTCCCTAAGCTCCTTTATGAAAACGAACAGAAAAAGAAGGTTACAATATTTGCCTCACCATTTTAATAGTTAATCTTTCGAGTTATTAGCTGTCCCATATATGCATGGACACAGTCAAAACTGAGAGGTCCTTTTGTAAGGCGGTAGGCGACAGCGATTTTCGTTTTTGGAGTATTATGGATGGCGTTGGAGTAAATGGGTACATATCGTCAAAGGTAGTTGACCAATACGTAGCAATTTTATATTCATTATATTGCCAGCAATAGAGTTAGAAGTTGCCAAAAATATAAACGTGACTGTCGCTTATCGCCTTACAAAAGGCCAGCTCTGATGAAAGAGAATTACATACATTATAAAATTGCTTAGCATAACAAGGCGTTTTTCTTGACGTAAACAATCTTAGAAATTGTTAAAAATCGTCTTATCAACATTGAACTTCTATACCAGATGAGAGTTGAAAAATGCCACTATATTGCGTATTTTATTAATGAACGTTGAAAATTGTGCATGAATGCACGAATAACCCCTAGCTGTCGAATTGTCCAGTCCATATTCTATAAATAATTGTTCCTTTTGTTTTTATTGCGAAATCCAACTTTATATGAACACTCACACGTAATGGCATATTATAAAATATAATTTTCCATGCACATATGGGTCGCATTTTGCTGTTTAATGATTTTATGGAATGATATTCGGACGTTCTATTTGAATGATTCCGACCGCCAACAATGTGGCCAGGCTATTGCAAATGTCATATGGATTATTTTATAGTTGTACATTTTTATGATACGGGCTATGTCAAATTCGATTTACCGAAAATAATCTCAGTACAAAATTAAATCGGGAATGTGTTTTCCATATTGCATGGAAAAACACAAAATTTCTTTCTTTTCTTTCTACATACTTTACACCGTGTATAATAAAGAAAATCTTAATGAGCTCGTGGGAGGTAGTGCTGTATATAGCTATCGCTTATTCACTCTTCATAAATACTCGTATGTCGCTTTCCTTCATAAATACTCGTATGTACGGTACGTGTTCATATTGTTTTCTTCTCATGCACTCCTAGCATGTGGTAATTACGTGTGTGTCCTAGCGGGTTGTTAATAAAATAACCGATTTGTTGAAAGAGGAACTTTTCTTTATTGAGGACTGATACGAAGTAATTCGAATACAAATGAGGACTGCCTTAAACTAAAAACATGTTCGTCTTCTTATACTAAATTAATGTTGATCCTGCATCTGCAATGATGATGCACATGTGCTTATACGTTCGACTTCGATGTGATGTTTATGTTGTGATGCGAATCAGATGTGTTTATGTTACGATGAGGTTGATGCATCCTGATTGTGTTGAGCGAATGTGTTTATGTGAGGATGGGTTTGATGCATCCTGTTTATGTTGAGCGAATGTGTTTATGTGAAGATGGGTTTGACGCAACCATACTTATGCAGCTGGTGAGTCAAGTTGGGATGGCTGATGGGGTTGTCGTAGCGGTGACGTAACTCGCCCCTCCTTAGGTTTCGACTCCTGGCGAAACTCTGCTAATGGTAGGTTTATGGGTAACACGTCCTCTTGAGGTGGTATAATTTCAGGTGATTCAATTGCATATAATTCGGCTTCTCGTTTCGTTATGTTAATGTTAATCTTATTATTTCTTATTCTATAATACATATGCTTGAAAATTAAAATTATTACAATTAGTATTACAATGGTGAGAAATGAGTAATTTATCCATGATTGTTTTTCATATTTATCTTCAAATGTTTCTAAATCCTGAAGTGTTGTAAAATTTTGTTGTTTCCATTCTATATCTTCCAAAGTTAACTTTTTTATTACGGTATAGTTTTTTATTTTATTAATATTTGGTAATACTATATGGGCAAAATATGGAATTTTCAAATTTCTGTATGTTTTTTCTTGGATAGTTATTTGACAATTATCAAATTTAATAAGTACATTATGACTTACAATATTTGTTACATTATTTTTTTCTTCATTACAATTATGTTGAATTCTAGTATTTTTAGCGTTTTTTATTACAATTATGGCTTCAGTTATTTTTTTAACAGTAAAATTTGAGTTCATTTCATATTTACAATTTTGTATTTCTGTTTGAAGTAAATTTTTTATACATTCTTCTTTTATTTCAATTAAATCATTTAAAGTATCTGATGGATAATACAATGTTTTATTATATTCTAATATTTCGTTTACATTTGTTACAATTTGTAAATTTTTGTCTTTATTTGGAATTGGTTCCATAGTATATTTTTGGTATTTATTTTTAACATATTGAGGTATTCCAATTACAATTAGTATATAGTTTTCTTTAAATGCAACTGCGGTTGTTATTTTTGGGTACTTATCTATAGTTATTTTAAATATATCGCTTTCTTCATCTTCGATTAAATAACGATTTAATGTTCCAATTTTTGAATTTAATATTATTTCTTTGATTTTTTCAATTTGCTCGTTAAAGTGATTTATATCTGAAAGAATTTTTACTTTTTGTTCAAATGCAGAATAATTACGTTTAATTTCATTGTTGTCTTTACGTATTTCATTTACTTTTATTTTCAATTCATTTTGGTTTTTATTAAATTTTTGTGTTAAAATTTTCATTTGATTGTCAAAATTAGTGTTGAATTTCAAAAGTTTATCCTGGTTTTCTCTCAAAACTTTCTGATTTTTATCAAGGTTGGCAAAATGTGCTTCAATACGTGAGGCATCCTGATCGTCCATAACTCCACCTATCCAACTCAACAATCGTCCATAACCATTAATTAAACCACGTTTTTGTCTAATGTTTTTCGTTTTCTTACAGTCAGTCTTTAGTCCTAGTGTTTCACATAGTTCTGGAGAGTTTACAGGTGTATATGGGTTATTTTGGGTTCTGCTCAGTTTTGCTAATTTGCCATACAAGTTTGGTTTAGTTTTGCTTATTCCAGGTAACCATAATGAATGAATTTCATGTTCTAAATGAGTTAGTTCATGGGCAATATCAGTTAAGTCATAATTAAGAGAATGCAGAATTTCAACGTTTCCTTCTATCTTTTTGAAACTTTCTTCGTAAAGCGTCAAGTTTATTGTGTGAATTATGTGGGTGTAGTGATCTATTAATTGTACCTTTTCTTTTTGTACCAATATGTAACCGTTTCCGTCCGCAATGTTGGTCATCTCTATTACCTGAGTTGACGAGACTGGTATCAGTATCAGTAGAAGAATTATGATTGCTGGAACGAAAGGGAGTTATTAACTCTGAATTTTGAAATTTTCTTTTGGCTAAATGTTGATTTTTGTGAAATTTTCTTGTATCATTACTTCTAATGAATTTATTCCTTGGATCTAATTTGGTTTTAGGGTTAGCATTAACGAAATTTTTATTTATATCTCTTCCTAGTCTATTTTTATTTAAATTTTTAATACTGTTTTCTTTGTTTTTAATAAGTGTTTCATATATTTTTGGATTGTTACCTAAACCATGATGTACGTCAATTGGTCTTTCATTCGTGCTTGAATGGATAGTTCTATTGTATAAATGTAAAATTTCTGTCAAAGGGTTTTCATGAAATAAGGTTTCTTTCTGCTTTTGTCTTGCGTTAAATATTCTAAGATTTTCGGCTAAAGTATTATGAAAACGTTCCACATCTGCGTTTCCAGTGTGGTAGTTAGCAGTAGTAAAGTGTATTTGGATTTCTTCTTGTAGAAAATAGTTTTTAATTATTTCTGTTTTAAATGCTGTTTCGTTATCGAGTATTATTTTCTTTGGTTTTCCCATTATGTTCAATATGTTTTTGATTCCATTTAGTATATCTACCCAATTTCTCGATTTAATTTTATCTAATGCTGCATATTTGGAGAATTTATCGATACAAGTTAAATAAAGATCAGTTTTTGTTTTATACCAAACATCCATATGATATATTTCCTGTTGTTTTCGAGGTGTTTCAGTAAGTTTGAATGGTTCTTTTATAGGTTTCCTATCGTATTTGGAGCATAGACATAAATGACAATTATTAATAAGTTTAGCTATTTCGTCTTTGATATGAGGATAGAAGTATTTTGTTTTTATTTCAGAGTATATTTTATTAATTCCTGCATGATTCATTTTAACATGTACTTTCAAAATTATTTCTTTTATTTCTTCATCTGAAGCATTCATAAGCCTGTAGTTTGTTTTTATATAAATTATATTTTTGTTATCTCTTTTCCATTTAATGTATTCCTGTTGGAAATTTCTGAAAATTGTATCATCTGTAAACATTATTCCTACTTTACCAAATTTAGGTGAATGTTTCATAAGTATTTTCCTGTATTCTTCTTCACAAGGGTTCTTTAATTGACAGATAATTGTTTTAGCTTTTTTATATGTTTCTGTTGTGACTTTATCAATTTTACCTTTTTTAACTATAATTTGGTGTCTGAACAAATTGAGTGGTCCTTCGGAAATTTGCATGTAATGAGTATCATCTTCTTGTGCACTATGAATTGTAGCTAAATTGGATTGATTAACTGAGTTGTTTACGTATATTTCAACACGTGATAATGCATCTGCGACTACGTTTTCTTTACCTTTAATGTACTGTACATCGAAATTGAATTCTTCAAGTTTAACTTTCCATCTTTGAAGCTTAGAATTGGGTTCTTTGACTGAACTTAACCATTGTAATGGTCTGTGGTCTGTTTTAATCGTAAAACGTCTACCGTAAAGGTATGGTCTAAAATACTTAGTTGACCAAACGATTGCAAGAAGTTCTTTCTCGATCGTTGAATATTGGATTTCATGTTCGTTGAGAGTTCTGGATGCGAAACTAATTGGGTGTCCTTCTTGTGAAAGGACGGCTCCAATAGCGAAATTGGATGCATCGGTTGTCAACGTAAAATGTTTATTATAATCGGGATATTTTAATACTGGTTCAGTTGAAATAAGTAATTTTAATTTTTCAAAAGATTCTACAAAGTCTGCATCATTTGGGTTTATTTTTGAGCCCTTTTTGAGTCTTAATGTAAGTGGTTTTGCGATTGCAGCGAAATCCTTAATGAATTTCCTATAATATCCGGCAAGGCCTAAAAATGATTTTATTTCTTTACTTGTTCGGGGTAATGGAAATTTAGTTATTGCTGAAATTTTCTCTGGGTTTGGTTTAATACCTTTTGTTGTCACAATATGACCTAAAAATTCAGTTTCTTTACGCAAAAATTCACATTTATCTTGTTGTATTTTCAAATTTGCTTTTCTGAGACATTCGAAAATAGTTTTAATTGATTTTATGTGTTCAACTAGGGATGTAGAAAAAATTACTATGTCATCTAAATACACGAGACAAATTTTACCAATGTGATCCTTCAATACTCCATTAATCATTCTCTGGAATGTGGAAGGTGCATTTTTAAGACCAAATGGCATTCGAAGAAATTCGTAATGTCCATTGTTTGTTGAGAATGCTGTTTTTTCAATATCAGCAGGGTCCATTTCAATTTGATGGAAACCTCTAGCAAGATCAATAGTTGTGAAATATTGACTCTGACCAAGTTTCCCTAAAATATCATCAATACATGGAATTGGGTATTTGTCGTCAATTGTATTTTCATTGACTTTCCTATAATCAATAACAATGCGCCATTTTTTATTACCAGAAGCATCTGCTTTCTTTGGTACTATCCAAATGGGACTTGAGTATGGTGAACTTGAATTTCGTATTATACCCTGTAATAGTAATTCTTTAATTTGTTTTTCAACTTCTTTTTCATGACATTGAGGATAACGGTATGTGCGAGTATAAATAGGTTTATCAGTTGTCATTTTAATTTTATGTTTCACTTCACTTGTAAAACTTAAATTGGAATCAGGTTGATAAAAGACATCATTATGTTCCCTAATGAGTTTATCTAGCATCTCCTTTTCTTCCATATTTAAATGATTATCTCTTCTAGTAATCATTTTTCCCTGAGATTTTTCCATTTCTAGTTTTTCTAGAGATTGTTCCATTACTGTATTATAGTTTTCTGATTCTTCGTCAGTTTTATTTTTATATAATTTATTCACTTTTTTATTAAGTGTAATAGTAGATTTATTATAATTTATGATGGCTTCGTTAGGGATCAAATTGTCATTCCCGATAAGTCCATCAAAATTATCATGAAACTTTGTAACTAGAAACTTCATTTTATTTGGTGAATTAAATTCACTTAGAGGGGGAATAATTGCTTGTTGAGCAATAGGGACTATGCCACTAATTGATTTTAATAAAATTGGTTGATTTAAGTCAAAAATTTTGTCAGGACTACAAATTCCAGGATTTAATATAGAATGAGTGGCTCCAGTATCCACGAGTAAGCGGATGAAACCAAGTCTTGTACGAATTTTTACATATGGCAATTGTAATGAGTTTCCGAGGCTTCTAGCTGAAAATTTTCGGCTAAGTCCTCTTGTAAGTTATTATTCCGATACTGATCAGAATTATCGACCTCCATAGGTTCCTGATTTGTGTGGGAATAATGGGGCATTTGGAAGGTTCTTCTAGTTTGTTGTGAAGTTCCAAAATTGTTGTATTGATTAAACCTGTTGTCTTGGTTAAAACGTTGTTGAGTACTTCTAACATGGTTATGCATGGATTCGGGTTTTCGGTAATAATTATTTCTGGGTACGAAGTTATGCTGAACTGGACGAGGGGGTTGAACGTTATAATATTGTTTTTGATGTTCATGTCCGTCATGTCTGTCTTGTCTGAAATTGTTATTTTTTCCTAAATAGTTTCTCTTATGAGGATTACTGGTATAATTTGTATAATTGCCTTCCTGAACCAATCTGAAAGCTTCTTCAAGAGAACCAGGATTTCGAGAGTATAACATAGATCTGACCGGTTCGGGGGTTTTGCCCTTAAAAATTTCCAACGCGGCACTCAAATTATGTTCGATATGATCGGTAAACGGTAAATTTCTAGTTTCTAATTCAACTTTGGTTTTTGTATTTAATGTTTTTAAATTGTATTGTATTTTTTCATAAAATTCCGCAATTGTGCCTGTGCATTTAAGTGCTCTTAAATCATCATATAATTTCATACTATTTTTATGTGAACAAAAATTATTCATTAATAGGAGTTTAGTCTGGGACCAATTAGTTACATTATTGTGAATTTCTATTAGTTGTCTTGCTTTACCTTTTAGCCTTGAATAAATGGCCTCCATGATTATTAGTTGGCTATCGTTATTGTACCTCCTTACATGTGGTATAATGCGATCCACTTTGGTTATGAAACTGTTGATGTCTTCTCTTCCATCAAATTCGGGGATGCTTGCGACATATTTCAGGGGATCCACGTTTAATGCGAGATTTTCGTCCTCTCTTGGTAGTTCTGGTAAGTCTCCTTCCAACATTTTGGCTTTTTATTTGTTTAAATCACAATCACTTAATTTATGATGTTATGATTTTATTAACTCTTTTAGGATTACCGCTGGTGGGGTCCTTTGGAGTTTGTATTATTACTCTCTTATTGGATTACCACTGGTGGGGTCCAACAGAGTTGATTTGTATTAATGTATCTAAAAGGATTACCACTGGTGGGGTCCTTGAAAGATTTTATTTTTTTTAATGTTTTTTTTTAATTTTACTAGCACAAATTTTCCACTAGTTACACTAATCGAAACTCTATTTCCACTTTCTGGAACATAGATTTTGTTCGAAGAACCGACTGCGCCAATTACGTGTGTGTCCTAGCGGGTTGTTAATAAAATAACCGATTTGTTGAAAGAGGAACTTTTCTTTATTGAGGACTGATACGAAGTAATTCGAATACAAATGAGGACTGCCTTAAACTAAAAACATGTTCGTCTTCTTATACTAAATTAATGTTGATCCTGCATCTGCAATGATGATGCACATGTGCTTATACGTTCGACTTCGATGTGATGTTTATGTTGTGATGCGAATCAGATGTGTTTATGTTACGATGAGGTTGATGCATCCTGATTGTGTTGAGCGAATGTGTTTATGTGAGGATGGGTTTGATGCATCCTGTTTATGTTGAGCGAATGTGTTTATGTGAAGATGGGTTTGACGCAACCATACTTATGCAGCTGGTGAGTCAAGTTGGGATGGCTGATGGGGTTGTCGTAGCGGTGACGTAACTGGTGTTAAAATTAGATAATGGCGTGGCTTTTTCAAAAATTCAACACTCCACGATGATTCGTTAGTCTTAAGTGTCCTGGCAATATGACACCATAATATTTTAAGGACTTAAGTGTTCATTGAAAATCCTTAGAGAAAGTAAGCCGACTCTGATAGAGGATATTAGAGAGCACATGTTAGTAATTTTACTCCCTATAGGTCACTGTTGGGAAAAGGACGGATATGTCGAATGGAATGGATGTACATACTTTCAATGTAATGAATATCTCATGTTTCAATTGATAGTATGCCCAGCGCCCGCTCTAGCACTTACGCCGCCCCGGGCAAGTGGACAATTTGCCGCCCTTCTGTATTATACCATTTATTATTTTTGTAAAAGGAATTTAAGAGTAGCAAGTAGCTCCGAAGCTAAAAATCCTGGTCACTGTGGGACTCGAACCAACGTTCCTGTAATTCAGAAAATAGAATCCCTAGCCACTCTACCAACTGAGCCAGGTATGTCATGCGGTCCACCTAGAAGTTTTTGTCCATATTAAGCCACCTTTCTGTCCAAGCTTAATTTATGACAAGTCAACCTAACAATTTTGGCTACCAAGGTTGATTTGGATTACCTCGGTGTTTCTGGATGACCGATGATACAATCTTCTGATTAGCTGTACAACATTTAGCGGAACTAATTCACAAATATGTAGTTGTTGATAGGTCGAACAAATTTTGGCGCTTTAACTTTTTGTCTGAAGTTTCTAAATTTGTTTGAAGAACATGTTCAAATGAAACTAGAGGGCTTCGCCCCCTGCTCGCTTCGCTCGCCAACCCCGGGGCCGAGGCTAATTTCGGGCGCGGCCGAAATTTGGATACCCTTCGCTTGGGCTAAAAGTTTTTTTCGGGCGTACCTATGACTTGTATTTAATCCCCCTCCTCATTCTTTTTCGTCCGAATTGACAAAAGTTTTGGGCTTGGTTGAAATAAGTGGGCAAATAAAAATATTTACTCGGAAAATTTTATTGGGGTTGCCGGAGCATGACCCCACAGTACGATTCCATTGGTTTTGAACATTTTAGTTGATTGATTTAGTTTGATAAAGACACATTAATTCAAGGTTTTGTGAAATTGGTGTAAAAAAATGTTTCTTAGAAGAACCAATATGGGGGGTTTGGTTTGTATGGCAGCCCAATGACCCCATGGTCCGATTTGATTTAATCTTGTGTCATCAATAGAAATACACTCGTGTGAAATTTGGTTGAAATTGGTGCACAAATAAAAAAGTTTTTCATAGAAGAACCTATTTTGGGGGGCTTGGATTTGTATGGCAGCCCCATGACCCCATGGTCCGATTTTATTCATTCTTACATATGTTTTGTGTCAACAATAGAAATACATTTGTGTGAAATTTGGTTGAAATTGGTGCACAAATAAAAAAGTTTTTCTTAGAAGAACCTAATTTGGGGGGTTAAGTTTGTATGGCAGCCCCATGACCCCATGGTGTGATTTGATCCATTCTTGCATATATTTTGTGTTATCTATAGAAACACATTTGTGTGAAATTTGGTTGAAATTAGTGCACAAATAAAAAAGTTTTTCTTAGAAGAACTCAAATTGGGGAGCTAGGTTTGTATGGCAGCCCCATGACCCAGTGATCCAATTTGGGTGAATCAAACATACAAACTGCAACAATAAGAAGCACGTGTGCAAAATTTCAGCTTACTAGCTTCAATACCCGCCTAGTAAAACGCGTCGCAACAGACAGACAGACAGACGGACATGCTCCAATCGACTCCCCAAGTCATGCTGATCATATATGTATACTTTTTATATGGTCGGAGATGCTTCCTTTAATGCGTTACAAACTTCATGACAAAGTTAATATACCCTTACACTCTATGAGCGAAGGGTATAAAAAGTATTTCTAAATAATCTAATCCCGTAGCTGTTAATGACTTGAATTTATGCTCACATTTTAGGGCTCCATGACACAGTCATATTTATAGTCATATTTCTAGTTATATAATTAAGCCTACTCGATTCATTCGGTTAATTTTTTACACGTGCACTAAACGAAATCTAGTAGGCTTAAGGATATGATAATATCTATTCTAATATATTACCAATATATGACTGTGTAATAGCGCCCTTAAGTAATATTCTGCGATGAAATTTTAAAAATAATTTTCTAAGAGCGTTTTTGAAATATGTATTGTGCGGCCCGCTCAATTCTGCAGACAGTGATATTTGGCACAGAGTAGGTTTTGAGCTTAACACCCCAGCACTGAGCTAACGAAAGTACATATTGGGTGACGCAGAGCATTCTCTCTAGTTGGGCACAGATTTTTGGGAGTTGTAACACCACGTACCCGATCAGCGCAGGGAGGACCCTTGTATGGTTGATACGCCATGGCGTCGACCGGTTCAAAGACCATTCGGGCGATGACATTCCCATGCTTTCGGGTCATGTTGGGTGGCTCACGACTTTTCTTCAGAAAGGCAGTCATACAAGTCGAACACGACGCAAACGTAGGGGCTAGTTACGGAGAATGGCCTTGGTGGAAAATGCCTACGCGCCTATATCTAACTAGTTTTTGGATTCATTACCACACGGCCTGAGTCGAATTGCTGCCTAGTAAGCGGATGGAGCCATCCTGAAGTGAACGGTAGCGCAGGCAAAACGATCCTGCGGCTGGCGAGCTGAATTCGTTAGGTCTAACCGAAATGGGACCAAAGGATGATCACTCCTGCTATTGAGAAATCTTTAGCGAATAGTGGACCTCGGGGAGGAATTGTTCTCGTTTTCATTACCTGCATTTTGGAGTAGGTAGTTTTTGATAACAAATTTCAATAAGCCGGATATCTTCGCCGACGAATTTCCGAATGGTTTCAACGTCTGCGGCTTATTTTTGCTTAGAGAATAAAATCAGAACTATGTAGTTATATCGGGAAAACCTAGCCAAATTCTGATATAAGCATCTTGGCAGAAACAAATTAGGGAGGACTCTGCGGCGGAGAAATTTCGCGAAGTCATCGGGCGAATTTATGCGAAAAGTGAGTGGAAGTTATCGAAAAAGCTCCTCAAGTCAAAGCATCTCAAGGACAAACCACAACTTTCAAAAGAGAATTAATGAAACAGTTGATATTATAAAAAAATAATTTGAACGCGTTTTTTTTATTAGGAAGTGTTATAAAAAACGGGTTGGATACGATATCCCCAGTCACAAAATCCCCAAACCAAAATCCCCAAATCAAAATCCCCGTAATCGAAATCCCCGAAATTAAAATCCCCGAAATCAAAATCCCCGAAATCAAAATCCCCGAAATCAAAATACCCAAAACCAAAATCCCAAACGAAATTCCCCATTCCCCATTTGAGGTGTGATCTAAGAACGCGCGCGCGTTCTAAGATCACACCTCAAATGGGGAATTTCTTCAGGCTATTGTAGATGGTAAATGATAGATGTTAAATGGCAGATGATAAATGGTAGATGGTAGGTGGTTAATGGTAGACGGATGGTAGCTTGTAAATGGTTGATGGCAGATGGTAAATGGTAGATTGTAAATTGCAAATGGTGGATGGTAAATAGCAAATAGTAGATGGTAAATGGTAGGTGATTTAGACTATTGTAGTTGTAATAGTCCTACTATGCAATAAAAAAATCACCGTCGTGGACTGATATACATATATGCTAATCAACGGCAAACTCTTTGAAGTTACACAGAACAAAATCAGATAATGTGCAGGCGAATCGGTTCCAACAATAAGCCAACCAAGTTTTCCGCGAATATTCGTTCGGATGAGGACATGTCTCGACGATGTTAAAGAAAACCTAATATGTTTAGAACGATATATGGAAACGTTTATTCAATATAATGTACTCGAACATTTTGTTTGTGCTAATCAAAAAAAAAAGTTAGTATCGATTTACGACCCTCCTAGTGCCATTTACTATCTACCATTTAACACCTTCCATCTACCATCAACCATCAACAATTTACAGTCTTTCATCAACCATTTACCATCTACCAGCCATCTACCATTTTTTACTACCATTCATCTACCATTTACCAGCATATTTCGGGTGCTTGGGGATTTTATGATTGGGGATTTTGTATATGGGTATTATGATTATGGGGATTTTGTAAATGGGTATTATGATTATGGGGATTTTGATTTTGGGGATTTTTCTACGTTTGGGGATTTTGTGATTGGGGATTTCGTATGGTTCCCATAAAAAGCATATTCCACCGTCTCTAAAAAAATGTGAAATGATTTTTGTGGCTGTCAATTTACTGGTTTCCTGTCTTCCGACATTTTTGTCGCCCCTTTTTATTTCATTTATGTCTCTGGTTTCCTTTCCACTACATCCATTTGATATTGAATTTTTATTTTCGGGTTTTTGCATTTTTTTTTATTCGAATGCTAGCCAAAAAGCCGCCCCTAAAATTTGGCGCCCCGGGCGACCGCCCAGCTTGCCCCGCTTAGAGCGGGGTCTGAGTATGCCTCTTATAAAAACTATCAATGTATATTTAAGCAAAAAGAAGTTATTCCGAAATGAAATTTAAAACACTTTTGCTGTTATTCCTTCCTAAAAAACTTAACTTATAAACAATAGATTTACGGCGTACTTTTCGAAAACAATCTAATTTTATTTCTAACATCTTTTCCATTGAAACCATAATCGTAATGAAATAATCCACACCTATAATCTATTATGGACGTTTAATTTATTTCGTCGATGCATTCCTAAAAGAACATATCTAATCATCCAATTAGATTATTCGACTGGCTTTGAAGATATAATATATATTCAATTAATTTGATATCTTCGAATCGAATAAATAATAAAATAAAAAAAAAGTTGAAATATACAAATCTAGGAAAGTGGATCATACGTCAACCCACATTTTTGAAGCGCCGAAACAACCTTTCAGATAAGAAAGAGGAATTATAGTAAGTTATTGAAAACAATAGGATCTGAGGAGGGAAATCAAATATATTGTTTATGCTATCGGCAATTGCAGGAAACAGTTTTTAGTAATCAATAACTGATGCACATGAAAAACAATCCCCAGTATAAATTCAAAACAGATAAATTTTAAAAATTGCTACAAGCCTCATGATAATAATTTGGCTGCTTTATACAAAAATTATAATTAAAAAGGGAATGACATAAATCAAACTCAGTAGAATCTCGGCAATTCGGTCCATCTAACCCGGAATACCTCATAATCCGGCGCATTCTCCGAATCGACGCAGTACGAACCAGTAGTCTTTAGTCCGGCATGAGTACGATTCGCTTGAATGTTTGTTTTGGGATTAATTTTGTATATTCGGGGACATCATTACTTGTTGTTAACTGTGTAACATTAAACATTGATAAGCCATGTCTTTGCAACAAAATTGTACTCGAACGTCCCGATATTTGTACAAAAAAACTCCCACCGAATCGAACAATATTCTTATGGTTAACAGAATGGCTCAACATTTTTGTGGAATGAGAATTATTCATAAATTAACAAGGTTTTGCAATCTACGTCTTTAAATCCTGCTCTGGTTGGAACACGAAGTACACCAGGAAATTTGAACAAAAATTTGGCCAAACTTCGGAAAAATTAGTGGAAAGCTTAATTTTTGCATGAGCCTTCCTTTCGAGGTCCTAAACAAGACCATAAAAGTCCCCGTCTCTACGAGTGCCGCTCGCGGTGCTACAGAGGGCCAAAAGCCCTCGAAAACAGGTTTTTCTGAATATTTCGATAACGGTAGCATATACGAAAAAGGGGTGTATGGCAAATTTGAAGCTCTTGTGCTTTCTCAAAAAACGATAGAAAAACCGAATACGTTCGCGCACTCCTAACGGTGCCAGGAGGTCTAACGGTATTTTTAACAAGGTTTCACGAAAGTATCTGTAACGGTAACTCGTACTAAAAACTTTTGTAACGAAAATTTGTAGCCTATGAAATACTGAAGAAAGTGGCCAAATTTCATATTAATACATGCAAAAGGTGCAAAAAGGTGCTTTTTTGGGTTTTTCGTGAATGACGCTAAGACGGGGGAGTGTGCTCTATGGTCTTCTAGGAGAAATCTGTAGGTTGTGTGGCTGTTAGTAAGACGCCAAAAGACCCCAAAGATGAGAGCCCCCCTAACGAAGTTATGAGGGTCCAAACATTCAATTAAGCAGTTTTTGGGGAATATTTCTATAATGGTAACGTTCACCCAAAACTGTTATATGGTGAATTTGTAACCTATACAGCATCTAATTATATTTCTAAATTTCAGAATGATGCGTGCAGTGCTAAGGGCGCTATGAGGTTCCGAGCCGTACCATAACGGTATTTTTCGTTATTTCGTGAATTTCTTCATAACGGGAGCGCATTCGGGAGGGAACCTTGTAATAATTTGTTACTTCTGAAACCTCAACTTAAAGTTCCAAAACAACTCATCTATGCGGGCACCCCAAGGAAGCTATGAGGGTTCAAATTAAACAAAAAACCGTTTCTCGGAAATTTTTTAATAACGGTAACCTCTTGCGAGAACCCATCTGAGTTAAATTTGTAGCTCCTGTGGCTGTTAGTAAGACGCCAAAAGTCCCCAAAGATGGAAGCCCCCCTAACGAAGTTATGGGGGTCCAAACATTCAATTATGCAGTTTTTGGGGAATATCTCTATAACGGTAACGTGCACCCAAAACTGTTATATGGTGAATTTGTAGCTTATACAACGCCTAATTAAATTTCTAAATTTCAGATTGATGCGTGCAATGCTAAGGGTGCTATTAGGTCCGAACCGTACCATAACGGTATTTTTGGTTATTTTCGTGAATTTCATCCAAACGGGAACGCTTCGGGAGGAGAACCGGTAACGATTTGTTGCTTCTGTAACTTCAAATTAGAATGCAAAAGCAACTCATCTATGCGAACACCCGCAAGGAAGCTATGAAGGGTCAAAATTAAACAAAAAACCGTTTCTCCGATTTTTTTTTTAATAACGGGAACCGATATGAGGCAAATTTGTAGCTCATGTGGCTGCTAGTAAGACGTTAAAAGTCCCCAACGATGGGAGCCCCCCTAAGGGAGTTATGAGGGTCCAACCATAAAAAATGTGTTATTAGAAAAAAGTATCAATATTTAGTTGCAGTATGCTGTTATTAAAAAAAATGGAGCAATTTAATGAGAAAAATGTGCCTGATGATTTTAACATATTTCAGTGATATTAAGCCGAATAAATGAGAGAGCCCTCGCATATCCTCGTCCAAGTTCCTGAGGCTGTCTTGTTTTTATATTGAGCCTAGTTGAAAATCCGTTTTCACATAAATATGAAGTTGAAAACAATAGCAGGATCTTTACAAAGAGATTTCTTATCCAATCAAACCGCTGTGTGTTTAACAATAGGGGAAATATTTTCCAACCGTTTTAGGTTTCCAAATGCTCGACTATTAGATTTTTGATTTTATCACTTGAGGTATTGAGCGATGGAAACATTTCCAGGTTTCCCTCTGCAACATGCCTCTTCGAAAGTAATAGTTTCATGGCACTTATTTATCAGTATACGTCAAAATATTTTCGTCCTTACGTAATATCTCAGCATTGGCCAACGTGAAAAAATTAAAATGTCTGCCAAAATGCAGCGCCAACTTTCATCCTGAAGGTATGCCATGAAACTCTCTAACAGAACGAGCAAGTAACCTACATATGTACAATGGTTTTTCTATTTATACACAAATTCCTTAATTCCTGCCAAATACAGTTAATGCGAAAACAGATGGCAATAATTTCAGAATTTGTTTGTGTTTACAGTATTATTGAAATTTTCAGAACATAATATTTTCACAATTTTTCGCGGAACCGCTGGGCTGGTCTCGTGGAGCCCCAGGATTCCACGGAACCCCGTTTGGGAAGCACTGGACTAGACGACTTGACAGAACGAAGCGATCAAATGTAAAATAAAATTACTAATGTATTTTCATTCATTAAATTACATTGGACGCGGATGCAGATCGCTTTTTATGACAATTGTCGCAAAAACTATGTGTTAAATGCTTTATTAGAGCAGAAAACTCATATCATCTTTTAGGCCGTTTGAACTACGTATATAAAATAATGTGCACTTCAAATGAGAAGAATCATCATCTAATGTTAAATAAATCATATAATTTTAGAATTTCTATGTTTTTTCCTTTTACAAATTAACGTATAAAGTACATAATGATGTATGATCAATCTTCATTTATGCACTACTAAAATACATATTACCTCCGGCTTATGAAGCCGTACAGCAAAGAACAATGACCACTTTCCGGTTTGAAAATCATGCATTCAAAGCGATTACGAGTATAATTTCAATTTGCCCTTCGTCATTATGAAATTACCAGTGTTATCGACATTGACAGAGTAGTTTAGTGTTTAGTTCATGAATTCTTGTATAACAACTGTACAGTAATTGAAGCTCTCTATTGTATTCGTCGTTCGATCCACGAGTAGCTCTAAAAACATCTAAATTTCTACATTTTATCAAATCCGGCGTTTTCCGTCAATGATTTCACACATACATTCTAATTTTGAATTGCATATCGTTTCACGTTCAATACTAATCTATTTTGAATGTTGCCAGAAGAAGTGAAAAAAAATTTGCCCTAATCAATTTTGCAAAGGTCGCTCCATAGACTCTGAGGTCTATTGATTTGTAGTGCTTGCAATTGCATTATGAAGAAGTAGAAACATTTTTCATCAGCTTGCGTACAAGTCCGCAACTCAGTGGGACATTTTCATGTTTTTGGGTCGTTCAACAAAAGTTGAACGAAAGTTGAACGTGAGTTGAACCTAAGTTGAAAGTTACACTTTTTGGGTCGTTTAACAAAAGTTGAACGAAAGTTGAACGTGAGTTGAACCTAAGTTGAAAGTAACACTTTTTGGGTCGTTCATCAAAAGTTGAACGAAAGTTGAACGTGAGTTGAACCTAAGTTGAAAGTTAAACTTTTTGGGTCGTTCAACAAAAGTTGAACGAAAGTTGAAAGTTGAACCTAAGTTGAAAGTTACACTTTTTGGGTCGTTCAACAAAAGTTGAAAGAAAGTTGAACGTGAGTTGAACCTAAGTTGAAACTTACACTTTTTTGGTCGTTCGACAAAAGTTGAACGAAAGTTGAACGTGAGTTGAACCTAAGTTGAAAGTAACACTTTTTGGGTTGTTCAACAAAAGTTGAACGAAAGTTGAACGTGAGTTGAACCTAAGTTGAAAGTAACACTTTTTGGGTCGTTCAACAAAATTTGAACGAAAGTTGAACGTGAGCTGAACCTAAGTTGAAAGTAACACTTTTTGGGTCGTTCATCCAAAGTTGAACGAAAGTTGAACGTGAGTTGAACCTAAGTTGAAAGTTAAACTTTTTGGGTCGTTCGACAAAAGTTGAACCAAAGTTGAACGTGAGTTGAACCTAAGTTGAAAGTAACACTTTTTGGGTCGTTCAACAAAAGTTGAATGAAAGTTGAACGTGGGTTGACCCTAAGTTGAAAGTAACACGTTTTGGGTCGTTCGACAAAAGTTGAACGAAAGTTGAACGTGAGTTGAACCTAAGTTGAAAGTAACACTTTTTGGGTCGTTCAACAAAAGTTGAACGAAAGTTGAACGTGAGTTGAACCTAAGTTGAAAGTTGAATTCAAGTTGAATTCGAGTTGAATTCGAGGTGAATTAGAGTTGAATTCAAGTTGAATTCAAGTTGAACCCAAGTTGAACCCAAGTTGAACCCAAGTTGAACTCAAGTTGAACGTAAATTGAACCCAAGCCCAACCTCTGTTGAACCTTGAATGGCACCCAACACTCACAGGTTACCACCTAGCCCAACTTCCGTTGAACCTTGAATGGCACCCAAAACTCACAGGGTACTACCTGTAATGCCAAAAACGTAACGCTTTTTCGTTGCAATTTTCGTGACGATTTTCGATTTATGTGCCAGAGTCAAGACATAAAAATGTCAAAATATACTAATGTATTTATTTAGGTTGTTATCACTCGGCTCTATTATGTATGTAGTTTTGTTTGCATTGCACCTGTAAATATGTTGCACTGCAACGATATGGTGCAATTTATACACTCTACTCTATTATACACACATAAATAAAATCGTTAGATTTACTTAAGTGAATTATTATCACTTGTCGGTAAAATTTATTAGACAAAATACATACATATAAATAAATGACCCTCATAAATATTTATTTGGTTCATTTTTGTATCTTGCAAGCGTCACTTATTGTTATTGAACGTCTAAGAATTTTGAAAAAAACAAAACCCGGATCTTGGAATGCCCAAAGAGGGTAAAAGGAAAGTGCACTTTCCGCAGGTATACGGATATTATAATATTTTGAAGAATGATGGAAGTCTTACAGTATGAAGGATAGTTTATTGTATTACTCGGACTCCTTTGAATCTCTGGCGAATCAATAACACTTTTTTCTGGTTTCGTAACGTGGTTTAATAACAATACAAACAAATAAAATATGGGTGAATTTTCCAAACCAGGCGAATAAAAATCTGGGCGGAAGAAAACGCAATAAATACCGCTTTAGATACGATTCTGGCTTGATTTATTATTACAGAAACTATCTGAATATTAAGGTTCGAAATATCACGCAGGAGTCATTAAAAATCATCACTGAGATGTACTACACTACACATCAAACCAATTTAAAGTATGTAACTATACAGTACCTACATACATATGTACACTGGTCGGCATATGTATTTTGACATCTCATACCTTCGAGCCCCGACACTGGTTTTGTTCAACTAAAGCCAATTACGGTAAAGGAGCATGGGCACTTTTGTATGAAAGTTGGTCGTTGAGTGAACAGCAGTGAAACTGGTGTCAAATGAAAGGAATATATTAGAGGGTAACTAATATATAAATTTTAGGCCCGTAAACACTGGGGTTCCTGAGAAAGGACGACTTTTGTTCGTCCTTTGGGGCAATTTTGCTGATCTATAACTTTTGAAAGAATGAAGCTAGAGACATGAAATTTTCTACAAGTGGTTTTTACTAGAGGATCTTACTTTTTGTAAAGTATGAATATAATGCGACCAATATTTCCTCTACCTCCCCTACAATTTTTTTAATTTTTTCGGTATAGCTTTCGTCCGGATAGCAGTTGAATTGTCTTAATTGGTCAAATTATTCCCTACTATATACTATATATACTACTGTAAAAAAATCAGGACGATTCCTTCAAAACAAAGGGTACTTTTGATACAAAAACCGTTTTCCCCTATATTCATTTTTTGCCTCTAAATCTGCGAAAAAAAGCTCCAATTAAGCTGATTTTTTGGAAATTGCGTTCTTATTGCATTCTCGCTATGACCTTTTCGTGGGAGCTCACCAACACAAATATTAAGACCCCCCTCCATACAAAAGTCCATTCCTTAAAATGTATTCATTAATGTTATGGGTTGTTATGTGAGTATATAAAAACCCAAACGCATTTTTTTTCTCATCCGCTCGTCAAATTAGTCACACATATGGGAAAAACATACATTGTTTATTGCACTTAAACAAAACAAACATTAAGTGACAAAAGGCTAATTAATATTGTTCATCGATTCTGGAGGATTGAATTCTTCAAATCTATACCTAATCGTACATACCATAAAACTGGCAGAATATGGGCGCAGCTTCCCACTGTTCGCCTGCCTGTAAGACAGTTGCAGTAATGCTCTATAATGGAATGTATCCCATACTGTTCTCTATCAATTAAAATATTGACATAATAAATTCGTTTTCTCACATGCCGCGATTGTATTCGAACCCTTAAAAGCCACACATTAGTCTGCGTAATGTTGCATTCGCTAAAACCCTCATGCCTACACATTTCAACATAGTAAATCCCCTCCCGCTGATGCTCTGCAACATACGACCTAGCTAACTGTATATGATATGTCCCTAAAGCGTGCAAAATCAAACAATCCGCTGTTAATCGAGGAAAGTCTTCTAAAAATGGGAGGTTTGCTTCCATACCCACGAAATTACTTCGATGCCTATTTAAATTATTCATCTCTACATATTTATAAAGACGGATTGATTCGGCTTATTAATGTTTTCATTAATTAGATTAATTATTTCAGGAGCCAAACGATGATCCTTGTAAAAACAATAAAAGGCGCTTAAGAGACTAGCTCCTATTTTAAAGTCGTCAAACATGTGGTGAAGAGATCTATTAAAGTTGGTTTGACGAAACAGCTTATAAGATTGCTTCATCTTTCCGTTCATAACTTCTACTACCCACCGGCATATGATTATAAGTCTTGATCTATTCGCCTGTTCCGTGGTTAATTGGCTTTCTCCCCTTTCCTTTGTAGGCGGTACATTAGCTTCATAACCATATGCTTCTAAAATACCAAAACTATCCCTAAATCCACGATCGAGAATAAAAACGTCATTTTATTTACAACCTAAGCTGTAACCCTTTAACTTTTTACTCATCCGTTTCCATTGATAGTCCGATTTATACGATATACACGTTCAACGTTATGATATATGTATTTTGGTCAAATTGTCTATTTTTTTGCGAGACTTTACATCGTTTAAGCCCAATTAACTTCTTAACTTTTGAAAATAGACTAAATACATGTAAAGAGGATTTTTTCACTACAACACTAAAAATTTCATTTTATAAAATAAATTATATGTAATGATTTCGCAATATAGAAAGAATTAGATAAAAGTAACAAAAACAACATTAAAAATTCACAACTTTTGACTTTGAACGTGTATAATTTCAAAACGACTTCATATTTTTTAATCATTTTTTCCATCAATGATAGTGAAAACTGTTAAGTATATTAGAAAATTTACCTCAAGTCTCTGAGTTACATATCTTTTCAGTAAATGTGATTTTAGTGCAGTAAGATTTTTAATTTTTTGTCAAAACTTAAATCGCCCATATCTCCGATCTCCCATTGTTTAGCTAAATATCGCTAGGACAAACGTTAATGTACTCGTCCCAAGCTTTCATTTGACATACGTTTCATTGCTGTTCACCAAACGACCGTTTGACCATCCTCCTTTCTTTTATCAAAATTAAAGCACATATCGACAGCAATAAATTTGCTTAATATTTTTCCTGTCCTCTTTCGGACTCTCGTGCTATAGAAAAGAGAAAAGATGGAGGCGTAATTCTGGTGTGGCATAAGTATTTTGACAACATTTAACTCTTTGATTGCACACATTTTTTCGCAAGAATTGATGCACAAAATATATTTTTATTAATTTTTGAGTTCCCGATATTAATTTTCAAATAAAAAATATCACCAGTGACTCGAAACATAAACAAAAATCAGAATTTCGAAGATTGGTTTGAGCATCGATTGATGCAAGCCTTAGTCCTGGTTTACACATTTGTAATAATTTTGGTCGTCTCGAGCGGCAACGAGGTAGACGGAGCGTGGTTTCCGCTCTTGTTCCTACGAAGGAGCAGCTCAACGAGCGTTAACTCCTTAGGTCGAAGCGGAGCAGCTGTAGAGCTTTAACTCCGGAGGGAACGCAGGAGCAGCAGTACTATATTTATTGTTCACTTAACTTCCTTATTTATATAATTCAACTATCTTAAAATTAGCTTCCCTAAGCATGGGAATTCCATAAAGCGAACTTTACTTCACTTGATGGAATTCCCATATACACAATTGCAGATCTCGTATTTCGTCTGCATATTGTGTGGGAAATGTCGCGCGTAAGAATAAGATACAATGTACGCGAACAATTGCAGATCTCGTATTTCGTCTGCGTATTGTGTGGGAAATGTTCTAGTGTCTATTTTTAAAATTATGTATGCGTAAATTATTTTGCATACGACACATTGAATACGCTACTATTGACTTTTATGTTATACGGTAAACTGTTTATTACCAAACAAAAAAATGTTTTAAAGCAAAATAAAAACAAATATTGGCGCTCTCTGAAAGAAAGCGAATGTGAACTCCGAGCGATGAATGAGCCACGATGAAGAACTCTACGAAAGAAGTGAAATTTAAACCATATTGTGCCGCAAAAAAACCAATATAACTTCCGACGATTCAATGACGACCAAAAGAAGCTTTAGCCATGGAAACAGTGATTTGACCTTAAGCAGCCTAGGCCATTGTAAGCAATATATCCCTGAATTATGAGAGAGCCTTCACTGTGGTATCCATTTTGATAACCAGGTATCCGTTTTTCCATATGAGGCACCTATTTCCAAAACTCGCTTCTTGCATTTTGGAAAATTTCAATGTAGTTTCGGTTTTTGCACATAATTAAAGTATGACTTTGTTTTTTCCCTAAAAATTATACATAATAAACTTCTTACTGTTTGTAGAATATATTGAAGGACAAAACGACTTCAAACATTTTTTCTTGAGTTTACAATCAAACATGAAACTTGGTCAATCATATTTTTTTACAAATGCAAGAAGCGAGTTTTGGAACTCAGTGCCAGATATAAACTAGGCATTTTCTTTAAATATTGATTTTTTTTTGTAAAAATGTAATAAAATAACGAATCTTAGCCGAAAAAACTTTTTCCGAAAGTTGCAGTAGCTTGAACTTTTTCCTTAGTAACAGAGGTTTGCTTTTGGTATGGTTTTTAAATCTTTCTTTGGTTTCACTTTATCTGCGTATGCATGCAATTTGCCTTTTTTAGTTCTAGGCTGAACGTGGTCGTTATTATCTCTGCCTCCGATGGCACATTCTTCATATTCATAATATCCTTTGGTTCAATTAGGACATTTTCCATAAATATTTGGAAGATTTTTCGGTAATTATTCGATTACACATCCCATTTCTGTGATGCATGGAATAGTTTTCTATTTGTTTTCTCTTATTCAATTTTGGTGTTTAATAATGAACAGTCTACCGTATGAAATTAAATTCAATTGCAGCGTTTCCAACCTTTAAACCAGGGTTGAAGTTTGCTTCTACGGAGGCTTAAAACAAACTTCGAATTTCTGATTTCTCTCCAATGTTTCAAGCCACTGGACATATTTTCTGCTTGGAATTCAAAATATAAACAAAATCATTAACAAAATTATGTTTTATCCATTTTTTTTTTCAGAGAAATTGGTGTACAATCAATGATTGAAATATTGGGTGAGGTTATAAAACACAACGTTTCGCGCAACGTTTCAAATCAACCGGCCGTTACGGATCAGAAACTTCTCCCTACAAACAGATCCCCTAAGCGCCCCCTTGCGAGGCATAGCTTGATTGATTGACAGAAATTTACAATCTGCCGTCGAACCGTGCATTTCCGCCCTCATTTATTTATTAAACTATTTATAATCAATGTAAAATGTATCTGCATCTCGTTTAAAACTGGAAATTTTAATTTTCGAGCAAAACGTATCAGCTGTGATGTGTCAATTGTCACATTTGTCACTTTCCGAGAGATGGCGATGGGAACACCAAGTCTGATCCGGATCTATGCGTTTACAGAACACAATAGGAAACGTTTCGGAAAACGCGAAACTTTACGCGAACGTTGTGTTTTATAACCTCACCCAATGTCAAAATACTAATGTCGCACCAAAATTTCGCACCAATCTGTTCTCTTCTTTATAGCAAGAGAGTGCGAAAACGGACAGGAAAAATATTGATCATATTTATTGCTGTTGATATGTACTTTGATTTCCTTATAAAAAATTTACCGTTATTCGCTCTAGATAAACAAAATCAGTATCTTGGCTCGAGAGTACCAGATGTCAAAATACATATGCCGGCTAGTGTATGTATGTGTTTTAAAATTAAAGATGATTTTAATGCTATTTGTTTCTTTACTTGCGTCGCATAGGCAGAATGACAGTAACATAACTTACATGTAGTACATCATGTATTGGCGAAAATTGTAAAGGCTCTCATATGTTGATGAATATGTGAATGCTATTTTTTCTATAATTGTTAAGATAACTAACTTTTAAGATATCGATGTGTACGTTGAGACTAAAAAAAATAGTCGACCTTCAAAGTCTGAGCATGACTTGCAACAAAAACTTGTTCCTCATCAGTCATCACTATTCCTCACATATTCAGACTACAATTGCTAAGAGTCACAACGTATGTACACTCCCAGTCACTTGAATAGGGACAAACTTTTCGAGAGTTGTTTATCTCAAAATATCCTTTTCCTTGCAGCGGAGAGGATAACTCAGTATTTGTTTACAAAGGCTATTATGTTGCTCATAGTTTGCGAGAAAAAAATGAAAAGTTTGTCCCTATTCAAGTGACTGGGAGTGTATATCTACATATATACGTTATACGAATAGATGTTGCCAAGGCAATTTCAATCGATCGTTATTCTTAAACAGGGCATCGACACTTTATCGTAAAATTGCATGCACTAGATAAGTCTATTACAAGTCTGCTTGGTTTAGTCCACAATCGAAGTATGAATTAACATAATGTAGTTTTAAGCGAAAATGACTAACAAAAACGCCTCGGTCCCAGTCGGAAGTTGGGTATCCTACGGCTACGACGCCTACACATTTGAATGAAGTTTTTTTTTCGGGTAATCTTCTTTAAGAAAGGCGTTTTTTTTTAAATCTCAAATAAAACTGGAGGATAACTTCCACTTTTTCACCTTCATCAGAAAGAGAGTCTGACAATCATTTTTTAAAGATAACTTCATTTAAATTGTGACCAACACTATAACCCGTAGGACGTAGGTAGTCCATTCGGAGGGGGGTCCAATTTTGCATCACTCTTTCAAGCATTGCGACTGGAATCTACCGATTTACTGAATTAATATTGGCTTCTAAGTCCTCAATCTTAGCTGACTTTTGACTTCACATACCCCGAAGGGGTAATATATCACACGATCGAGGGCAAGCATGCCAAACTTGCGGCCCGCGGTAAGGCCGAAGGAACACAATGTTTATCGGCACAGTGTTCTACCAACAATTTGCTGACGGTTATTTCAGGTTTTTCTAAGGCAGCTTCTTTTTAGGAAAATATTAACCCTCTCGTGAAAATCGATTCAAAAAAAGTTGTTAATTTTGCCTGCCACGGTTGTATTATAATTCACGTTTGAATCTTTCAGGTCATGGAGAATATCTTGGATTAAGATTTATCTGAAAAGAAGGCCAAGTTTTAAAAACCCAGAAATTTTGAGGAAATCACCCGGATGTGAAATTTCGTAAACGTAACTATTACAGCGCCTAAATTTTACTGGTTAATGGGTTTGTTTGACACTACATCAAGTTTCTCTATTTTTAGCTACCTTCCTGTCCGAACTTAATTTATTTCAGCCTAACAACTTTGGCTCCCAAAGTTGATGGATTGATGTTTCTGGAGGACCGATGCTATTCAGATCAGTTATCCAAAATATGGTGCAAAACAATTGAAAAATAGTGGTTACTCAAATTTTGGCGTTTCAAGTTCTTCTAAATTTGTTTGAAGAACATTTTCAACATCTATAAAGGATATAATTCCGGGGTCGTTAACACGGATTGATAATAATATTTTAAATGTAATATTTTGTGATTAAAATGCGAAAACAGGGTCTTTCGAATTAGTTATCGTGCGGCTCGCTCAAACCTGAAGCCATTGATATTTGGCCCAGGCCAGGTTTTGAATTTGACATCCCTTATCTGGGGGGTCAGGTCAGTTGACGAATCCAAAACGCAAAATTAATTTCTCACCAAAATGATGTCTTAACGAGTCCATCCTGCTGAAACCAAATATGCGCCAGTGCGATAGCGCCTAGTTTTTGAAAAAATATGGACTGATGATCCCACTAGCCCATAAACCACACCAAACCGTGCATTTTTGGGGATGAATGGGTTGCTCTATAAATCTGCCCGGGTTGTTCATCTGACAAAATGAGGCAATTCTGTTTATTAACATATTGGAAATGTGCGTCGTCCTGATTAGTCGTGTGAAAAGAGTTGATCTTCACTTAGCCGTTCCGGAGCCACTGAAGTTAAAGGTTAATTTAAGTCTGGCTGTTTCAATTACTGGACAAATTGGGTTTTGTATGCTTTTAAGTCAAGATCCTTGTGGACAATCCGCCACGACAAAATGTTGGGAACGGCGACGAATTGATTGTTCGCCATCTTCCGCTATAGTTGCCTATCATTCAATAAAGAACACTGAGCCACAAATTTGCGTATTATTTTGGCAATAGTGGTCACGGAAGGGCGACCATGGTCCACCATATGATCGTAGAAGACGAAAAACTTGTCTCGCACAACGCTGATATTGATAATACAACTACAGTGCGTACTCGATAATCCGGACTATTTAAAACCAGGGTCGATCCGGACTACAGAGGAATTCGGACTAGTGGAAGCCTTTAATTTTCTCTAAATTTCGAGGAAACGGACGAATTTAATCAAATTGTTCGAAGAATCTGTTTTCTATTTTCGAAGAATTTCACTCTGTTATTCTAGATTTTGTTTTTTTTTTCAAGAACAAAGAAAACTGTTGTTTTTATTTCGGACGATAATATCATTGTTATTATGAGAAAAAAGTCAGATTCGGATTAGAGAAGCTCTTGAAATTCGGACTACAGAGTGTACAATGTAATCTTTGAGGTGATCCGGATTACTGGAAATTCGAGGTTTCGAGGCTTCGGATTATCGAGTACATGATTTGTAGACGTTGTTGTTGAACTTTAATGTGTATAGGATCCTTGATATTGAGGGATGGTTTAAGACTATAGAAATGTATGGTACGTGTTGTAGGTCACGGAACTGCCACATGAATCTAGCCGCCGACAGTAGGTTCTTCTAATGCCGGCCACAGACTGATCGAGGTTTGTCAAACCCCACACAAAGTTGTTGACTACACACGCCTGGGAAGGACAGAGGCGTTAGGAGAATTCAACAAATGTTATTTATTCGTTGAATTCCCCCACCGTCCCTGTCCCTCCAAAGTGTGTGTTGTGCACAACTTTGATCTTTTGTACCATGCGGTTTGCTAAACTCTGATCATAGTCCGTAACCGGCATAAGAAAAACATTTTTATTTGCAGCCCAATATTAATACTTAAGTGTAAATCTATTGAAAATATATGTAAGAACAAACAAAATCGGACAATGGAGTCATAGGGCTGTCATGGAAATCCAACTCCCGAAACTATGTTTCCTTTTAGGATCATCAATCCTACCCAAAACACACATTATGTTCCTAATTAGAAACAGACAAAATTCGACCGCGGAATCACGAAGAAGATATGGGATATTTTTATCACACTTTTGTACGTATGCTTTCCTCCAAAAGCACTACACCGATTTAGCTGAAATTAGGTAGGTGTAGGAACCTTCATAATGCAAGATGGTTACAGACTCCAATATGGAAGGGTGCGTATTGTAGGTCATAGGGCTGTCATGAAAACCCACCTACCAAAAGTAAGTTTTCCTAAGAAAAAGCTTTTATCTATGCGTGCCAATCCTAACCAAAACTCACATGACTATATGTGCTCTTCTTGGAAACACAAAGAAACTCTAAAAAAAATGTTTTTTGTGCGATTCCATATTTTATGACCATGTATCTCAACTTACCTAAAATTGGCTTCTTTTGTTCCAATAATTCACAATAACTATATGTTAATAGATTAACAGGTCGCTGTGGATTGAAATTTCCACAATGGACTAGTCGCTCGCAGGTCTTCATTAGAAACGATGAGAACTCTCCGGGATCGATACCATAACTACGCCAGCCACCGACACCATCAGCAACACCTGAAAAATTAAAAAAAAAATAATTTGTATTAAAAATATTAAACAAAAAAAATGGCTCAAACCGGGGATTTATTTTTGGTCTTATATTTCAACATAAATTGTTTAAAGGTTTGTTTTTTTCCTGTTTATGTTTTCAATTCTTATCATGTATGTATTTCACGATTTATTTTGTCATAATGATGTTAGAATTTAAATCTAGAAGTAAACATTATAAGAAAATCATTTTTTTTCAAGATAGCGTGTCGTTACACCAGTCATATCAGTTATCTGCTTTTTTTATATTACTTATTTCACATAAAATTGCATTCAGTTTTATTACAATCATGATTAACAATAGGAAAAGATGTCGAAAAAAAGTTTAGTAAACATTAAGCGTGTTTTTTTGTAAAAAAGGTGCAGGTTAGGGAATATAAGCACAAAAAAAGATTTGGGTTAAAAGCTGTTTAGATCTATTGCACCAACCATGAACTTTGTAAAAAGCTGAAGGTTCAATGTTGTGATAAATAAATAACCAGTAAATTAACATGTCTTACAAAAACAACAATGAACATTTAACCAATGGTTTTGATATTAGCTCATACTTTTTCGTGTTAGAGCGCCTCTGGTTGTCACGTCCCGGAAGAATTGTTACATTCTTCCGGGTTAACTTTGGTCAGAGTACGTACCCTCGATACATTACTGGGTTTATCTGGGTTATGTTGTTATTGTAACCCCATGTAGTTACCCTAAACTAACCTACACCCGAGCACAAAAAAACACGCCTATTTTTATTCATCAGTCAAATGTATCGAAAAAAACCTAAATAAAAAGAATGACTAAATATAGCTTGTGATTCGACATTGCCTCATAAAGCGTGTTTTTTTGTAAAAAAGGTGCAGGTTGGGGTATATAAGCACAAAAAAACGATTTGGGTTAAAAGCTGTTTATATCTATTGCACCAACCATGAACTTTGTAAAAGGCTGAAGTTTCAAAGTTGTGATAAATAAATAGCCACTAAATTAACATGTCTTACAAAAACAACAATAGGCGTGTTTTTTTGTGCTCGGGTGTAGGTTAGTTTAGGGTAGGTTAGGTTAGGTTAGGTACAGGGGCCGCCAGATTTGCACCCAGCGCACTTAGACCAGAATTTGGTCCATTGTGATACCACCGAGAGAATCATGTCTCTACTAACTGCCTAAGCTAGGAACCAGCCCGTGCTCACAATATATTTATTGAGCAGTATTGGGCTTACATCCCGAAGATCATCGGTGTCGTAGAAATATCTAGAGCCCAGAAAACGCATTCGTTTCTCAGCCAGGGCGGGGCAGTGACAAAGTAAGTGATACACACTCTCTTCCTCTTCTTCGTCATCACAACTTCTGCAAAGGTCGTTGTGAGGAATTTGGAGTCTCCTTGCGTGCTCACCAATAGGACAGTGCCCTGTTATTACTCCCACCACACTGCGTATATGCTTTCTGTCTAAGGAAAGTAGCATGGTAGAGCGGACCTTGTCTAGTTTTGGCCAGATCATTCTCGTCGTTGCGCAAGTCAAGCCGTGAATCCATCTTGTGTTGGTTCTGCGTTCTGTAGCGGTGTCTAGTATCAATGCGCAAGCCGCAATAGGTGTTTTCAAGGTGGCGTAACCGTCTTCAACTCTACCTGCTGACGCATGCCGGGCCAAGTCATCTGCATTGCGATTACCTGCAAAGCCACTATGGCCCGGTATCCAGCATAGCGTAATGTTGAAGAAGCTACCCATTTCTTTAAGTGCTGAGCGACACTTTTCAATAGTTTTTGATGTGGTCAGCACTGAATCAATTGATCGAATTGCAGCCTGACTATCTGTGAATAAGAAGACGTCCCTACCAGTGACAACGTGACAGCCCAACCAAGTTAGGGCTTCCGAAATCGCGGAGATCTCCGCTTGGAGGACGCTACAATAACTAGGGAGGCCGAAAGACAAATTAATATTCAATTCATCCGAGTGTATTCCTATACCAACTCCTGCATCTGTTTTGGAACCATCAGTATAGATTGAAATGGATCCACTGACCAAGTACCTGTTACTATCCCAAGATTCCCTTGAGGGGATCAAGCTACAATGGTTCCTACCAAAGAAGTAATTGGGAACAGTGTAGTCAGTAGCTGGGGGCAGGTTAAACTTATGAAGTATCGCTGAATGCCCATAGTCCAGCGCTCGCCACACACCAGTTTCACGTAGGCGTAAGGCCACGTTAGCAGCTATTCGTTGGCCGAAAATGTCCAATGGGATCAGTCCCAGGACCATATCTAATCCGAATGTAGGAGTAGTTCGAAAAGCTCCTGTAATAAGAAGAGAAGCCAACCTTTGAACTTTAGTGAGTAATTTATAATAGGTAGCTGTTCTGAGTGCTATCCACCAGACACTAACTCCATACAGCAAAACTGGCCGCACTATAGCGGTATACATCCAATGCACAACTTTTGGCTGTAGGCCCCAGGTTTTTCCGATAGCTTTCCTACACGAATATAGTGTTACAGTAGCTTTATTCACCCTTTCTTCGATGTTGGGCTTCCATTTTAGTTTCTTATCAAAGATAACGCCGAGAAATTTCGCGGTTTCAGAAAAATAAAGTTGAAAGCCTCCTAGTCTGGGAAGGTTAATGTTAGGAATTGTACGCTTTCTTGTAAAGAGGACTAATTCCGTTTTAGATGGATTAATTCCAACTCCACTGAGATCTGCCCAATCCGTTAGGATATCTAAGGCGTTCTCTAATAGCCCGCTAAGAGTATCAGGAAATTTGCCTCTAACGGCAATAGCAACGTCATCAGCATAAGCAGTGACTTTGCATCCTATTCCTTCCAAGTTCAAAAGTAATTTATTTATCGCTAAATTCCAAAGTAGAGGGGATAGAACCCCTCCCTGTGGGGTACCTCTAGAAACATATCTACAAACAGACACAGCGCCCAAATTGCTTTGAATACGTCTAGAGGTAAGTAACATATCCACGAGGGTGCAGATTGGACCTTCAACCTGTAGATCAAGAAGAGCACCCGTGATCGCTCTGGGTTCAATATTGTTAAAAGCCCCCTCAATATCGAGAAACACCACCATAGTGTATTCTTTATGATGAAGAGATTCTTCAATATAACTAACCAGCGAATGTAAAGCTGTGTCAACCGACCTCCCTTTCCAATATGCATGTTGTGACATAGATAATAGGTTTGGTGAAATGGTCGTCCGTAGATGAAGATCAATTAATCTCTCTAGCAGTTTCAGCATAGTCGATGAAAGGCTAATGGGCCGGAGGTCCTTTGGACTCGCATGTGAACTTCTACCCGTTTTGGGGATAAAAGTAACTCTCACTTCTCTCCAGATAAGAGGAATGTGTACTAAATCCAGGCATGCTGTAAGTATGCGCTCTATCCAAGGATACGCAATGTCTACACACTGTTGCAAGTCCGCTGGTATAATACCATCAGGTCCAGCTGATTTAAAGGGATCAAAGCTTGATATCGCCCACGTTATCTTCTCGCGGTTAAGAATAGATGCCGTGTCGCATGACTGTATGCGACTTATGGGGAAGTCAGGTGGAGCGACGGCTGAGCTTCCAGGAAAGTGTGTATCAAGCAAACACTCGATAGTTTCGTTACATGAAGACGTCCATGATCCGTCCTCTTTTAAAAGAAAGCTAGGCATAGATGGGTTAGACGCCAAAACTTTCCTGAATCTAGATGTCTCAGAAGACCCCTCTATTTTCTCACAAAAACTTCTCCAAGCGCTACGCTTGGCTCCTCTTACCTCTTTTTTGAAAGAACTGAGATGTGTCTTATAGGATTGCCAATCCGACTCGAGTCTTGAGGCCTTAGCTTTATTAAAGCTTCTTCTACACATGACTCTTAGTTCGGAAATCTTAGAACTCCACCAAGTTGGTTTTTTCTTACCTGAATGTGAGATACCAGGACATGATGCAGTAGTCGCAGTCCTCATAGCATCAGTGAAGTGGTTCACCATATCGTCCAAGTTTAGGGTAACTACATGGGGTTACAATAACAACATAACCCAGATAAACCCACTAATAGGCGTGTTTTTTTGTGCTCGGGTGTAGGTTAGTTTAGGGTTACTACATGGGGTTACAATAACAACATAACCCAGATAAACCCAGTAATGTATCGAGGGATACAGATGTGACAACCAGAGGCGCTCCAACACGAAAAAGCATGAGCTAATATCGAAACCATTGGTTAAATGTTCATTGTTGTTTTTGTAAGACATGTTAATTTACTGGTTATTTATTTATCACAACTTTGAACCTTCAGCTTTTTACAAAGTTCATGGTTGGTGCAATAGATCTAAACAGCTTTTAACCCAAATCGTTTTTTTGTGCTTATATACCCTAACCTGCACCTTTTTTACAAAAAAACACGCTTAATGTATCGAGGGTACGTACTCTGACCAAAGTTAACCCGGAAGAATTCTTACAGATGTGACAACCAGAGGCGCTCTAACACGAAAAAGCATGAGCTAATACCAAAACCATTGGTTAAATGTTCATTGTTGTTTTTGTAAAACATGTTAATTTACTGGTTATTTATTTATCACAACTTTGAACCTTCAGCTTTTTACAAAGTTCATGGTTGGTGCAATAGATCTAAACAGCTTTTAACCCAAATCGTTTTTTTGTGCTTATATACCCTAACCCGCACCTTTTTACAAAAAAACACGCTTAATGAACATTGCGGTCGGTTTATCGCAGCACTCAACCTCCCACAGTAAACTTTAACCAATGGTTTTGGTATTAGCTCATGCTTTTTCGTGTTAGAGCGCCTCTGGTTGTCACATCTGTAACAATTCTTCCGGGTTAACTTTCGTCAGAGTACGTACCCCCGATACATTACTGGGTTTATCTGGGTTATGTTGTTATTGTAAACCCATGTAGTTACCCTAAACTAACCTACACCCGAGCACAATAAAACACGCCTATAGATTAAACATCTTAGTTTTGCATATACAGGGCGGATATCGTTGGTTGTTGGCAGAGTCGCAACAGCGATGTCGGACGAGTGGAATCAGACCATGGCGTCATGGGCCTTCCATAGAAACCCCACCTTCAAGACTCGGTTCTTCTAAGAAAATATGATTTATCAATAAATATTAACCAAATATAACGTGTGCGCCATTCCGTTCGCTGCATCAGTTGGCGATATATGAAAGAGACAACTACCCCCTCGCAGCAGACTCCATCCACACAGAGTTTTACGACGTGCTCACTGGGGGGCAATGGGGAAAGCCATTCGAAAACCCGACGAGCTCAGGCAAATCCTCGAGTCTGGAGGATTTCACTTGCGAAAGTAGATGGCAAACAATACCAACTTACTAGCTGACATTCCAGCCAATGACGTTGAAACAATGGAAATTTTGCAGCTCAATTTGGATCAAGGCTACAACCCTTTAGGACTCTTATGGAATCCTTCCTTTTTGTATAGAACCCAAAAGAATAACTGGCCAGGCCAGGTCGAAGATATTAATGCAAACGATATGGAAACACGGATTAGATGGGGACGAGAAATTATCACTATGGATATTCTACCGAAATCAAGGCTTATATAGAGCAGTTAGGAGAGGTACGGATACCAAGATGGATCAATCTTGGAAGTAAATGGATTTTATGACGCGTCCATGGATGCCTATGCAGCGTTCGTTTATATAGTTTCGAGGAGTTCAGGCGAATGTCAACTTGGTACCAAGACGAAGGTATCCCCGACCAGGAAGCAAACCATCCTTGAACTTGGAGCGTGTGGAGCGTTATTACTAGACAAGTTTGTTAGTAAAATCAAAGCATCGTTTCCCTCGTACCTGAACATAACCCAAGCAGTATTAGCATGGTTTGGAGGAAACCCGAATAAATGGAGCACATTCAATCGAACAACACAAATATCGAAAAGGTGTCAACCACTACATGGAGATATGTTGCAACAACTGATAATACCGCAGATTTGGCAACGAGAAAAATAAGTACCCGACAGTTGATGGATAGTGAAATATGGTGGAATGGCCGATCATATGATTAAAAGCTTATGAACAGCAATGACCTGGAAGTAGTAGAAGTCCGTCAACTGACCTGGAAATTAAGAAGAGCTCAATAAGATGTTTCGCCACCAGTAGCGACAGGAATCCTCGAAAAATTCTCATCATTTGTTCGCCTTATTAGAACAACCGCCTATTTCATACGGTTCATAGGACTTGCCCCTCAAAGTAGTGCAACCACAGAGGATATTTAAGCACGCAAGAATTGGATTACACTATAGGATCATATGGATCAAATTCGCTTAACAATCTGAATTCGAATCAGAAATAAGCTTATTGCAACGAAAGGAACAACTGAAGACTGTATTAGCCTTAATCCCATCATTATAGAAGGACTACTTAGCATTAGCGGACAACTGGGAAATGCAAATCTAAGCGACAACGAATAACCGATAATTTGGCCAGCGAATGGACGCTTTACACGGTTACTATTCGAAAACGTACATAAAATGACGTTGCATGGAATCCAGCTCATGTTAGCTACTCTGCGAAAGCATTATTGGGTTTTGAAAGCACGGAAACCAGCCGTCAAGTCAGCTATTCACAATTGTGTCGTATGTTTTCGAAATCGTCCGAGAAGCTAAACACAGCTCATGAGATCCGTGCTAGCGCCATGTGTCAATATGGCTCGTCCGTTTTCCCATGTCGGGATGGATTACTGCGGCCCCTTCAATATCAAAGATTGAACTGGAAGAGGAGCGAAAACGCACAAAGCGTATATCGCCGTTTTTGTAAGTGCGTTTCCTTCTAGTAAAGCTTGAAAACATATCCAGCAACGGATGGAATTGAAGCACTACATGATATGGCTGCCATAGAAACGCTACTTTCAAAATCAGGTTCGCCAATGCATTTATTATTGTTTTAAAACAACTAGTTTCGTCTAATTGGAAGATTTGTTAGCTATGAAAAGGTTTTTAATTAAGTATTGTAGCTGTTGTAATTTTGGAGATATTGAGGCTTTAGTAGTTTATGAAATTGATTTTCAATAATCTTTAAATGCATATTTCGGCTGGATTAACAACACGGAGTATATCTCGAACAGTTTTTTTTGCTGTAAATCATATTCCGGTGCATTTATGATATAATTTTCGGACACCCTGTATAGAATTCATCATCGCATTTTGCCAGCTTACTCACTACTCATTGTCATAAGATAAATCAAATTAACTTTTGTGACTACATAAAACACTAACCGCATCCATGTTTTTTTCTGGATTTATTTTTTGTAGCGTATACACAGAGTTGAAGGCACTTGGTATTGCTTTATCAAAAATAAACAGGCTTTGTAAAAATAGAGCAATTATGGATTAATTCTAGGAAAATGTTTATCCAAAGTTCAGATTTTTAACTGAATAGGTAAATCCCTCTTGATTCGACATGTCAAAATAACAAGATTTTAAATCTTGAATATAATGCACATAATATAATAATTATGCCAATAAAAGTATTCCACTTAAAACCTCTCGATTTCAAACTAAAGTTGATTTCTAGTCGCTATTCTTCTATTGATAGATTGAATACTGTTCAAAGCTGTTCTATACAGTAAAACTCCGATAATCCGAATTTCGGAGTTATAGTGAATTTTCACTGTCGACAGGATTCATTTACACCTAACGGAAACTTAGTGACATACGATTCAATCTAGTAGGCGTTCTTTAAGTGTGAATTAATTTAGCGTTTTCAGCAAATCCTGTTGATAGTGACTATTCCCTATTAGAAGACGTCTACCGCTAGCATTAGTGCCATTATTGAGACAAATACATACATGCACCATGAACCAAATGGGCTTTGGTTTTAATAAATCTGGATTGTCGGAGTTTTACTGTGTAGTTAGTTGACAATGACTGGACAGTGTCGCATTGGTAATTAGAAACAATATCAATATGCACAATTGTTGCAATTGCAACTACATGTACGGAAATACAAGCCGACCTAGTATTGAAATAAGAACAATAGATTGCATGATGGTCATTGATCACTATCCATATAATGTAATGACAACAAGTTGTTGACAAGTCACTCCGCATCCGCACAGTGCAAAGTACGACAGAAGGCGCCATGCATTTTACTTTTAATCGAAGACAGAAAAGTCAATCGAGTTTGATTTAATAAAGGCAAAGCGAAGTAAATGGCTATACAATGTATTCGATTAATTGAAGATTTTGAAATGGTTCGTTTGAAAAAATACATACATAGTACAAGTTAGTACGTATAATGCAAATTTATCAGAAAATTTGAAACAAACTATGGCCGTGTTTTTTTTACATCGGGGGCAGGTTTGCTAACCAAACCGCGCAAAAAAAACTATCGAGGGTAGCATCCAGGTTAAATTTCAAATTGTCACGTAGACATTGCCATTAATTTCAAAAAATTGCTCAAAAATATTAAAGCCCCGTTTTCACTTTCCAAACGCAAAAGTTAACATGTAATTTTTTTTAATGAAAACATATTTTTATGTAGGAATCATAATTTTGTTAGAATAATAATTCGACGAACAACATTTTTAACACAAATTTACAAACAAAAACTATATTTTTTGCACACACTTGTGTGTTGCATGTAAACTATACCTTATAGCTTTTCATTTCAAAATTTAATTTTTGCTAGTCATTGGAAAACGTACTAGAAAATAATTGGGATTGCATACATTTAGGCGACTTTTGGAAAGCTCATTACATCTGGATAGCAATATAATTTCTAACCTGAATAAAGTCACAGGTTAGCGTTTGTATGAAAATTACCCCGGATAGTGTAGGTTAGCTAATTAAAAAACACGGCCTATGTAGTGGATACCGATTACGAAAAGGCATCAAACACTTTGAGAGGTCGCATTAAGCAGAAAAGCATTTTAGAAATATGTATCCTAAAACGCATCCGAATTATATCTTCAGAAACGTAATCAATATAACTACAGTTTTGTATACAGGGTGTCCGGAAACCGCCGCATAAACGCACCGGATTGTGATTCCTCATGTGATTTCCAGCAAAAAAAAGTTGTACCGAACATACCCCCTTAGCTTAACCCTTTAGCTGCCACAGGCATTTGAAAATTTTTGAAAAAATCATTTTCTTGTACGACTAAAACTTTAATATCTCCCAAGCTAGACTAGCTAGAATAGCAAAATAAGATGATTTATTACAGCCAACAAACGTGACGGCACCTGAAGAAATGGCCATCACTTGCCATCAGTCAAAATCTAAATCTAATAATCGCATAAAAAGATAAATTGATGGTCAGCACCATCACAGTATAGTAAATCAGTTTGCTGTAAAAAGACCAATTTCAGGGTCAGCAGCAGTACATATTTCGACTTTACCACTTTTGTGGTCTACACACGGTAGTCGTCAGCACACGACTCTACTAGGAGTTAGGGTAATCAAGAGAGAGAGAGAGAGAGATATAGAGAGACTTTCGTGGTAGATCTGCCGTTTTTTTTTTTTCTCAAAATTTGACAATCAACCACTCTAACACAAAACATTTCAAACAAAACCCACATCTACCACAATTTGAAATTTTCAAAATTAGGCGCCTTTAAAATTTTTATTAACATTAACTACTAAGGGTATGTTCAATCTTCACTGAGGAAAAAGCTTGCATGTATGTCTACTGCGGAAAATGTGCCGTGGAAAGTTTGCCTTATATTGTCGATGACACTTTTTCCCCGTGAAATAAAATGCAACTGCATTGTTTTCACTCACCAAAAACCGATGTGGAGACTTCTTTGCGAAGTGAGTACCACCAATCGAATTCAATTTGACAGTAGTCTTGACTCGATAATCCGGATTAATTATTGCAAGGGGTAATCCGGATCATCGGAACATCCGGATTAGCGCAATCATATTTTTCTAAGGAAAAACAATCCAAACAAATAAAAAGGCGGAAAAAAGTCGAAAAACGTTTTATTTCTTAGAAATTAGCCAGCAACATGTCATTTGCTAAACAGTCCCGTAAACTAGTACGACACCAAATCTACCATTTAACCCTGAAAGTCTCAAATATCCGGATTATAGAGTCAAAATTGCTGCCGAAATCCGGACTATAGAATACATAAGTAGTGGAAATATTTAGTGGTCCGGATTAGCGTGATATCCGGATTAAAGGAGATCCGGATTACCGAGTCAAGACTGTATTTGTATGGATCTCACGTGGAATGAAGCTCTTAGTACCTATATTCTAAGAGTATTCATACCGTTGCAAACATTTTTTAGAGCACTTAGAAGAATTACACAGGAGAACAATTTTAACACGTTTTTCTGTTTTTTTTAATCTTGCACCTAATTTATAGTAAAACGGCCTCGCTGATTTCAAAAATGCAGTCCGTTTTTCCCCTATACGTCAGGTTTTTGAGATAACGGGGTTTTTTTTATTTTACGGAAAATTACAATAGGCCCCCTTAAATAACAACTTTTTTTAAAAGCTGCGGGGTTGCATCCTTGTGCAGGACCTTCTAGTACGTGTATACAATAAAATTAAATAAACAAAAGAAAGTAATTTGTCGTGACCTGAATTTTTTGTTAAAAGTTGTGAAATTCTTCGGCTATTTTTAAGTATTTTTTAATCAAAAAAGTGTATTTAAAAGCCTCCGTTCGAGTATATAACCCTATTTTTGTGCTCTTAACTTGTGTAATGGAAGCCTCTACTATCCCTTGTCGAAAGTGTCTCAATACCCGGAGTCAGTTTGCTATATATGTGGCAGTTATACATTTCTAAGTCAAAGGGCAAAAAATAGGCCCCTTTGTCCACCAGGCATATCATATGTGTAGACCTCAAGATGGTTCTTCCTTCTCGGTTAGCAACGAGGATATACAAAATATCCGTGCTTTTTGTGTATGTGGGATAGCAGAACTCGCGATAAACATTGGATACAAAGGAATTGGCCCCCGAGATCTGATCTGAAGGCTGGTGATCAAAATATTGTTCATGAACCGCTTGTGGATCGACAAAAAACATTTTCCCGATGTTGCATATAAAACTAGGCCTGGCGAAACAATTTGTAAAAGCCTTACCAACAGAAGGAAATTATTTTAAATATATGCTGTCGGCCCTTCCTGCGCTATCATTCGAGAAAATAAAGGCTGGAGTATTTGACGGTCCACAAATTCGGCAGCTTCTCAGCGATACAAATTTTATGGAATCAATGAAAGATAATGAAAAGACAGCATGGCTGGCATTAGAGAATATAGTCAACAACTTTCTAGGCAATATAAGTGCATCGAATTATGCGATAGTAGTCGAGTAACTATTGGACAGTTTTCAAAGGCTTAGCTGCAACATGAGCATCAAAGTTCACTTTTTACACAGTCATTTAGTTGAATTTCCGGAAAATCTTGGAGCTGTGAGTAATGAGCAAGGAGAGCGATTTCATCAAGATTTCAAAATCATGGTAAGTCGATATCAAGGCAGATGGGATGCGAATATGATGGCGGACTATTGATGTGGCTAAAAACGGGACTGTCCGGAAATTTAACACTCCAGAAAAAGCTACAAACGAACATTTTTGCCATATTTTTTTTTTTTAATTCTTTGGTAATGTTGTTAAGATATAAAATCAATATTTACAAACAAAAATTTTTTAGCGAGTTTCGTTTGTTTTGATTTCAATGAAGGGAAGGTTTGTATGGGGGCCAAAATTTGAGCCCCCTGTATCTCAAAAACTGGACGTATAGGAGAAAAACGGTTAGCATTTCCGGATTCTACGACCAAAAATTAGCTAAAAATGAATATCAAATCTAAATAAACAAAATGCTGTTCCCCTGTGTTATCTAGTAATTGCTTTTTATTTTTATTAATTTTATAGGGCTATGTTTTTTTTTTTCAAATTCTTCCTTACTGAGTAAACTGATTGTAGCGGTTTAATTGGTTTAAACTTAAGCAAACGAGAAGGTTACGAGAAGACTTCTAAGGAAGATCTGTGGAGCAGACCATTCAAAACCTAGGCAACAATACAAGCCGCTTAGCAAAGCATTGGCATTGGAAATTCAAGTTTTAACGGCTGCTTAAATCCTGTTGAATTTGGCCCTTTCTTAAGTTTAATTAAATTTAAATATTCTTTGTTTGAACATTTTTAGCGTTGACGGAGGTGGTCTAGCAAGTATTTTTAATTTTTTTAAAATATGAACAGTTTCTACTACTATTTTCGAAGCAAATCCACCACGGTCTTCAAGAAATAAGTTGAAATAGCGGTAGTACAGTTTCGAAACAACTAGAATTATCTTAGAATTTAGGTTTTGATCTATTACCTTGTAGTACCCAGAGACACTTCACAGTTCACCAGAAGAGAAGAAGTAAAATTGCAAGTAAAAATTGCACAAACAGGTTAAACAAATGCTAATCCTTAAAAAACAATAAGTCAATCAAAATCCATCACAAATGACAACAATCAGCATTATTTAGCTATAAACAAATAGACAAACATAGACATTGTGTCTTCCACATTTCCAAATACATATACGTGTGCAAATATTTAGCACATTATTTGTTTGCCAAGTCGTGCAACCATGTACCAAAAAGATGTTCGCTTTCGTTTCAGCAAAAAATGGCGTAACAAGTACATGAGTGTATTTGGTGATCCACTACTGAAACAGAATAAATACAAACAATATTTGCTCCATAGCGATCACATGGTCAATTTTCAAATTTTAAAATTGGCTCGGGTCCCAAATATATTTCCATTTTGTTAACAATTTTTATTTTTTTTTTGTTTTCATTTCAACATTTTTACTGGCGTTACTATGTGTTTATGTCGATTCATAGACTCAAAACGTATTCGCATTTTTGTTGGAATTTAGCAAGGATTTTAAATGTATATTCGTCAATTTATTTTTATCATTTAGGAGACTATAAATTAATAAGAAATAAATTTATAAGACAATTTTATTTTCTATTTTTCTCACAAGAATATTAAATTGAAGGTGTGGGAAATGTCGATTTGTTGTAATGTTTAGAATATATTCACGTGATTTTTACAAACAATTTGATACAATTATGTGTACTTAAGAATTTTGTATTACATTGTGTAAGCAGACAGTTTGTCGCAGAATTAATGTGACTTTAATTCTAGTGTGTGATGGGAAAATACTTGAGATTATACTACATACATAAATATTAATTAGCTTAAGATTAAACAAAAATAAATAAAAAATGCATCTACTATCACGAAAATGTCTTAAAGTCATACACCAACCCATTACCATTTATTTATTTATTTAAGCATATACACAGAAAAAAATTCCAATCAATGTACACGTAAGCATTAATAATATACCAAGAAATATAATCCAAATATACAGTTACTTTAATTCGAAATATATAAACAAAAAAGAAAAAGCTAAGAAAGATTTACGTTATCAAAAGAAATAAGACGTTGAAGTACGACTCTACGTAAAGAACTAAAATTCAATGAAAAAGGACCTAACTGGAGTTCATCATTCATCATCATCTTAAGTCCTGGATAGACCTGGAGCGTAAATGAAAATGAAACGGTAATGAACCGGCATAAAAACCGTGATGAAATTAAAATTTTAGCTTCGAGAATTGCTACAAAAGCGTTTTACGTCATAAATCATCTTAAAAATAACTAAAAAAATAATTTCCCCCTTGTCCAAATGCATTTTCAACGTGAAAATAAGTCGATTCGGTAGCATATTCTCCGTCGGGCGTGGTGAGTTTTGCAAATGTCAAACCGATTCAATGCCCACGACGAGTTCATCGTGGAAATTATCTAATGACCGGGGAATCGAAAAATAATATATAAAATGGCAGAGACAAATTGTGGAACCATATTCGGATTGTAGCTTATGGAATTCCCCATCATTTCCGACATGTTCCACGACAGTAAGCATGCATTTTCATAGAGAAAATCGCAGCGGACAAAAATTTCATTTCATTCCGCCCGATGTCTATCCAGACCTTTAGTAGAGGAGAATTAAAGTAAATTGCCAGCCTAGCTAAAGGTACATTTTCCTCGACACGACTGCGCGACTCGCTCATTCCATATAAAAACTCGTTTTCAAAATGAGAGAAAAAAGAGTTTTTATATGGAATATGAGCGAGTCGCTGTCGTGCGGCCGCGTCAAGGACAACGTACCTTAATGGCGGATCAAAAACATTAATAATGCACGAAGGACGAATCCGAATTCTAAATCAAATACCTTCCACTAAGTTGGAGTCAATAAGACCGTGACAAAGCTTGAATGGAAAGCATTCATCTAAAAGTATTCTTCGAACTTCAAAGATCGCAAGTTGAGGAAAAGCAGACGGCTGGGATAATTAGTGTAGGGTATGCTAAATTTATAGAAAAGCGTTCTGGTAAAATTTCTTTGTACAGCCTCAATATCATTAGAATGTGTAATTTGATTATTGGGAGACCAAACTACACTAGCGTATTTAAGAACGCTACTAACAACAGAACAAAAGAGTCGAACAGCTGACTGGATACACCGAAATTGCGAGGTACTGCGTAGGACAAACCCTGCAAGTTTCGAGACTCGTATTCATAAAAATGAGGGATATCCTCCCAAGCATAAGGTAAAAGTATAAGATTATGCTCTGAAGTAAAAGGTAAGAGTATAAGCATTCCCTTTTTCTCGTATTCATAATCATAACCGTATACTTGTGACGATTTTCTTCAAGTACGAGTAAAAGGTTAACTCTGAGATCTGAATGACATATCAAAACGTACTATAATATGATATGTCGTGATGCCTTTGATCGTCATTCCATTTGTCATTTCGGTCACGCATACGCATTCAGTTTCATGTGGAGCTCAGTGCGGTAAAAATGCGTCCTTCAAGTAATGCAAGTGAGAGTTCAGAGTCCAGCTTAGAAGATAACAGTACCAGCGAACTACAGTTTATAGCGGAAGGAATTGCTGCTGATCCAGTTATTTTGGAGGAATCGCAAGTTGCAAAAAAAAAAACAAACAAAAGGCAATTGCATAGGTTGACTAATACGAGTTCTTCTCCGATCCATTTTTGATAGCCCGTATCACTGAGATAACTTAAACACACCTTAATTTTTTCAACAGATGATAATGCACCTCCGCGAGTTTCTTCATTCGCACCTAAAAATCTGTCCGCAAGCCACTGTACATTTTCTTCTCCAAAAAGAAATAATGCTTTAAAATTATGTACTTTCAAGGGTTGGTAAGCGGGGCTTTTATTGTTTAACACCTTTTAGATCCACAAAATCTGCCATTATACCAATTTATAATAGACGAAAGAACCTTTTACTTCAGAGATGAGTCTGCTGCTGACCCCACTCACATTTTTTAGAGGATATGCTTTTTGTGTCGAGTATAAGGTCAAGATTATGAATACGAAATACCCATTTACTTTTATATGAGTAGAAGCATAACCTTTTACTCTAAAAGTAAAAGGTTCTGCTTCAAATTTTTATGAATACAAACTAGAGTATTTCCTTCATATTTTGCAAGTACATATAAGCATATCCTCTTTTTAGGGTTTTTTAGAAATTTTTTTTCAAAAAACCCTTATGAAATCGATTTTGTCTGTCCGTCTGACCGTCCGTCTGTTCACTAAATAACTCGCGAACGGCTCAACCGATTGTCATGAAATTTGGTAGGAATGTGTAGAATGGTTACAGTCTTTGGCACATATACCTTAGAAGTTGGTAGGAAGAAGATAACAGGGTGTCCCGAACGTTTGAAAAAAGTCGACCTTTTTAGTTTTTATCGGAGATTGACATATGGGTATTTAAATCAAAGAACTAAACGAGTTCATCTCACATCAGTTAAAATTTTCCAGTTTCGAGTAACGGTAAAAAAGTTATTGGCGTTCAAATTTAAACTTCCTTTTCGACCTCCATTTTTCTAAACCGTTATAGGGATCGATATGAAACTTTGCACAAAGATTGGTCAGTGTGGCGTTATATACGTTAAATATTAAGACTGTTGACTTTTGCTAAGGAAAAGTAAATAACAGTAAATTTGTAAAATTTGAATTTGATCGTGTGTAGCCCCTTTTAGGTTTCCAAATATGAAAATTCTGCTAGGGATGTTTAGAAAATTACATAGGGAATATGTCTTGGAATTTTCATTCGAATATCTGTATCCAAACCGGAAATATAGCCAAGTAAAAATAAATAAAAATCTAGTAAGGGCCTTTCACAATCCAAGGGAAGCCTCTTAAGCATTTCTTCAATGCATATCTTTTAACTTGATGAAACAATGAACATGAAATTTGGGGGATATGCATAGAATGGCAATAGTGTTTGCCACAAATATTTTTGAAGTTTGTAGGACCAAGTTAACAGGGTGTCCCTGAATAGCTGCAAAAGTATACTTGTTCAATACTCATAGGAAAGCTTGCATGGGCTCTTATGTCAGGGGACACAATGGAATCATTTCATATAAGTTGCTTTTCCTTGATTAAAAAAAGAGTAACAGTAGTTTTACAGCCAATAATTCAGTGTATATATAAAGCCAAGCCGGCCTTACGTTTGCCTGAGTTTCTTTTTGCTCAAAGGCCATCAGAAATCTTAAATCGAAAAATGCCTGTAGATTTGCCTTGGAGTACCTACTTTTATACAAACTGGGTAAATAGTAAATCTATTTTTGGATTGGTCTAATTAAAGGTGGAACAGAATGAAAGGCGCTAGCCTTTCATTCTGGAACGCGTTTATTTAGACCAATCCAAAAATAGATTTACAGGAAGCATTCCATTAATGCTGTGCACAATTCTTATCTACTGCTTATAAAATATATGTACAAAAAATATACAAATATATGCACAAAATAAATGCATCAAAATTCTAAAAAAAACCTCGTATTGCGGGCGCAGCCCTCTGTACGCCAGTATTTTTTATAAATACGGCCCACTATACCATCGTAGTGGCCATTAAAGTTTGATTTACTATCAAAACACTCGTAAATCGTCAAATGAGTACACCGATAGGCATACTATTTATGGTGTAAGAAAAAGACAAGGGAGCAGACTTTAGAGACAATATCATATACTTAGAAACATTTTGACAAGTTTAGCCGGAGACCGTTATCCAGACACCAGGAAGAGAGGGTGTTTAATGCAGATTGTAATTGTAAGCAATCGGTGACAGAGGATACCGAAAGATAACACTTTAGGTCATCAGCAAAGAGCAAGCTACGGCAATCGAGGATCTGCGGAAGGTCATTAATAACAAATGTGAATAACAGTCGCGCCAGAATGAATCCTTGAGGGATACCGGATGTGAGAATGAAAGGAGTTGATAAGCAATTATTGATATGGGAATATCGAATGATGTTAGTTTGGACAGAAGTTTCTGAAAACTCACCGAATCAAAAGCCTTCCGAAAGTCCGTATAAACAACATGCACGTCTTGCTGAAGGTCAAACATTTTAGCAATAAATTGTGTGATCTCCAGCAAGTTAGTTGTCGTTGAACGGTGGTTTTGGAAGCCATGTTGACAATTATGTAGTTATAAAATGCCCGAAATTGACTACCAAAAAGTAATTTACGAATTTTTCCTAAATTTTTGCACAAGACGGTAAAAGTGAAATGGGCCTATAGGTTGAGGCTGAAGAAAGATCATCACTTCCTTTAGGAATAGGTAATATTAAAGCCTTTTTCCAGGCAGAAGGAAAATTTCCCGTCTAGAGGCTTTTATTGTAAACAATCGAAAGCGGCAACGATAAAGTAATTCAAGTTTTTCTCAGAAAAATGTTTGGTAAGCCGTCTATTCCTACTTCGCCTTTGGCTTTTACCTTACTGAGAAGCAAGCTTACTTCATCTGATGATATGAGAGGAAAAGAGAAATTAAGGATCAATGGGAAAGCAGAAAGGTTCGGAGGATGCTGGTTGATATACCGAGGAAAAATACGTAGCGTAATTCACATATAGATTGAGGTTCAGGTTCAGTAGCAGTCTTGTTGAGGTAATTTATTTTAGAAGGCAAAGAGGGCGCTGAGCGGAGATTACGCAGGTACGACCAAAACTGTTTACTTTCATTTCGCTGGATGTACTCTTCTACGCAGCAGCACTGTTTCCTTCTTCATATTTACATACACAACTTTCTATTCAAAATTGGCACGGTCTAAAGATAGATAAATCGTCGAATTTAATGGGGTATTTCTGCAGATGTCATGTGTATTAAATCCATGTTTATGAGGCATCAATATAGTAACTGAAACAGTTTGTAGTCTTTTCTTTCGGAATTCGGAATCTTTGGTCTACATACATTGTACTTTGTTTTTATGTTTTACAATATTAAGTGTTTCATGAGGTCTGTGCAAAGGTCAGCTTAGACCAACGAATATACGTATCCACAAACTTTCGGATACCTACTAGATAGAGCTCCCGTTCCATGTAGATATATTTTTATATTTTAGGGTAACTGAGCCAGTTTTACTTAGTTCTTAAGAAAAAAACTAAGACGAACGAAACCAAGGGAAAAATTGGATCGTAGTCTAGTTATAAACTGTTTACGAGAAAGCTATATTTTTCCGAAGTTGTTTACTAAATTTACTTATTTTTTTTTGCTTCACAATCTATTTAGTATTTCTTGCATGCACTATCATGGGACGATTGTTGTATTTTTATTTTCAATGGTTGAAACGTATAACCGGTACCCGTGTCGTGTTGAATTTTAAAATGTAAGCAGTTGAATGACACAGTTACCAGTTTAAAAGCTAGTTTTTGATGTATGTATGACACATCCAAATAGTATACATACATATGTATACGAAGTCTTGTAACAAAAAATAAAACGACCAGTATATTTAATTCGAAATCAATGGCGGTAAATATATACTATTTAAGAGCACTTAAATTATATTCTTCGTCGAAAATACAACTTCCTGGAATTTAATATATTGTCTACAATGTAAAAAAAACTTATACACAGAGAATCATTATTTTCGTAGCATTGAAACCAAACAATATTTTCCTGCACACATTTTAAAAATACATATTTCATCACTCGTATATGTTTTCCCAGACGCTAAATATATATACAGATTCACTCAGAAAAATGAGTCTAGTATACTTTAAAGGTTTTGTATTACAATGAGACGGAGATTTACCAGATTTCTCCACAAAAGTAAACTGATGCTTTTATTATTATAACTGGACAGATCCTATTGAGATATTTTATATGGAATGAAATGTATCCTGCAAATTTAATAAGATGTTATGTTACACATTTTAATAAGTTTGTCCCACTAAATTAACAAGATTCAATGTCTTCTTCTTCTTCCCTGTGCCGTTACTCCTTGTGGGGCATGGTGCGTTCACTCAGCCGTTTATAGGCTATTTCGAGTCAACGTTACATTGCATATTATTTCGGAGTTTATATAATGTTGCAAGCACTATATATATTTCCTATCTGCACATACGGAAATTTTTGGACCACGCCGAGATTCGATCTCCGGACCGGAGATTACTAGCATCGTAGAGTGCGACTCAACCAAGTGAGCCACAGAGCGTAAAAAGATTCAATATGTTTGGTTAATAATGAGCTGGAACCCATTAAGGCAACCACATAACTAGTAAAATCGACTACACCCAGAAAAATGTATCCCGTAATATTATTAAATTAATAAGGTTTTATTAGATGTTCAGAGTGGTCGAAAACCGATTGATTTCGCCGTATGTTTTCAGAAATCACCGAAAAGTATTCACAGTGCACTATTCGTGATTTCATATGACTACCGACATTATTATTTTGCCTATAAATCATTCTAAGTAAATAAAAATACGCTGGTGCAGCCTCCGATAGTCATTTGCAACTTATTTGGTCACTTCAAACTGACCGTCCATTCTTTTTTTTTTTTTGAAAAATTAAGAACAGTGGCAAACACACAAAACACGAAAATGAAAAAAAAATTTTTCGGGTGTCAGTTAAAATATCGGGGTGAGGCGAAATGTGCTGAATAGGGAAATTGAGTTTGGGTCTTGAGTCCTGTGCTCGCCACGGCCAAAAGTAATCATTCTTTAAAAAAATGTGAATTTAATGAAGTGTGAATGGTATAGTGTTATGGGTATCCTCATAAAAAATATAAATTACGCGCAAATCGTTTTTTTTTTTATATAGGATCACCTTTATTAATTCTACAGGATATATCCTATTGGAGAACAATTAGACCATCTGTTTCTTTCAAAACGGTGCAACTATTGGATCTAACGGACCAGACCTAGAAGACATGCAAAACCGAAAATATTCATTTTCATGTTTTTTGTCGGGGAGAGAGGGTATAGATGGGTCGGACCTGGCACATCAAGGCATCCAACAGCTACCATTTGATATTAATTTGAAGTTTTTCGCGACATTCTATCAAAAGATATGGCTGAATATAACTTTGTAAGAGAGGCAGAAGTAGGGGTAGCCGCACCTACTCCACTTTCCATCAACTTAAAGCATATCTCCGAATGAGCCATTGATCAAAATTTCAAGTCGATTACCGAAAGTTATGGCCTAATTAAAATATCAAGGAGGGGTAATTTGTATGGGAGGTAGGGGAACCCTTGGTCCGATTTGGCCCATTTTCAATACCGTCCAAAATTTTACCAAAACAAACATCTGACCAAAATTTTAAAGCGCTAGCTTCATTGTTTCGGGAGTTATCGTGCGATCAGACAGACACACGGACAGACAGACATACAGACATGGCTCTTTCGAATCAGGGACCGACCCTGATAATTTATATATATACTTTGCCATACCTCCGGAGGGTCCTTTGAGGTGTTACATAATATTGGCGTAACAAAAACAATATACCCTATCCTATACCATCTTATGGGTATAATAGGGTATAACAAACCACCATTAGACACTAGCAGCCATTTCAATAAATGCTAAGTAACCCCTATAATTACAACCTTCGATAATTGCAATACTCGATATTTGCAACTATAAAGTTATTCTCATTGAAGACTCTAAATATGCAACGCTAATTGCAATTTTAGAGTCGATATATTTGCAAAGAAAATATTTCCCAATGTAGACACTAAATTTGTAACGACTGTTGCGATTTTAGAGTCATTCTTTAATTTTAAGATGTTCATGGTCTTTACCCGGAAATAGAAAACGGTTTTTATTATTATCTGAAAGAAACGAGTTTGCCTAGCGACACCTATTAGTTTTAATTTGGCCTCCTAACGGTGTTGTTTTAAAAAAAAAACTCACAAGTTCTTTTTGCTGAAACAAAGTGGAAATTGCAAAGGAACTGGAAAGGGGCCATCATTGGCAACGTTGTCTTCGAAATATGAGGTGGATAAATCGACAATTAGTCGAATTAGGAAAAGCGAGGCTGAAATATGTGGCGACAGCGGGGGTTATCCCTGATAAGAGAAAAACCACGCGCCAATCCGAATTCCTAAAAACGGAGGCTGCGTTATATAAGGGGCTGATTCAGCAACGATCAAAAAACATACCGATGTTAGCTGAATTATTGTTAAATGAAAAAGCCAAACATCTCCACAACAAAATTTAGGAACCTTCCACCGGACTTAATGCAAGCAATTGTTGGCTATTTAAATTTAAAAAACGGTATTGAATTCGGCTGTTGAAGATTTGTGGAGAAAAACTGTCCAATGTTTCAGCCGTCGAACCGTTCAGTGAGAAATTCCACTCGAAAATTAATGAGCTGCAATTAAAGCCAGAACAGATCCACAATGCGTATGAATGATGAATCTGGCTTGTTATGGAAGTTATTCCCAGATAATACTCTTTTCCATTTTCGTATTTTTAGCATGTACGAATGCGACCGGGACGCATAAAGTGAAGCTACTAGTGATCGGAAAGGCCAAGAAGCCTAGGGCATTTTAAAACAACCAAAATCTTCCTGTGGTTTATAAAGGGAATTTCTTGTTCATTGATTTTTTTTTTGGCTCAAGTACGTAAATACCTAATCCAACAAGGACTCCTCCAAAAGGGTTATTTTTGTTGTTGTTTTTCTGTACAAAAAAACCGACTCGTAAATTGCAAAATTTCGGAAATTGCAACTACCCTGTGCATCAATTAGTTGCAATTATCGAAAAACAAACATCTGACCAAAATTTTAAAGCGCTAGCTTCATTGTTTCGGAAGTTATCGTGCGATCAGACAGACACACGGACAGACAGACATATATGGCTTATTCGAATCAGGGACCGACCCTGATCATTTATATACACATATGGACAAAAGAATAAGTACACCCGTCAAGTACCTTTTTATGCAAAATTTTCATTCCCTTTTTAAAATTGATTTACTCCAAATAGATAGCCATTACAACAATTAGGATACAACAATGCCAACGGAGCCGAAAAACTAAATGACATCCCCCTATTATCTTAGTCCCTCCCCGATATTAGCTTTGAAGTGGGTTTTCAGCTTGGTCGAAATAATAAGTACACCATCGGGTTTTTTAATTTTTTGGCAATAACTTGCTATTTTGCGCAAGGATTTGTTTATTTAGTTATTGGTTTATGCAACAAGCGTTAATTTAAAAACAAACAAAAATACTTAAGGGGCGAAAGACGCATGCTAGGTACGAAAAAAGACGTTTAAGTTCGAAACTTTGAAATGGCGGAAAAATTATTATCTCAATAACGAAATAAACCAGCTAAACATTGTATTTAGTGTGTAATTCATTAAAGACGAAAGAAAAGCAGTCTCAATTGAGGTTAAGTCCATGTAAGGGCCTTAAGGATAACTGTCGATCTCATTATTACTATGGCGAGAAAAGTTCCCTTGGCATGACTGATGATTTTCTCGGCAAATATTGAAAATATAGAATTCCTTTGAAAAGTTAATCGGAGAATGCAAGAAGTAAAGCAGTTTTGGCAAAAAGTTTAGAGCTTTCCATGGCGATGTCAAAAAGTGTTGACGGTACAAGAAAATTTTTGAGAGATAGTTCTTCTTGTTCCAGACCAAACAATGAAAACTCACTGAATATTCTGTTTTATTTATGAGATCGTAATAAATTTGATTGGAAACTACTCTTATCGTAATATTCTTCATTCAGGAAAAAAATAATATGATATACGCTACCTTAACTGGCTATTTCCCATGGAGGCGAAAAAACATGGTCTATGGTTTGATTTTCATAGTCTGGTTTCGTTCAAATATACCTAATAACCGTTACAATGAGGCAATTTCCATATAAGAAATGTTAGTTGAGAGTCCTAGAATATTTTGCTGATGAACCCATACACTTTAAATGGGGATTTCAGCAGGATATTAACCCTAACTATACCTCACAAACTGGTCAAGGATCCGCTTCAACCAAATCGAGTGGCCTGGCACGTTGTTAATAGAAGTAAATGGAATCCGGAATGTTTAGGGAGAGTTGAATCAATGAACTAGAAACAAAGTTTTCACAAAACGGAAAAATTACGGAATTTCGTGGAAGTAACTGGATATATGGATGTATGGGAACATGCCATTAGAATTATCTCCAGAGGGCCAACAAAAACCTTTTTGTTTTTCAAAATAAAGAATCATTTATTTTTAAATAATAAAATAAATCAAATTCTTGTCGAATCAGAACATAATATTTTAATTAAAACCAGTTTTAATCAAATTAACTGATATGTTCTTATTATTTTGTCCAGCCTATTTTAGGCAGTTCGTACTTTTCCAAGGTAAATGAAAGCTGTTATTTATTATAATATGCTAATTTACATATTATTTGATTCCTCACCAATTAAGTATTTAAATCTTTCCATATGATTTTATTTACTCAAATAACTCTTTGGCTACAGGGTGATAAAAAAAAATTCGTATGGGCGTATGTACTTATTTTTTTGGCCATATGTGTATATACTTTGCCATACCTCCGGAGGGTCCTTTGAGATGTTACATAATATTGGCGTAACAAAAACAATATACCCTATCCTATACCATCTTATGGGTATAATAGGGTATAACAAACCACCATCAGACACTAGCAGCCATTTCAATAAATGCTAAGTACAGTGTAACCCCTATAATTACAACCTTCGCTAATTGCAATACTCGATATTTGCAACTATAAAGTTATTATTTTTTGGACTTACCGGCTATAGCGTTTTCCCGGTTATAGCGCTTTTTGGGCTTGAACCCCAGAAGAGCGTTATAACGAAGTTTCACTGTAAACGCTAATCGGCTTACATCACGCTTTTCGAATCTTACTCAATAAACTCCTGGAAAAAACACACGTTTTCTTAAATTCGTGTCATTCTCAATATGTTTTTTTTACAATTCGATAACACAGTCAATAGCCAAGTCCCTTCCTTATCCAGCTGCAAGGACCCGCATTTAAACAAACACAATTTGGCCGATATGTCATCAATCATCATATAAGCAATGGTGGATGTAACCGTAAAATTCAGGCGAGGCGGTTGAAAGATATTGATAGAGGGGGAGATTACTAAAAATCATGCAAGAATTTTGCTATTGTTTTGTCACTTACTCTGAAATATAGAGCATATGTACGTATACTGAATTTTATATGTGGCAAAACTCACACAAATTTGTCTTGTATTGATTAAAATATAGAAAGCCAATGCATATGAAAATATGTAATCGAATTGCTCCCTCTTTTCTTTAACCCGGGAACACTAACCTCACTATGAAAATGATGGTACTTGTTTTATATAAGAATAATACGAATGTGTGTATGATAATTGAATAAATTGTAAATATAAGCCAGAGACCAAGTATGTAAAGTACATAATATAGGTGGTTATTACTAACGTGAGTCTGCTTCCTCCGACATTCGGTAGAGAACCTGTTTCTCAAGAAATACATGGGTAGCGAAACCCGATGGGCGTACCGCGCTTTTTACGAAAAATGTAAATCTGCGTCGAAGGCGTCAAAATGACTCACATTAGTGTTCCCGGGTTAATATTTCAGACGGACAATCGATAAAAATACATTGAAATGCAACAATAGAAATATTATGTCGTTTATGCATCGCACGCAAGAAGACAAAATGGTCGAACTCTATCACATTGTAAAATTGCCTTTTGGTTCATTGAGTTTTTGCCTCAATACTGTTGTCAAATATACAAAGGGTATCGTCGTTTGTATTTTTAAATTCGAGTCAGCTGAGTTAGATGACTCTTTATAGATTGGATAAATAAAAACGAAGTTTGTACAAGTGACTTTGAATTGCATTAAAAAGGGCTAAATGCGTCAGCCGCTTATATCGTTTACGAAGTAAGATTTAAAATGTATTATAGAAGTCCTAAGAACGGCTAAATGGAATTCGCAAATAAAGCACAAAATATCAGATTATTTAATTATTCATATAAGAAAACAGTCGAGTTGGCGCGACTAGCACGGTGGTAGATAAGTCGGCACTCCACTCATGTAAACCGCGCTTTATAGATTTTATATGCATATAGTTTATGGGACCCCTCTCAGCAATCAGTCTTGCCCATATATGTATAGCCCGTTAGTTGTGTGTAGTGGAGGTAGGAGATTCTCTAATCTTACTTACCACTAATAATAAGAGAAAATTCCGCAAGCGATATTCTATTCAAAGTTAGTAACCATTCGTAATTGAGCTTCCCGTAGAAGCATCCTATTGCCTTAAATGAAATGAAAACTAGGGTTAATTTTAGGCCAAATTTACTGAAACTGGTCCTGCAATTTGGCAAAATTTATGCCAAAATTGACCAAAGATTAACCCTTATTTTTTCATTTATGCCACCAAAACTGTTAGAAATACTGGAGCTAGAAAAAAAAGGTTGTAGGAGAGATATGATCGTTAGACTATGCCCCAATTTCTAAAGATTCGTACGAGCACCTCACCTTGGCAGAAGCTAAAGAAAAATTAAGATAAAAAAAATTGGTTTTTGGGTCAAATTACAAAAATGTTACTATGAAGCTCTCTAAAAACAAAACCGCTTATCAGATTCTAGTGCGCTCAGTTCTGTTTTGTTAGGAAAATTTGTTGGTTGTGATAATCATTTTGCTTCTGTATATTAACCACTAGTCCAGTCATATTAGCATTTCAAATATAAAAAATACAGTAAGGCTAATTTTTGTTGGTAAAAAAAAAACAACAAAAGTTAGCCTTACTCTATTTTTTCCCATTTGGAAGCCTGAATTGGGATATTTTGACGGGACTACACGCTCTGTGACTCACTTGGTTGAGTCGCACTCTACGATGCTAGTAATCTAGAGGTCCGGAGATCGAATCTCGGCGTGGTCCAAAATTTCCGTACATGTGCGGATAGGAAATACGAGGGTGGTTCAATAAGTACCCGTGTTGAAAATGAAAAAAAAACAACGTCTCTGCCATATTTTTAACCCCTCAAAAAAATAGGATTTGTCGTATTCGCCAAAATACGGCGATGACTTCCTCGTTTGAGCTAATTTTTTTCCCGCGAGCCATTTCTTCATGTTAGGGAACAAGAAGTAGTCGCAGGGAGCCAGACCGGGTGAATAAGGAGAATGCGGCAGCAATTCATTACGCAATTCATGCAGTTTGGCGGCGACGACTTCGGATGAATGCGCTGGTGCGTTATCGTGGTGAAACAACACTTTCTTTTTCGCCAAATGCGATCGTGTCTTTTTTGTCGAAGCGGTCCAATAACTCACTGTGATCGTTCTTCCTTTTTCTAAAAAATCTATAAGGATGACGCCCTTCGCATCCCAAAAAATCGTCGCCATGACCGCCATGACATGATTTTCGGCCGATGGAATCGTTTTGGCCTTCTTTAGAGCAGATTCACCGTTGAACCAATATCTAACGGTGGTCATAGACGGCGAAGTGTCCCCATAAATAGCATCCAACTTCGCTTTTATCTCCTCGCATTTTTTTGATCCAAAAACAGAAATCGAATTACCGAACCATACTGCTCTCTTTCCATCTTATCGAAAACTACGAAACACGCGTTACTCGAATGGCTGCCAAATCAAAACTAACCAATAAATTAGTCTGGAATTTGTTTTGGCGTCGTTTGATAGATGGCAGCACACGATGATGACACCAACTTCCCTCAGTACCATCCTTTGTCTTCAAACACGGGTACTTATTGAACTGCCCTCGTATATAGTGCTTGCAACATTATATATACTCCGAAATGATCTGCAATGTAACGTTGACTCGAAATTGCCTATAAACGGCTGAGTTAACGCACCATGGGCCCCCATGTGGCTACACGGTACTGGTGTTGATTTGGAGACATTGAGGTTTAAGTTGTGGAAGAAAATGATTTTTTTTTTAAATCTTTCAATGAATGTGGGTTAAGATTTTGGAGACGTCCCGTACATATTTTTTTTTGCTGGAAATCACATGGGGAATCATTTACCAGTGCTTTATGCGGTAGTTTCCAGACGCCCTGTATATTGAAGTCGGTAAGGGAGAATACAAAATATTCTTAATGCGAAAACAAGTCTGCGATCATGTTTATGTTAATGTATTGTATTAGAACGAAACTCCCTTTAGGGATCGCAGAAAAATCATGGATAGTATGCTTATCGTGTCGCTCAGTGTCCGTGTTCAACTGCATATTGGTATAGTTAAGGTCATCGAGTCACTACTGTCAGATAATTGAAAAAGGTGGACCGCTGGCTTAGGCATGGAAGACATGGCGTGGTAAAAAAAAGAACTAAAGTCTTTTTGAATATTCCCATATCAGTCCTACAAAAAAAATCTGCTTTTCGAAAGGTCAGAATTCTCCTTTTGTCTGTTATGAGCCTATTCACAAAAGTTAAGAGGTCCATGGCACATGTTACCCTATTGGGCAATGTCTGGTAATAACCGCTATAAGTACAGGTACGTTTTCCTCGGCACGGCCCCAGCGGCTCTAGCGACTGCGACTCGCCCATTGAATATAAAAACTCGTTTTTAGTTGATAATCGCTTGGCCTCCACAATGAAAATTATCGTCGAATGAACTGCGCGGCTCTTGTTGTATATAATGCCCGCATGAGCGGTGAACGTGGTGCACTCGCTTCTTTGTAGGCTTCGGGCGACGGCTGCTTGGGGTAGGGTAGTTGTTTCGCACAACGGTCGTATTCGTTCGGCCGATAAACGAATCAGCATGTATATAGAAAGCAGTCACGGTGATCTTGATGCACTTGCTTGGTTGTGGGCTTCGGACGACGGCTGCTTGGGGTAGGGAACTTTCTCTAGAGCCGCTGCGGCCGCGCCTAGGACAATGTACCTTAGGGCATTCGGTAGCTCAGTGGCAGAGATGTCTATCTCTGAGTTGCCGGTGCGTGGGTTCGAATCCCACTGTGACCCATGGATGTTTGTGTTGTCCGTAAAATGCTCCTACGGCAGCCGGTTCTTCGATGTAAATCGTCCCGGAGCTACCCGTTGCTAAAAATGGCCAAGAGCTGCCAAGACCCCCTTCGATTCAAGAGAAAAAAAAATCTCTTGAATCGCTACAACAACAACAACAACAACAATGTACCTTAAGTCTGGCGATATCTTTACGCGGCCTGGTCAGAATCTCAGACTTTCTTTTCCAGTCATACGATAGCCTCCATGATATTACACCAATTCCAATGTTCCGCCAATTACGATTAGCATTCGTGAGATATTGCGAGAAAATTTGACTTTTGACAGCTGCCATCGGAATATCCATGAGCTCCGCATGAGAGCTGTGTTGCAGCTTTGATCGTATCCAATGGTAGTTGGTTGAGAATATCAGAGTGGCTATCTGGCTTGGCAGTCCAGCGACCCGACTCCTTGAGCCTGTCCGCAATACATGCTGCTAGATCTTTGTTCAACAGGTTGATAGGCAGAAGATGATTGGTATGATTTTATTCAACACATCTCTCGGGCATGTTCGCAAACCTCCTGTGATGCCAAGTCATGCCGATTTTTGAACTCTGCCCAGCTTTGCTACATTGTAAGCTCTACTGAGCGCTGGCCACCAGACCATATCAGGATTAAGCATACAATCTTTATGTATAACCAGAGTATCATATTTCGCTTTAACTTCAATTGAAGATTATCTTGGAAGCTTTCTTCTTCTTTTTCTTATTATAGCGGTGCAGAAAGGTGTGAAACCGCTGTGCATCTATGGCTTTCTTAACGCGCTCCTTATCTTCCAGCTAAGGTTTGCGTCTAAAACTACTCCCAGATATTTTGAGCTGGGTGATAGTGAGTTGTTTTAGTTTTGGAAGGGAAAAACATGGTAGCTTGGGTCGCTTCAATGTTTTTAATTCGAAGGAGGATAAAGTTATTGGTCTTAAATCCTTCGCGGCTTCATGCCCTCGTTTACCTGCCTTCGGTATGAAAACGACTCGGAACTCGTCGCCACGACTGGGGAACGTAGTTAAGAGTCAGAAAACTTATAAAGAGTGGTAGAAGCATTGGAACTACAAGATCCTGCATTTTCTGCATCATGATCGGTAGCATGCCGTCTGGCCCAGGAGATTTAAATGGGAAGAAGCTAATAATCGGAGGGTATAATTCTTCAATGGTATGCTTTTTACCAGGTTCCATGCGGCTTTTCTTCGAATACTCTACGATGATGAAAGATTGTAGAGATAGGTTCATCGTTGCGGTGATATTCTCCAAGGCTATCGCGTATCGAGGTGTGCGGCAGACACATTACAGATTTAAAACTTGATGCTCGCTAGACGGAGGTGCATACCGACAATTTTGACATTTTTTATATATTCAATTAATGCAATCAAGCTAACCGAGGACATAAAAGTGCTCAATCTTTGACTTGTTTCTTCACAAATCACAATTTTTCCCCTTTTTCCCAATTTTTCTATTATCAGCTACAGCCCCCGCCAATTTATTTCTGTTCTAATTTCAGATCTTTTTTTCTTGTGTACGATTCTGCGTTGTGGTCGGTGCTAGAAACACCACAGCTTCTACTGACCTTTCAATAGGCATCGCTTCATCTATCTCGAGCTGGATAGAATAATAAATCGGCTGTGGCCGTCGTCTCGCCACTTATCTGCTGCTTGTTTTCAATTAATTGAGCAAATTAATTTGACTAACACTCGCCAGTGACGACGACGACTCAGTATCGAACAATTTGATTAATTAGATCGCACAATTGCGCGGATGCAGTGGCTCGTCATCGTCATCACGGGGATGATGAGATGCGACAGAGCCAAAAGATAGAAGTCCACGGGCGACAACCGCGTCGTAAAGCGATCATGTGCCCAGGTCAGGGCCATCACGAGAGACTCACGAGTCAGCTGTGTAGCAGCCAAAACCGTGTCAGACGCCCTTGCTGGTGCGACTTTCGAAAGTTGTCACAAGACTCGACACATTTGCTCAAAACAAACCCATGCAAGACGACATGTCCCGAGAACATTAAAATTTAAGGCCGAGCTCTCTGCGTGAAACCACCGCCACCACAGACGGTAGGCGCCTTGAGAAAGTCTTACCTGTCTGTCTGCGGACAGAACGGCATCGATGATTTCAATTAAGAAAAAGAACAAAAGAAAACAAAATGAGCACGAGTTGGTTACATAACTAGTGGAAAATGGAAAAAAACAAACCCAAGAAAAGTTCTCTAGCGAGCATTGACATTTGTAAGACTACATGTCAGCTGCTGTAAGTGTGCACTTGTGGACTCAGCTTCCTCCCTAAATAGGACAATCAACCAAACACCCGCAATTAGAAAATCTTGGCATCGCGTCAATGGAAATTTACGGCAATCGTTTGTCGTTGCGACGACCTTTGGACTCACTTCGTCTCAATCGAGAATAGTGCTGGCCGTGGCCGGACCAGTTCCCAAGCAACACACAAGACAATTGACCTCACTGCGGGGAACCATCTCTCCTGGCGTCCATCATCCACTTACCTATGACATCGGCGTTGGACGATTGTGTCTTGAACCAGGCGTCGTCTCCGAATTTGCCCAATTTATATTTCGACTGGAGCAGATCCTTGGGAAAGCCACATACGACCGACACAAAACGCGGCTTGGCCTTGACGTGGGGCTCCACGAGCGTGGAGAATCCATTGCGCAGCGCCCGCGATAGAAATTTCGTTGTCCAACAAATCGACTGCATCACAGCACAATAGCACACGCGACCCGAAAACTATAAATTTTCCACAAAGTTACACACACATGCACGCTCACGGGGCGAAGGACCTCACAAATGACGTTCTTTTTCGAAGAGGAAGTGAATTTTTACAGGAAAAATGTTTCGTTGCGGAACATTTTCAACTATAATTTACGCGATTGGCACACTATTCTATTCGTCGTGGATTTTTGCGGTTTTCTTTTTTCGTCGTTCGCGCGACTAATCAAAACTCGCGCACACACACGATTCACGATGGGAACTTCTCGATTCTCGACTGGATGGACCGTGCGTGGTTTTTTTTTTTGTTCGTTCGAAACACTCGCGCGTCCACAAAACCTCGTGGCTCGATCCTTCGATCGATGCCTGCCTCACTCGTTCGCAACACACTTAGCCCGTTCGGAAAATTTACCTCGCCATTCGCGTACCCTCATCGACGACCGAACAATAAATGTGATCTTTCAACTTTTTCGTCGTCTAATCAGCGTATGGAGTTCGTGAAATTCTGCGCACATATGAAATTTTGACAAATGATATGGATGACATGTCGATGTAGTAGGTCTCTGGGACGCGGAACTGTTTTACCGATACGAAGGGCGCGCTTCGAAAACGGGCGACGAGTGGATTGCGGCTGGTTGGTTGACAGAGCGTCGTATATGAATTGAAATTGTTTTCAACATAAAGGTCTGGATTGACCTCGGGCGGAGTGAAAATGAAATTTTTGTCCGCTGCGATTTTCTCAGCGAAAATACAAATTTACTGTCGTGGAATATGTGGTAAATGCTGGGGAATTCCGTAAGCTACAATCCAAAAACGGTTACATATTTGTTCTCGGCCATTTTATGTATTATTTTTCTAGTCCCCGGTCATATTACATATTTTCCTCGGTGAAATGACCGGGGAATTGGAAAATAGTACATAAAATGGCCGAAAGAAATTATGGAACCGTTTTTGGATTGTAGCTTATGGAATTCCCCAGCATTTGCCATATATCCACGACAGTAAGTATGCTTTTTCATTGAGAAAATCGCAGCGGACAACAATTTCATTCTCATTCCGCGGTAAACGATGGTATGGTGTCAACATTCCGGCTGCGAATCCGTCTTCTAATTTCGCGCTTAAGGCCGTCAGACTTGGGATGTTCAATAAATTGTTTATTGAACAGGCTCGTGCACTGAAGAGGATCGCAGGTTTTTGTATTACCAAATTCAATGGCGTTATTGCCCTTTTCTTTCCTAGGATTGGAAAGGGCGCGGACAGTAGACCATAGTTTGTTGACACCTTCATTAAGGTTACAGTCATGTTGTTGTTGTAGCGGCGCAAGAGAGTGGGGGGGGGAACTTGTATCATCATTCATAAATCGTAGGCATCCTCTCCTCAAGGTCAAGACCTAAGAAGATCGCAACTTTGATGGGGTTCTCCCATAGTGCGACAGGTGTTAGATGCGTAGGTGCGGCAGTGCAGTCAAATATATGATCCACGTCGTGTGGGCTGGCTCCACATGCTGGACAAATATTTCCAATGCTGTTGTCAATGCGTGACCAAAACGAATTTAGTCTGGAGCAAAATCCAGAACGAAGCTGAGCCAAGGTGGTACGTGTGGCTCTCGGTAGTTGTTGTTCGTCGGCTGAGATGTCGGGTGGTCGAGCGCGAAGGACGCGGTTTACGGATAGCCTATTTGTGGCTTTGGTTACCTCGCTGGTGTGCAGTTGATTTAGGCCTTGTATATGTTGGAGTTGTCGAGAGGAACTCGTTTAAACCTTTGGACTTCCCTTTCCATGTCCCTTAACGAACGTCTTACATGACGTGGTGGTGGGGTTTTGTCCATGAGGTCATGATTTGGGCGTAGGCTTCGATGACAACCAACAAGATATTGCTTATCCAGGAGATCATTGTGTGCCTTGAGGTCTAGCAGCTTGGTTTCTTGGTGCAGGTGGTCTTGAGATGACATGCGAACGCAACCAGTAACGGTACGCATGGCTGCATTTTGGCATGTTTGAATCCGTTTCCAGTTGGTTTTGCATAGGTTATTTGTCCATATCGGTGCTGCATAATTTACCACAGAACGACTGACGGCTTTCTAGGTGGTGAGTAAAGTCTCCTTATCAGTGCCCCATTTGCTGCCAGCGAGGGACTTCAAGATCTTGTTTCTGCCCTTCATTTTGTCACTAATGTTGTCGGCATGGGTGTTGAATAGGCCGTGATTATCAATTGTGACGCCAAGAATTTTGGGGTGACGGATAGTGGGAACTTCAGTGTCATTTATTCTGATGTTAAGCCGTTGGTTGAATTCTTTGTTGTATGTGGTAAAGAGGGTGGCGGAAGATTTGGGCGCTGATAGCATTAGGTTCTTGTTGTTGAAGAAAAGGTTGAGATCTTCCAAGTAACCGTTGATGAGATCGCACATGTCGGGAATGTCGTTGCCAGATGTCATTATGGTGCAGTCGTCAGCATAGGATACAATGTTGATTCCTTCGGGTGGGGTGGGAAGCCCTGACATGTATAGGTTGAACAAGGTGGGGGAAAGTACCCCGCCTTGTGGCACGCCTTGTTTTATCCTTCTTAGTTTAGATTTCCCATTTCTAAACTCGGTGCTGGATTGACGTCCGGCAAGGTAGTTTGCGATCGATTTGACTATATGCGGCGGTGTGGATGAATTGCGGAGATCCGTCAGTAGGAGCGAGTGGTTCACCGTATCAAACGCTTTCGACAGATCTAAAGCCACAAGAATGGTACGCTTAAACGGCGGGGGTTGGTTGATCCCATTGAAGACCTTAGACATGATTCGTTCTAGTGCAGTGGTGGTGCTGTGCATTTTTCGGAATCCGTGTTGGTGATTAGCGAGTTGTATGTGCGTCGCAAGAGTCTTGTGAATCAGGGATTCCAATATTTTCACCACAGGGGATAAAAGCGTGATTGGTCGGTAGGATTCTCCTAAGGAGTGTTGTTTACCAGGTTTGGGTAACGGTATGATACGGCCTCTCTTCCAAATTTCTGGTATGATGAATGTTCGTAACGAAAGGTTCATCGTGGCAGTGATATACTCTATGGCCGGTGTGTCGAGGTGTTTGAGCATGATCATTGCTATACCGTCTGGACCAAGTGCTTTTGAATTTTTGGCATTCTTTATGGCCATTGCAACTTCTGTAGTGGTGATTTGGAGATGTTCATCAACTTTAGTGTTTCGGATGTCTCGTGTGATTTTGCGCTTGAGTTTATCCTTAGTTGGGTGTTCGACGAATTGTTTGTTGAATAGGTTTGCGCATTCATTATCGTCGCTCACGGTTGAGTTACCAAACTTGATAGAAACCCTCCCTTGAGTTTTAGTGGGGTTGGATAGGTTTCTAATCGTGCTCCAGAGTTTGCTCACACCAGTGTTTGAATTTAGTTTTCTGAGATGTGATTGCCATATGCCTCTCCTGTGATCGTTGACCTGTTTGACTATGATGTCATTAAGGTCGTTTATCCGTGGGTAACTTGAGTCTGCACTTCTGAGTTGATCCCTAGTTTTTGCCAATTTAGCCGCAGATGTTGGGAAGTTGGGTTTTAGGCTGGGAATGCGGCCTGCTGGAATATATCTCTTAGCTGCAGTGAGAATAATTCGTCTAATTTGTTTTTCAGCCATACGTACATCACTTGGGGCGGTGAGACTAGCAAAAGCCTCGTTGGTGAACCTTTTAAAGCTGTCCCAGTCAGCTTTGTTGAAGTTGGTGTACGTCTTCTTATCGGGATGGATGAATTTCGACGGCATATCCAGAGTCAGAATAATTGGCAGGTGATCAGATGATGTTGTGAGGATTGGTTCCCATGAGATGTCATTAATAAGTCCAGGGCTGGCGATGGAAATGTCAGGTGAACTTGTGCAGTATCCAGTGATACGGGTCGGTTTATCGTCATTTAAAGGGCAGAAATCCGAATCATCCAGTTGGTCGGCGATGATGTTACCTCTGGTGTCGTTTTGGAGGTTGGAATGCCATAAATCGTGGTGGGCGTTGAAATCACCAAGTAGGAGGTGATATTGTCCGTTTAATGGAGGGCTGATATTGACTTTGTAACCTGTGGGACAGCTGGAGACAGATGGAATATATATGTTGTAGATTTCAAAGTCAATATTTCCTGATTTGACGATTATCGCTTGCTGCTCCAAGGTGTCATCGGCGGAAGTGACATCAACGACGCTGTATGGCAAATTATTGTGGATGAGGAAAGCCAAACCTCCTCCTGCGTTCCTATCACGGTCTTGTCTGATGACATTGATGACATTGTTCCCATATGACCTGAGTGAGTGACTAGAGTTGAGTTTGGTTTCCTGTACTGCCGCTATTTGGATGTGGTGTCTGTCCATGAGTGCTGTTAGTTCAGCGATTTTGTGCTGGAGTCCATTACAGTTTAGTTGGACTATCCTCGTGCTGGTGTAATTTGCATCGACGATACGTGGAGCTGGGGTCAAATTGGGTGGAGCGGGCCTCACAGCATTTGCAGGGGTGGAAGGTGATGATGGTTGGGAACCTTGGTTATGCGGCTGGTGATTGGATGAGCTATGCCTTCTGTTTCCACACCTGATCGCTCTGTAAGATGTTGACCATTGATTGGTGTTTGTGAGTCCCGAGCAGTTCTTGAGGTGGACCCATTGTCCGCAGCATGTGCACTGAACTGACGATTGGACATTGGTCCAAATTCTGTTGGCGCAAACCGAGCACATCCATGGACCAGGATTCGTCTCAATGCCGGCACGTATTAGCAGAATGAGGAGCAGCTGGGCCGGCCAGAACTTCTCCACAAAAGAAAAAACGGCGAATGAATGATGATACAAAGTATCCGACCCCTTCTTGCGTCGAAGGGGGTCTTTGCGACTCTTAGCCATGCCTGGGGCATGGGTCGTTCCGGGACGTAGACGCGGTCGCAGTAGGAACGAAGGTTACAGTCATCGAGGTGCTGATTCCATTTCGCCCTCCTATAGTCTTTAACTTGTCGGTCGATTTTGAAGTTAAACTCCTGAATTCTGGAATCATCAGGGTGAGCGCTTCTGATGTTATCACGTTCATCAGCTAATCTGGCGGCACTGGAAGGGAAGTTAGGTCGAATTTTTGGGATACGTCCTGCTGGAATAAAACGTGCCGCAGCCTTGGCAATGACGTTCCTAATATTTCTTTCGGCCTTATGTACATTGGTAGCTCGATGAACTTCGCCGACGAAACCGAAACCGTCCCAATCAGCTTTCTTGTGATTGACAAACGTTTGCTTCTCAGACTTAGTCAGGTTCGCTGGCTTGTCAATTCTTATAACGATTGGGAGGTGATCAGACAGTACTTCCCATCGAGTAGCAGCGATTAGGCTGCCACTTACAATGGTTATGTCAGGAGAACTACTGCAAGTGCCCATGACTCGAGTTGGCGAGTCTTCGTTGAGTGAACACAATTCTGAAGCGTCAAGTGATTCGGCGATAATTATACCCCTGGCATTGTTGTTGAGGTCCGAATGCCAGAGCTCATGGTGCGCATTAAAGTCGCCAAGGATGACCCTGTGCTCTCCGGAAAGGAGAGTACCAATATCGAAATGATAGCCAGAAGGGCAACTAGATTGAGGTGGAATATAAACATTAAAAATTTCGATATTAGTACTCCCTGATGGAACTACATCTAATACACAGTAATGTACGGACTTGTGTATTTGGAAGGCAAGTCCACCTCCAGGGTGAGGATCATCCGTGGCGGCCGGTCTATCTTTGCGCAATATAACATATTCGCTATGGACGCTAACCGACGAGTTTGCATGGAGCAATGTCTCCTGGATGGCGGCGATGATAATTCTGTTGGAACTCAAGAGGTGTGTGATCTCAGGGATTTTACGGTGAATGCCATTACAGTTAAACTGTAATATAGATAGTGGAGTGAAACTTGCTGGAGGAGGAGGGCCAGGCGTAAGACTGGATCTGGCATTCTTTATCGCATTGCTGGGCGGTGTAGGGTGCAGCTCTTGGTTGCCCGGAATTTAAACAACCTGCCTCGACATACGCCAAGGAATGCTGACCCTGTCTACGTAACCCCAAACACCTGAAGTGAACCCATTCTAAACAGCAATTACACTGCACTGATATGGCATTCGAACCTATTCGTTGGTTGCAGACACTACAAATCCATACCCTAGGGCCTGAATTTGTTTCAACACCGGCGCGAATTAGTAAGATTGAGAGCAGCTGCGCCGAGATGTAATGCTCCCAATATGACGAAAAAACACATAGCTCGTATCCACACTGACAGACACAACCTTCCTGCATCGAACCTTCAGGGCTCTTGCCAGGCAGGCATATTTACAGCTTTTGGCCGTTTTGTAGAAAACGGGTATGGTCCGCCCCGGAGAGGCAGTTGCCATAGGACCACTTGGCGATTACTTCATCGACGAGAGCGAGGCGTTCTTACTACCTCTTGGGAATGTGCTACGCTTCGCGAAATCCTGCCTCAACCGCAGACAAACGCCTAAGCGCAACGGATGGGTGGAGTTCGTGGTCTGAGTGACCGTACCGCGTGGTTCGCCTACTAGTTCGGGCGTGGCCTTGAGCTGTGTTTCAGTACTTATGCGTGTCCAAGTCGGGCGAATCGTGCTGGGAAGCAACCGCATGGAATTGGCCTGCTTACTTCTTTCGAAGATTTCGCAGCCCCCGTGCGGAAAAAAACCTAACCAGAACGGGTTGTTATGTAACCTACACCGTTTTACAATCTAAACACGCCTATTGTCCCTACTGTGCAGTTTAAAACGTAGTTTGAGAGTTAATCCACTGAAGATCGCAGCAAATAGCTGCCGAAATACGTATATGGTAAATAAATCATCTTCATCCACAATAAGGAAATAGTACAAGTCTTTTAACTTAAAACTGTAGTTTGAGAGCTCATGTCATCGGTTGCGATAGGTTAGACATAATCGGCCACATGAATGCGGTATTAAATGGGCGCATAGCGGCACTACAGAGCAATATGTACTCTTACGTAATGTGGTTACCAACGCGAATTCGTCTATGGTAAACCGTCTCATTGGCATTCGTGTTTTTCCACAATCGGTTATAGATTATTCGTTCCCCAGTTTCCCCATAGTATCGAACAGGCAGATAAGGCCGAATGAGTTAGGCTCGTCAGCTGGTTCATTCGGTTTTGAGATGAGCACCCGCATTTGTCTTTTCCATGATTGTCAGAAAGTCCGTTCTTCTAAACCGGTTCCAAAGACGTTAATGAACTTATTGGGGATTTTTTATTCTACTTCTAGCTTAAACAACTCCGTCCTTCTCTTAATTTTATATAAAACCACATCTCCAGTTTGCACAGAATTATTTACATTTGCTGATTGATCGAACCTATGTCCACGATGCACTCTTCTCCCATGTTACTAGGTGACGTCTCAATGAGTTGATCGTTCGATTCGCTGCAACAGACAAATTAGAAGATGATTGGAATTTACAAATTGGACCCAAGCCGTCCTTACTTACCTATCCAGCGACGGTTCGTTGCTAAACATTTCATTGGGCACGGTTGGAGGTGCTCGCTCGGGCACCAGTTGGTTGATAGATTGAATAGATTGCAGGTGTCGTTCCACCTCTTCGGCCGTCATATGTCCATCTTGGGGCGGACCTGAATGGCTGGAGGTTGAAGCCGTAACGGTGGCGGCTGCTTGAGCTGCAGCTGCTTGTTGTTGTTTAGCTTTTGTCAGCTTTCGACGTTTCGCTGGATAATTCTTACTCGAACTGCCGTTCGCTTCGGCTTTGCGTCTGCAAACAAGAAACATTTAGCACTCGGCACTGCAAGTGAAAAATGCATATACTACTCACTTCTTAGCTTCGGCACGTGCTGTATCATCGTCCGACGATTCAGTTTCATCACTTTCTGTTGTCGAATTCTCTGGCTTTTCGTACTGTAGCAATCGATCCAACAAGAACGATCTGTCTCGCGAGACTTTGAGCAATCTTCGCTGACTAGAACGCAAAGCGTCTTGAAAGAACTCGTTCTCCTAAAAATGATTACTAATACTTAACACATCATTCAGAGAGGCTTTAACTCAATTCAAGACTTACGTAAATGAGAAACTTTAATTTTTGCTTCAAATAATGATATTGGGCTTTGTAGTCCACTTTGCTGTTGTACTCTTCGGCCGCGTCTTGGCTATCTTCCGAACCTGAATCACCATTGTCGTTGTCATCGTCATCATGATTACTTTGTGCAGCGGCTGCTTGTTCGTTTGCTAACGTTCGACAATACCAGCCCTCCAACATTTTTGCGAAATCAACAAGGAAAAGGAATAAAGCTACGATGAGCAGAAACGCGGAAATACACGCAATAAACAAATGCGTGTTTTTGACGTTGGGTGACAAGTGGGACAATTGGGACAAGTCTTCATTATAGGCACTACCTTATCGATTCATGCATTGATAGAAAGTTATTGGTTGAGTTGGAATAACGTTCATTTGGATTTTTTAAAAACCTAGTGTATTCCGTTATTGGCGCTTTATGTGAAATCCTATCTGAATATGTACTTTTTAAATGACATAGACGGTTGTCAAAAGTTTGTTCATGTTTTTTTTACAGATTAATGCATTTATTTCTAAAGGTGAGTACTGTGTTCGCCGAGCAAAAAACTCGCATTTATGTCTCCCGTGAAAAATGTGCCGTGAAAACTTCCCTTTACTCAAACAATTTAAGAGAAATGTGGACTCGCGGACTGATTGATGGCTGATGACACTTTTTCCCTGTGAAATAAAGTGCAACTGCATTATTTTCGCTGGCGAAATGTCAAAAACCGCTGTGGAGACTTTCATGTGAAGTGAGTACCACCAAGCGAATTCGGTTTCACGACCATCAAAATTTTGACAGTATTTGTATGGATTTCACGTGAAATGACGATGTTAGTACCTACTCTAATAAAGCGGGTACGTGAAATAGAACGAAGGCAGCATAACAGCGGATGAAAACAGCATGTTGTTGCTGTTCAGCGTAAAGGTCCCTCTAGACGTGTCGCCAAATGGCTGCGCGTCCAAAAACTGGCATCGCGTACAGCCATTTGGCTGCTACTTAGCATCCACGCGAGCAGCCAAAAAATGACATAACCAAAATTTCATTTTGATGATTTTTTTTAAATTTAATTATCAAAATCGGACTCTGCGCGTTTGAATTATTACACGGCCATTCAAGAATTATTCAATTTCACACAAAAAAACGAAGAAAAGTTGCAAAATTGTCACTTTGAATTTGACAAGCGGTTGTCAAAGCGGTTGGTTGAGTTGCCATATTGAATATCAAAACTGGACGCATAGCCAAATGGCGACACGTTTGGATGGAATGACAACATCCATTTGGCTGCACGTGTCGCCATTTGGCGACACGTCTAGATGGACCTTTAGAGTAGGTACTAACATCGTCAGTTCACGTGAAATCCATGCAAATACTAGGTGTGTTTTTTTGGTTATCCCGTGCAGGTTTGGGTAACGAAACTCCATATAAAAAAATGACAGCTGACGCACCTGTCATTTTTTTTATATGAAGTTTCGTTACCCAAACCTGCACGGGATAACCAAAAAAACACACCTACTGTCAAAATTTTGATGATCGTTGGTGGTACTCACTTCACATGAAAGTCTCCACACCGGTTTTTGACATTTCGCCAGCGAAAATAATGCAGTTGCACTTTATTTCACAATGAAAAGATGTCATCGACAAACAATCAGAACGCGAGTGAACATTTATCTTACATTTAGTGAATAAAAAGCAAGTCTCCACGGCACCGTTTTCACGGGAGACATATATGCAAGTTTTTCGCTCGGTCAACTCAGTTCTGAGTTCACCGAGCGAGCGAGCGAGCGAGCGTGGAGACTTGGTTTTTATTCACTCAATAGGTGTGTTTTTTTGGTTATCCCGTGCAGGTTTGGGTTACGAAACTCCATATAAAAAAAATGACAGCTGACGCACCTGTCATTTTTTTATATGAAGTTTCGTTACCCAAACCTGCACGGGATAACCAAAAAAACACACCTAATGTAAGATAAATGTTCACTCGCGTTATGATTGATTGTCGATGACATCTTTTCATTGTGAAATAAACTGCAACTATTTTCGCTGGCGAAATGTCAAAAACCGGTGTGGAGACTTTCATGTGAAGTGAGCACCACCAAGCGAATTCGATTTCACGATCATCAAAATTTTGACAGTATTTGCATGGATTTCACGTGAACTGACGATGTTAGTACCTACTTTAAGTACTAACATCGTCAGTTAAAGTAGGTACTAACATCGTCAGTTCACGTGAAATCCATGCAAATACTGTCAAAATTTTGATGATCGTGAAATCGAATTCGCTTGGTGGTACTCACTTCACATGAAAGTCTCCACACCGGTATTTGACATTTCGCCAGCGAAAATAATGCAGTTACACTTTATTTCACAGTGAAAAGATGTCATCGACAATCAATCAGAACGCGAGTGAACATTTGTCTTAAATTGAGTGAATAAAAAGCAAGTCTCCACGGCACCGTTTTCACGGGAGACATATATGCAAGTTTTTCGCTATGTGAACTCAGTACATACCTTTAACGCGAAATCAAAATTTTGATTAACATGAAATCGAATTCACTTGGTGATACTTACTTCATACGAAAATTCCCACACTGTTTTTAGACATTTCACCACATTTCATCTCCTTTTTTTGAGTCTTTTGTTTACATTATAGGTGTGTTTTTTTGGTTATCCCGTGCAGGTTTGGGTAACGAAACTCCATATAAAAAAAATGACAGCTGACGCACCTGTCATTTTTTTTATATGAAGTTTCGTTACCCAAACCTGCACGGGATAACCAAAAAAACACACCTATTGTAACGGACCGATTTCGACTCATATACGATTGCCTAGAGGTAAAAGTGACCAAGTGCTTTTTTTCGCAAAATCGTTTTATTACGCCAATTGCATTACTTTTATGTCCCGCATCTGTCATTAAAATATTGAGGCGGTAAAATAAGTAAATCAGTAAATGAAAATTGATTAAGTGCAAAATTTTCAGAAAATGTGCGAGGTAAAAATAATCAAGTGCAGCACTAGGTGATTTTTACCTCAAAAATTATTGTTTTCCTTTAATGACTCCCTAGATCTCAATATAATTAAAGCCTAATAATAGCACAAGAAATTTTCAATATATTAATTTAAAAAAAGCACCTTTCACGATTGTAAAGTTAAAATTAATAGACATTATGCAAATTGTGTCGAAGCTTATAACCAACTCGTATTCGTATTAAAAAACTTCGTTACGAAAATACATAATTCTTGATATTTTAGGTTTTATATATCTCTCAAAACTTTTGTTATCAATTACACATATGGACAAAAAAATTAGTACACCTTCTTGCACCGTTTAATTCCTGATTTTTATTGCATTTTTTATATTGTAATAATCGAAATAGATAGTCACTATAAAAACTAGGATACAACAATGGCAAGGAACCCGAAAAAGATGATGGCTCCCCCTATGTCCTCTGTCCGGACCGGTATAAACTTTGATAGTAAGTTTGGTCAAAATAATAAGTATGACATCGTTTTTTAACTTTTTTTCACAACAGTTTCCGACTTTTTATCGGGATTTGTGTTTTCTTTCCTTTTTAGTGTGCTAACTAACGTCAAATTAAAAGCAAAAAAATACTTAAATGGCGAAAAGCGCTCATTAGGCCCACAGAAAGGAAGTACCATATAGTAGAAGAAGTACAGTAGAAGTACCATATAGTCCATAATGAGACACTCAATCAGCGCCCGCTCTAAGGGGGGGGGCAAGCCGGGCGGTCGCCCGGGGCGCCAAATTTTAGGGGCGTCTTTTCGGCCAAAACACGAATAAAAAAATCGAAAAACGAAAAGTAAGAACTCAATATCAACTTGGATTTAGTGTAAAGGAAGCCAGTTGTCATGGCTGTCACAGATGAAGTAAAAAGGGGTGAAACAAAATAAGAAATAAGGCTTTGTTTAAGTAAAGAAGGACAACAATTGCTTCTTTAGGAAACGCGTTACTTTTTAAATTTATCAACTGTATCATTAGTTCTCTTTTGGAAATTGTGTTTTAAAGATGCAAAGTTCCTGCTAGGCTTTGAAGAGCCCATACAATTGATACGAAGTACTGCATTTAGAATCTTAAAATGTTTAGTGTGATTTGCCTAAATTTTACGTCTGTGATGCTTGCAAAGTTATGTGCTAATTAAGTTCATCTTTAAAAAGAAACTTATTGGAGAATGGTGTGCTGATTTCGTCCTCCAATTGAAAATTAGTTCCTCTTCTTTTCATCAGAATTAAGGATTTGCTTGCATTATCCCTAATTCTTATCAAATGGAAGGGCTTCCTGATTTTGAAATGGTTCGGACTGCTATCCATTCTCATAAGGAGAGCTTTTGTGTTTCTGATATTATATTCGCTACATGTTCGTTAAATGGTGCAGAAAGTTTCGCTAGTGGCGATAAAAAGACAGAAAAAATATTATTTCGAGAGCTGATAGCATAAATATTCCCAAGATCGGATTGGATTCCTCCAACCACACTACTATCAGTTGACCGAACCGAACAAATGACAAAATTGATCTCCCCAAAGTCTCTGTCTTCCCGGCCGCGTGTGTTGTCCACAACTTTGATGTTTTGTTCGCGGTTTCGCAAACCCCGATCAGTGTGGTTGCGGCCTAATATTTTTATTCAGTCTGTTGCGTCAAAGGAGATCTCGTCCACTAAGTAAATATTGAACCTCCGGAGAAACCATAAGAAATTAGAAATAAGTTGTATATGCACTACTTATTTCTAATTTCTTATGGTTTCTCCGGAGGTTCAATATTTACTCAGCACATAAAAGCGTTAAAAAAAAATCTTCTATGAGAAATTGCTTGCCCAAATGCACCGTTTTCAACACAATTTCTTTTCGGATTCGGCGGAATAACAAGAATTGGATGGGCAAAATTAGGACAAGGTAATTTGGATTCCAGCAGATCACATTGCCAGAGCCGCAATAGCAGTCCTCCCTAATATGTTTCCGGACATGCTGATATCGGGATTTGGCTAGGTTCCGCCGATTCAGCTAGCTCTAACCTTATTCTCTATAACAACTCGCGAAATGATGCCATTATGAAAATAAGCCACCCATGTTTAAACCATTGAAGAAACTCGTCCACGAAGAGACCTGGCTAATTTATGTTTATCCGCTCCACCATTTTTTGGCATACCATTTTCGAGAGCGGAGTTTTCTAAAATGTGTTGTCGTGTTGAGTGTTTTTGAGGAAAACAACTGTTCCCATTAATTTTCAATCTCTTACGTCATTCTAAATTCCGTAAGGGATGACATCTCTATATTTTTTGCCGGTGGTGAATAGCATGTGCTCGGGAAATTCAATACTTAGCTTTAATTTTGGAATTTCAAACAAACTCTCTAGAAGGCCTTGCTGAACTGAGCTGAATTGCGCTTAAGAGTATGAATGATGGCGGAACAGGTTTCTACTACATACTATCTGGGCTTTCTCAGTGGGTAGACATTCTATTCTCTGAATTACTATAGCGTTAGTTCTAACCCCACTATGACTATGAGTTTTTGTGTTGATATGTGATACTACGGCAGCCATCGTGGAACCGATGTGTTACAACGACCAAGAGCTGCCAAAATCACTCGATTCAAGAATAAAAAGTCTCTTAAATCGCTTCTACAACAACAAGGGGCGGCAATTTGTCCTCTTGTCCGGGGCGGCGTACGTGCTAGAGCGGGCGCTGCCCTCAATGATAACTCACAATTAATATGGCGAAAAAGGGTCCTCTGACATTATCGATACTTATCGCGGGAAGTATTGGAAATATTTCATTTCTCCGAAAAGTGAATGGAAGACTACAATAAGTAATGTAATTTTGGTGAATAGATTCGAAGTTTCCGTTGTAAAAAATATGGACGGTGCGATCAGTTATTGAAAGAGATACTCCTCCTTGGTCGAGACCAAACACAGAAAAATCCACAATATTTTGTTTTAGTGATGATATGATATGATAAAGGACCCCTTTCGTAATATTCTTTGTCTCACAGAAAAATAAATTTTATCAACGCTATATTAAAGCACTTTTTTCAACGGGGCCAAATATCATGGTCTATGTTTTTTTTCATTGTTTGCTGTCATTCAAATGCATCTAGTAACCGTTACGGTGAGACATATCCAGTATAAGCAATGTTTGGTTCGCATTATGCTACAGAATCTATATCAGGTAGGTGGTAATTTCAGCAGGATAATATCACACCTCATCAGATGGTGAAGCATTAGCTGCATGAAAATGAAGTATCATTTTTTCTTGATGAAGTCGTTTACCAAACTTGAATTCACTCGAAAATTTGTTGAGAATTAAGTCAAAGAATTGGAAAAAGGTAGGCCACAATAAGGACACAATCATTGGGTTTTCTTAAAGTAACTTGGTATACGGTACCATTCCGCCAGTAACTCAACAAGAACGGATTTTTTCTGGAGAATAATGGACAATATGTCGAGAAATAGTAAACGAAACGAAATTCTCGACGAATTGGAGCAAGAAGATTGATTTAAAACTAGTTTGAATTGAATTAGTTAAAATGTACTTATTATTTTGTCCAGCCTTTTTTAGTTTTATTTTAAATGGTTAGTGTATATATTATTTAATTCCTCTCCAATTAGGGAACAAAATATCATCAAACGATTTTTATTGACTTTAATAACCGCTGTAGTGTGAAGAAAACATTATTTGGCTGTACTTATTTATTTATTTATTATTTTTATATTTTGTCCATATGTGTACATGTTGCATTCAACAAAAAAGTATTAATAGTGTCTTACTTCTTCAATAGATCATAATTACAATTCTTGTAATAGTCTAAGAAAATTGGACCAAAATATGGTCATCGAACGACAAAAATCCTACATCGGAATTTTTTTTTGATTATGGTTGGGGATGGTCCCGAGATGATGGCATAAAAAGTCCCAACCGATTGGGGGTCCGCAACCTTAAAAAAAGGGGGGAAAGGGGGCATTTTTTTCGGTTTTTTTGCGATTATTTCAAAAACGGCAAGAGATACACAAAAATGGTCTGAGAACGAAAAAAACTACATAAAATTATCTTTGCAATGATATATAACACATTAGAGTTTAATGGAATAATTCGGCGTTAGACTAGAACATAAATTAGAATATTTTCATTTTAAACCCTTTTATTATCCCCCCCATTTTAATTTGTCAAAGTGGCATGTTCATAACTCCCCCCAAAATTGGAGCAGAGTGCCAAATTTTGGTTTGTTACGATTGGAGGTCATAGTCACCCCACTCACCAAAAACCAGCTCATTCGAATAAGAACTAAGGGTACCTCCCATACAAAGTGACCCAAGACAACTTTGTTCTACTGTCTATAAAATGAGTAGTACGTAGAACAAACTCCTGATGGGTCACTTTGTATGGGAGATACCCTTAGTTTTTATCCGACTGAGCTGATTTTTGGTGGGTGGGGTCATTATGACCTCCAATCCCATTAAACTCTAATGTGTTATATATCATTGCAAAGATAATTTTATGTAGTTTTTTTCGTCCTCAGACCATTTTTCTGTACCTATCTCTTACCGTTTTTGAAATAATCGAAAAAAAAAAAACGAAAAAATGTTCCCCTTTTTTATTTATTTTTCAAGTTAATTAGTAAACAACACTGCTGAACGTGCTGTTGATCTCAACACCAAAAAAAAAAAGAGTTAAGATCTTGAAAATGGGATATCACTAACACATCTGCGATCTTAGTCCAATGTTACGCCTGTTATTTTAATTTTTGTTGCTCTCTATTGTTGAATTTAAAACTTTTTATTTTTCCCCTTCTTCGTCTGCATTCCGCTTTTTCATTATGGAAGCACGTAATGTTTCAAATCAGCGAAATTGACAAACATAATTTCACTTGTTTCGTAAGGCTTCTTTGTGCTTGCCTCTTCGAAAATTCTTTTCAAATCATTCATATTAAAAATATTTGGGCGCTTCATTTTTCGTTCAATCACAACCTCCTCTTTCTAACGAATCTAATTCCGTACGCATTTATGGGCGTTTCTTAACGTTTTATTTCAATTTGAAGTATGTACTATCATGCGCAAAAAGAACACCCTTTATAATAATAACCGTTTCTTGCTCTATTTCTATTTAAAGATAAGTTTAACCAATTAATTTGTGTTTCAATGAGATCGTTTTCGTAATTTCGGGCGTTTCTTTCTGGCTGATAGTTTCTTCGACGTCCCTATAAATTGTGTTCCGATTCAGTCCGTTCCTAAAAAAGTCTTGTAACTTGATTTTCCTGTGGCAGTTCCATCTGATTCCTTCGGTTTTTACATGTTACGCGACGTCGGTAGAGCAACGGCTGTGATTTTCGTTGGAATTATTGCAAAAAGACAAAAAGGTTTTTCTTAGAAGAACTTAATTTGAGGAGTGTGGTTTGTATGGCAGCCTAATGCCCTCAATGTCCGATTCCATTTAGTTTTTTATATGTTTTGAGGCGTCAAAAGATAATACATTTGTATGAGATTTGGTTCAAATTGGTGGACAGAAAAAAAGTTTTTCTTAGAAGAACCTAATTTGGAGGCTGGGTTTATACATCAGCCCCATGACCACATGGTTCGATTCCATCTATTCTTACATACATATGTTTTGAGTCGTCAAAGGGAAACCATTTTTCTGAAGTTTAGTTGTAATTGGTTCCCAAATAAAAAAGTTTTTTGTAGAAGAACCTAATTTGCGGGGGTTGGTTTTGTATGGCAGCCCCATGACCCCATTGTTCGATTTCAGCGATTCAAACATATAAACTGCCTACAATAAAAATAAAAACGTGTGCAAAATGTACTACCAGCCCGCATTAAAACGTTAGAAACAAGCTGTTTAACAATTGTGGCCATTATGGGAAATAACATTCATCTTCCTTATCTGTCGTTAGACCACTCCCAAAAGGAAATCTTGGCTACGTCCTGCATCACAATGTTACCAATGATACTTACCGCATCGCGCATCCTATTCACTACCAATGAAGAATGGAGGCATTTCAAATGAAACACATTTTTGTTTTTTTTTTTTAATATTTAATTATTCATTATTTCTTCATCATTTTTGTAAACAGTGTAATATTCTTTAGATAAAAAAAATTAATGAATCTAATCCACTAATGTAATAATAATTGTTAATTCTTTTTTAAATTAAAATTACATTTAGTTTATAATATGAATTTAATAGTTATATAATTAAATTCTATCAAAATATACTAAATAAAAAGACAAGGGGAGAAACTAAAAAAATGTCTTAATATAAAAGACAGATTTGATGCATCAATACGAAATATAGTGACTGCGATAAAGTATGACAAGGACGTATGAAGAAACATCAAAAAATATGAATTAATTGTTCCATCTTTTTGGTTCATATCGTCCAGAACATTTCATGCTTTCATACTTTTGTCCGGCAATCTTTTACATACAATAATAAATTGCTGTTCTATACTTCCTTTTTCACCTACTTTACACATCCATAATTCTAATGATCACTATCGTTACGCATAAATCTACATTCTTAAACCATCCTAGACTTACTCCTGTACCTATTTTTTTTTAATGTATCTATAATCGATTTTGTCATTCCATCCTTCCAAATTGATTTTATCATCTAGGACTAATTTTATATACAGGGGGTTAAATTATAAAATTATATTGTATAAGAGAAGTAAAATTAGAGAATTGTTAAAACTGTATTAATTAGATACAACAAACTATGAAGTTGTACATATACTATTTATTTAAAAAAAAGACCCGCAAATTAATTGAATCAAAAAGGTCCTTTAATAATAATTTCTTTTTATAGGTAAAAGCCATTTAGAAATTTGAGTTGCAACAGCCGATTATAAGATACACAACAGATTAGAAAGATTCATAAATTAAGAGGGTATGAATGGGCTTTACGATTAACGGATTTTTATTTAAATTTTCTTTTATTTTCGAAATGTCTATATTTTTTTGTACGCTGTCTACACCGATATAAAGTGCAATGATTTCAACATTGTATCTTTTAATTTGATTTGATTTCTTCTGATTCAATTATATACTTAAACTATGCAATATTTAGAAGTAGTATTTATAAATTTAAATTTAAATAGATATATATATATATTCTCTTTTTTTTGTTAATAGAGCTTAAGTATTAAAGACTACATAAATTCGGACTTTTTTTCGTGTGTATATGTATGCTTGTTTCATATGTATTTTAACAACAATCAATCGTTTGCTTTTATTCTGTATTTTGTGTGTTTGAAAACAACGGATAAATAGACCGATAAATTCATCTGGTTAGACATTTTCGAGAAATGACAATATACTTTTTGTTTAAAAAATATATTAATTTCCACTATTATCCGCCTATGTTTGTTATTAGTTTAACATACAACAAAATGAACATTTCCTTTTTGTTTTATTGTTGTTGTTTGCTATAATAATACTGATGTTTGTTGTGCGCTACACGACTATCGTTTTCTTTGTGGGATAGTGTGAATATTGGCTGATATGATGGCTTTTGTTTATTACTTTATCTTTGTATCTTTCAGTATTTTATATGCTGTTGAGGTTATGTTTTTTCTTATCGGAAGATATAATAACCTTCGGCCTATTACCTTGGATGGTAAATTGGTTTCTGATTTTAGACGTTTTTTTCTGAGGATTATGTGGTTTGGTCTCTTTTTAATTTTTGATAGTTATCGATTTGGATGTGAAATATAATTCTCGATCCAAATATGTAGTTAGATTTGATGTCAAACTTCGAATTCGTTTTCATAGAATAATTTCGTATAATTTACATTTATATTTTTTATGTCCTTAATGAACCGGGACGTATAAAGACTTTTTTTTATATAATAATGTTTATAGCGAATGCTAATTACTTTTTTTTTGTTTTCAAATGAAAATTAGAATATGTACAAGTTTTTCCTTTTTAATTTTTATACATTATGTATGTTCTTTTCTTTTTTAATTTGTAAATATTTATTTTTATGCAATTTAAATAATATTTTTTTTTCGTGTGTTTGTTTGTAGTATGCATTTGATTTATATCTGATGGTTTATAACTATATTTTATACATATTTGATTAACTTCAGAAATTTTAAATTTTATTGTTTGCACAATATACCCGAGATTTTATTTAATCAGTTCAATGTTTTGTTTTCTTTGTTTTGTATTTGTTATTTTTGTTCATGATTTAAAATGTTAAATAATCGCGATAGAATAAAAAAAAGATTTTTTAAAATTTGTATTTATTAGATGTTTTTTATTTGAATCACAGATTTGATTTTCTTGAATTATATATTAGAATTATCGAAATATTCTCCGTCCGGGAAGTTGACACACGAATTTCGCTAATGAAGCGACCGTGTCTCCGCGAATGACAGAGATGACGCGCGATGCCTCACAAGAAATGCAAAGAGACACAAATTTCGTTAATTTTGCTGCCATGACTTTAAACTATCTCTATCTCGATATCAGACTCGAAACGATTTGGGGCTTGTGTTTGTAATTGTTATCCAAGTCTGCGAGCCGGAAGTGCAGTCTAGGGAGAGGGTTTGTAAAAGGGATGTTTACCTCAGACGAGAAATTTTTTTTCAGTTTGATAAGTCGGGTATCGGGATATAAGTTCCTAATCAGTCGTAGTCGACATCAGATAAAATGTTGAGCTCGTCTGTGACAGTTCTGAAGGTTCCTTGACGGTTCGAACGATATTCGCTGAATTCAGGGATCGACATTCACTGAAAAAAAAACAGGAAATGCTACAAGAACTACCCGCCACCGACCCCTTTTTCCGCTGAATACCCTCCTCTAGCGGCACTTTTCTGCTACATTTTTCGTTTGCTGAATGCACCCAATGTGTGTGAAGTGCAATGAGCTTGTCTCTGAGAAATTACCAGATTATTAAGCTGGCAAACTTGACCGGTGCATTGTAAACTGGCCAAAAGTAAAGGACTATCCACAGAATGCTTGCTTTGCGGAGGTTTTGACTGCAGTTACTGTTAGCGCAAATTACTGTAATGAGTGCCGTTAGATTCGCCACGTTAACGTTAACAAAGAAAACAGAGGTTGTGTAGTTTTCGCTTTTAGGGAATGTTTAAACGAACTTTTTGTAACACAACCTATAAAAGGGGTTACTGAAGTGTTACGGTTGTTTTTTAAACTTAAACGTGTAGCTTAGGGCGACCAGATAGGCATGGGAAAAAAGATGGATATAAAATATGCCTGAAATACGAGGCAATGTAGGGACACTAATATCAAAGGATTCAGCTAGGATATTTAACAAAACCCAAAGACACATTCCTAAGTTGAGAACAGTAGTTCTCACCATACCATACGCAACCATACCAACCTATTTCATTTTCAAAATACGGGTCATGGCACTAGCCCGGGAATCCTTTTCTCAGTACCGTATAGCCCCACGTGGGGCCATAGTGGGTTAACTCAGCCGTTTATAGGCAATTTCGAATCAACGTTACATTGCATATAATTTCGGAGTGTATATAATGTTGCAAGCACTTATACGCCTGCCGTCCATTACCTGCTTCGAGCGGCGCGGCGCTCCCGCGTTTAAAGCTTTTCCGAATTTTAATGGCGTAACCAAGCAAAATATGGCGTAACTATGCAAAATAAACAAAAATTCCATTCAATACAATGGAAAAGCTTTCTGAATATTGTGTGTGGTTATACCTTTTACTAGTAAAAGCTTTTTTTCGCACATTTTGTGAAAGCTTTGCCGCTGGAGCGCCGCGCCGCTCAAGTTTACGCTTGCAGTGGACGAGCCCATATACGAGTATTTCCAATCCGCACATGCACGGAAATTTTAGACCATGCCGAGATTCGATCTCCGAACCTCTAGATTACTAGCATCGTATAGTGCGACTCAACCAAGACATTGCTTGAAAATGTATTTTTCACTATTTTAATCAACGCGTAATAGCCCCATTTCCTTCATTATTTATAGATCTTTCTCTGAGGAGCACAATTGGGCCATATTGACCTAACCAAAGCGTTTCCAAACAAATCAGAATGGGGTTGGCAAGATGTGTTTTTACGTTTACTAAATCTGTAAAGAAAAAAATCGAAACAGCTTAGTATATCCATTTTACTTGTTCAATACGTTCTCTGTAATAATTCCCCGGTTTCCCAACTTAGGATATTGTATCGTTCGCTGTTCTTGAGGTAAAACGCCTTGAATCAGGGATTAAACTATTGGTAATCTGTCACGATGCATAATAGCGTCTCGTCTTCATATGACCAGTTGAAGTGAAGTGCTTTGAAAAGTGAAAGGTAGCTTTCATTGACTTCAAGTACACAAATGAAAAGGCGTGTTTTTTTGTAATCCGGTGGAGGTTATTTTAGTGCAACTATACATGGAGTTACACTAAATTAACCTACACCGGAGTACAAAAAACATTCCTTATGTGTCATTGTCTCGTAATCTAGCTCCTTAACCCTAATTTACTAACAATACGTAAAATTGACGTGTTAGCTCACATTATACTGTGTCTAAGCTGTTCCACGAGTCTGTTTGACTACTCACTGCAGCAGTGCTTTCCTCAGTTAGTTGTTGTATGTCCATATGAGTGGCAGCATCCTATCTGTGGTCTATGGCGGTAAGCTTAGCAATGTTCTAGATGCTACTACCTATTTGACGTGTAAATAGTAATACCAATAGAAAATAGCATGTAATTTATACGTCTTGTTAGTAATATAAGCGCATTTTCCGAGGGCATATTTTGGTCAAATACTTTTTGTCTGTGGCACTGAAAGATGATAAGCTCGGTAAAATATGTAAACTGGGAAAGCGACTATAGGAAAATATGAACACGTCAAAATTACGTGTTGTTAGTAATAACGCCCTAAACGGTCATGTTAGTATTCCAGGGTTATGAAGAATGGTATGTTGTGACAGCCTGCACCATCAGCAACAAATAGGTATTTTTTGCCCTCTTATCTGCATAATCATCATTATACTGTCGTTATTTCTGTACTCTGCCATTTCATGGAGAATCGGATTCCTCCCCAACGTCGGGTCACGCCATGTAACTGTTTCATTTAACTATATGTGATATGCCAGGAGGCCGGCGCCATTTCGACAATGATTCTGTTATCAGAATCGTTAACATGATTTAAGAGGGGCTGCCCTGATCTTTCGGAACTGGTGCCAGAAGAGCGAGACTGATTCCCGACACTACAATTCGGAAGTCAAACCCTATATATACAGGGCCGGCGCGAGCCTCTTTTGCACCCCAACAGAAGCTTGGATATTGCGCTCCTTGGGTGTGAGGGGTTAATGGGATGTTCCAGATATCGCATTCATGATGATGATAATGGACAGTAGTTTTCATGATGCTTCCTAAAAGTAATAACAACGACAACCGTAAGCCCTAAAAACAAACCCATCGTTATTTTTTGAATGCTTCAGGTTTGCAGTGGAGCGAAATAAACTAGAGGAGAGTTTGTGAGACACATTAAGCCCTCAAAACTTGGACCCAACGTCACAATTTCAGCATAATGGGGATTCAGTAATTGGATTCATCTGCATCATCCACAGAAAACTTAAAAAATAGCAGAAACAAGACGGAAGTCTGCAACTAGGGATATTATAGCTAAACAATCATTTAGCCGAAGTGAAGTAATTTCAAGAGATTGTTCCGCAGGGAAAGGAGCTCAGGTGGTTGGTGGTCGGTGAAATTTGCCAACACTGTATGCCGGGATAAGGATGCAGTGTACAAATTACAAAAAAAAGGCTCCTTGTACACACTCATTGTTTTTTCAAGTTTTTCGAATAAATGAGGGAGAATTTTATTCTCAGAGGCGTTTTATACTCGGGGATATTCTAAGACCTTTATCGAAAACCCTTGAGTATAAAACACTCTGGAATATTAAAATGCACACCGTGTTACGCTTGCAAAAAATCTGTTTCTTTTTTCGATGAAATGTAAATGCATGACAAGGTTATGAACAGGAATGATTATTTCATAATTGATAAGATGTGTGATTCGAATTTGTGCCCTATGCGCCCGCCTCCTTAGGCCTATCGAAGCTCCGGCCATATCTATTTCTTACTCAACTTAATGACAAGCAACTGAATTTAAATACCCTTTGCGCTATGAGCCCCTGTGAATTTTGTTTAAGGACATTAGCGAAAACAACAGTTCTTCCAGAAAAGGATTCCCAATGGTTTCATCACAAACAAAGGTATGATTTAGCCGTCGTGAATAGTTTTGCTAGTCAAACACCAATTACATTGGGCAGTAAGTTGCGCATACCGGTATTAATGCAGGATGGTTACACAAATTGTTCCCGAATCGTAACATCCACATTCAGGACAGCACCTCACAAAGATCTTAGCTGTAAAGCTAAGAAACGTTCAGCATATCATATCAATAAAATTGACGATAGACTCATTTTAAAATAGGGCCGGATTCTTGGCATATTACAGTTAAGTGATACAGTTAAGGTCCATCTAGATTAGTCGCCAAATGGCGTCACGTGCAGCCAAATGGCTTTTATCATTCCATCCAAACTAGTCACCATTTCGCTGTGCGTCCAGTTTTGATATTCAATATGGCAACTCAACCAATCGCTTTGAGAACCACGTGTCAAATTCAAAGTGACAATTTTGCAACTTTTGTTCTTTCTTTTGTGTGAAATTGAATAATTCTTGAATGGCCGTGTAATAATTCAAACGCAAAGAGTCCGATTTTGATAATTAAATTTAAAAAAATCACCAAAATGCAATGTTGGTTATGTCATTTTCTGTCTCCATTTGGCTGCTATACTGTGAATGCTAAGTAGCAGCCAAATGGCTGTACACGATGCCAGTTTTTGGACGCGCAGCCATTTGGCGACTAATCTAGATGGACTTTAACACGTCCCAATTAAAATAAGTAAGGAATTTGCGTCAATTCAAATCGAAATATAATGAAAAATTACAACAAAGATGCCTCGTGTTACAAAATGTAAGTAAACACGCCCTAAAAGCTTCTTGTTGTCAACAATAAAGGCCCAATCGCAATACTCCGTTCCGTTCAGCTGTCAAAGTAGACCTTACGGACTGGGCATGTAAACGCACACAATGGTTGTAACGGATCGGAAGAGTTGACCAAAATTCAACTTTTACGGATCACATAACCTCACTTTATGGAAAATGACAGTTCAGGAGCATAACAAACGGATATGGATATCGATGACGAGTAGTTCATCGAAGCCGTACATTAGGTATAGTAAGTATAAATGAAAAAACAATTCTAACATTTCAAGAAACTCCGACAAAAAAAACTGCTATACATAGTCGTCACGTATGACAACTGCCAGAACGGAACGGAGCATTGTGCTTTGCACTAATATTTTGAGAAAACGGAACGGATTGAATGGTTGACGAAATGGAACGGAACGGAGTATTGCGATTGGGCCTTAAGAATGTGGCTAATATAACGGTACTCATTACAGCCAGTTGCGCTTACGGTAATTGACCGCAAAATCATTGCTAAACAAACATTTCGTGGTGGATCCTATTTTGTTTTTGTCAGTTTAGTTTGACAATTTTTTTTGCAGTTAAAAGTAAACAACCTGAGTGTTTAAAATGTCAATCGATAGCTTATAATTTTATTTTAATTATTTACCAGAAATTATTTTAATTTATGTTTAACCCGCTAAAGAGTATAAATAGCTTTTGTTGAGCAATTTCGCCATTTTCTAATTTAAAATATTTGGCACATTTGATTTCTCATAATTTTAGCATTTTTTGTGGATTATATTCATATATATATATTAGATCAATTCTGAAATTATACCTGAATATACCAATAAAATAAACACAAAAATAAGAAAACGAAAAAGTAAAAAAAAAACATTGTTTTAAATTTTTCATATTAGCGTTTATTCTTATAAGATATTTATTTTCTTTTGGATTCAAAAGAAAGATAATTGTATGTATGTGTGTGTGTGTGATATGTACATAAATGCCTAAAATTTTACATAAAATCATACTTAACCTTTTTTCTTTAGCATTCTCTTTATTTTATAATAAAAAATTATAAATAAGTCGAAAATATTTCTTATGAATTTTTCATTTTTATTTTCATTTCATATATGCATATGTATGAATGTATGCCTTATTTTGAGAACAAAATAAATTACCTAATAATTATAATAGATTGTAATTTTGAATAGAATATTCAGCCTAAAAATTTCATATACAAATCGAACGAAATGAAATGAGTGTTCCATTCTTTTTGTTATCACATGTGTTTTCGAATGCAGTTTTTTGGATGCTCTTAATTTTGAATAAATTTTGACATTTAAAAAAAAGGTTAAATATTTTATAAAGTACACATTATAATTATAAGTTAAAATTAAAGTAAAATAATTTTCCTAAATAGATATAGATATACATTTCGATAAAAAGTCTTAGCCAAAAGAATAAATTAAAAATTTTCTTTTCAAAAAAAAATCACAGACCGAAAGAATATAAGATAATTTTGTTTTGGACATTTTTGTTTTTCTATTTATGTATATAATTTTGTTAATTTTTTTTTTAAGTTTCAATATATTATCATAATGCGCCTGTGTTCGAATTTATAGATATGCACAGTGATTTAGATAGAGGAAAAAATTATACGAAACGAGTTTGTTTTTATGTGTGTTCGAATGTCATGTCGTGTCTTTTGACAAACCATTAGCCCAGTGGCGTACTCAAAACAGCTTTCGGTTGGGGTGTATTTGTGCTTCATCAAATAATTCGTTAGAAATGTTGACATTGAGAAAATTATCAGTTATGGCATTTTATCGCAAGTATTATACTATTGATTGACATTTGTAGTGCAACTAATCTTATACATTTATTAATTTATATAATTTTAGTTATTGGCAATGTATTTTACTCTATATTCATAAAGTTTTTAGTCAGGAAAAAATCAATATTTATGTATCTTAAAAATATAAAATTTCCTTTTTTTTTAATTTGGCAGATAAGTATATAATAGTCTTTATTTTTTTTCTGTTTAATAGTCGTTCAGAAATCGTCTTGTATGGCACAGAGTATTATGCAATATAATAAACCACCCACCACCATTGAGAGAAGAAGAATAAAAAACCCCAGGATTAATATATTCTGTTCATACAGACAGTTCTGTTTAAGAACGGTTGTTTCGCTGACATTTCTAAGGGTCTTACATTTTGAAGTGACAACAATTCAACTGACACAATACTGAGCAAATTTGATGTACGAGTACATCGTAATATATGTGTTAAAACCAATGGAAATTGACGGACTTACGGCGCATCTAAACAATGAGGGTGTATTCAGGTGATTTAGAGAAGATATACTTTTGTCTCTCCATCGTGCACATGTGTCAATTTCCTTGATCTGTTGTGTCAAAAATTAAAAAATTATCACTTGAAAGTTTAGATCCTGGAAGATGTTGCATTTTTTATTGTATGCATACCAGTGCCGTGTGATTGAAATTGTATTACTCATACATGTATGTTGTTAGGGGTTGATATGGCATTGTTTTTGTGTTTTGTTTTTTTGACACTTGTTGACAGTTGTTCAGTAATTATATCTGTTAAAAATTATTGTATATACTATTTTTTCTACCTTTCTATGCAACTACATATCCATCATGAATTTCTTTAGGATTATCGTTGTTAGTCTGTTCTTCTCTATTTATGAAATTGGTTTGACACTTTTCCCCATTCTATATGCTTTATGTCTATATATCTATTTATACTTTATTTTGTATCGATTGTGTTGTATTTTTGTTTTTCGTTTTTTTTATTATTAATTTATTATTGTATACCTGAGTGCCTGGATATGTTGTGCACATGACGACAAAAAGAACTTTGTATTGTATAAAACATAGTCTTACTTAGATAAATGTTGTATTAATTAGATTTTCATTTATGGATTATGCAATATAAATTCAGATAAATTTCTTATTTATTAACGTTCGTGGATACATGAAAAACGGAAAAAGAAAAGAACAAATACACTTTAAGTGGTTGATATTACATTTCTTTTATATGTTGTTGTTGTTTTTTTGATATTACAATTTCATCTGATATTTTTTTAGTTTCTTTGCTAATTTAATTGTTTTTTTTTTTTTTTTTTAGATTGTTTCGAAAAAATAAACTGTTTATAGAAATATATTTTCGCACATTAACATTTTGTATTTATGTATATAATGAGGTTTCAGTTTTGTTTTGTAGTTCAGTAACTTTTGAATTGTTTCACTTTGAATCGTTATTATTTTTGAACAGAGTAAACCTTAGAGAAAGCATACAAAATATATTCACGAGTTTTTTGTTTATGCATTTCATTAAAAATATGTTTTCTTTTTACTTAAATTTCAATTCAATTTTTTTGTTGTTGCTTGTTTATTTATTTGTACTTCAATGGTGAATCACTGAGCTCATTGTATTTTCTTTAATTAATTTAATTGATTTTTTTTTCTTGTATATGTATTTATTAAAACGAATTTCCTTGAGGTTCCTTTATGCTAGATGTAACATACACTTATGTATTGATATATTTCTTTATTTATGTTTGTATACAGACATTTAAATGTATATAATAAATTTTATAATTACATTTATTGTTTTGTTTTGCATATGTGTACTCAAAAATTAATATAGAAGTTTCTTTCTATGTTTTGTTGAATCTTTGTGTTGATGTTGTTGTATAATGTGTTTGTTTTTAAATATGTATAGTTTTGATTTGATATATTCATTTTTGATAAATTCTTAACAATGAAGTATGAAAATGTGCAGCTTTTCTTTAGTAAAAGATATTTCGGTTTTATTATAGATTTACCTTATATATTTATTAAATTTGATGAATAAACGGTTTTCTTTTTCCGGAGGAAATTATAATAAAAATGTTGTGCACTAGCTTTATAACATTGAAACCTTGGAAATTTTCGATAAATTTAAGAACAGTTTGCTTTCTTCTCTGAATTCTGCATTCTATACATTACATATGTTTTACATAAAGATTGATATCTATAAATATTCTCGAAACAATTGAATTGTTGAAAATAGTGTTTTTTTTTATTTCATATTTTCTTGTAGTCTGTTTTCTTAAAACAAAACTCGTTCGTTTGAATACAATCATAATGTATATAGAGCGCGACAAAAATACAATTGAATCAGTCGTAAATGCGCTACATGTACACTTTTGTTTGTTTTCTCTATTCATATACACATTTTGTATTTTTGTTTTTTTTTATTGATAATATTTTATATTATAATATCATTTAAATATAAACTTAAATTAAATCTATGCTATAAAGTATATGTGTATATATATTTGTATTTTCCGTTCCTAAGATTTTGTCAAAGATATTTTGTTTTTAATATGTTTTACTTTAATTTATTTATATTTATTTTAAATATATATAAACTTTTGATTTTGGAATATGATTTTTTAGAGAAATATTTTTTTTTGTAGTTTTGTAATGAAAACAAATATATTTAATTCGTTTAACGCGTGATTGAAAAAGAAAATAATGTGAATAAAATACATGTAAACGTATGCAGAGTTTGTGTGGATCATCTGATCGCTAATGTTGTGATACTTGTTATACGGCTGGAAAATTACACATTCCGTGTGTAGACATAACAAATAGCTTATATCGCTTAGAAAAACGAAAAGAAAAAGTCAAAACACTGATATTATAACGACTGAACTTTATTTTTCATTGTTATCCGTCTTTTTTTAGATTTTCTGGTTCCCTTATTTGTCTCATTTGTATTCTTTCGCATAGTATTAATCGGTGGATCGTTAGTACCGTTATATTGTGTTTACCAATATAAGGATGACCGAACTTTGTTTATCAAAAGTCGTTTCTAACTTGATGGATATTGGAAGGATTTACTGGAAATCCCGTACAAAATGACAGTATGGGAAATTGATCCAGCCTATGGCATAGACCATCTGCCAAAATAGTCCCCTAGATGGCTTCGCGAACAATTTCCCCTTTGTCATTTTGTTTTTCAGTTTATTTGGTTTCGAATCCTAATTGGTGTTAATTAGCTTTATTTTTTCTAAGACATTTCTCTTTAAATTGTATGGCGAAAATTGATAATTTAGAATATAACATTGGGAGTTGATGGCACAACAGGATCCAATTGCGTTTCACTTGTCTGGCCTGTCCGTTTAAGAAAAAAGCCTTAATATTTGACATTGACCGTTAATTTGTTTTTAATAACATCTGCCATTTGAAACGTTGAATGTCTATGATCCACATGTGTACACCGCTGGCGTCTATGAGTCACATGTGCCTCATAAATGTATTAATTTTCTGATGGCACACAGGGTGGTAATTTCGACGAAAACCGATCAGACAGTGAACGTTTTTACTAAGAATATGTTCACTATCTCCAAAAAAAAAAATTCAAACTCAATTGTCAATACTAAAGGAACTTTTCATACAAATCATCCCCATTTCGTGCCTAACGACCGAGCTCGACGTCATTTTGTGGATAAGTTTGAATCGAAATTCACTCTTTACGATCACGAGCCACTCATCGGTATACACAATGTACGCAGAGAAGAAAACATTGCAGCAGTGTAGTCAAGTGAAGCGAACGAAAATTTCCGGTCCTGCCGAAATAGCGAACCTGGCGTATTTTGCGTCATAATCTGTGTATATGTGGTATGCGTATACGATGATAACTGTTGCATTTTTATCGCTGTCGCGGTTAACTCTGACTCAAAAAAAAAAAACGATCGCGGTTAAGATCAGCTGCTCGGCCAAACAGGTGACACATGACAGTTGATTTGCATCTTTATCTCAGTCTCGTCGGCTTATTTTTTAGATTTCGTGGATTTCATCACAAAAGATTATTTTTATTTGCAAAATCTAAAACCACCATGAGAACGATTCTCACATTTCGTTTGAAAAAAAATTTCCGGTGTTATTTCCCCAAGCATTAGCCATCTATATGTGATTTCTCTAAACTCTATCCCGTGCAGGTTAACTGCACTGCACGCCTGAAACTTACCCGGGTAAGTGTAATTTTTTTATATCGAGTTCGTTACCCAAACCTGCACGGGATGTAGTAAAAAACGAACCTATTGTCAGAATAATTCAAGTCCAATGTGTTATAACTCTAACGGAGTTGAGTTGATTAAATATTGGATCGGTCTCATCAGACAATTATTGCCTTTTTAACTGACCAGGTTGTACAGGAGAGCCTGCTAAGCGATTAATAAGTCTTCTACCCGGACAAAGGTTACCTTATCCTTTGGTCTCTTTGACTATTTTACGGGAAAGTCGTCATACAAGAATTTCTTCAATATGTATATGACAAGGAAATCGATTTGCGCGCCTTCTTATAAATCGAGGGTTCCTTTAACAACACTGGCTTCGACTCGACATGGACAGAAGAACATGAAATCCTCGCTCAACATAATCGAGGGTTGTCCCCAAGGCGATGTGCTCTAACCTTTACGATGGTCCCTTGTGGTAGATGAATCACTCTCGCTGGTTGAAGTCCGTCATCATAACCAATTTGATAAACTCAGCCCTAGTGGTAGTCAATAGATGGTGACCGCTTAGTATTACTGCACACACAAAACGGTTCTAGGGCTACATTAAAACCAATATATTCAAGGAGGGGGTGTCATCTACTCTCAAGATGTAAAATTTCTAGACAACATACTAAGTTGGAAACATAAAAAATGTTTTAAATAATGCCACATTTTCTATAGCCAGATTTAGGGTACTTTGCTCCGAATCACGGAGTGGTTATACTATACGCTAGGAGGACCTGTATGCTTCGCTAGTGTGCAATGCACACTAGCACACTGCAACGCAACGAAAACAATGAAAAGTAGAGCGTCGATTACCCGAACATTCGATCAACCGAACCGGTCACTCAGCTTCTTTTCTTGTGAAAGACATCAAATAAAATGAAAAATCCAGGGTCTGAAAGAAGCAACCCCTGCATCGCTCGATTTTTTTTATTTCTGGTGAGTTCTAGTCGCGTTTTATACGTTTTCAGTTTGTCGCTCAATTTCACATTTGGGCTATTTGCTAATTTGTCTATGGAAGCTCGATTTACTGAACTATCGCTTATCCGAACCAACCTTGTCAACATTAATCGACGCTCTACTGTCTTGCTATGCTAATTTGAATTAACTTCTCAATTACTGCAATTGCTTGCCTGAGTTGGTATCACTGGCGCTTTTAGGACCAACTCCACTCTAGGTCTGGAGACTATCTGAGAAATTATGCCACTCATACGGGAAACTAAAGCCCTAAGCGATCAAAAAACTGTTTATCGTCTGATAGTTGTGTCAGTGATGAAAGCGAGGTGTCTGTGGTGCCCTTGCCGCCATTTTCACTCTATACACTGTCTTCGTACAAGTTTTCATCGAAATCGCATCCATCAATTGTGGGAATGCCCATGTGCACTCAGCTCTTTAACGAAATTAAATTCCGATAAACTATATCAAGAGTGGGTTCACCCTCTCGACTCATCGGTCCTGAGTCTTTCAGTAGACTAAGCGGGAGAGGAGCTCCCATTTAAGTAAATATCAGCGCCGGTAAGAGTTAAGTAGGCTTCCTTTCGGGGTATTTTGGGCCCCGCGACCATTATTAATAAGATTGGTCTATGAAGGTAAACCGTAAGTTGCCTTTGTTTGGCGAAAGACGAAACCTACATGCTGTGTGAATGCTCGATAAGTCAGTAAGTCGAGAAGATAACTGCTTGGACGTGATCCATAAAGCAACGTTACTTTTTCAATCCTATATCTCAAAAGCCACGCGAATAGAAGTCTTTTCGATTCGAAAGTGTGCTGAGGAACAATTTTGGTGGTACCTGAAGAAAATTCATAGCTGTCAAATCCTATTCAGGACAAAAGAATAAAGGATGATCAAGCAAAAAATATATACAAATTTAAACAAACGAATTCCTTCGAGTATGAGTCATGGCAAAACTGATCAAATAGTGAGTAGAATCGTTAATCAAACATCTTTAGCTAGCTACCCTACAGCACATTGTTACAAAGCTGGGTAGTAAGATAACTGCTGAAAGACATAACACCTAATTTCCAGTTAGTTGAGCATATTCCGTATGCATTTCGGCTTCCAACATAGCACAAAATAAACAAGGATTTTGAGGCATGTAGATTAAAAAAAAAACTTATCGATCTCGTTACTTTCGAGGGCCGAACATATAACGTTTTATTGCTATCTTATACGAAAAATGCATCCTATTCGAGGCCGTCTCCAAAAAAAAAGAGACGAGACAGGAAAGGGTGATGGGTGGCTTAGGGCCTAAGCCCTTAGGCACTAGCAATGCAAATCGACTTCGTCACTAGCTTCGAAATATTACATACTATCAAGCCTCATCATAGCAGCCTGATTGCTCGATAATTATATTAGGGGGATTCATGCTCGCTTCGTATATTAGAAATCCTTGTTATTGCGTATTTGAGTATTATAACACAACAAAATTTGAATGAACGCCCCAAAAATCCTAGTCGTATATGAAATACTATGTTATACTATGCAACAACAACAATAAACAGCTGATTTTTTGACAAAAAAAATCACAAATTTTCGTTTTATGTGTCATAATTATAATTTTAAATGAGAATTGCGAGAAAGTCTCTCTTTCCGCTCAATTAAAAACAACCTGGTTACTAGGAAAAAAGTAAATTTTATACGATTTTCGTATTTTCTGTCCCTATTCTGCCTATATTAGTTCTCGTATTCGATAACAAGCCCGAACCCGTGTTTTTATTAGGTATGTTATTTTTGGTCAAATAACAGGCTTGATGCTTGATTACCGGTTGACACTATGCTTATCTACAGCATAGTTTTTCGTCAATGAAAAAGGTAGATGCTCAAAAAGATTTATCCCTCTAATGCTATGGGCTCAAAATGAACGCTGTCATGACCAGGACTTCAGCATAAATCCAAAGTGGAATAAGATTTCGGGACAGGCAGCCGAAAAAAGTAGTAGCTTGGATAGAAATGTAATATTCAACAGTGAAAATGTATATGCAATCCAACATCAAGCCTTTATATCTGGTGCTGGTGTATGGTGTAGTTTCTTTCGTTTAGCTGTGCCGAAAGGAGCAGTCACCATGTTTCAACTTAATCTTGTTTGCTGTTGGTCGTCGCTCTCGATCGAGATGTGGGGGAGACACTACCGTTTATGTTGCGGTAGGGCACACAGTTATAATGGAGGTTCGCCAGTGGGCACAGCCGGGAACTGGAAGGCCTACATCAAGAGGAATATGGACAGATCTATGAGTGTGCGAACGGATCTATAGGTCTACTAATGTAATACAGATGGGTCCTGTTTGCACAATATTCAGAAAGCTTTTCCATTGTATTGAATGGAATTTTTGTTTATTTTGCATTGTTATCTACGCCATATTTTGCTTGGTTACGCCATCATCTTAGATTGAAAAAATCATTGCGCAGTTGCATACTGCGTAAATGAGCAGAAGATAGCATAATTATGCGAATTAAACAAAAAAATTCATTCAATATAATGGAAAAGCTTCCTGAAAATTGTGTATGTCTTCTCTATGCGATAAGACTAACCATTCGATACGAATTTTGAGAGAATGGACCCTTATCTAGTGGCTATCGGCTGTTTAGTCTTATCATAGACGCACACCATTGTCCGATAGCTTCAGTACAATGCCATTGGGTGAATTCACATTGTAAGACGAAGCCGGACGGGTAAACTTGCAAGACAAGAACCATCGCTCTTACAATGTGTAATGCACAATGCTTGTCTGCTGGCCACTACAAAAGCTCTTGCCGTCCGTTTGTTTGTGCTAATAAACGGACGGCGAGAGCTTTTGTAGTGGCCAGCAGACAAGCATTATGCATTTCAGATTGTAAGGACGATGGTTCTTGTCTTGCAAGTTTACCCGTCCGGTTTCGTCTTACAATTTGAATTCAGCCATTCTCTCAAAACTCTTATAGAATGCCATTCAATATAATGGAAAAGCTTTCTGAATATTGTGTGTCTTCTCTACGCGATAAGACTAACCAGCCGACAGGTACTGAATAAGAGCTATCAGAAACCCGGCCAATGTGTATTGTATCAAATTGAATGTTTGTTTACTTTCCATAGTTACGCCATATTTTGCTTGGTTATGCCATCGTGTGAAATTACGTAATGATTCTACTGTATATGCAAACTAGAAAAAATCAATACGCATTTTCATATGATGGCGTAACCAAGCAAAATATGGCGTAACTATGGAAAGTAAACAAACATTCAATACAACGTATAATTGCCGTGTATTTGACATTAGTTGTGAGTATAAATTAATGAGTGAAAGTATACAAAAAAGGAAAAAAATATACTTCTGCTCTCGTGACGACTGCACACGAGAGCAGGAAAAGTACATATATGTTTGCCTACATTCTGCATAGGCCGCATAGGCCGTATGAATACTAATGCCGGAAATAAGATGGATGCAGAAACAGTAACAGCAGCAGCAATGATAATGCAGTCCAATGCAATTTAACTTCGCAAAAAGGTTAGTACTAGAGAGAAGTAAAGCTTGAAAGTAGCCCGCCCAAGAATGGTTCCCGGATTTTTTTTTAAAGTACTCCAATTGGCGTAATAGAAGCACTAAAGTAATTTTTGGTCACTGAATCGTGAGACCAATGCTGAAAACATTTTGTGCCTGCCCCATAATTATCCTCTTTTCTCGAGAAATACACGGTACGGCAAAAACTTTAAGGTAATATTTGGTCACAGGTTCCAAATTTGGGGTCAAAAACAAGAAAGAAATTTGAATTGCTAGCCCAAGAGTGGTAACCTAGTTTTCTCCGTTTTCTCCATAAGTTCCATGGCTCCGATAAAACAGTATTTGAGTGAGGTTTACTTGGAATAATTTAATCAAAGGTTTGGGAAATTTGTGATGCTAAAAATGTTTCTTAGAAGAACCTAATTTGGGGGTTTAGGTTTGTATGGCAGCCCCATGACCCCATTGTCCGATTTTGCCGATTCAAACATACAAACTGCCTGCAGCAAAAAGAAACATTTGTACAAAATTTCAGCATCATACCTTTTAAATTGGCCGAGTGAAACGCGTCGCAACAAAAAGACAGACGGACAGACAGACAGACGGACAGACTGTAGAAAGTAGAAAGTAATTTGGATTGCTGGCCCAAAAGTAACCCAGTTTTCTCCGGAAATAACCGTCAACCGCGGAATCACTAACGCAATTTTGAGCAGCTGATTCCAAATTTTAAGTCAAAAAATTTGTCTGTTTTGCTCGTCCTACAGCGGTACACCGCTTCATGCATGCATATTCCACAAGCTCTACCTGTTTCCTCCATCCATCGATACATTCTTTCAAATGCCACAACTCATTTTTTCCATGTCTCACAAACGAGTTGAATGGAATGCATGTTTCCACAAATGTTACTTCGTTCACTCCTCCACCGATACCATACGGTAGTTCATTTGAAACTTAAATTCCCAATCCGTCAATACTAAACAACTCAATAATTTATAAAACACCTACACCATAAATAAAACAGGTCGAAAAGGATAAATTTTGTTTCCACAAAAACACAAATAGGCAATTATAGTTCTTACTCATATCATACTATGCCAAATACGATATTCAAATAACACCCCAGCACAAAATGTTATTTCAGGTATCGTATTCGGAGAGAAATAACAGACTTTTGAATTTAATGACAACTGAAATACGATATAACATCGTATTTCAATATACGAACGCGAGCATGAATCCCCCTACTATCTCTCGATTAGTGTAAACTACTCGTCGTTATATCTATAGTAACACGAATGGTTCCAGTCCCCTCCAGAGCATATTACTGGTTGCACCACTGATGCTGCATGACCTACGAAATATTCATGTTCTTGATCCCAATTGTCAGTTATTAGTATTATTAGATATGCCATGCCACGTCAGTATACAGTGTGGATTAGGCTTAAGACGCTGATAAATGTCAATCGAATCTCATCCAAGAGCTGGGCGAAAACGCCCCCTTGCGACGTGAACCGTCAGTTAGTGCTTATATCATGTTTTTTTGCTGTTGCTGTTGAACAGCAGCAGCAAACTTGTCAGCCATTTAAAATGCATTGTGCTGCTTTCTTCGGCAGCATTCAACGCGTCTAATCTGTTCCCAGCATCACGGCGCGAAACGTTCATTGCTCAACGGGAATTTTCTGCGCGTCTCAACGATTTATCCATGAATGGATGCTGGCAAAATGTTGATGCAATATTATAATTTGTTGGATCCAAACACCACAGATCTGAGCGGCACAGAGGTGCCGGGTATGGTTGATGCATGGCGTATCATGGTGGATCTGTACAAGATCTTCGTGCGTTGACGCTCCCGGGAGACTCGCGTTATGCAGGGTGGCTTACGACATTACCTCAGAATAATAGGCAGCCATGGCATGACATTGCTAATGATCTCCTTCTTCTTTCGCAATTAAGCCCAGTATGTTTCGCAGCGTTTACTTGATGGAAAAGACGGTTGTAAGCGAACGAGCAAAGCTTCGAAGTCGGTGGCTCTGCTTAACCCTAGTAGTAACAGGTCAAACGAGATGAGCATTCCCAGAGGGTCTTTACCATCAAGGCTTTGAAGTCGAGATGGTTTTATGTTCTTATATAAGCCAACCACCTAGAGTTGCAATTTCAGGGTTGGGTTTCTGAAAGAGATACATTCTCTTGACGAAGAAGTCCCCATTCGACTTTCTAACATTGTGTAGATAAAATCCCCGCCGGAGGCCCAAAAGGTGGGCAGGAGCGGGAGTTAGAGCGAACATGCTAAGTACTTCCTAGACGGTGGTCCTTGTAGATGACACCACTATGTTGTTGCCATGATAATGACTGATGCTTGGCATTTATATGGTCACGCCATTTTTTCATTCTCACAACATTTTCGTAATTCGATTACGTGTGCCTTCTGGAAAGGGGAATATAAATAAAGGCGCTCCGCAATTCAGGAGCACTCAATTGTCCCGTCCTGACCTGTCAATTTCGACGTAAGGTTTGAAGTAGTATCGCTTATAATTAATAAAGAAAAAACTAGTAAATTTAGAAAGGGGAAATGTGCATTTTTCGAGCGACGATAATACATTAATATAACGAGTACCACAACATCAATGAAGGAGAAAATGTGTTTTCTTTCGACAACACACCTCTGCATAATTATTTAGAATTTAGTTACGTTAACGTTTTTTGTTTTGTTTTTTTTTCAATACGAAAATTCCTGAGAGGTTGATTATTGTTATAAGTTTATTTTGTATTTTCTTTTAAATTTTTGTTTGTACATTGTGCAAGCTGCCTTTATTTAATTAATTGTATATAAAAAATGTCAAGTTTGAATCAAACAGGTTAAGAAAAGTGAACAACTGGTTCGAATAAAAGAACAACTGTGTAAATCTTGAAAATTCTACAAAATGAATGAAATGATCCATACTTTTACATAAAACCTACCTGTATTCAGCACACCTTTGACAATCAAATTAATTCTTTCATGTATTTATATCGATAGATATGGATATGTGTATGCATGATAAACTATTGAATCTAAAAGTAAAATCTATTGATTAATGTTTAATTGAATATTTTAGTGTGTGTGGATAGTACAATTATACGGATAAAACAGAGATATTAATATGCAAAGATCTACTGCATGCCATTTAATGAGTAGAAATTCTTAAATTATAAAACACTGTACGTAAAAAGTCCCTATTTCTCAGCATTCGAAGAAGAATTTCTAAAAATAGCATTCTTCGAATACGATATACACAAATCATTACACTGTCTACTATTATTTATGAAAACTCATAATGTATATACTAATAACTAATAATAATTATATAATGTCTAACACGTTAATGCTAAATATTTATGGAAATAATTAATTATGAATTTCTTAAAAATAAGCGTATAAATTAAAAACAAATACATATATAAAAATATAAAATAAAAATGTTTAATTTCTGAGCAGCAACAAAATTGTGTACCCATCGGGATATTTTAGATGCTTTCTTATCTGTTAAATAAAAATAAATTGAAATGTACACATGCTAATTTCGTACATATTTTGTTTGCAGAAAACGTAATAATGTATTAAATTATCTGTAGAAACAGGAGTTGAAACTTAAACGATTTTTGATTGTATATTCGTCAAATCATCCATATTCCTTGACAAGTAGGCATACATTGTTCTCCTCCTAGAGTTGGATGCTTTTTTTTAAAACAAAATACAGCCACTGTATATAGTTTCGAGCCTACCATTAGGGGCTAATTCTTAGCTACTCCTATTGTTGTCAAGGTGTGTCTATATCCGCCACGAAATCAAAAAGTCCTTAACCGCGGGAAATATAAAATTAAAAAACTAGTGACGTAAATATTGCACGTTCGCCAGATATACGTTAAAAATGGAAGAAATTTTTAATAAAAAAAATATTTAATGGATCAGCCTCACCGTGCTATTTCGTTCGGTTTTTTAAGGAAGAAGACGTTGAACGAATTCAAACTCAAAAACGAAATAGTATTAATAAAAAAAAGAAGAATAACAGAAAGAAACTGTTAACTATAACGATTTGTTAAAAAAAAATCAATTCACGTTTGATTTGCCTATCCTTGCACTTTGTTCAGATTTTTCAAATGAATAAGTTCAGATAAAGGACGAATAGAACAAAATTAAATTAAGAAACACCAAAAACAAAGGTGAAAACTTTAAATTAGATTATATCAATTTTTACCTTTGATTGAGTTTGTTGCATCTTTCACTTTTTTGTTGTTGTTTAAATTAATATTTCTCTAAAAAATTGCATTCCATCTTAAATTCTATTGTATCCCCGGTGGTGGCTGTCCCAATTCCGTGGCGAAATCAAACAGATGCGGTCGTGGATGCGAAATCGGATGATGTGGTCCCAGGACATTTTTAATTGCCGACGTTTTCAGCAATCGTTTCAGCATACCGCTCGATCCGCGATGTTGCAAACTCTTGTGAGTCGTTAGTGAATTTTTCGTACGATATCGTCGATGACAAAACTCACACACGTACAACGTGTCCGACTGTTCGTGCTTATCCTGAAAGTGTCGCTTGAGCGAATAGTAGCACGAGAATGTACGACGACAATAGGGACACTCTTGTGGCTCATTGATACCGCCACTGGTTGGCGGTGGTATACGCAGTGGATGTGGATGATGATTTGAACCGGGACCGACGCCAGCGCCGCCACCCATTTGTTGTTGTTGTTGCTGTTGCGTTTGTTGTGATGGATGTGTGGGTGAAACACGATCATTGGATGGTGATGGTGCAGTGGCGGCAGCAACAGCTGCAGCACCAATCAGTAATTGACTCACGGATGTGGAAGAGTTGGGCGATAGCGAAGCACCCGATACGGCCGACGGCGATGAGGTAGAGTTCGTTGAGGATACGGACGATGATGAGGATGAGGTGGATGATGAATTGGCGACGACAGTGGCAGCATTTTGGGGGCCTGCTTGGATAAATTTCATGTGGACATTGAAAATGAGTTAATTTTTATTGTATGTAAGCCCAATTGTTTTTTGTGGATTTAAAATTAAACTAATTGAAACAAAAGGTAAAAACAAAATGTTTCTTTTGAAAATTATATGAATACAAGGGGAGAAAAGAAGAAAAATTAAGAGAAGAGATTTTATAGTTATCATACATCTAAAAATACTTTTTATTGTAATAACTATTTGAAAATGTTTTTGAGTATTTTTCTTTTGTGTTGATATCTTACAAGCTATGATATCTAATGACTTTAATTTTTTTTAAGTCTTGATATTTATTTAATAAAGCAGTTTGATTTATTAACACATGGAAAATATTTCTTTTTTAACTACATACTTGAATTTCTACTAAATTCTGATAATCTCGTAAATATGAAATTTTTTATAAATTTTTAGTAAAGTGTTTTTTTTTTTAATTATTAACTATTCAAAACTTCAGATATATTTTCATTTCTTGTTTTGACGCGAGATAGATAGAGATTTTTATAATTTATCAAAAAAGATCTACAAGTAAGAGTAAACCGCAATATTTGTAAAAAATATATAGATTCGTGTAATCAAGTAAACATGCACGTATCGAAATCGATGCATATTGCGATTTTGGATGGAAAATCGGAAAAAGTTCAGAATTGATTAAAAAAAAATATCTATATTCACAACTTAATATAATTTTTTAGAGTAAAATTCCTGCTTCTTATCCAAAATCGAAATTTTACATAAATTCAATACGACCAAGTGGGTTATATATTTTCCAGAAAAGTTAAAGATAAAATACATACACATATTAAACGAAAACGTATTACAATCCATAATGACACAAATGCACAGGTAAAAGCCAGAAAATGATAGCAACATACATTATGCAGTGAGCGTGGTACACTTAATAATAATTCTACATTTATTATAATCCTATAAAATAATAATTAAAATATTAAAAAATGTCAATTCCATAAAAAATGAAGAGATTGATTCAATTGGAATTGAAATGTGGTAGAATGAATAAAATTTTGGAACAAGTTAAAAAAATATGTCTCAGCCTATTACAGTGCTTGAGATCTCGGAGTTGAAGAACGTCAAACAGGAGGAGTCATTATGCGAAGAAAATCGTGTCAATCGAATAATAACATTTCCTGGGGGGATTTTTTCTTGTAGGAAAGGGAGGAGGTTGTACTAAAGTTACCTTTGTTTATTGTAAAGTATACGCTTGGTAACATACTTGATTGAAGGACCTGACATCACTGAAACGACAATTCTTGATTTAATTATAATAAGACCTGTGAGCTTCCGCATATACAATGCAGAGCATCCTACCCACTTTTTTTAGTCTCGTCGCCGAGTGGTCTGCTTTTTGAGTCGCGCAGACCAAAGCATACACGTGTAAGGAGACCCTACCGTTTCTTTCAACAAAACAAGGACATGCAAAATTGAATGGATTTGAATCCATGGATTCGCCATGCATATGCGGCCAAAGGACGCAGGCTTTTATTTCGATTTAATTAATCGTCAGAATATAATTAAATTTGGTTATCTACAGACATTTTTTGGTTTTTAATTTTTATCAAAAACACAATTATTGAAATTATCCTTAAATCGTTAAATACTGTGACAAAATACTAATTAACAGCAATATTTACGCTTTATTTGTATTGTTTTTTCCAATTGAATCAATCCAACATAATATTTTTCTGTATATGGCATTTATAGATCAAATTAACATTCGTCCAAATGAAGTTAAGACTTATACAAATTTACAATTTGAAAGTGAGGAATTGTTAATTTGTTTTTAAGTATTGAGGGCGAAACAGATTAGTTACGTTACTCGTCGTTCCGAATGAATGGACAAAATACATCCGTGCCGTTTCCACCCGAACTCCTGTCAAAGTTGGTGCAGTTAAGTTTGCGTTAAGTGCGAAACAGAACGCTTCCGTTACGTTACGTTACGAGTTCTAGTTCAATTTTGCTTCCGTACCGTGCAGTTACATACAACTCCATAAAACCAACTTTGACAGGTGTTCGGAACGAAACGGCACGGAAGCGTGCTGGCCATTCTTTCGGAACAGGACGTAACGTATCGGGAGGCAACGTAAGCTATCTTTAAGTGCGAACCAGCACGCTTCCGTCACTTTACGTGCTGTAGAGCTCTAGTACAATTTTGTTTCCGTCCCGTGCCGTGCCATCTGTGCAGTTACATATAAACTCTGCGAATATAGAGATAATAGAGAAACGGTCTTGAAGTTAACAACGCACTAACCAAACTTGTGTGTTGTGTCAGACGGGTAGGTGTAGAGGGGCGAATGCATCTGCTAGTCACACATACCCTCATCTACACGAGGTGAGCCATTCTATAATAGCGCACACACGGAGAACCCAAATCCTTTTTTTTGGAAAGAAAAAATATGATTTTGACAGAATGAAGAATCCAAAAAAATGGATTTTGATTCTACGTGTGTGTGCGGCATAAGTTTTCCTTTCTTTGTATTGTGTAATTTGACAAGAGTATTCGGCAAGGAACGACATTCATTCGAAACAGTTCCTAACGTGACGCAACTTATCTGGTTCGCCCTTTCATTTGGTTCGGAAAAATGTTATGAAAAATCGTAAATTGTAAAAATGCTATATTTTCGAGAATCATAGAAAAGAATGTTTTCAATACTTTTCACAAGGCACAGATATTAGCAGAAATAGTTGTTACTTAATTTATAAAGAAACAATTAAAGTTCAACATAATTTTTACGGATTAAAGTATAAAGTAATCGAAGCCTGAATGAAATATGCATAGGTATGGAAAAATATATAGTCCTATCGAAATAGGAATTTTTGTCTCCAAATAGAAATAATTTAACCTAAGGCTAATTTTTGATGTTTTGGAGTCGAAATATAAAACTCATTTTGTTAAGAAAAGAATGTATTTAGTGGAAAGATCCTAAAAACGACACATACTTTAAGGTAAGTACTATGTTCACCGACCGAAAACTTGTATTTATGTCTCCCGGGCAAAATGTGCCGTGGATTCACTAAATTTAAAATCAATGTGTACTCGCGGTCTGATTAATTGTGGATGACATCTTTTCAATGTGAAATAAAGTGCAACTGCATTGTTTCCCCTGGCGAAATGTCAAAAACCGGTGTGGAGACTTTTGTGTGAAGTGAGTACAACCAAGCGAATTCGATTTCACCATCATCCAAATTTTGACAGTACATATGTACATACATTTGCATGGTTTTCACGCGAACTGACGATGTTACTACCTACTCTTACCGGAAATTGGCATGTGAGTATCATATCAAAGAAGATGACGAGTATATTCCGATTCCGGTGTTTCTTTCCAAATCCAATCTTTTTTTTATTGAACACGAGTTAAGAGCGATTTTTATACTCTATTTTGGATTAATGAAATTAAAAAATATTGGAATTTACGCGACGTCCCCTACCCCTTTGATATGAAATCCTGTTTCGACCCAATATCCTAATAAAATCAAGATAAAAAGCACATCTGCCTTTTCGTCCTTTTTTAGGAACTTCCACTCTTTTTTTTTTGTTTTTAGTGTAATACCAGTCAACGACAAATTGATAGTAGAGCCTTCAAAACGTCTTTTTTTCCCTTTCCACGAGATTAGTGTTGCCACCTCGAACAGACAGTTTCACTCACTACTTCAATTGACAGAGTCCTCGTGGGTTACAGGCTAATCCATAATTATCGGCCAGAACAACCCGCAATTAATTTATGATCCGACTAAAATTTGCTGATGGGCCCTGTGTAACTAGTTAATCCGTTGCCTCGATTTTATCAAAGATAGCAGAACATTGTCATCAGATGGCAGGTCCATCACTAAGAAGTTATCAACAGTCGTTTACCACTGCCTTTCTTTACATAGGATACATCAACTATGTAAAGAAAGGCAGGCCTATTACGAGATCCGTTCTCATAGAGAGGACTTTTGTACTTCCGATATTTTCCGCTATATGGTGTTGGGTAAGATAAGCGTCGCTACTGTCGATAAAAATAATACGAAATTCTTTATTAGATAGTTGATAGCGTGATGTTCCCCGAAATGTATTACCTGGTGTGGAACTTTACGGGTTCCATTCTCGTAGGGTGAATAATCTTTGTCTTCTTATCCATACGAGCGACACTTACAGTACCATCTGCCATATAGCGGAAAATATCGGAAACACAAAAGTTTTCTCTATGAAAACGGATCCAAAAATCGCTCTGGCGCAGACCTTGATAGCTTGAATTTCGACTCGAAAACACTGAGTAAGTTATTGGGATTGAGATCCCACAGCACAGTCATAACATCTAGTCGATAAGTAAGAGCTATGAGGGAGTCGAAATTGAATTTGGGGAGCACTCGAATTACGTATACGAGAAGGCCGCGTTTAAAAAAGTGGCTCTGGCAAGAATTATCTGGAGTCTAGGGGATCTCATGACTTATGTAGGGTTTTAACATCCAGGTTATTAAATGACTCTCTATTTAGGCTGGTGCACAATATTATTTCTGGCCGGAAAATTCGCTCCAATTAATATTAATATTGTCGTCGACGAGACTAACAAGCGGTAACGAGGGAACACTTAACAATTCTGTCAACTCTGGTGGGATGACGATTCCCCCTGCGCCCGTTCTAGCGTTTACGCCGTCCCGGGCAAGAGGACAATTTGCCGCTCCTTCGATACTATACTAGGTAGATTTATAGTAGATTAGATAGAATCGAGTGATTCTGGCAGCTCTTGGTCGCAGTGGCAGATAAAGGTTCATCAAGGGGATTACCTACCACACCTGTGGTCAGACATATTTTTTATATTTAGTTTTTTGTTTTTTTTTTGTTTTTTTTTGTTTGTTTTATAATAACATATAAATGTAGTTCTTTGCTATTTGATTAAACACATTTCAATTTCATAATATTCCAAAACGCCACTCTCCCCAGTATGATATGAAAATGGTCCTTTTTAAAGTATTTGTCTTGTGCAATGCTACTACCTTAGTTAGAATTTGAATAACTGCTTCAAAAAAAATTACAAATGTTGGCCAGTTGAAAAATTAGTTAATTTTTTATTATAGCTAAAACCAACATATCAAGCCACCACAAAGAGTTGAACATACCTTAGTGGCATCGTGGCATTTGCTTGACTAACTCTCTTGAACCAATAATCCGTCATATAATTTCCAGGGAAATTAAGGATAAGGAGACAATATCTTACAAAACAATAGGATATTGGCTGCCATTGATCGTTTCTAAATCTACATTTTTTTTTGCGGAGATAACAGAACCGAGGACCGATTTTCATTCATTATCAAACGCTAGGGCCTGCCGGTGCAGTTACTAGTAACTGGTAAGTGGGTAGTAATGTGGGATTTTTCCTAAATAAAATAATGAAGAACGGATGGAATATCTCAATCATTTCCCTAGGCCGGACAGCCTTTCAGTGGCCTCGGATATTTAGACAGCATTCTGACGATTTGCTTCTCCTCAGAAAATTGTGGATACTGCAGCCACACACACACTGATTCTTTCAGCATCCACCTCTGACTCGTGATCGTATCTGAACATTTACGCTCGTCTCTCGGTATTCCCGAAAATCCTTCAATTTTGTAGTCTTCAATCGCGAAACTAACCTGAGACATTACCACAGGAATGGCCGATGTGCCTACACAGGCCTTGCGACGCGACGCCATGGAGCGGTATAAATAACGAGGCAAGGAAGAAGAAGAATCTGGAAACTAACATATATACCTGTAAGCATTACCTCATCGCTTAACTTCACATTTTTCAGTAGAAGTTAGAAGCTTCTATTGTGGATGGGGAGAGCTGATAAGCTTCTGTTAGAAGTATAGGGTGTTTTTTTTAGACTTGTGGTTTTCAAGAAGAAATAAAAGTATATAATTTAATGATATGGCCAAGAATTTAGCTTTATTATATAAGGGTTTGCAATTATGTTTTTAAAATGATTTCGGGCAAGTTGCCACCGCGGCTGGCTCGCATAAATTCCAGTCGAGAGGCCCAATTTTCGACCACTTTTTTGCAGCAATTAGGGCCGTATGTCAGCAATAACGCGCCGAATATTCTCTTCCAAGGCATCAATCGTTTCGGGCTAATCTGCGTAGAAAAGCGACTTCACATAAACTCATAAAAAGTAGTGCAGCGGTGTTAGATCGCACGATCTTGGAGAGCATGCCACAGGCCCACGACGCGAGATAATGCGCTCAACAAAAGTTTCCTTCAATAAATTGATTGTTTCATTGGCTGTATGGCATGCAACGCGGTTTTGTTGAAACCAAAGGTCATCCACATCAACATCCTCCAAATCAGGCACGAAAAAGTCATTAACCATGGCTCTATAGCGTTCCCCATTGACTGTAACATTATGGCCGGCTTAATTTTTGAAGAAATGTGGACCAATGATTCCCTCTGCCCATAGAGCACACCAAACAGTGACTTTTTGAGGATGTAACGGCGTCTCAACAATGGCTTTTGAATTATCATCACTTCAAACGCGACAATTTTGTTTATTAACATACCCATTAGACCAAAAGTGAGCTTCATCGCTAAACAAAATTTTCTTGTGAAAATGGGGATCGGTGGTCATCTCGTTTTGGGCACGACTTGCAAACGTTGTTCCGGAGTAAGTCTATTTATTATGAAATTGCAAACTAAACTGAGCATTAATTAAGTGACAGCTGTCAAAAAAACCAACTCCGAAAAAAGTTATGCCAGATTGAAAACCACAAGTCTAAAAAAAACACCCTATATATGCTGGCTCCTTGTCGAAAGACGTCAATCAACCGATGAAACTTCTTATTTCAGCGGAAATGCATACAAAAAAATTGTGGTGACAAGAGGTTTACTTCTTTACGATTTTACTGCATAAAATCCAAGTGTCGAAATAACGTCGTTTTTAAGTGAATGTATAAACATTTTTTTCAACCATTCCTTTAAACTGTTATCATTTACAATTATTATTAAAATACGAATTAAAAGCAAAATATTTTTGAGAAGCGCTTTTCGCCTCTTCGCCAATTATTTGATTTTGCGTGTAGTAGTAGACGGATTTGTGTGTGTTTTACATGAATGCGTCACCTCGAGAAATCTTGAAGAATAAAGTCAGAGCTAATTAAATCGATCAACCTAGCCAAATCCCGATAATAACATGTCCGGAAACAAATTAAGGAGAACTGTTATTGCGGCTCTGTTAGTGTGTACTGTGGTTCCACCCTTAATCTTTCTGAAACCCAAGCCACCTTGATCAACATTTTTCTTCTAAATGGTAGATAATTTAATGCAATTGCCATCAACTGAAGGAATTCATCCGCGAAGATATCGGGCGAATTGAAGTTTAATTGCTGCGCATATAGTCGATAAAAGTTATTGGAAACGACTTAAAAAAAATTGTAATTAAAATAGAGGCTTTGGCCATGGAATTTCTCACAGGAGTTTTTTTAGATGCTTTCATGTGTTGAGTGTTATGGTTAAATTACATATCCCGCGTCAGCATCAGCATCGGCAGAGGCATCGGCATCAGCAGAAAAATTTCAATTTAGAACACACGCATTGATGGCCCACATGACAGCAGCGGCAGAAGCATCGGCAAAAGCATTTTTCTGCTTCTGCCGCTGCTGTCATTGTGGGTCATCAAAGGCAAATGCGTGTGTTCTAAATTGAATTTTTTCTGCTGATGCCGATGCCTCTGCCGATGCTGATGCTGACGCGGGATATGTAACTCAACCATTAAGTGTGATTCATTATTTCTCTGCCGTTCAACAGAGTAAACAAAAAATTTAGAAGTTCATTAGTGGATAACTGTGCCAATTGCCCCACTTTTCTTCTTTTCGGAAGTGGACCAAGCAAAATTTAGGCAACGCATATTTTTGGGTGGCGAAGAATCTGAAGTACGTCTTTTTTAACTGCGCAAAATTACAGAGTTTCGGAAGCAACTAGAGTCGGATTTGGACGAATAGTGTAGGCTCACAGCGTTTGTTAGGTTTTGTGCTGCAATCCAGTGATAGTCGGGAGACGCTGCACAAAGCGGTTTGAGCAATCCAGACAGAGAAGAAAACCGGTCTGAACCAGCAAACTGCATTGATCGATGATAAGCTGGTCGCGCGAAGTAATACCGAAAAGGGATTCCGTACCCACAAGGACTCATGGCGATAGAAGAGGTTTTTTTTTTATTAACATCTAGAGGCGATCATACCTACTATGGTTCACGGATTGTCTGCTGGGACTATAATTTTTATGTTAATTCGAGTAACTCATGGCGTTCACAGAGATATGTTTTATTTACTAAAAATTAGTTTGAAATTCCTGGGACCTTACATATTTCAACACGACAAAAATTAGCCTTAGGATATATCGTCGCCAATATGCCATAACTGCATTGAGTATGGAGATTTTTGATTCTTGCATCTGATTGATAGTTTGGTTTATGCTACTAGCGTTTGTTTGTCTTATTGACATTGTTTTGATATTTTTAGATCTGGCATCGGATCTGTGATTTTTGACATTCGCGAAAATGTGTTTCTATGGCATATTGGCGACGATATAAGTACATACCTATAGGTAAAAATTGGAGGATTGTAATAATTGTAATTCTTGCTTTTTGTTTCTTCACTTTCAATTATTATCTACCAGAAAAAGCTTGCTGAGCTTTTGAAAATTATTACATCTGGCATAATAATTTTTAATTAACCTTTTTACATTTACAAAGTAAAATTGAGGTTTCTACATATCATTCCTTATCTGCATATTGTAACCATTCTATTAACTACCGAAGCCATTCTCAAAATCTTTACCGTATTTTTTTTTTATTTTTACACACCATGCTTTAATAAAATCTTAAAAGAAAAGGGTAAAAATCGCATTCCATAAGCTTAACTAACTACTGAGAAAAGATACATACATTATACGAAAAATAAGAAAGAAAAAAAAATGAATTTTTCCTATAGTTTTCGTTTTGTCGGGTAACTAAGGATAAAGAATTATTGTGTCATAAGGAAGAATATCAAACTAAAGAGAAGAGGACCTAATTCAAAAAATAGTGAAAAATAGGAAGAAATTTTAATTGAAAAAAAGGAAGATTGAAGAATAATTGAAAAGATAACTAAATATAATTATTTTATTTCATTTTTTTAACAATCCCTATATTGATAGAGTAGAAGATGAAATAACACTACAATATTACAATGTAAGTATGTTTTTTATAGTTTGTGCGAAATACAGGAGGACCACTTTTTTAATCCGTATTAGAAGATTGTATAGATTGTCTTTGATTGGTTTTTCATGTCTTTATATTGTTTTATAATTATTGTCGCTATTTAATATTAGAATATATTTAAGACTGTATTTTTGTGTATTTGTTTTAATTGAATCTATACTTTTTTGTTTGTTAATTAAGCAAAAATTTAACACAATAGTTTAGGAGTTAACTTTTCTTCTATGTAAATATTTATTTTGTTTGGGTACACATAGGAAGCCTTCTTTGTGGTAAGCCACTAAATTTGTGGTCTTGTATTCTCTCGAATAATACTGCATTCACAAGCAACTACAATTTAGCCGACTTTAGTCATCCAAGTTTTTACTTCCAATACTTGCCCAAGTGGGGAAGCTGACTACACACTAATTGATAAACTGTCGAACTTTCCAACTTGTCGTTTAAGAAAGCCTAATGAAAACACAATCGCATACAATCTTATATGAATGTCTAAAGATAGGACTGAAAACTTGGATAATATACGTATGGAAAAACATCGATTTTTCGGAGTCGAAAGGTCCAATTTTTGGCAGAACTGCTCCCTGAAGTGAATTGTGAGTTTAAGATTTCCAGTGTTAATATACATATTTGAAAATTAAGTAATACAATAATGCGTTTTTTAAAATGTTATTAAATAGATTAACTTTTTATAGATTATAGTAGTATGTATGTATAAATGTGTATATAAAAGTCCTAAAAGATTGTTTCTGTTTTCATACCGAGTATTTCAGTAAAAAGATATCATTGTCTGACCCTATTAATGGATAGTAAAACGCGAGTTTATGTAAATACAGATGTATATTATCTATTCGAAATACGATACGTATATCAAGATAAATATAGGCACAGTGGATAGATCATAACACTATTTTTTATATAAATATAAAAATAACAGTTATCCTTTAAAGAGATTCGTGTGTAAATTGTAGTAGAAAATAGACAGTATAGTGTTTATGATTTTCTAAAGATATTATAAAAAGGTCGATAGTGATATACAATTCCATACGATTATTTCATGTAAGTAAGTATATTAAAAATATTATTTATAAATTATAGTATAGGAAACAAAGTAGGCAGATAATTTTCATATTTTTTTCTTTGCTTCAGTTAATTAAAAATTTCTAACTATATCAATAGACAAATTAATCTAAGCATTATACTTGATAGTGAATAATAAAATGTATTTTTTATAATTGTCATATTTTGCTTTAATTATAAAACTGCCACTACAATACCGCTAATAAAAATAAAAAATAACAGGCGCGACAATCCAGCATTGGACTAAGGCCGCAGGATGTGTTAGTGACATCCTATTTCCAAGATCTTATCTGCTTTTTGTTGAGGTAATGAGATCAGCATCACGCTCAGCAGTGTTATTTATCCCCATAAATGGGTACTCGTTTAACATCTGAGTGAGATCATAGTCCGTCACAAGCTCGTGAGTTCGAAAAACACCATGGAACACGGTGAGATTCGAACTCATGAGCCTGTGCACCGAAGGTGCGCGCACTAACCGCTAGACCAGCCAGACTACATACCGCTAATAAACTAAATAAAAATAGTTTTAAATAGATATTTACCAATAGATAAAAAACAAGTTGAAAGAATTCTTAGAGCGTACTTACAATATGTTTTTTTTAAGATTTATCAATACACTTTGTTTTGCGAATGTTCACCGAGAGAGGCGTAGTATATATAGAGAGATTTCGAGAGAATTTATAATGTATAGAGAGAAATAGAGAGCCATAGGCGCAACCAATTATTATCATAGAAAGTCTACAGGATATATGCATACTTAGTAGTTTATTCAATATTTACTTAATAATGAGAGAGGGATCAATAGATCGTATAAGAGAGAAAGAAAGACTTGAGAGATGTTTTGTAGAAAGAAATATAGACAGATCTCAGCGGATTGTAGAGAGAGGTACTCGCATAGTTCAAAATTTTATCTACTCGAAGAATAGAAGACGGGATAGAGAGTTTCAAAAGGGAAAAGAGAACTCTGCAAAACTGCAAAGGGGACGAAGAATGAAAGAATAAGAAGAGCAGGGAGAGAAATAGCGATAGCTTGCTGATTGTTTTTTTTTCGTTTTTAACTAATTTCCAATAAAGTTCTATATCGGTTGATTTCATGATGAGGAAATAGAGAAGAATAGTTTTGTGTAGAATCATTTCTCTAACCTTGGCGAATGTTTAACATATTTGTCTCGAGTATGCTTGATGATGTGGTGGTGACGTTGGTGATGGCTTTTGTAATGGCGGCTAAAGAAGAGATCGCTGTTGCTAAGCGGGAGGTTGGTCGTTGTTCTTGTTGTAATTGTAGTGTATTCGATGAGAGCGGGAACATCGGTTGAATCCGTGATGCTTCATATCGTATGGCTGCTTGAGATGATTCCGGTCTCATTGAATTCACGGATGATGATGATTGTGATGATGGCGTGAATGATGATGTTGAAGGTGATGATGTAAGAGGTAGTATATTGTTACGATTATGATATAATACGTTTCCTGTAGCATTGATTCCGTTGCGAATCATTCCATATGTATCTGATATTGTAAACTTATTGAAATCTCCTAAACGATAGTGATAATACTTATTGATCGAATGTCGTGGCTGAATGTCATGAGTATAATAGTTCATTCTCTGTCTATAATTATAGTAAATGTAATTGTCATTTCGTTCTTGCTCGCTTAAATCATATCTATCCTCATCGTCTTGATAGCAATCATTTATATTATTATTAATATTATAGTGAGAATTGAATTCACGACGACGATATGAGAAATTTTGATGACGACGACGACACCACATCAGCATAAACCCCTAAAAGTATTTCGTATCCTTAAATTCCAATTCGCCGGGACGTGATTTATGATACGTATAGATGTGAGTCATGAGTGAATTACGTGAACAATAGACTCTCTCGCATATGATGCAACGATATTCTTCTTGACGTTCGGCATGCTTGTCGGCAATGTGACGTTTAAGTGAGGCTTTCGAGCATAGTACCTTGCCGCATAGTTGACATGAAAACAATTTCTTGGGTGAGCAGCCTGCAATGAAGATAAGTAACCAAACAAAACAATGGAGGACAAGATCCAAATACCGAACATTTTGGTTGTTTTTTTTGCATTGTTTTTTTTTTTTCAGAGAGATAGTATACGAGAGTATATGGAGAGACAGAGAGAGAGAGAGTATCAGAGTGAAGAGAGGAGTGTGACAGAGCGAGAATGAAGAAAAGTGGATAGAGACTAATGTGTCTTTCTTTATGCTTTCAAAATGTTTGTGAGAAATTGATATTTCTGTTTATTGTGAACGAACATGTTTGGCTCGTTGTAGAGTCAAAAAAATTGAGAGCAGGGTTATAAACGCCTCTTCCTTTCGACTATTGGGAAAACAATATAGAGCAAGGTGGCGAGCTATAATGAACGAGTTGGGACTTCAATTCCTAACATTTTTTGTTGATATGGCTCTTACTCTTATGTTAATGCTAATGAGTGTGCACGCTTAATATTACCTAATTTTTCAGTTATGCCTTATGCCGATCTCACACTGATCGGGGTTTGCCGAGCCACGTGGTACGAAAATTTGTGGACACCGCATGCCTGGGATGGGCAGAGGCGTTCAATTCCACTATCGCCTCTATCCAGCGCAGGCGTGTGATATCCATAACTTAGATCTTTTGGATTATGTGGTTCGGTGAATCCCGATCAGTGTGGTTGCGGCCTTACATCAAAATTAAGAACAAAAATACTACATATTTTACTTAAGTCTAAATCTCTTTTTCTTCTTTTCGTGTACAATCAATTTCGTTGTTGTAGCTGCATATCCAGACAGGCCCCAATGCTTGGTGATGCTGCGAGTATTTGAAAACACTTTCCAATTTAGGACAAACAGTCCAAAATATACGAGTGTGAATGCTTATTTACGACGACAGGTTCAAAAAATATATTTCAGTCAGAGGAAGCAACGATACTCACTTCTTACTTAAATATATTCATAAAAGGACACAAAGCCGCTAGACAAATGAATTAAGTCAAATTATAAGAAAAAAATTAATATAAATAAAAATAAATAAATGTGAAGAAATATTTTTTTTAATGAGAGAAAAAATGGACAACCTTATTTGATGGCACACCAAAAACGAGGTAAAAAAACAGTAAAATTTGTATCGTAGGTGAAAGGAGACTATATACCAATAGAAGACCCTGCTATGATGATGGTGATATAACTATAATATTTAATTCAAACACTAGATATTTTTGTTTTATTTATGGAAAAATAATATATTTGAAAGTCCTTTTTTTTATTGTTTATTCCTTATTCACAATTGAATTATTGCAAATAATTAATTAAATAAAATTAAATCAGCAGTGAGTAAATTATTACATTATTTTATTAGTTTTTTTTTTAATATTTTTTTTTCTGTGAAGTCCACAAATCCTTTGTGATTATCGATCCTAGTATTTTGTGTATTGACAACAAATAGAAGTAATAGAAGATTAAAAAATGGCGCGGAATGTAAATATATTTCTAACGGATGTAGCAACAATATATAATCGAATGAAGACTTTGACATAGACATTTTTTTTTTGCTAAAGGATGAAGAACAATGTGACAGAATAGCCAAAAGCTCCGCCATTGAATTATTGTGTGAGATAGGCATTAGTCAACTGACGACTAATCACATTATATTGTGACTAACTTAACCGACAATACCAATCACATTATAATATACTTATCAAATGATGTAATAATTGCAAGGGTTTGTTTATTGGGACTGAATCAAAGGAGCCTTGAAACCTTGTGCCAACAGACGCAGATACTGGTCTTAATGAGGAGAATCCAACGAAGCGTTTGTTGAGCCATTGAATATTGGTCTAAAGTTCAACGCAGTGAAATCGCTGAAGATTTATGTTCCTAGAGACGGTCAGCGATCGTATTAAGACAACCGGTTCTGAGCGCTATATATTTTCTATAAAGACATATCAAAGTTATGGCCTGTGTACGAAATCCGGGGCATTATTATCGTGCTCTGTGGCCGTGATCGTTCGGTCGCCACTCTGTGAAATAGACACTCATAGAGAAACGAGTTTCCAAACTCGGCACGACCCGTCGCAAGTTTATTATTCAGAAGAAGATGATAAGAAATATTCTTATCGTAGGATAATAAACTGACAATGCGACTAGGAAGTGGTATAGCTGACAACCGTATCACACTCCGAATTCAGTTGTCTTTGTAATGTTGATGACTACACACGGTAGTCATCAACGCACCATGCTCCACTAGGAGTTACGGTAATGAAGAGATTGCCGTCAACTCTGCACGGGTTTGTTGAGATCTTTGCGTTTACGTTTGTGTTTACGTTTGTGTTTACACCTTGGCCGAATAGGAGGTGCTCGTACTTGAATTTAGTACGAGTTTTATGTGCGTACACCGTACAGCAGGGGTGTCAAACTCAACACGCGGTCCGGCCCAAATATTACTATCTTCAGATTTGAACGGGCCGCAACTTCGAAAAGTCTATAGAAACATTTTTTTAAATTTGATTACAGAACATTTTTTTCAAGTATGACTATAAATCTGAGTCACTAAAAACCTCGGGATTATAGATACTCGTATGTACGTGTATCCTTGAGAGATGATGAATCAGTATCCACTATTTGTGAATTAATTTACGTCAAATTTTGGACAGCTGATTAGAACATTGTAGCCATCCAGAAGCATCCAGGTAATCAAAAACAACCTTGGAGCCAAAATTGTTAGGCTTAGATACATTAAGTTCGGGCAGATAGATAGCTAAAAATTGACAAAAATTTGTTTTGAGATGTGGTGCGAAGGAAACGTTTGCACCAATGAAGTGAGTGAGTTTTTTGAACAGATAGGAAAATTTCTGAAATACATAATTTAAGCGTTGCATTCAACCGACTTCTTGACGAGTTTCAGTATTTTTTTTTTTTGACACTTTGTATTCTTCTTCTTCGGCCTGGCCGCACAAAACTGCGAAGCGGGCCGCGAGCTTGACATGCCTGCCGTACAGTGTAATGTTAGTATATTCGACCTCCAACTGGCTTTGTTACGCGTATTGTGAAGTTGCGTTTAAGTATAGCTAAATAACCTTTCTGGTTCGTTTCAATCCCTAGTGGTGCATAGAACATAGCTATAGAATAGGTATACAAAATTTAAACTTCTGAAATAAGTTTTTCTGGATATTTTCGAAATGTTTATCCAAAAATAAAGACAGTGTTTCAACCCAAGCCAAATTTTGAGTTTGTCACCCCTGCTTTAAGTGATAGTCGAAAGCCAAATTAAAAAAAAAATGCTAATAGGGTTCAGAAATGGCTCCTAGATTTCGCATGCCATGACCAGTAGCTCAGTACTGGTCATGACATGCGAAATCTAGGAACACAAATCTTGACGAAGGTGGTACGCAAATGTTGGGCTCACAGATTGGGGCCAAATATTTTTGCGAGGTTCTTCTCTTTTTATAATCTTTACTCTCTAAGAGAGGTTGTATTAACTTTGTTTCTATATTACAGTACAACATATAAATTAAGCGGAAAATTGTATTTAACTTTTAAAATATTATGAGCTCCCGATTATGGTTAAACTTAGGTCTTTTGCCCCAGCTCTTTTAATATATGTACATATCTTCATTAAAGGGCATCCACACATTTCTGGAAGTTTTGATGGTTGTAGCCACAAAGGTGTATTTCGAGAGAACAATTGCTTGTCTGTTTTACCTCTTAGACCACAACGTGGTGCAACCAAAATAGAAAATATTTTACCAGTGCTGCTTAAAGTACGAAACTTCAGATGACAATACAGAACATCAAACATCTCAAGATTGACCGTGTATGTACCGCAGCAAAGATAAAAAGTTTTAGGCAAAATTATTTTATTTTTTCACGGCATATACGGGCTGTACTAACTAATCGAAACTAAATTTAGTCCCACTCGCAACAGATGGCGAGGTACTTGGCAATCCATTATGCCTAGACAAGCTACTGTCTCTGAAATTTATCCAGGAAGAGCGAAGTCGTCTTGTTATTGGGGTGATATCGTTTTCGATTTTCGTTTGGCTTCAAAGTTTATATGAAATTCCTGGTTAGGAAAAACGCGAGATTAACAAATTCCAATTATAATACTGTCCAAATCAAAATCAAAGATAAACCATGTGTAAACATCTGCACATTCCACAACCAATTTGAATAAAAAGAAGAAGAAGAAGTTAATACGCGAACTAGACTAGGACGGTATATACACCCTATGGAAAAGGTAGGTACTATCTCCAAACATGTTTTAAGATAGTTTAAATTAAGAGCCGGTATATAAGCGCTCATTGTCGATACTATAAAGGCGATTGGGTTCGGATAAGGACGATTGAAACTTTAGCGACAACTATTAACCACGGCCTTTACGACCGCTTCTGTAAAATAAGTCCACAAAAATTCAAATCTCCGGTTACCGAACTGTTTACTAATTTTTTTCATACATTATCAAAATTCATGTTTTTTAAGAGAATGACAACGCCTTAACTTTAAAATACATTCTGCGAGGCGATAGGCGACAGTAAACAGTCGCTTTGCTTTTTTTAGTATGGTCTAACGCTAAATTTAGCAATAAAATGTGCTTAGAATTGCAGCGTACCTTTAAAGCTAGTAGATCTTAGTCAAAACAATTTCCCTTTCATTATGTTGTTAGAATTAGATTTAGAATGTAAAGGTACCAAATAAATAAGAGTGAATATCGCCTATCGCCATATAGAATGCCATCTTCGATCTTCCGGGTTGGTGTTCCAAACAGTTATATTTTACAGGAATGAGACAGAATAAATTTAAATGTGAACTTTTATCTTTTTGTCAGCTGTGGTTTAAGGGTTCCTGTAAGCGCGAGGCTCACTAAGGCGGTCAAATAGGCGTGGCCGCATACTGATCGATGCGTTTTCATAGCTTCATGTCGTTCTTATGAACTCCAATGAGCGGTACCTTTATAAAAGTGGACACCAGGATCTATAAGGATTGATCTCACACTTGTTGGTAAATTTTTGGCCCTCATCGTTAACTGGTTCAAAAGCGAAGCCTTACACCTGGAGTGATGGTAAAAGTTTTTTTTTTCATAGCGATTGAGACACCTACATGTACTTTCTGTTAAGTCTACAAATCAGCAGATATAGAGGGCTATTCAAAGAATTTTTCCTCCAGCCTCCGCCCAGCTGCTTCATTGAAAAACTAAAGAGGAGACTAAGACACAGAGCATCGAAGTGATGTATCTCAGTCAACTGTTAGCAGTCAATGGCAGACAGCTGCTGATGTAAAAAAATTAACTAAGTATATCCTCTTTTGATTCGGAATATGGTGGCAATATGTTCCCTCGATATGAGGTACGTCCTAAGAAGCGAAGTTCAATCCTTCTGTGGAAAAGGCAATATAATTCTTATCTTAAGCAAACCGACAAAAAAAAATTCATATCGATCAATCTGCCTGAAATAGACACTACACAGAAAATATTACACAGTTAGCAAAATAGCTAATCGACATAAAAAAATATTTCAACTCTGTCAAATACGGGCTCTTTGCAAAAAAAAACGGTCGTACCTTACCACCCTATCTCAAGAACTGGGATGGGAGCAGAGCAACCTTTCGAATCACGATGTTTAATAAGAGGCTAGCAGTGGACCAAAACTGTATCTTGTAACTATGCAAACGGGTTTACTTACAGGGTTTAATTCTCCCGTTACTTTATGTATAACACTATCTTGGAATTTTCCATGACCAATGAGGTGATCGTAGGAGCAGGAGATTATTGCTGGTCAAGGCTGTTACTTCCATACTAATGTATGCCTCACCGGATTGGGCTGTTTCACTAAACTCCTCGAAACACCCAGAAATTAAGCTCAATTTAACGTAGGTGCGCATTGAGAGTGTGCTCTGCGTACCGAACAACTTCGTTGCTGAAATGATCCCAATAGAAATTCTGGTTGAGGATACAAGCAGATTGTATTGAAAGGCGAAAAAAATTTGAGACAGGAAAGCATGAGACAGTGGCAACTGCGGTGGGACGAAGCTCTAGCCGGTAGATGGACTCACTCACGCATCCCTGATATTGCAAAATGGGTTGAACGCCAACACGGCGAAGTGAACCACTATTTAACTCAATTCCTAACGGGACATGATGCATATCGACAATACTTGTACCGATTTAAGCTAAATGACTCGCCAGAGTGTCCTTGCTGCAAGGGAGTTGCAGAAGACGCAAGGCATGTATTTTTTGAAAGTCCGAGATTTAGCGTGCAACGAGCTCAACTGAATGTGGAATTCGGGGGAACGTTAAGCCCACATAATCTACTGAACCGTATTCTGGAGTGCCAATAGAATTGGGAGACAGTGGGTGAATTTGTGTGCAGGATTCACAAGGAATATCGAAAAGAAGAAGCTAGACGGAAGTCAGCAAACACGGCATGATGGCTGATTAGCCGAAGTAATGCCGAGAGGTGGTCTCGCAGGAGACAAGGCGACAGAGGTGGTCTGGTTTTAGCCGGTAGAAATCCGGCTTAACTGCATCAGCAGTTTCTTCCGAAGATTGCTCCACCTCGTTAAAAAAAAAACGGAGGTGATGGTAGTGGGATTTACAGAGAATATCGCCAATGATTCTCCTTATCAGTAAGTGTCGAAAAAGTTACTCCGAGAGTTGAGAGAGAAATCATAGCCCAGCCCTTAGCGACTTGGGGGTTATGAAAGACACTAAACCGATTTTCTAAGCGCAACTGAAGTGTGTGTGGCTTTAGTAAGGCTTATGCCAATTGTAGGTGTCCTAAGTTTTATAAATCTCATCAGTTCTATCGTACCGTATGCCCACCAGTCTGAGATAGACGAAGCTAAAAAGCATGCTCTGCGTGCTAAAAATTTCGCACGATTTTTAGCTGAAGCGCGAACCTATAAGCTTACTATAATTTCGTTCTAAATACCGCCCAGCAAACAATTTCTATCGTCCGCGATACGAATTCAATTCGCCTGCTCGAAAACATTTCTCGAATTTCATATCGACTTCTGATTAAAGTCGTCACTCCCTTCGGGAAGGAATAGTGACCGATATTAATTCGCCAGGATGATAATTTGGCGATAATAGACTAATACATAGAAAAAGTGAAAAAAATTTATTTATTTTTTATTTTCCCTTTTTTTATTTTTTGTTCTTCTATTTTATCTTTTTTAACTTATTTTAATTTTACCTTTTTACATTTTGCTTCTACTGGGAATCGAACCTATCACCTATCGTTTCGTAGTCCTACGTTCTACACCTGAGCTATCTAAGATTACAAATTATGGGAATAAATTACTCATTTTATTTTTTGACAATTTCATAATTCTCTCGTTGTGAGGAATTACTATTTTATCATCTTTGCAATAATAAGACGATATTTCGTTCATAGGAGTCACATTCCTGTCATATTGATGTCGATAAAGCGATTTTTCGTCGAGGAGATAAGTTTACGATAAATTTTTCATTTGAATGATATCGTTTTCGTATAATTTTTGTGATTTTTCGAAAAAAACGATAAAATTGTTTGCTGGGCGACTGGTTCAGTAAGGACTTTCAATGGCACTCTACTGACATTTTTAGGCGCCATTCAAATTTGGTACAGATGCAAACGTGCTAACGATGTCAACATCTTCATTTAATGTAAAACTTGTCACGTTGGTTAGAGTGTTTTTTTTTGCGACTTTGCCTATTCTCCTTACAATTTTGAGTACAATCAAAATATCCCAAATAGAAAGACAGAGTTGTTTTTGTTATTTTGAAGTCTAAAACTAAAATTCATTTGGCTCAAGAAAATGATCATGATCGGAATGGTTTCAGAAAGGACAAAATGGGATACGTTAACTTTGATAGGATATAGGGTGATGCGGGGTATCATATCCAAGGGAACGACGACTACAATACATTTCCGAATTTTTTTCTTTGTTTCAATTAACCATAACGGAATTTATCGTAGATGAAATAATTATGAGAAAGAATCTAAAATTTGAAATTCTCCTGTGACTTATTTCGTTATAGTTACTTGACTGAAGGAAAAATACTGGAAACGTAATATTCTCGACGTCTCCTTTAATGTGACAGCCCGAATGCCCATCTTCAATCAAGGGTAAACTTGTATTCTTTTTGTCCTTTCGGAGATCTTTCCGCTGAATGTGTTTTTTCCTTTTTTAGAAAAATTAATGGTAGATACATCATCATAAAAAGTTAAAGAAGTAGCAGCAGCGGTGTATAATCGCGTAGTTATGACTATGGTAAAATTCCGACACTAAATTATGAGAGACACTAAAACTGTTTGTTAACAGGCGATTTACTGGGTTTTGAGTGGCTGAATCAACGAAGCAATACCGGATATGCTATCTTTTATCTATTCGACGTATATGTCTATTTCCGATAAATGGTACATTACTGTCCTTTTTGGGATTATTCCGATGATTTTTTTTTTTTGCAATTTACGAGTTTTACACTTTTGGCATCCTGCTGATTTCGAAACATTATGTACTTTTACTGGGAAAATCGCACCATTTACTATAAAGGGAAACGACAGAACGACCACATTATCATGGGCGGCACTCATTTTTATAGCACAGAATGTCCAGAAGAAAGGTCTGAATAAAAAATTCTTTTAATAATTACTGTACGTTAATTATTATTTATCATTTTAATGTATTTATATAAATGTGTTTGCATATAATAGATATTTAAATGTGTAGTTTTGGATGATGTACATTTTTCTTTTTTAGTTTATGGTACAGCTGATTTTTTTTTAATTTCAATTTGTGTCTTAAACCTCTTAAAACCGTTTTTATTTCTTTTATACAATTCCATTTTGTTTATTTCTTTTTTTTACAAATGTTTGTCTATGAAGCGACGACAAAATTCAGTTTAGTTATATCCTGTTTTTTTTTTCACTTTGAGTGAATGCATAGTATTTCTGTAATTTATTCCAAAAAATGTAATTTATGTATAGTACGACACATTATTGTATTGTATGATGTAATCTGTTGGATATTGAATTATTTTGATATTTATTTAACTATTGTAATGTAACGGTTTGATATTGATATTTGAGAGTGAAAAAAGATCTCTTGGAGACATATTATAACAAAATTGAGATAAAATAGTATGAGGAAAACGAAGGATGGGAATTATTGTGTGAATTCCATTGTATAATATTGTATACATAGTCTATTTCTATTTTAATTATTTCAAATATTTTTTTCTTTTGCAATATAATATATTATTTATATTTTATTTTACATCTTTCTTTACTATAAATATACGTGTGTGTGTGGAAAACTTAAATAAACTTAATGCTGCTATAAAAACAAACTTAACCATTTTTTTTGTGCTTTTCAAAATGTTAAATCCATAGTAAATTTCTATTTATTAACTAATTATGTATGCAAAAAGATCTTAAAAATACCAAAAAATGTATATTATATAATAAATGTAATAAGATAAAAACAATTAAAAGTTGAATCTATTACATTATATTTTAAAACAAAAATTCGAAAAAAAGACTGTGTCAACAATGAACAGAAGTAGCAATGTGAGTCGTTTTTCTTTTGGGACTCTATCAGTATTATTGCATTAGCTAAACAATGTGTATATGAAAAACATTTATTTTGAATTGAAATTAAATGCACAAATGTGGTATTTATCATTTAAACACTAACACTTAAACAGTGAATTAAATTAATTAAAAAAGTTTCGTTAACTTATTAACAAAATGAAAAAAGATCAACATTAAAATATTTGCAATTTTTTTATTTGCTTTAAAACTGATGTATCAGTTACATAAAATTATTTGTTACATTTATATATTAATTCATATTTTCTCTTTCTATATTACAGTTATACGACAATAAACAATTTATTATATAATAATCTTAAATACACGGAGAATAGAAACAAGTAATAAAGTGTATTTACAAATTGATGAGTGAAAGAGAGGAGTGGATGTGTGGTGAGAGGTTGTGAAAAGAGACAGGGATAAATGGGAGACGATTTCTCATTTAAACATTTCGTCTTTGATTCAGCTTAAGTATTCAGTTTCATCTATATTCTCACATGGATCTTATACTAAATATATTAAGAAGCTTTTATTGAATATATTTAATGTGTAAAAAATTAATTTTGGTATAAAATAATTATCTAATCGTGTTCATTTTTCAGCAATTCAGACTTTTCAATTTCAATTCGATCAATTTGTTTCTTAATGTTAAAAAATACACACTTATACTTATGTGTCTAAAATTTCATTTTGAGGCCAATTAGTGGATTGAATCCGCAAAATATATTAATTGTACACTTAAAAAAAACCAAAAATTAAAATAGTAAAACAAAACATAGCAATTGTTTTATGATTAAGCGGTTTCACAGATTTTTTTCGACATGGATGACTACGGCGACGTTTTAATGAGGCTGGCGAAAGTAAACCTATTGCGAGTGTCCGTTATCATTACATTACTCGCTTATAGTGCGCGAACAACTTTCAGTTTTACGGGAATTGCATCACTAAGTAAGCTACTAATCGACTACCCAAACCTTCAAAATTGTCACCGAATCCGGAATAATTAGAGAGTTTTAGCAAGTCGTATGGAATAAAACGACATAATTTGACATTCCATATAAAAATTCGCTTGCTTACCGTATACGAAACGAAATATCTGAATTTTGCTTGTCCCAAGTAGGCATGGGTGTATTTCCGTATATTTGATTCTCTGGAAACAGTTGAAATTGGCGAAATAATTTGTCGTTTTTTACACCTATGCCTACTTAGGATATGCAAAATTAAAATATTTTGTTTCGTATACGGTAAGCAAGCGAATTTTTATATGGAATGTCAAATTATTTTATTCCATACGACTTGCTAAAACTCTCTATTGATTTATATATTTAAGGGATAGCTCCGTAATTTTCGTGTCTGGTATCCTTTTTTGATCTTTATATGTAAACAAACCAATCAATAATAAACCTACACTTTGTATATAATTCAGTCTTAAAACAATCACAAATTTGTTCGATCAAATTTCAATTTTGCCAATGAATCATTTTCATATATGTATGTAGGTTTTACAGTTTTTTTGGGGGACCAAAAGTTATAATTTTCAATGTGTGGCCTTATAAAAGCGGTCAAGTCCGTTTTAATTTTTTAAAGATACGAATAATATAAATCTAATATTTCTCGCCCAACTTTAAAATCAATTAGCTCGAAATTTCAATAGCTAAATCCGTTCCTTAAGTTCAATGATCACAAATTTTGCATGCTTAATCACAAATAAATCTAATAAATTTGATCGTTTTTGATTGTTTTCCTAGAATAATTGCATTGTCCTAATAACAGATCCAATTTTCGATAAATTTTGTTCGCCTAATTTGTTTACAAACTATCAGTCAATTTTATTCCAATTTTTTACATAATTTTTTTTTCTTTTTCATACTATAAATTTGGTTGCTTCCTATTATTTTAACATTTCACGGTGCAATTTTAAGTCTTTTCGTTTCGTATGCAGAGAGAAAGAGAAGGGTGGACTAAAGTCAAATAAAAAAACAGCCCTCTCGCTCTGCAAAGTTATTTATCTCCATAGATGGGTACTCGTTTTGGAGTAAGATGGTAGTCCCACACATGGCTCGTTAGTGAGTTCGAAATTCATGCCATAAACTGAATCCACTCACAGTAAAACCAGTGCTTCAGTTCAAAAATAAGCGCTCTAACCACTACAGCAACCAGACTACTACTTCTTGTAATAACTCTGTGCAAAAATAATTACTTCTGATTGAGAGAACTGTAAAATAAAAACAATAACAACCGCCTAGAAGTGAAACGTGAAGAAAAAATGCACGTCTGTGTATATTCTCGAAAATATCACGACTTATAGCACGTTCTCATATGCCAGTTTAACACAAAATTTGTGCCAGAATTATAGAAAATACTAAATTACTGGCTCGATATTCCAACATTGAACCTAGGCTGCAGATGGGTTAGCGACGTTCCATTTAATGATCTTCATCTTAGTGGAGGTGTTGAGATCAACACACGCACTGCCGAGTTATACAAACATATGTATATGCCCATAGATGGGTACTCATTTAACATCTGGATAAGAACATAATCCGTCACATGGGTCATGAATCTTAAATTAAATTATCTTTTAGTTCAATCAACACATATTTTTTTTGGAAATGTAAAATGACAGGAAGATTTAGATCAATTTTCAGTCTGAATTTTCGTAATTAATACTTTTCCTTTTGAAAATACACCAAAACGATGCACTAAAACGTAGATTAACAAAAATACAAATAAAAAAAAAACTGAACCGTTTCTATTTAATCCTTAACCTATAAATATCATTACCATGTAACATTTCCGATTTAATGATTTGGAACTCTGTGCTATAGTGAAACAATGGAATTTTTGGATAAATGCGTACATACATTGTTAAATCAACTCTTTGTAAAGCATTTTACATTAATCTTTTAAAAGGGTAAAGTGTACGGTAATCAGAATCACCTTAGAAAGCTAGAATTTTAATTGAAATGGATACCTGTCGTGTCTGCTGGGGTGGGACATTTTTGTTTTAAATTCGATATCAGACCAAATTGTACAGGAGTGTAATTTCACAAATATAAAACAGTACGGTGAAATTTGAAAAGGCAGCAGTTGAACGAAGTTGCTTGCATGTCAATAGAAATCTCCTCAGTAAATGTAGGGCTGAGCAGCTATTACCTTCGCAGGAGGGGTATCTGTGTCCCATATTGCCCACACACCTTTAGTGAGTAGCGTCACCATACAGTTCTGAGCTGCACAAAAAGTATTATTGATGCGTTCGAGTCATTCATGAAATATGTCAGAAGCTATCAAGCTGGGTACTTTTTGTAATGCTTCCTCAGAGTTTGAGGAAGCCCCTGGAGCCTTAGGTTTCATACAAACGATGAGCCGTACGACCCGAAGCTCGAGACATAAAAATGTATCGGCGTGACGGTTCGTGCTGCAAAGCATGTGTACATTGAAGCCTTGAATTGGCGGCTCGTAATGCACGAGATGTGAAACCACGTTTCGCTAGCCCTCAAAACACGGCTTTAACCCGTCCGTCTCCAGTCTCACCGAGCTTGCGGCTCGTCGTGCGAACGAAGCCTAAAGGTACGTTGTGCTCGACACGACTGCATCGGCTCTAGCGACAGTGACTCGACTCATTTTTCTCTCGTTCTAAAAACGAGTTTTTATATGAAATGAGCGAGTCGCTGTCGCTAGTGCCGATGCAGTCGTGTCGAGCACAACGTACCTTAAGAGTGAATGAAAAGTCCTAGCGTAGGTTTCAGCACTAGTTTGAAGTATGATGTCCCCACGGATGGGATAATTAGCAGTCACGCAGCGCATACGAGCCTGCTGGATGCACTTCGAAATGTACAAGACTTAAGCAATAGATGGCTGCTAATACTGAAAAATTCACGCCAAAATGTTTCTTGGGGATGGGCGGCCGAAAGGTTCGATGGTTTTGACCCAGTTATTTAATTGTTGTGGGATATGGGAAGCAATAATTCATTTTAGAATCCATTGAAAAGCGGCCAAATCCGCAGAAATATTTCAGATAAATTTGGATATATCTTAGCCAGCAGAAAAGTAAGAACTTTGACAGGCAGATTCGATATCTATTAATTTTTCTTGATGCTGACTTATTCTGAATACCAAGGTTTATGAAAAGCAGCAACCCAACGTAACCCCAGCGAAAGCACTAACAAAAGTATTACAGTCGAACTTCTCTATAACGAATCACAACCGAACCCAGCAATTTCTTCCTAATAGAGAGAATTCGTTTTGGGGAAATCCAAATTAAAGCATTTATTCATAGTTCCCTCTTTTCAGCCCTTAAGTATGGATATTCGTAAGAAATTTGGCTTCCATGAACTTTTTTGTCATTGCTCTAACCAATGGAATGGGCAGCATAGTGGACCATTTCTGGAGCTGAAAAACACGAACGCATTTCTGTTGCTAGAACCGCATCAAAAAGACTGTTGCAACACCATGGAAAAGGGCAAAACAAAAATATTATATAAAAAACCTTTGATTGGTACTTTTAAGATCGTAAGGCGAAATGTTGCAAAGCCAAGAAACACCTTATAGGTAGGTAGCGCAAGTACTTCATTATACGGATCGAAAAGTCCTTCGAAAAAATAGGCCAAATTGGGAGATATAAGTGAAGTGTATAGTGTAGTACTTAGGTGTTCAATCTTTTGGCTACCCGGTGTCACATTCGCGTTGAAGTAAGTTGAACCGGGCCCCACAGAATAGATTTTGCAATTCTGCTCGGTCTACGGTCTTTGGGCGTAGGTATTAGTCCATGCTCTTTCATTCTATTTCAAACTTCTTAAGTTTTCATAACACACCGAAAAAGAAATACAACCAAACCAATTGCGTTGTTTGCGCTAGGCGATTGTGTATTGATAATGTAAGACGTCAGCAATCGACGAATAAAGTCTGGCAAAATGTGGGGATGTAAATTGTGCTGTGTTATATTTAGGCAGTAATGAGACAGGAATTGAACGGAACAGTTGATTTTCTTTTACCAAATAGACTTTCAGCATATTACTGATTACAGGTGGCTTTTTACCAGATGAATTTTGTACCAGACCCTCCAAACGATAACAGACGATTGCTGAAGCATCTGTGAACTGTTAGAAAGTTTCCAATTTGAGCAGCTCAGACCGCATATTTTAAGGTTTACCATTTTTCAAATTGAGTTGGACTTTTAATTTTGAAAGCGAATTCACTCCGAATCCAGAAACATATTGAGACCCTCTCGTTTTGCCTACTGCTTCGTTACAGGGAAAGTATCTCTGTTTTGCTTTTGTGTTATGAAAATAAGTGGCACTTACACAAGGACTCAGTGATGAAAGACGCCCACGAGGATGGGCTAATTGCATCAAAATAATTCGTTGTCTTACTGCTACTTCTTGCTTACAAAAAAAATGGTGACGAGAACAAATCGCACTGAAAGCTCACCATGCAAGATTTGCTGTTGATTTAATATGATCCTTACAGCGAGACAAAAGAGAGTACGGTCAGAGATGATGATAATATGCTTCAAAGTATTTTAGGATGGTTTTGTATCACTATTTATCCAAAAAGCATTTCCTATTCACTATGCAAAAGAAAAATTAAAATCCGAAAAACAGTTACAAATAAAATATTTAAGTCCAAATTTTGTAAATTTTAAATTTTTCATAAAGCTATTCTATAGATATAAAAAAATATTGATCAGTCGTTTCGTTTCCTTAATATTCCATTGGGTTACTTTTATAACCTGTTATACCTACATGTGTGGTTATTTAATTTATATAACGGTCTAAATATATCAATTATCATACTAATTCTTCATTCATACATAAAAAAAAAAGAAAATGGCGAATTTTGATGCCTGAAGTCATGTCAATTTATGTTAGTTGTCGAATTGTATTAATTTACACATTAAATTGTTTTAAGTGACGCTTCTGGAAAAGTGCACAATACTTCCTTCGACATTTCATGTTTAATTTTTTAAACAAAATCGTTAATTTTTTTTTAACCTTTTAGGTACATAATTTTTAGTTTTTGTATGTTATTCTATGTTTACAAATGTTTTGTTTTTCATTTTGGTTTACTATATGGATTTCTCCATTTCAATAAATGTTCAAAATGCCATTTTTGAGCAAAATTAAAAAAAACTTTCAAGTAAGAAAATAAAAAACAATAAAAAGTTAACAAATTGATTTTCATCAAAAATTGCACATCATTTATATAGTCTTCAGGAATTAATTGAGAGGAGGGGCAGTAATTTTTATTCTATACAATAATATGTGACGACAGGATTAGTATTGACATAGGGAAAAAAGGAAATTATTTACGTTTCGACAAATATTTTATAGTTACTGCTGTTTAAGAATCAAAAAATATGATAAATTAAATTTTTCATTCATCACTAACCTTTGTCTGGTTTTTGATTTTGTTATTTGAAATATTAAAAAAAAAAAACGATTTTCAGTTGCAGCTCAGCGAAGATTATTACTGACAGTTCTAACAGTTCCAATTGAAGAAGCCAAATGTTGCTCGTAATTGATAGTTGAAACTGTCAGTTAAAACAAAACTGCTGTCATTTTTTTATATGAAGTTTCGTTACCCAAACCTACACGGGATAACCAAAAAACACACCTAATGTAAAAAAACAAATGCGTCGAAACGTAAACAAATCCCCGTTGTAGAAGTTTAAATAAGTTTTACATATTATTGTGTTTTTGCTTATAATTACATATTATATTTTACACGTTATTTTATTAATTCGTTCTCTTCTCTTTCTTTAATCTTGTTCATATTTTTATTACATTTATATAGTGGGTACATTACATATAAATATTCAATAAATCACAGCAAAGTTGCAATATTCGTGTCAATGTAAGTTTAAATAAAAAAAATGTTTTTTTTTTTGTTTAAATTTACGTAGATATAAATTCACATTAACTTATCGTTAAAATTTTCAGTTCATTATTTATTGGCCGAATTAGTAGTTGCGTTTTTTTACTTTCCTCTAAATTTGAATAATCAACTTTTAGTTTAGTTTTTATATAAAATATAGATTTTGTTTTTACTCTGTGTCTTGTTCTTGCTCTAGCAAAACAATCATATTTTTTTTTTATTTACTTACACCAATTTAACTAAAACTTCAAAAATTCTTGACAAACGCTATTGCATCGTAATAAATAAACATGTGTCAGTAGTAATAGTAAACTATATATGTATATTGTATAATTTTTTCGTTAATATTATTATCAATAAATTAATGTAACGAAGAAAAAAAAATTGTATCTAAAAAATATTTATTTATAGATAGATGTATAACAATATTTGTGACGGATATTTAGTAGGTGGAGTAGTAGTAAAGGATATTAAAGAGATTGTATCATTTCACTTATAGATTTTACATTTTTACAGTTATATTTTAAATATACCTATATAGAGAGAGTTAGACAATTTTAAGAAGAGAAAAATTCTAAATTTATCTTTCGGGGTGGGGCGTGGTTTTATAATTCAAGTTATATTCTGTATAGTCCAGTGTATTTGTATTTACATGCCAGCTTACTTCTAAGTAAAATAAGTTTTTTTTGTATTATTGTTGCTGTGCGGATTTTTACTGGATTTACAGTAAAAATGTATTTTATGCATGTCCGAGTATACATAACAATTGACATTTTACGATTCTAAATCGGTCTATGAGTTAATGACACTTTCATGAAAGTTAGCTCGAACTTGACGGATACTTCTATTCGCTGAAGGATATAATGTGCATACCTATGAAAGAAGGACTAAGAACGGCCAACCCCACCTACATGAGCGTACGTGTGTGACCAGAAGATGTATTCACCGCGCGTCACCTACCCGTGTGAGACATTTCACAGGTTTTGTCATTGCGCTGTCAGTGTCAGCTTGACAATTGAATTACCATTATTTCCCCTTCTCAATCATTTGCATGGGCGTAGCATTTTTGTTCAATCTGGGGGCAGACAAGTTTTTGTATCGATGAGAACTACCCATCACTTTTCGGGAGTATATCATTAAATTTTCATAAAACACTTTAAATTCTTAGTATTTAGATGGTCTCAGCAATATTTCACTCGTCAAGGGCTGAATTAAGATCGAGAGTGAAATTTTTCGCCCAGGGATTTTATCAATAAAAATGGATACTTACTGTCGTGGAATATGTCACAAACGGTGGGGAATTCCATAAGCTACAATCCGAGACCGGATCCATAATTCTCCTCGGCCATTTTATGTATTATTTTTCGATTCCCCGGTCATTTGACATTTCACGATGAAATAACCGGGGAATCGGAAAAAAATACATAAAACGGCCGCGAAAAATTATGGAACTGTTTTCGAATTGTAGCTTATGGAATTCCCCAGCATTCCCCACATATTCCACGACAGTAAGAATACATTTTCATTGAAAAAATCGCAGCGGACAAAAATTTCACTCTCGATGTCAGTACTAGGCTTTACGAATATTTCATTCAAAAATTTGCACACGATTTATGCCCCGCCGTATGAGAAAGTGCTGACGCTTTTGGTGAAGTTATACCATCAACTTATCACAAAAGGCAAATTTCCGAATGTTTCATAAAAACCTAGACAGAATTTCCCCTTCAGGGCCGTTTCAATAATATCTTTATATTCAAAGGTACCTATACATACTGTCAGGAAAATTTAACAGCAAATTGGCTGATAATGTTTGACGAAATTATTTGTCATAATCCCAGAGATTTATGCTCAATGGCGCCCCTGGTTAGCAATGAAATTGCCGCCCTCCCTCAAAAATGCAACATCGATTTTTGTTTTGCAAATTAGTTGGTTCTCGGCTGATACAAGGGGGGGGGCGTTAGCAGCAATTAAAGTATGGATTGATTCGTACATCCAACTGATTTCTAAATCCAAGTTTATATTATTAAAACTATGGGTGGGGTGCGTTTTATGTAGAGTTTTCCACTAATAAAATTCTAAGAGCTAGGAAGGTAAAAACACACCAAAAATGTTTAAAAAAAAAACAATACAAAATATGTTGCTTCTATCACTCGCAATTTTCCGCATAAGTTTCGCCACAAGTATCTATACCCCAGCCAGGGAGGGGCTAGGTGGCTTAAGCCTCCCAAATCTCTAAAATTAGGAAAAGGAGAAAAAGAAAAATTGCAGAATGAAATATGAAGCAATGCATTTCGTTGTAGATTTTATAAAAATATGAATTATTCTTGCAGCATAGGTTATTCACAGATTTCGATGGCTTGTGCAAGATGAAACATCCTTACTAAAATTTTAGAAAATTGTTGACAAAAAAAGGATGAGACATTTTGACTAAAATTTTGAATTTTTTATTACAATGGAAGTTGTGGAAGAATGTTGAACTCATTATGGTGGCTAGGTGTACATGATTGATATAAAAAGAAGGAGCCACCGATAAAGTGTATTTCTGTACAACATTCCATTTCATTTCATTGCTGCACAAATATTTTCCAGTAAAAAATGAACTGGATTGTAGCAATTCACATCTAACATCAATTTTATTATTTGCAAGATACGAGTCCTGTCAATGCTCCCATTGTCTAGTCCACCTGAGAAATTAAGGAACTCCAGAGCCATAGAACGACATAAGTTCAACTTCGGCCCGGATTCTGTTTGTGCCTAAAATCCTATATTTCTCGTGTACTGTCGGGAATTCACAAATCATTCTCTAATTGCTGTGTGACAATTGTTTCACAATATCAAGATGCATTATTTTATTTCACCTTAGAAGCGCCACAGACCTTCCGATCGATCGGCCAGATTTATTGATTGCGAGATAAATCGGAAGGTGTATGGGACCATCGGATGCCATTTTTTCATTTCACGTGTGAAATACGTTGCCAATGTAATTTTCGGTACCAGCTTTTTCCCTATTTTGTGTTGTGTCTTGTGGACCGTGAGACTGCCAATTTCAGATTGCCCGATAAATTGCCTAATGTATGTGCTGTACGGGCGGCAGATCGGGAAATCGTCAGGTTTGTGGCGCCCTTTACTCGTGAAACATCATGTAGGGTTACATGTGAATAATCGGTTTATCCAGTAATATGGTTGGCCTTAACCCGCTCCAGGGCAAGATCCTGGTTGCGCCAATGCAGTAGTGAATTGACAGGTTGAATAGTCTAAAACCCAGGGCGGATAGTTTAAGGGCAAAATAGTCGACTTTATTCGAATACTTCGTATTAAGGGGGAAAAAATTAAAAGTGTAATGACCAAACGTTATATCGATTTAGGAAGTGTCCTTACACTTCCAAAATCGATATAACGTTTTTTATTGGAACGTCACCTATATTGATCGGGGTTTGCCGAACCGCGCGCTACAAAAGATCAAAGTTGCGGACAACACACGCCTGGGAGAGACAGAGATGATGGGGGAATTCAACGAATTTGTTCGTTGAAGTTATTCGATCCAATCATATTGAACAATTTGGGAATAAAGGATTAATCGGCGAATGGTTGTATTGTAAAAACATGGGGACTGAAACTTGTATTTTGCTAGGAACTTTAAATTGAAAGAATTTCAGAAATATGTCGTTTTCAAAATTTGTCGCCCATGACAGACAGTTGCTTTGTTTACCAATATGGAAAATAAGATCCCGGGCGTGTATCAGGGTGATGTCATCGTCAGTGTCTACACTATAAGTTAAATCAACGTATGGACAATATGGGTATCAAATTTTGTCTTGGCTGATTTAATAAGCGCCAAATATGGTTTTGCAAAAAAATTGGATTACATATTCACAATTAATTTGCTAAGAGCTAAGAGGATTAACATGAAGTTTTCCACATAAATAACGGTATTGAGGATATTAAGGGGTAAAAGTCTACAAGCCTTAGATTTGCTGAAATCATAAAAGTTGATGCATACCAAGAAGTATCGTTCAGAAAACCCAAGTGACAGATTAGTTCGAATGATGAAGTGAATAAATCAAAGAATTGAATGTTTGAATCCTCCCCGGAGGACGTTGTCCGGGGAATCTCCTACCAGACCCATGAATGTATGAATATATGGATCCTTTTCACCGCAGAAGCAATAATGCAGCTCCTGATGCAAGTAATATCTAATAAAACAATCCCCTAATCTATTCCACTAACAACTTTGGTTGATAGCTCCCATCACGTGCTACGAGCGATAAAAAATCAATACAAGGCTTAACTATACCGGGCGATTGTTGTTGATGATGTGGCGACAAAATGTCACCGTGACTATCGCCCATGAGGCCACCAGCGCCAACACCCCTACTACTATTACTACTGGCACTACTATTAAGCGCTGCAGATGCTGTAAGCGAGTGATGCAATGCACTATGATGATGATGATGCTGTTGCGGGTGATGCGATGGCGCCGTTGATGGCGACGACGAATGATGCATATACGCATGATGCGGCTTCTGACGTCGATGATAGATACTCTTATGATTATTCAGACTATTCAGGGTGCGAAAGACCTTATGACATAAATTACACACAGCATTGTTCAACGGTTGTAAATGTTGCTGCTCCTTGTGACGTTTCAGCGTCAGTTTCGTACTCAGCAATTTACCACAAACGTCGCATCGATGACAGGCGGTCAACGGTAGCGGCAGTACAAGACGTCCACTATGTGACGATGGTGGTGGTGGAATTGGTGGTGGACTTGACGGTGACTGGAGATGATGGTGGGGATTGTTATTGTTGTTGTTATTACTAGGACCGGTGTTGCCATCACTTGTCATTGAACTGTGATGTTGTTGATGGTGATGCGAATGATGATGATGTGCGTGCGACGTCGAGTGATGATGTTGTAAATGATGTGAATGTTGATGATGATGATGATGATTGTTATTGTTATTATTATGGGACGTGGAATTTGTTGCGCCCGGCACAATAACGCCACCAATAAGATTGTTGTTGTTGTTGCCACCTGGTGAGCACGGGAAAGAGAGAGAGAAAAAGAGACAATAGTGACTTGAATTCTTCTACGTTTTTGTAATTGTTTTTTGATTTCTTGAATACTCTTGATTTTGACTGTTAAGATATTTTGTTGCCAATTCGATATTTATATTTAATTATTTGTGTGAAAGTATCAGCCATTTTATGGATTTTATAAATCATTACCCTACGTTTTGATAAAATGATAAAAATAAAAAAATAAATTTATTTACAAAATTTAAATAAATAGTTTCGCCCGGTGAATTTTTGAATGTTTCTTTTTTTTGTTATATTTAAAAATTAACAGGATTGGTTTGAGGTTTCACCGAACCAATTTGGAATCTCCTCCGTTTTCAACGAATACAAAAGTAAATTTCATTTTGTAATTTTCAAGATTCGTACCGTTTTTTTTGTTCGATGCCATCTCTCGATGTATGCTTTAATTTTTTTTTTTGAGTTTCATTCCGCAACGAAATTTTGCTTAAATGTCTTTTGGTACAATGTAGCTAAAAATCGTTATATAGCCATATAAATCCAACCGGTTCACCAATGGCGATTGAAACCAATTGGTATGGAAAGAAAATTTTGAAAATTTGTTCATTGTGAAAATTTTGAAACTACAAATAGTATTTGGTCCACCTGGGTGAATGATAATAATTTTGACTTTTTTTTGGAAACTCAACTTAAAAATAAATATTACGCAAACGAACGATGCGAAACGCGTCCCTTCTTTTCGGAAAATAATTAAAATTAAATTCTTTAAAATAATTTCGAAAGCATTAAAAATATAAAGCGAAAAAAAAAAATGTTAAGTTCATAAAATGGCCTGATTGATTTTGAATGATTTCCCGTTAGAGCGAGTCGCTCTAATGCGAGAAAATTTTTTTATCTTAACGTCAAGAGTATTTTTTTTGTATCTAATATCTTTTCTTATTTTTTTTTTGTAAATAGAAGTTTGTCACTAGTGTCTCTTTTCTGTCAAAACAAAACCCAATAGATCATCCAATTTTTGGGGTTTGATGGTTGTTTTTCCTTTTATTTGGAAAGGTGCGGGTGTGGAAGTGGGTTTGTTTCTTTTTTTTTTGGTGGTAGTGGTGGGGATGGGATGTAATTTAATTTATGTTTATACCTTATTTTCAAAAAATTTAATTTTAATTCTTTTCCTTATCAACGAAAACAAAGAATAGAAAGAGAGAGAACGAATAGAAGGACAATACACAATGTTTTTTTGCAATTGTTTTTGCAACGATTTACGCTTTTATGGGAACAAAAATGTGTGTGACTCCATTTAAACAAAAGTAAAATGATAATATTCATAAAATTGAGCCAATTGTTGCGTCGATAAAATGTTTTTAGTATGTTAACAGATGTCGAATTATTTTAGGTAAGGTTCAGAATCAGGATAACGTAAAGCCAATTGGTTCCCACGAACTAGTCGGATTTATTGTGCACTTTATATACCATCGTCATTAAATCCTTATCTTTTCCATTTGTAAGTTTTCTTTTGCACTCCTTCAGCAATTAAAAAAAACAGCAAACTCCATTTTAATTTAAGCCGTCTTTTAACTAAATTTATTTTAATTTTTCGTTTTTTTTTCACTAAAAATAAGGCAATTGATATTTATGTAAATCTAGAAACATAAATATATATTTTTATGTAATATTTAATTGGATCGCAATAGCTTACACTCGTCCAATTGTTCGATCCACATTTTTAACAATTTCGGTTAGTTTTAAATTGTTATTTCGTTTTATTTATTATATTAAAGCTGTTAGTCAAATTGAGCGTTAGTTTTTTTTTTTCAAATGTATCCGGTCTATTTTAATCTATGTTTAAATTATCTTGGAATATACAATTAGATACATATGTATGTGTATTTCTATATTCCGCCTGCGGTGAAGACGAATTAGATTGTATACACTTGGGGATATGATAGAAAAAGCCATAGTAATGCAAATATGTTGTCGGTCGCCATGAATTCAACCGGCCGATTTTCTAGAATCACTTTCAGCAAGGGATTGCCAGGACAGTATAAAGGAGGGGGTAAAAACACCTACACTTCATGCGATAGTTAAGTTTGTGGATAATAAATAAAAATAACGGAAAAAAATAACAATTGATTTTTTTTTAATTATATATTTATATATTATTGTTTTCTGTTCGTTTATCGGTCGATTCTTATAATTATATATGCGTTTCGTTACGTTTTTTTGTTATATTTTTGGTAAACCTGCACCTTTTGATTATAATTCATCTTTTACTTTTTTTCGTGCCACTTTTGTATTATATTTTTTTATTATCTTGAAATGGTGGCTTTGTAATTTCAAATAAGGTTTATTTTTTTCTGTTTTTTTTTCAATTTTTTGTTTTATAAATTACTCTAGCTATATTAAAGTATATATGTATATGCAATTTCATTTCTTTTCGATCGGTATACAGGTTTTCTTTTTTAAATAGCAATCTACTAGTATAAGGCTCGACTACAAATAAGAATAAGACAAAAAAAACATTTCAAATTTTCACTGCTTTTACTTACGTGACGTATTTTTAAGATATATTTTTTACTCTGTCTGTTTTTTTTTTCCTCAACTATTTTTTATGTACAGAAAACTTTAAATAATGTTTTGTATATATTACATTATTTCCTATATATATGTATTTCGTATTTAAGTTTATTATATAGATTTTACTAAATTTAAATTGTCAAAATAATACATTCTTTTTTTAAAATACTTTTTTTTATTTTTTTAAATATTTTTCGATTTTTTTGTATTTTTTGTCTTTATTTTAATGCCAATTTGTGGAGAGAGAGAGTTGATTTTACTTAAATATATAACATAAATTTGTATGAGTCACTTTTTTGTGAAATATGTCATATGCAATTTTATATTAAAAAAAAACATGTGAATACTTTTTTGCTTTGAACAATTCAAACATTCAACCTTACTCAGATATTGACTTGAAAATATCGGTATTCAAATATAAAGAAAGATAGATATTATTCGCTAATGAATTTTAAAGGAAAAGTACCGTTATGGGCAGGGGCGTAGCCAGGGTAGGGGCATGGGGACCGGGGCCCTCACGCTGATATTGTTGAATGTCCATTGACATTTCCGGGCAAATAACATGAAAACTATAAACAACGCTGACTTAAGCTTAGGGTCTCCTCAAGCTGTAGGCGACCAAGGGTCTCGATTTGACAAAAAATGTATTTGTCTTTTCTTTTTCTTCATCTTTGGTTCATCGAGACCTAAGTATCCCCGTGTAAGTTGTGCCTTATTTAAATGCTTCTACATCGAGTGTACTTGTTTGTTACAGGCATAGAATTTAGTTCAGGTAATACACACAAGTTCTACCTGAATACTTATGAAATGAGCTTCACTTATGAATGAGATATCTTTGATAACGTCGGGTAAAACTATTGTTTAGCGGCTTTTCGGAAAAATGCAAAAATGGGTTTTGCTCAGTTTTGTAGTGGCGTGAGACTTGTAAATAAGTCAGGGAGGTAGAACTTTCTAACGGCATCTATGAAAATAACGGTGAAATGTCCACTGAAATTGTTGGACTGAAAAATGGCGCAAAATCAAGCTTGGTAACGATTCAATTGGTTTTTTGGTTGCTGAAACGAATAGCAATATTACCACAAGCCTCCAGGGGAAGCTGCAGCTGCGGCGTTGCAATGAATTGCTTAATCATCGGATATTTCTGATTTAGTTATATTGCATGGAAGGAGCATCAGGCGAAAATGGCGGGGGCACACACCTTGTTTTTTTATTAATATCAATCAAATGGGAACCAAAATGTTAACCCTCGAAAAATTGCCAGACTGCGTCTTTTGTATATGTGTCTCGGTTGTATTTTCGAAGATTTCTTGCGTAAAATACGACTTTTTGGAAAAAAGAATGATGTCTCTCAGCTTTAAGTAAATGCGTATCACAAGAAGACATTTTAGAAAAATTAATTTAATAATCGAGCTGGCCTGCCACGATCACCGTCAAATCATGTGGTTAGTCAATAAAATATTTTCCGTTGATGTACTGGAGACTGTGTAAATTTTAGACACTTTAGACATCTTTTAGTATTAAGTATTCTAGACGTATGCTTCTTATCCGCAATATATTTCGAGGTGAGTCTTAGGCAAGAATTTCACGTCGGCCAGGGAGAGGAAGCACAGTGTACCTACGCGAAGATGATTTGCTTCGTTTTCCTCTATTTTGACTGGTCAATCTAAAAATTTTAAGTAATTTGCTTCAGCTACTGATAAAGGTTGCAGACTTCTGATTTCCTCGAAATAACACAACACGCTATTTTTTCAAATAAAATTGATTTTTTTCTCTCTGCCCAAAAACTATTGAATCAACTCGGCTAGTTTGGGTCAATTTCACGTCAATCGTTATTTTCAGGGATACCGTTAGAAGCGCCCTCTAGCTTATTTTCGATTTTATTTTTTTATAAACCAATTAAAGTAGCTATAGCTTTACCAAGATGGTTTTCGGGAAGTGACCGCCAGAGCTTTTGTTGGTCGAGGATCCGAACTAATGGGAATTTCCGATGAAGAATCGTAAATTATTGGTGAGAATGCGTGACTCAACTCAGCCAAAGAACCTTTGTTAAAAATGTTTAAAAAAAGTTAATATACCCTTTCACTCTATGAGCGAAGGGTATAAAAACCAACATATCGCATACTGGAGAAATTATATGTGGAGGCAAGCTGAAAAGGTGCACGTAATTCACACAATCAGCCCGTTGCGTCCCACATTATACTCATATGCAAAGTTTCACTTTGAACAGTGCTTAGCCATTCTATTCTTACAATTTTGGCAAGTATTTCTGGAAAAATAGGCGGGCGCGCTGTGCTACCCCTGTGAACATAACGGTACTCTATTGAATTTTGGTTGGTTCTGTCACATTTATTGCAAATATGGTCAAAAAGCAAATACGACTTTTTCAATATAAAATTGCATATGTCCAAAGTTTTCGGGGGTTTACCAATTCGTCTATTACTTTGACATTTTAAATATGTGATATGATGATAAATATAATAATAAAGAATAACATTCTATATATACCATAAAATATATAATTAAAACTAAACGAAAAACTATCCAATTGAATGCAAAGATAAAACAGTAAAAACAGTATATGATTAATATTATCTACATCTAATAAACTTACAAATAAATTTAATAACGAAAATATGTTGTAAAAAGGATAAAAAGAAAACAAAACATAAAACAACACACATCAGTTTGTCGGGAAACCAATGTTTTGTCTTTCCCGTTCAAATCGAATGCCCTACGACTGTCGATGATGATTTATTGGAAAGTACGGATGTCCGGCATGTCCCATTCCCGTGATATTTTGATTCTCCTCTTTCGGCTGTTTCAAATTACGATGATAGATACTCTTGTGATTGCGCAAACTATTCAACGAACTGTACACACGTTTGCAGATATTACACACCGGCTCCTTGGTCGGACGCATATGAACATTTTGTATGTGTCGTTTGAGGCGTGTCAATGACGACAGATTCTTGTTGCACGGATCACATCGAAAATCTTCCCCTCCGTTGCCGCCACCCATTGGATTAGAGCCGGATGCCATTTGTGTTTGACCCGTACCACCGCCGGAAGAAGCACCGGCTGATGCCGATGCCATACCGGCCGCTGCAGCAGCGGCTGCAGCTGCGGCCGCAACAGCACTGCTGGCTGTCATAAACATTGAATTGGTCGAATATGGTGTTGTGGGTGTGATGCAGGCGGATGACGAACATGTCGCGGAAGCGGCCGTTGATGATACGGTTGGTACCATTGGTGATGGGGCGGAAGTGGATGTTGTGGTGTATGGTGATGTTGTCATTGATATGTTGCCACGTATTGATGAAGTAGTAGTGGAACATGGTGGAGTAATCGTCGTCAGATAACCTGACGACAGAGGCAAGAAAACAAATACGACGTATTAGCCTATAGCAGAATTCTAGTAGCTCGATTTGTTTTTATATTATGATTTTATTGTGGGAGGGGTATATATATGCATTTTCTATATATATAAAATATATATACTTTTGTGTATTACACCATCACCATCGTGTTTAAATTTTTCATGTAATTCCAATTAAGAATTTTTGCTAATATCATATATTTTTGTCAATTGTTTTCATTATTCCGGGGAGTGTAATAGTGGCGAATATCTATAGCAATAATATTAATTCTCAATACCGCATCCATCTTCCATTCCAATTAATTTTTATAATTAGGATTTCATACAAATTGTATTAAGAAAATTAAAACAAAAACTATTCAAAATAACAAAATTAAAAAAATAACGAAACAAAACTAAAAATTGTGATGTCTCTCTAATTCCAATAAATGCAGCAAATGTGTCAAAAAATTGATTAATATTCATCATCCAATTAGTCCCTAATTTTTCACTTAGATTGTGTATCTCACTATCTCTGTCAATTGTTAATTCGGTATTACTGGTCTAATTTCAACAACTTTACACTATAATTTAGTAGATATGCAAACTTTGTAACAAGCTGGTATTTTTTTTAGGAACAACACCAATTACATTTACATTATATGTAATAATTTATTAATATGTATGTGTACATTGAAAATAAATATGTAGACAAAAATATTAAAAACGAAATTTTAATCAATATGCAAAGTATATAAACAAAATAATGTTTGTACAACAACACAGGCACACAAAACGCATTTATATGATTGGAGAGTTGAAAAATATACATAATGTCGATGGATAAATGAAAATTATTATTAAATAAATAAAAATTAAAAATATAAAAATAAACATAAAGCAAAAAAGGCAAATTATAAGGCCAATTTTATTAGATCTATTTATTGTAGGTTATGTTTTTGCTCCGTGGAGATAAGGGATAACGAGAATGCTGCTCTTTAAATTTCTCCTTAAACTTTCAAGAAAATCGTAAATCTTGTGCATTTTTTTTACCGAAGTGCTGGAACTGAGGTATTACGAGTTACGTAGATAGGAGCATTTATGTCCTTTTTTATTGAAAATACGAAAGAAGCTAGTTTTTTTTCAATTAGGATGCGGTCACTAAATATTTTCTTAAAATATGAAGAAAACCAATAATTTTTTAAATTTGAAAATTTTTATTTTGATCTTGGTTTTTAATCATTTTCTAGTCCGCATAGATTTTGGGGTGCATCGCTACTATAAAGAAGAGTTATGTCCAAACGGAACACGCGACCAATTTTTTTCTTTTGCCCTTGAATCACGACAAAATCGGGACATTTAATGCACTATAGTGTTTGTCGAAATTTTAAAGTGGTAGTGCTAACTTGACAGACGTCAACGAAACAAACATGTTAAAGTGCTCTGGGGCATTCAAAATAAATTAAAAAAATATGATAGCAGCAAAAGAAAAATAATAAAAAAGAAACGAAAAATGAAACATAAAATTAAATTTAGAAACAATTTAAACGAAGCAATTTTGAGAGTATTTTTTCCTAAACACAAACATTGGAATAAGCGAACGGCAATGCGGATCTCTTAACATGTAAAACTCATCGTCCTTCTCCAAATGTAAAATTTTGTTACGATATTCCACAATAATTTTAAGCACAATGCTGATTATAAGCCAAAATAGGGAAAAACTTAGTTGTGTTGTGTGTGCTCCCTGCTACCAATTTACATATATTTTTATAAATTACTTTATTTTTATGTCTATTTTGTCTTGCTTGTGTATATAAAAAAAGCGTTTGAAAATCTTGATGTGAAGTCATTTGAATTTTATTACAATAAAAATTTTTGTCCACCGCTTACTATACGGGTATTAACCTAATAAAATTAAGGTAATTTATCCATACCCTATTGCTTATGTTTTTTTTTATTTTAACGCAGATACGTGCATGTGTATGTATACTTATATTCCCAATATACTCATACTTTTCCCCCCAAGCATATTCCTAATAACGGATTTAGGGCCTGCGTCTGAGCTGCTCCGTCAATAAGTCCATGCTGACACCCTGACACATCATATAGATTTATGCGCACTAAAATAAAGGATGCTTTCTAAACCAGCGACTAAAATCTCTGGCAAAGTATTCCTGAAGCTTTTTCTCGCTTATTTGCAATATTTCTTCTCCATAAAAATAGTAAATGAAGTGCTGCATTTAGTCTGGCTGGTCTAGCGGTTAGTGCGCGCACCTTCGGTGCACAGGGTCATTGGTTCGAATCTCACCGTGGATCATGGTGTTTTTCCAACTCACGGACTATGATCTCACTCAGATGTTAAACGAGTACCCATTTATGGGGATAAATGACACTGAGCTGAGCGTGATGCTGATCTCATTACCTCAACAAAAAGCAGATAAGATCTTGGAAATAGGATGTCACTAACACATCCTGCGGCCTTAGTCCAATGCTGGATTGTCGCGCCTGTTATTTATTTTTAAGTGCTGCATAGTTCCACGGCTTCTTTTCAAATGAAAAACTTGGCAATATTCCTTCCTAGTTTAGTAGAACCCAACCTTGAGGGAATTTGTTAGCAAAAAAATAAACCAACCAATCATATATGAAAAAATTGGCTAGACCGAACACATAAACCTTTTTTTTATCATTGGCGGATGGCTGAACTGAACATGAGGATGTTGTTGAAGATTTTTCATTGCGGACTGAAAGCTGACTGATTTGGAAACTATTGATATTATATTTGAAAGTTCCACAATCTAAAAAATAATAGGAATAAAAATGGAAAACCCTTATGCCGGGCCCACACTATGCAGAGTTTGCCAAACTCAGCGCAAAAGATCGGTCCAAGATCGGTACGTTGGATTCCCCCAAGCACACTGCTAGCACTTGATTAAATACCGAGCAAAAAAACAAAATTCAAATATCACAATCGTATGTCCAAAATTTTGACCGCGCAGTTTTGCAATCCCCGATCAGTGTGATTGTGACCTTGGATACTAAATATTTATTTTCACAGCTAATAGATAGAAAGCTAAACAGCTTGTAAAATACTACGAATTTCAAGCGTTCGATAAGCAGTTTTATCGTTGGCAGTGACATAGATTGAGGAGCACGATTAATCGTCGTTTTTTTCGGGTTGAGATCAGATACGTGGACAGAAAAAGGGAGCTGGTGACTCTCGAAGCAATATTTCATCAGAAAATATAATAGAACGCATATATACGAACGACTAAACGTACCCAGGTAATTATATTGAAAAAATATCAACTTTAAGAGAACAGCGCTCTTTGAGGAAGATTAAATTTAGATCAAAATAGATCTTTGGATATCATGCGACCGGTGGTCTATTGTGTCATTGCCCTGACTAAAGGCAGCCCCCGCTCTAGCACTTATACCGCTCCAGGAAAGAGGACAAATTACCGCCCCTTGTACTGTACCACGCGGATTGATAGTAGATAGTATGGGTGTACGTCGTTGTTGTAGAATCGATTCAAATAATTTTTTTCTTCTTGAATCGAGTGATTGTTCCAGCTCATGGTCGATCCTCAGAAACAATTTACATTGTGAAACCAGCTGACGTATGACCATTTTCATGGTTACAGTGGAATTCAAACCAACGCTCAGCTATCATCCATACTCTTAAGCACAATTCCCCACAGTTCAGCAAGGCCTTAGAGAAAAGAAGAGGAACTAAATGTTCAATTGGAGGACGAAATAAAGGCGTACGAGTAATTCTCCAACTAGTATCTTTTTTTTAAAGAATAAGTTAATTAACAACTAACTGAGCGATAAGTCTCACTTTGCTTTTCGAAAGTAGGGCGGGTGCTAGGATCACATACGTAAAATTTACGCAGCTCTTACTTAGCGTTTTAGAATCCTAAATGAACCACCTTGTTTCAATTGTGTGCTCTTCATATCCTCACAAGGAATAAAACGCAACTTTAATCATAATAAACACGTTTTTACCCTTATTCTTTATTTTATTTCGCCCCTTTTTATTTAATCTGTAGAAAGGGAACCGCAGACCTTACCACTAAATCGAAGTTGATATTGATCTTTTTCTCTCGGTTTTTTCAATCTTCTTTTTTTGCAAGCCAAAAAGCCACCTCTAAAATTTGGCGCCTGACTTTTCTCCCCTCCTTAGAGCGGGCGCTGACTTAAGGTTAGATAAACTAAACTAACCAACTTCTTCCGATTAAAGAATTTAACTGGCCTATGCTAAGGGGTGCAATATTCTCATCTTCTGGTTTTCAGATGGCGATTTAACCGGCAGTACCCTGAGCGTGTTCCTACCCTGGTTCATTGGAACCTTGGCGTGCCGAAGCCCTGAAAGAGTTTTCCAGCGCGAGAGAGCCAAGGCCGGCTATTTCCCATTAACTTATTTATTTATTGCATGCCCAGAGTTGAATCCTACAGTAGGGTTCTGGGCAAAAAAAAAAGGAGGTGGCAGACGCTATTCTCGCTAGCTTGTCTGCCTGCTCGGCCTTCGATATCACAGGGTACCTGTGCACTCGGGTATCGAAGATAGTAAGACTATTAAGAAATTGTACTTGTTGGAGTATTTCCTGACACACCCACACGAGTTTCGACTAGATAGCACAGCTCGTAAGCGTTTTAATAGCAGCTCTTTGAGGAAATTCAGCCAAATTGTCTAAAAATGTACTTTTTGCCTTTGAATAAAAATTCATGTTTTTCTGAGACTTCAAAAATGTTGTTATACCCTTCGCTCATAGAGTGAAAGGGTATATTAACTTTGTCATGAAGTTTGTAACACATTAAAGGAAGCATAAAGCATATAAAAAGTATACATATATGATCAGCATGACTTGGGGAGTCGATTGGGCGATGTCCGTCTGTCTGTCTGTCTATTGCGTCGCGTTTTACTCGGCGGGTATTGAAACTAGCAAGCTGAAATTTTGCACACGTACTTCTTATTATTGCAGGCTGTCGGTATGTTTGATTCACCCAAATTGGACCACTGGGTCATAGGGCTGCCATATAAACCTAGCCCCCCAATTTGAGTTTTTCTAAGAAAAACTTTTTTATTCATGCACCAATATTAAACAAATTTCATCTAAATGGATCCCTATGCCACAACAAATATGTAAAAATGGATGGAATCCAACAATGGGGTAATGGGGCTGTCATACAAACATAAACCCCAAATTAGGTTCTTTTAAGAAAAACTTTTTTATTTGGGCACGGATTTCGACCAAACCTCAAGAAAATGTGTTTCTATTAATGCTACAAAACATATGTAAAAATGAATGGAATCCAATCATGGGGTCATGGGGCTACCATACAAACCTAACTCCCCAATTTCGGTTTTACTAAGAAAAACTTTTTTATTTTGATACCAATTTACACCGAACCTCATGAAAATGTATTTCTATTTATGTGGGGCTGCCATACAAACCCAACCCCCAAAGTTAGGTTCTTCAAAGAAAAACTTATTTATTTGTCCAATTTGTTTCAATCAAACCTCATACAAATGTATTTCTATTGCTGCCGCAAAATATACCTATAAACGGATGGAAAGGAGCCATTGGGTCATGGAGCTGGCGTATAAGCCCCCCCCCCTTTTTGTTTTTTTAAGACACATTTTTTGCTACGCCAATTTCACTCAACCGTTTATTGATGTATCTTTATCGAAACGAAAGAAATTTAGAAACAAATGGGGTTGTACTATGGGACCATGTCCCCCGCTTCCCCAATAAAGTTTTCTAAGAGAATTTGGTTTATTTGCCCAATTATGCCAAGCAAACCTCACTCAAATATTGTTTTATCGGCGCCACGGAACTTTTACGAAAACGGAAGGAAAATAATGGAAGGGGGAACTAACATTTGTCATATGTACGCCACAAAAAAGCTTTTAGCCCGAGGAGAGCGAAGGGTATCCAAATTTCGGCCGCGCCTCGGTCTCTTTTTTCTTAATTTCGAAAAAAATCCTTAGTTTCTTTATAATCGCAAAGTCTATGTCGACCTATAGACTATGCGATCAATTGAACAATGAAAGCTCATGTCTGTGGAGAAAGCTCATTTTTTAGGTTCCACTACCAAATTCGCTAGAGAAAATGAGCCTTTTCCACAGAAAATGTGATTCCTCCACAGAAATAAGCTTTAATTGGTCAATCGATTGGATAATGTATGCCGACTCTAAGTCGACCTTTATAATGTGGAAAGCCCCCCCCCCCCCCCCCCAATCTCCATGGAAGCTTTCACATCACATATATCCCCTCTAACCCTTCCATGTCAATGTGACCAGTCTACTTTGCTGAGTGACGAAGGGCAAAAATTGAAAAAACTGTACACACACAGGCAGGGCAGATTCGAGCCTGGTGTGAATATAGCTTTACTGAGTGCTTGAAAATTGCTGGCGTCGAAAACCGGTAATGTGGACTGAACTATTTTAAATTTTTTGAAAATATTGAACCAACATATTTTTGTGTTAACATATTCTGACTCAAATCTCTTCACATCATTCTTCTCACTGTACAAAATTCATATTTACAATGTTTTGTTTTTATTAATATTAATTATATAACTGTAATTCTACAATTTAAATGTGTATGTGACGAAAAAAGAACAAAAACAAAGAATAATTTTGAATACATTTTTACAAATTCCGAATTTAGTGAAACAATTTTATTTTTTATTGAAAATCAGATATGTAATAAGACATTACTGGTCGCAGTTGTCAATTTTAGGACTTTCCTTGTTTTTCTTTCTTTTTATGTAATTTAGTGAATAATGTATCCTTCACAACCTTATAACTAAGATAACTAACTATTAGCTATAAATTCTATAATAATATATTTGCAGCTTAACAACTAGAGAAAATTAAAATGTTACTTCGTATACAATTTATATTGCTTTCATAAATTTTCTTGTCGGAGAAGAGGCTTTCATACTTTTTTTTAATTATAATTTCCAATTACCATATTTCACTATTAAGTAAATTTTGATTCAGTTTAAGTTGAAAAAAAATACAGTTAAGTTAGAATAGAGGAAAATATTTTTTAAAGGGAATGGAAAAAGGGTATGTATTGTTTTAAAGGGATTTACCATTTATGTTACAATATTAATTATCTTTATAACGAATAACTAATTTTATTTTATTTATTATATTTTTAGAGTTGAATTAGGCCAATTACAAAAAAAAAAATGCTGATTTGTTTTTTTTTCGATCAACATCCATAAGTTGATTAGTTCAGTTACTGCAGCGAACGATCAAGGGAAGTGGGTTGTACTATTTGCCAATTGATGGTTTATACAGTTCATATCGCAGTTGGGTTCGAAATACATATAGTTTAATTTTTATTTTGTTGCTAATATAGAATCGAATTCATTTCAAAACGGTGCACACTCTTGTATTCGTAGAATTTGTCAGATTTTTAACACAAACACAAAATTTGTTTCATTGCCAATTTCAGTATTCTTAAAAATAGGCGAAACTATTTTGATCTAATCTCATATACCTATAAAGTCTGTATCTGTTCACCTAAAAGTAGAGACAGGATAGTATATACACACTGGAAAAGGAAAGGGATAGTTTATGGTTGTTGTCTACAATAAGACGTTCACCCTTAACGAGTATAGTTGATATATATATATTTTTTGTACAACGCGAAATATTTCGATGAACTCAAATCATAAAGCCCTGAAATATCTTATTTATTAGTCAAACAAAGAATTTATCTTAAAGCAAAAAAGAAAATCGCTTCATATTGAAGCTTTTCCTATAACTATATGTGAAATTTTCCCAATATTTTTTTTTTAATTGCCCAAACGAAATTGTGCACCAAATAAAAAAATGTATATGTACAGACATATTTATTTCTTTAAAATGATTTGAGATATTAAAAGTAAAACAAAAAAGCTGTCCATGAATGAAAGAAGATAAAGAGTGAGAGATTTTAAATTAAAAGTATAAAATAGCTAAAAATAAGAAAAACCAAATCAATATGTACTGTTATGTTTTACGACAGTCATTTTGACTTTAGTTTTATAAATTGATTCTCCCTTATAAATTTTCTTTTTTAAAATTTTACAGAAAACCAATTAGTTTTTCTGATAAACACAACATGTCGTTGAATATTTGATACTTAAAATTTGTAAAATTGTGGAGCAACTGTATTTTATTATGTAATTATATTTTCAAAATTATTAAATTGTGAATTTGATTACAACGAAAATGTTTCAAATGTCTAACTCGAAATAATACAAAAAAATCTGTATATGTGTGTACACGTCATATAATTTTGACAGACGGTGAGGTGTATATTTAAAATTATTAATTATATAAAAAAAAAAAACATTTTAAGGCCAAAAACAAACATAAATGAAATGAAAATGAAATATAACTAAAAAAGAAGAGCCGGAAGAATAGCAGACGAGTACATAACGAATACGAAAAATATCAGTTAGATAAATCATACAATGAAATGATGATGTGATAGTATAATAGTTAGAATTAAAAAGGATATTATAGGATGGTAGAAATTTTGCTTGAATTTTGGTTTTAAAAAATAACAAAAAAATTATTTTAATGTTTCTCAATAAACATTATTCATATGGTGAATTATATATATATATAATATTAATATATTATTTTAAAATGAAAACACACAAACACGACGAAATATGGCACGATATATATATAAATATATGTAAATATATATACGAATACAAAAATTAGCACACAAATAAATAAAACCAATTCACGGAAAATATATATTTTTTCTTGTTGTTTTTTTTTTCTCGAAATTTTATTATATTTTTTTTTCAATTTAGTCCACAAGTACGTGGTTTGTTTTGGTTTATAATCAATACAAAGTTTGTGTAAAATTTTGACGCGATTTTGTTTTATATGGGCAAGAAGATACTGAAATGAATTAAGACCTATTTCCCTATCTGATCTTAATAATTTAAGTTATATTTTAGCTATGGAATCAATGGTATTGCATACTAGTTTTGTTTGTATTAGAATGATAAGTGTTACGTATTAATTTTTCTGGCTCATTTTCCGTGATGAAATGAAAAAATAACAAGTGTGCTACTAATTTCTACAGTTTCTTCAAAACTGATCACATTTATTGCGGCTTACTAAAAATAGCCCGAAACTTGAGATTAGAAAATATTTTTTTATCTGCATCACTTCAATTTCAAACTTACTCTTAGAAGCTGATTATTTAACTAATAAAAAACAAAACAACAAAATATTATGTAGCATACATAAATGTGCATTTTAGCATTTTTTTTTAGATCCATACTTTGAGTGATTGGGGGAGGAGAGAGCTTATTGCGATAAGTTACAGTAGCGAAATATAACATAATTTTATTCATAGACCTCTATCAAATAAGCCTGCAAGGCTTACTATAATGTTGACTGTTGATATTCCCATATTTAACTGATATCTTTCATCGTATATACGAGCGTACACGGATCGTATAACAAAGATTAAATAAACAAAATTATAATTTTAGCTACTTTTCAGTTATTTTGGGACTAATCGATTAAAGATTAGAATATTTTGATGGACAAAGTTCGTGGCTGATTTAAATGGTTTGTTTATTTGAATTTTTGGGCAGTTTTTTTTCTTCTGTAAACGTTCTTTTCCTGTCGCAAAATATTAGACATTAGACTAATCACCTATATACAGGGTGCCACATTAATGCTGGAGGATATTTTAATGGTAGGTTAGGTAGTGTGGCTCATTTGGGGAAAATTAATGTACCGTAGCACGCCCACAATTTCGTCAACACCATGATCGTAGCCAAGAATATCTTTAGGGAATAGAGAGCATATCATAAAAATGCATACCAACGATTAAGGTATTGCAATTTTTAGAGAAGGCGTAAAAACTCGGACAATCGAAAAAGAGTTTCGCCACCTTTTAACGATAAGTGGAACCGTGCTTAGCTTTTTACTATTGATTACATCCAGGGCCGGAAATAGCCTGTATGGCGCCCCTGGGTTGTTGCCAAATTGCGGCCCTTCGCCACTGGTTAGGCCTGGAAGCAAGTAAAAGTATTCGTCTAGGGCAGTGGTTCCCAAACCACAGATGCCTGCGAACCACTAAGCCTGGAAGGTAATCGCTACGGACCTCCCATGAAGGATTAAAAAGTTTCCAGAATGGTTTCCTACATTCAGTTGTGGTCAGGTTTGTTGTAGTTATTTTTCAGGGTAGATCCACTTTATCCAGCGGTACTCAATCATTTTTATGCTTCGTAAACACGATGTTGAGTACAAAGCAGTCGTACGAAATTTGAAGATTATGGCTATTCGTTACCATTCAACCATGTGGGCCGAGTGGTTTGAGATGAATATACTGAATCGTTGCCGGCGTGGTGGAGCATTTTCTTGCCGCTGTAAACTTGGCCGTTTCACCTTCTATCGCATCGAATCTACCCAATAAATCAATTTAATATTGCCCGTCACCGTTTTTCCCTTCCGCAAAAAAAGAATTTTTTTATAAGGTAATTCGAAAGATGTACTGTTGCAACTACTACTGGAAGCCATGTTCCGTCCATTGAAAATATACATCCAAAGTAACAAGGGCCAACACTGCCTCTTCTATTTCGTCCAACATCATTCAATGCCCCAACTATTTGGCAATCATTTATTTATTTGCAACAGTCTTTGACGCCCACTGATTTTGGTTAATTTTTCAGAACTGTTTTTATACCCTTCGCTCATTGAGTGAAAGGGTATATTAACTTTGTCATGAAGTTTGTAACGTATTAAAGGAAGCATCTCCGACCATATAAAAAGTATACATGATCAGCATGACTTGGGGAGTCGATTGGAGCATGTCCGTCTGTCTGTCTGTCTGTTGCGACGCGTTTTACTCGGCGGGTAGGGTAAGCTAGTAAGCTGACATTTTGCACACGTACTTCTTATTGTTGCAGGCTGTTTGTATGTTTGATTCACCCAAATCTGGATCTCTGGGTCATGTGGCTGCCATACAAACCTAGCCCCCCAATTTTAGTTCTTCTAAGATTTTTTTTTTATTTATGAACCAATCTTAACGGAACTTGGCATAAAAGCATCCCTATGAATGTTACAAAAAATATGTGAAAATGGATGGAATCAAACGATGGGGTCATGGGGCTGCCATACAAACCTTACCCTCAAATTAGGTTCTTTTAAGATTTTTTTTTATTTGAGCACCGATGTCAACCAAACTTCATAAAAATATATTTCTAATGATCCCCTTAAATAAATGTACAAATAAATAGAATCCAATAATGGGGTCATGGGGCTGGCGTACAAACCCCTCAATTTGGTTTTTATAAGAAAAACTTTTTTATTTGGACACCAATTTACACCAAACTTCATAAAAAGGAATTTCTATTGATGACACAAAACATGTGCAAAAATTAATGAAATTGAACCATGGGGTCATAGGGCCATACACACCCAACCCCCGCCCGCCCAAATTAGGTTCTTAAAAAAAAACTGTTTTATTTGTTTATCAATATCAACCAAACTCCATACAAATTTATTTCTATTGGTGGCAAAACACACTACGTCAATATTAATGGAAAGGATCCATGGGGTCATGGGGCTGCCGTAATAGCCCCCCCCCCCCATGTTGGTTCTACTGAGAAAAATTTTTTGCTACACTAATTTTACCAAATCTTTTATTAATGAGTCTTTATCGAAACAAGAAAAAATGTAAAAACAAGTCGAATTTTAGTAAGGGACCATGTCCCCCGCTACCCCAATAAAGTTGTTAAGAGAATTTTGTTCATGTATTCAATTATTCCAAGAAAACCTCATTTTATTATTAATTTTTTAGGTGCCACGGAAGAACGGAAAGAGGAAGGATTAAACACAAGTCATAGGTACGCCCGAAAAAAACTTTTAGCGCGAGGAGAGCGAAGGGTATCCAAATTTCGACCGCGCCCGAAATTAGCCTCGGTCTTGTTTTTTAAATTTTTCTCATGTAACCAAATCCAGTATAAATTTAAAATCTTTGATAAAAACTGTTATGCATTAATTACCTATAAATATTTCAGCCCGCGGTTATCGTAAATCACAGCTGAAGCTTAGTAAATTTCGTTATTTGCTTTGAAACTATTTGGAAAAGAAATCTTTTGCTCGGAACAGCGCAAGTCGCCCCTGTTTCGAAGTGAAAACTGCTGAAATTTTGTTATCAAAAGATTGTCTGCCATTGAATCCATATTCAGCTAAATACATAAGAGGAAAATTAGCATTATAACCAAACCCCTGTATAAAGGACGAAACAACTGTTAACTTTTGGTTGCGCTTTGAAAAATATGTACTTAGAAACAAAATATTTGCTTTTCAGGTAAAGGTAAGTGAAAAGTCGTTCGTGGAATGATTACCAGACTAAGTAACTTTGGCTATAGTGATCACGTGAACATAATCTGAGAAAATGTTATTTACTCACAGAGAAATATATCATTTTTAGAAATTGTCACTCATAGAGAAACGAGTTTCCAAACTCGGCACGACTCGTCGCAGGTTTATTATTCAGAAGAAGATGATAAGCAATATTCTTATCGTAGAATAATAAACTAACAATGCGACTAGGCAGTGGTATGGCTGACAACCGTATCACACTCCGAATTCAGTTGTCTTTGTAACGTTGATGACTACACACGGTAGTCATCAACGCACCATGCTCCACTAGGAGTTACGGTAATAAAGAGAAAGAGATTCTTTCGCGGACCACCTCTTTGGCTTTCTCTGGTCCGCGGACCACTGGTTGGAAAACAGTGGTCTAGGGGGTATATGTAATATGAAAATTTCAAACTTTTTTTACGAGCAACAGATCTTTTGTTTTCTTGAAAATATATTGTTTGCCAGGGTCGTAGCCAGGGGGCCAGGGCCTTTCAAAAATCAATGAAATTGCAAAAAAACTGAAATAATGCACACTGATTACATTCCGCTATGTGTTCAGCGTGTTTACTAAATACCTTTTAAATTTCAGATGCTGCTTTTTGATAGTCGTTCCTTTTGGAATACATGACCGCAACAAATTAAATTTACTATAGTATTGTCACATTCGTACCGAAAAATGTTTGTGTTTTCTTGTTCTGTTCGGTCGTCAGAAACTCTTAAGCTTACAGTGGATTTTCAAGGGGGAACTATGACCACATCTGAGGCTTTCGAATAATCTAGTCTCATTTTTGCGGCTTTCGTTGTCTAGTGCAGTTAACCAGGGGCCATATTTCGAACGATGACAAAATTGATTGAGGTTAGTCAGCAAAATTCATTCGCCGTCTTGAAACTGTTTTTGATTATTTTATTATTATTTCAAATGATTCGTTTGGCAGTGTAATTTTTCATTTTTCTCTGAATGAAGAAAGACAGATTCAACAATTTAATCGTAAAAATTGTTAAAAATAGATTGGAAATTGTATAGCCAATCTAGAATCTCTAATGATGGTATAGTTGGAACCCTCCCGAAATCGTATCCAGGCTACGTCCCTGTTGCTTCTAAGTGTGGAAAAGTACGCACAGTAGGAACACTGAGAGAAAAACAGAGTGTCATCAATCGACAACACGCTTAATATAACTCTTTTTGAGCATGATTTTGACGTTCAGTGTTTCTACTGAATTTAAGAGTGATCAGAGAAGCTTTAATCGCGTTTAGTGTTAAATATTAGATAGTTTTAGCATGTCGTTAAAAATATACCGACATATTTTGACGTTCCATACAAAAATTCTCTTACCTTACGTATGCGAAACAATACTTATATCAACAATTTTGCATGTCCCAAGTAGGCATAGATAAGTTTATTTCGGTGTATTTGACGTTCTTTAAACTCTCAAACCCAGCAAACAATTTTATCGTTTTGTTCGAAAAATCACAAAAACGATACGAAAACGATATCATTCAAATGAAAAATTTATCGTAAACTTGTCTCCCCGACGAAAAATCGCTTTATCGTCATCAATTTGTCAGGAATGTGACTCATATTAACGAAATATCGTTTTATTATTGCAAAGATGATAAAATAGTAATTCCTCACAACGAGAGAATTATGAAATTGTCAAAAAATAAAACGACTAATTTATTCCCATAATTTGTAATCTTAGATAGCTCAGGTGTAGGACGTAGGACTACGAAACGATAGGTGATAGGTTCGATTCCCAGTAGAAGCAAAGTGTAAAAAGGTAAAATTAGTTAAAAAATGTTAAAGATAAAATAGAAGAAAAAAATTAAAAAAGGGAAAATAAAAAATAAATAAAAAATTTTCACTTTTTCTATGTTAGTCTATTATCGCCAAATTATCATCCTGGCGAATTAATATCGATCACTATTCCTTCCCGAAGGGAGTGACGACTTTAATCAGAATTCGATATGAAATTCGAGAAATGTTTTCGAGCAGGCGAATTAAATTCGTATCGCGGACGATAGAAATTGTTTGCTGGGAAATTGTCGTGTAGTGATTTTTATTTGTCGTCATTATCTGTCCAAAACTGACGCAAAATATTTGTTTACGGTACGCGCGCGAGTTTTTCTTTTGAAATTTTAAATTACGTTGACGGTAGTTCATACTTTAGTGTAAAACTCTCAATTAACTTTTTAATATTAAGAATAAGAATGCTTGATTTCAGAATAAGTGTTCTCTCAGTGTAGGAATGGTGAAAAATGTATACTCGCTTTTACTAACTAGGGCTGCCAAATTATGGATCGAGGGGTCAATAGGGATATCAAAACAGAGAGTGCTTTCTACTCCTAGTATAACCTAACTACCCACTACCAATAGGACATTCGGAGTAAGTGCTTCTAGAAGAATTTCGTGTGCAGGATAAACGGCAAATTTGAAGGCGGAGTCATATTACAATTTTAAGTGGAATAAATTAAAAAGAAAAAATATTGTTTTTTCCTGTGTCAACTGATCTTTGATTTTTCAAAATGCATCTTTCAAAGAATTTAAAACTAGTAGAAATTTTTATAAATTTGCCGTCCGCTCAAAATCTGATTTCATCCAACACGGCTACGATTTCCGCAGGAAAACCATGATGAACTTTGTATATGAAGTACCCTTAGTTTAAATCCGATTCAGCTGATTTTTGGGTGGGTAGTATAATGGTTCCTTTCCTTGGCGATAACCAAAATTTTGGTTACTGAAAGTTATGGAGCGTTTTAAAATGATCCAAAATTAAAACACCCTAATTTATTTTTTAGAAATGCTCTTATTATTCATAGAAAGTTTTAAGATACATATTATATGCAATTCCAAAGAAAATTGGTATGGAGTTTTTTTTTTCGTATTCGTATTCTGCCGTCTTTGAAATAAAGTAGAACGCCGATAATCCGGACCCGGAAGATCCGGAAATTCGATAATTCGGATTAGGTCAAAGGCCCAAATTTTCTTTGATTTTGAAAAATTCCAGATATTTATGAATTTTTTTTATCGCAATGCGCCGTAGATAAAAATAAAACAATTTTAGCATAAATACCGTCTACCTAAGTCTTAAGAGGTGCATTTGGAAATTCTGAATAATTGGATAATCCGAATAGGGTCAGGTCCAGTGGCGAAACCAGGATCTTGTTCTGGAGGGGGCTAAGGCTATTACTGAGCATTTGTCATGTTTCTATTTTGACGGATTATCAAGAACTATAGCCACCATTCGAATGCGCATTCATCGCTTTCAAGAATACTGCCATAGAACGAATTGGTTTCTATAATTTTGGCTTACATTTTGATCTTCGTATGTTGGCGAGTTCATTGTAGAAAGAGTGAAATCACCGTGAATCTGGATTATATGAGGATTGTTGTCGGTACTAATGGTGATCCGTAGGAATCAAAATACAGAAAGGTTTATCACATAACGTTTTGTTGTAAATTAAATTAAAATTATTTAAATAACTTGTAAATTCAGGGGGCTCTTCGGGTTATTGGAAGAAATTGCCCACCACAGACAGAGCCGAATGTCCGGTACTACACGAGATCAATATGAATTAACAGGGGTATTCAGGGGTGTACTAGACAATGAGCCTATTGATTTCACATTTGAATTGAACCAATGACTGCTCGTTATGTTACGTTTGTATCCACTTCATTTTATTTACTATAAAATATTTGTACAGCAATGATAATATTTTTGCGAAATTTCATAAGTAAATATGTTTTATCGATGCCTTCTACTTTTTATATTAATTACGTAGGTACAGCATGCTGCTATGTACACGTAAAATGATTTTTTTCACCTAGATATCCCTTTCTGAAGCGCATAGTCAAACTTAAATTGTATTGAAAAATTAAAGTCTTCGGTGAAAAATATTTAGAGCTCGGTGAAAATACCTTGATTTTTTACATCCAATATGTTTAATTCCAAAATCCCGCAATTAGGCCTGTTCGGTACCGAGATTTCAGTGCCGGGTTTCGGTTTTTTTCAATACCCGGTACCACAAGCGGTTTCCCTGACTCAGGTTTTTCTCAGTACCGACGGTATTTTTTAACCATAATCCGGTTTTTTTGAGTACCGGGTTAAAAACCGACTTAGGGTTTTTTTCAGTACCGACGGTTTTTTTAACCATAAGCCGTTTTTTAGTACCGGGTTAAAAACCGGTATCAAAAAACCTGAAAAAACGGCTCATGGTTGAAATGAATCGTTCTTTTTAACTCGGAACCAAAAAACCGGGATATCGGTACTTTAGAATATCGGGTCCGGTACCAAGTGAACACCGGTTTTGTACCGGGATCCCGGTTTTTGGAACAGGCCTAGTGAAAATAATAAAAGAAACAGTGCGTTTGTTTGTTCACGGTGAGGTTTCTAAAATTCTGGTAATGATGTTGCAACCGACACAGACCATCGAATCGACACTAGTGAAGAGTCATGAACACAAATTTTTAGAAAATCTGCAACGAAATGTCTGGCCTGAGAGGGGCTTCAGCCCCTTCTGTGGTTGCGCCACTGGTCCGGTCCCAATCAATCCGGATTATCGGGGCTCTACATCGCAAAAAAACTCAAAAAATTACACCGCTTTCCCCTTTTTTCCCATGTTGTGGACCCTAACCTCTATCAGTCAGGATTTTGTTCCCTATATAATCTGAGAACCGTTCCCAACAATACTGAAAAAATTCAGAGAAACGTGAACCGTACGTTTCTTTGACTAATGGCTTGCTCACATCTAAAGCACCTGTTTGAATAATGTAATGTAAACGATAATTTTCATTTGCCACACTTGCTAATAGCCAGTTAATCCATTGCTTTTAACCAAGTTTGATTTCTCCCTTTCAAATCATTTAACTTCAATTAAAAGTCAATATTGTGCAAATCACCATAAAATTATTCTTTCACCTAAGTGTCATGACATGTGTGACATCATCTAACAAATTTATACGACTAACTCTATAACCTAATCGTTTACTAAACGAATTACCTCATACAAACACCCGCAAAATTTCCCTCTACTACACACTAAAATGTGATTAACCCATAAAAGATCAACAGTCAAAACTCACAAACTCTCTCTAATTACCCGAATTAAATCACATTAACTATCAAACCGACAACAACCCCCAAAAATCAGTGGAACCACTAAAATAAACCTCACCGAGCCGGCATCCAGGCGGAGGGAACACAACAAGGATATTCTATTCTAAACCCAAACTATTTCCTCGAATCATCCTCATCATCATTATCTCACACTTCCATATGAACCGCCATACATATTTTAGTCATTCATCAACACGTCGAAACAAAATAGGAAAAGTTGACTTATGAAGTGTTAAATGAAAATGTTTTCGGGCAACACACATTTATTTATAGTATACGAACAAGTATGTATATGACTTCTTGGGACCCGGCTGTGTAATAAAGCATATCCAAAAATCATACAAGTGATGCGTATACGAAAAGGATAATACAATTAGTCAAAGAGATGACTGCCATCTGACGTACACAGTGAATTCTTGAATGGAGCCTTTTCCTTTAATAGCTCGCACTATATGCCTTCTACAAAATAGAGTCGTTCGTACCTTGAAAATGTCACATAGTATCCGGGTAAATTGGATTCAACAGGTTTTAGATTCCCATAGTCATATCCGTAAAGGACTCTCTAAAACCTTATCAGACGACTTACACTTTCATCTACTTTGGTTATTCGGTATTCGAGAAATTCACATTCTCACCCACCGTTATCCAATGGAGAGCCTTCCGGCGCGGTGTCCCTGCCATTTCCCATTTCGCCACAAAACATCAGTAGTTCAACCATATAGAACAACAAATACAGCATGTGTGTGTAATGTAAGGTACGTGTGTGATTCAATTTTGAACTTAAACTAGTCAAAGGATAAATAGATAGACAAAAGAGATACTTGAGGTTATAAACGGCTTACGATTTAGACTATACACGTACAACACTTGTAAGTCGGTCTATTGACATGAATCAGGAGAGAGAGAGATATCCTGAAAGATATTTGGATACTTTGTATGTATATTTATGTTATTTTGTGGCAATGTATAGGCATTTTACGATAAATGCCGGAAAAGGGTAGAGGCCACTTAATTTCGGAAGCATAACGCCAACCATAAATGTGTGGAAATTTGTTAACAAGCTGAAAGTTCTGTTTGAAATGTATGTTCATATCAAGTCGACCGCAAGGATTGAATTAAATAACAGCAGGATATGTGGATGTGTGAGAAAATTATGACAATGATATTTTTGGGAAAGTCTCGAGGGCGGTTAGGTATTGGCGTAGTTCGGGATTTTGGAGTTTAATTGTAGTAAATTAGTGAACTAATATTGTATTTTCGGATAATAATTATTATCTTCATAATACATAATACACAGTAATTTAAATTAGATAATTTTCAAGCAATAATGTCCTGATTTTACTTTACTGACTTTATTTCACACAGAAGATGAACCAGAAAACTAACTACGTGTTTTTGTTTTCATCAATTATAGTTTTAATAATTTTAACTACAAAAAAAAACGAAATTTTGCCTTGCAAAAAACGCATCTTATTATTGTTAAAACAAAATAAAAAAATATTCTTTTTCTAATGCACACATTTATATTTTTTCAGTTTGTCTTAATGATTATGTTCAAAATAGCATAAGTTATTAATAATTATGTAATTTATCAAAATCTATTGTCAAAAAAATGAATCCATTCCTCATTAAATTAGCAAAAGGACACACAATCAAAACGTATCGACAAACCATTAACAATAATAATAATTTCACTCATTCAGTCATGCCGTTATTTAGCAAAATTTCATTTATCGTTTAACTAAGAGTCAGAATAAGAATAAGCTAACTAACATTGATTCCATACGTAATATAACTTAGTTCTAGCTAGCTAACTATATTAAAGTTATTCAGGGATTGTACTGATTCCTTTTAATATCAGTTTTGTTTTTAATTTTGAATAAAAAAAAAATATTCTAATTTTCTGGTTTTTTTTAAACGATGTTTTCTTTCTTTCGTCGACTTACGTTTATATTGACGATTTTCTATTTTTCTGTTAGATAGAGATTTTTTCTTTGTGTTTTTTTTTACACGTTTTAAAAATGTTGTTTTTTTTAAGCTTTAGCAATTTTCATTTATAAATTATAAAATTAAATAATTAAATGTGTATAAAAAAGAGAAGGTAGGAAAATATGGAAAATAGATCAATATAGTGCTTACCTTGTGGTGATCCAGCTAATTCGGCGGCTGATTGCAATTGTGAACTAAGTCCTGAAAATAGAGAGAACAACAAAGGATGTAGATATAGTAGGCTACATCAAGTAGGCTAGAAAAGAAATATTTTTGGAGAGAACAGAACAGGTCAATGGGGATGATATACAAGAAGTTCTGAATGATTCTAATTAGAAGCTCAAGACTATTTAAAATGGAAACATATCTATACACTGCCTGTCATAACTATAGCCTATAGACCAGATCCTTGGAAATTGAAAGAAATCACAGTTATTCCACATACTATAAATATGAGGAATATTAAAAAGACAAATAAATTCACAAAGTTTCCTTTTGTTTAACACTGCTATTTCTATTTTTTGGAATATCCTGACAAAAAACTATTTGTTTTAATATAGAAGACATGATACATAACGGATTTAGGAGGAAGAGATTGCATAATATCTCACCAATCATTACACTTCCAGACTGTTCTCAGGCCTGTAGAGAGGGTGGGGGGAACGGGGTAATTCCCCCCGGGCCCGGGATTTCGTAAGGGGCCCGGATTTTGACACAAAAGTTGTGCTTCAGCGTTTTTTTTACATTTAAATTCCTATTTTGAGGTGCTGAACTAAGAAACCTTATATAGGGACTGTTTCTAGCGTATTAACAACAATGCTGCATTAGTGCTGGGGCCCCTAGTCTATTATTGCATTTTTAGGACTAGGGGCCCGAATGATCATATATAATCAACAAACCAACATGATCGTTTCGTTACTAAATTTCTTAATTCAATCTGCCCTCGCCTTTCGAAAGTGCATGCATGATTTTATACATAAACAATTCAGAAATTTCGACTTCTTCATCCAGTAGCGTACGCGTAGCGTTTTTCAAACAATTTTTGTTCGAAGTATTGTCAAGTATACGAACAATTTGTAAAGAAAATGATAAACAGAGTGTTGTATGTTGAGTCTAATGTGACGTCACAATGCGCAATGCGTGATCTGGAATGTCTATTGTTCTTGTATGCTGATCCTCTCCTATATTGAGAATGACTGTTGAACATTTTAAGGCTTTCTTGATATCAAATTTCAAATATAGGTTGGCATCTTACTTCACCAATAGAACATAAGTTTTCTAAATAATTTCGTTGGGAAAAGGGATTCAATAGTTTATCAATTTTTTTCTTGGGTGAACTAAATGATAGAAGACTACCAGTATCGTTTTATGCGTTTCTTGTGTAAAGGGCACGACCATTCAATAATAAAGTTTTTTTTTTTCATCACGGCAGATTTTAGTAACGAAACTTCGTACTAAAACGTAAAACGAAAGAACCTTATTTTAGAATGATTTCGGCTTCTGTACTTCCTTAAAATTCGCCAATCAACTATCGAATGATATTCAAAACTTGAAAAAAATCACACACACAAGTGTTGAACTATCCAGTCAACCCCGTTTTTTTGTGAGCTTAGTATGTAAAAATGCTTAACGATTGAATTCAGTTTCTGTCAGTTTTAAGGCAAGTGGCTTATCCGGTATCAGTTTTTTATTATTTTTCTACAATTCGTATTTACCGGAAAACCCATAATTTTAGGTCAGAACTTAAATCTCAAAATGCACCTGAATGCACAGAAGACCGCTTTAAAACACTCTTCAAATATCTATATAGACTATAGAGGCTCCCGATCAGAAAACTGCCGGATTACTGAGACTGAGCCGATTCAGTGAGAGCGGATTATGAGGTGTTCCGGATTAGAGGCCGGATTATAGAGAATACAATTTGTTTAAAAAACTTCGATTCATAATTTTTTATCGTATCGAAGAGGTGGGCCCGGAATCATTGTCTAACATTGCAATTTTGTGAACAATTTTTCCACAATAGCTTTTCGTATAAAAAAATATAAAATTTTTAGTGAAAAACTCTGAAAATTCAGGAAAAAAGTCGAAAAATTCGAGGTTTTTCCGACGAAGTTTTGCATTTTCTCGAATGATTTGATGATTTTAGACGATGCAAAGGTGAAAAATTCGTTGTGAAGCTTTTGATAATTTCGAAAAATTGTGGAATTCATTGTGATAAAAGACGTTTTGCGTTAAATTTTGGGTGAAGAAGCTAACGAGATAAATACTTGCTGTGCTGTGAATAACTATCACTTATCCTACGAATTCCGAATATTCCAACTGATCTTCCTTTCCAATTCAAGTGGATTCTTCGATTGGCTTCTGCGATGACGCAAGGCTAATCGGTGGAATTTCACTGTTTTTCGCACGGTCAGCTGTATGTTCGCGTGTTGGCAAACCGTCTTCGTTGTTTGTTTTTGTGTCAGAAAACAAAACGAAAAACATTGTTTACAATATCGCTCTCTACTGATTTTGATTCTATTCAAATAAATCACACTGAAAATTGAACTACCTGTGTTTTATTATCACTGTAGAGTTTATTTGAAGGCGTTGAATTTCGGCGAGGCGAATATATTTAGGTATAGTTAGGAGGTTGATTGGGAGTCAAAATCGCTCATAAATTTGAAGTAGCGAGCGCTAGATTATAAAAAAAGCGCTTTATTATAAAAAAACTAAGGGCGGAATATTCATAGTCCTCATTTATACTTAAGGGGATCCCTAAGAGAGTGACGCTATTCATGATCACCGAATAAGGAAACGCTTAAGGGTTTTTTAAAGGATTCCCCTATTCATTAAGGTTCATATCTAGCAACCTTATATGAATTCATATATTTATTGACATATCACTATACAAACATTTTCAATTTTTTTTTTTTAATCTCGAATTTGATATTTTTGATATTTTTTTTAAATTTTATTTGTCAGTTTCAAAAGCTATTTTCAATAAGTAAATCGTTTTATTAAATGAGGCAATGCCCTAATAAGTGATGTCTATGAATACGAAGCTCCCTTAAGGGCTCACATATATAGGGAAAACCCTTATTCCTTAAGGGAATCCTAATTACTTAAGTGGGGACTATGAATTCCGCCATAATTCTGTAAAAATTATTTCTATAAAAATGTGACTAGAGCTGAATTGAGCCTGACAGGAAGGGATTATTAAGCTGATCTCTCTTCATTGTTAGGGTGCATCCTTGAGAAGGAATCAAATTGTTGTCCACTGAATTACTTTATAGGATACAAACTAGTTTAGTTGAAATTCACCACAACAACATTGCCATCCCATATATTTACTAGTATAGAAGTTGCCCGCGTTTTTAACAGAGTGGCAAATTTAAAACTTTAAGTTGAAAAATGAAACAGTACCAATGTATAAGTATCTGTCGTCTATCGCATGGTTTAGTTAGACGATATCGTGCTTATTGAAGAACCGTTAAGAGTCTGAAGTGTTATGATTTTGATCATTTTTACGTTACAGCACAAGGCGTACCCCAATCCTGTATTCTTATCAGGAAAACTATCAAGGCGTTCCTGGTGCGTAAATATAGCGACAAAAATTTTGTCTATAACTGCAGGATAAGATGCTTTGGGTTGCTTCGGTATATATGCCACATGACGGCACTCTGCCTTACCCAAACTTAGAGGAAGCCGTCGCGTTAGCATAATGAAGGCTGTGGCAGCTCGGACACCAACGACGGAGGTGAATTATTTCATGAATATCTTTTGGGAACGAATCTTCTCATTTGCAATGTAGGGCGCGAGCCTACTTTCGTTACAAAAAACAGGCAGGAGGTGTTGGACATCACTCTGGCATCGGAGGATATCCTGCATTTAATAAACGACTGGAAAGTGTCGGCGGAACATGCTTTATCCGATCACCGGTATCTATAGTTCAGTCTTGCTGCGCGCCTCAGGCGTCTCCAGTCATCCTAAACCGGAGGAGGACTGACTGACAGAGATTTCGAGACTCTCTGCTCGCAGGATTACCTTCCCTTCCCAATACTCCAGACAATGGACAAGATCTTCACTGATGTTATAAAAACTGAGACCACTGCTTTGTGCCCAAACCATTCCACATTCGGGCAACCAAAAACCTGCTTGGTGGAGCTCTAAGATCTCCGAGCTAAAGGCTACGTTAACGTTTAGAAGAACTTTCAACAGAGCCAAGGTCTCAAGGCTTGAATCGGATTGGAATTCATATAGAAGGCATCTCAGCTCTTTCAAAAAAGAGGTAAGAGGGCCTGGAGAAGTTTTTTCGAAAACATTGAAGGGTCTTCCGATACATCTAGATTCCGGTTTTGGCGTTTAACCTATCTATTCCAAGCTTTCTTCAAAAAGAAGACGGCTCTTGGACGTCGTCGAGCATTGAAGCCATCGAATGTTAGTTTGACACTCATTTCCCTGATATAGTTCAACGGCTGCTTTAACTGATCTACAGACAGTTCGCAAAGAGCCATGCGACACGGAATCCATACTCAGTCATGAGAAGGTTATGTGGGCCATAAACAGCTTTGAGCCCTTTAAATCGCCTGGGCCTGATGCCCTTATTCCTGCGGAGCTGCAACAATGGGCAGACATCATTTATCCGTGGATAGAGCGCTTACAGCGTGCCTAAAGTTGGTACACATTCCACACAGCTGGAGAGAGGTGAGAGTTACTTTTATTCCGAATTCCTCACAACGACTTCTGCAGGAGTTGTGATGATGAAGAGAAGGTAGAGAGTGTTCATCATTTTCTTTGTGAATATCCGAGAAAAGGAGGCGTGCACTGGGTTCGAGGTATTTTTACGATACAGATGATTTTCGAGATGTGATCCCTTTCTTCTTCCTTGCCTCGTTCTTTATACGGTCGTCCCTGCTAATCTACTATCCATATCACAGCATGCATATTGGAAAGGGAGATCGGTTGATACAACTCTACATTCGCTGGTCAGTTGTATTGAAACATCTCTTTATAATAAATAATATACTATGGTGGCGTTCCTTGACATTAAGGGAGCCTTTAAGCTTTAACAATATTAAACCAGATGCTCTCATGAGCCTACAGGTCGAACGTCCAATTTTTGTACTCTTGTTAATAAGCTACTGACTTCTAGGCGCATTCATAGTAGGTTGGAGTTCGTCTTCTGCTAGTAGATGTTTTTGCAGGGGCACTCCACTGGGATGTATTCTGTCTCCTCTACTTTGGAACGTAGCGATTAATCAATTGCTCTTAAATTTGGAATGAATCGGATGTAAAGTCATCGCTTATACTGATGATATTGCTATCGCCGCTAGAGGCAAGTTTTCTGACGTTTTCAAAAAGTTTTTAACAGACTGGGCAAGTCTCAGCGGGGTTGGGATTAATCCAGCCAAAACGGAGTTAGCCCTGTTCACAAGAAGGCGTGTGATCCCTAGTTTTAATCTCCCTAAAGGTACGTTGTCCTCGACGCGGCCGCACGACAGCGACTCCTATATAAAAACTCGTATTTCTCTCATTTTAAAAACGAGTTTTTATATGGAATGAGCGAGTCGCTGTCGTGCAGTCGTGTCGAGGAAAATGTACCTTAAGCTAGGGGGCATTCAACTTGCTTTCTCTGACAATGCCAAATTTCTTGGCCTTATCTTGGACAAGAAATTAAGATGGAAGCCAAACATCGAAAAAAGGGCGAACAAAGCTACGGTGGCACTGTACTCGTGCAGGAAAGCAATCGGGGCAAACCTGGGGCCTTCAACCAAAGGTTGAATATTGGATGTATACAGTTATTGTGTGGCCTATTTTGCTTAATGGCTAGGAAGTTATTTAGTTCTTAATCACTAAATAAAACAAAAGCTGTTGGGTCTTGATTTAAGAATGTTTTTTAAGAAAGGTATTTATTTCAATCAAATTACCATTAAATTAAAAAAAAATGTTTGACTTTTACATTCTTTATCTTCAGCACGAAAATAAATGCAATTACATTATTTTCGCACGAGACTATTGTGGAGACTTTGTGTTACACTGGTTTGAGCATTGAAAAACTGAATACCTAGACGCGAGTTATTCTCGCCTCGCACGAGTTTTTTTTAAAAGGTTTTGTATAGAAACTCGTGCGAACCGTCCTGTACTATACTTTAGCGGGTAATTCATATAGCAATTCCAATTTTCCAGTTTTTCAGTGAATTTTCTTAGTTGAATGCACTAATTGTGCAATATTTATACACACTTATTGTCGTGTACAATCGTGCAATGATTTTCTACGATTTTAAAGTTGGATTATCTTAACGACAGAATTTCGATCGGCTTCATTTTGCATTTAGGGATATTTAACCGGATTTTTAGCCGATCTTGAAAAAAATATAGCCGGCTTTCCGGTTAAATTTGACCGGAAATAAAATTTTCAGTTGGCAACACTGGTCCTAACATAACTGTCAATCAATATGTAAAAATTATTATTATATGAATTATACTGAACATAAGCAGTGTATATTTAAAGAAAAAAAATCGACTATGAACTCAACTATAATAGGTGTGTTTTTTTGGTTATCCCGTGCAGGTTTGGGTAACGAAACTCCATATAAAAAAAATGACAGGTGCGTCAGCTGTCATTTTTTTTATATGGAGTTTCGTTACCCAAACCTGCACGGGATAACCAAAAAAACACACCTAATATGTATTTCTAAAACATGCGTGTTCCAATCACAGTGGAAGAATTACCAACTTTTCTATTCACGTCATCATTGATTGAATTCGCCGAATAATCCATTTACTAATAAATAATACTTCATACAACTATCAAACACTGCATTCTCTAAGAAAATATTCTTATCAATTTACGAAATTGATAGATACCATAAGCTATCGACTTTGACTATTTTCCAATTTGATAAAACATGTTATTAATCTTTAAACTTAAATGCATTTCTAATCATCAATTTCAAGGACATTTCAATGTGACTCTTTTGACAATAAACTCCCTTGTATGTGCCCAAAACTCAAAAGCGAAAATTGATCAAAGTATAATTAGAAAACATAAGAAAATATAAAGAAACCAATAATATAATATACATATAACCCTCTCCACTATAAAATTTGCTTATCAGCTAAAGACAAAGTGTCACACAAGTGCAAATTGCTGCACCCCTATAATCGTTCGCCATACTAAACTAATCCGCATAATCATAAATTAAAAATACTACACACAAACACACTATTGGATGTATTTATTCCTTTATCTGGGCGACCCCATGTGGAGTATATGAGTGCAAACTTTGAATTTTTAAATTCAATTTTATGTTTGTATTTTAGACATGAGTGTACACAGCAGTTTTAGTAATTTTTGTGTTGGTTTTTATATTTTTACAATTTGAGTAAATTTTGTGCATTTCACACATATACAAACGTGAAGTGTCGCTTTTGTAGTTATAGTAGAGCGTTATAATATTTGCTTTGATAAAAATCTAATGGTTTTTATCTAATCACGAGATTTTGCTGCATTGTTTATAACTAAAAGCAGAAAAATAATGGCATAGTGAACAAAAAAAAAAAAAAAAGATTAAAAAACTTGTAATTTATCGTTATCTTCAGGAAAGATTTAAGATTAGAGACAACTAGCTGCAATAGATAAAACTATATTCGGCAAAAAAAACTTCCTTAGTTGAAAATAGTGTCATCGAGACAACCATCCCACATTTGTTGTTACATTTAAGAAGAGAGAAAAGAAGGAAACCTAAAAGCTGCAATTTTAACTGAAAGTTAAGACACTAGCGTGGGCGACGGAGAGCTCGATGGGAGCAATCAGTACGTGAGACCCCCACCAAATGCTAACCTTCAGAAACTGGAGGACAAGATCGCGTCATTGCGACAATTGGGGCTCAACGATACAGGCGACCAAGACTCGACGGCTTATCGTGCCATACAGAAGTAGAGGAACAAGCAACCGAATTTTTTTATTTTTCTGAGCTTTTTTTTCAATTGTAGACCGCTACCTCTATTAATATGAATGGAAGCAAAAAAATTTACATAAACCTCAAAATTGTACATACCTTGTATATCGGTCAGTGCAGCCATGGAGAAATTATATGAGCCCGGCGTTGGAAATAACTTACTCTCGGCCGGTGACATTAAAAACGGATGAGGTGGATGTGAGTGTATGCTATTGTCGATATCATCGTCATTAGCCGAACTGTAAAATGAAAATCGATCAGAATAATTTCAAAATTATGACCCCGCATTGTTCCATACCTCAATGAACCTTTGCCGTCGCCAACACTACTCGATCGATTAGGCTCAATATCACCAGTCGAATCGTTACTATGCTCATCCGATTGTGGATTGTTGTTTGAGCAAACCAATTCCATGGGTTCCGATTTAACATCATCAGCAATACGGCTCGCGGGTGACGGTGTTAGGCTGTCTTTATCCGTACTTGAGAGTCCATTGCCATTACCTGTTTGTCCGTTACCTTCATGTGAATAGAAATCTAAATCTGAGTTGTGCAAGACGATTCTGAACATTGTCCGAACGGGCTTCGATTAGGATTCAATCGGATCAGGAGATATCCTCCAAAGAATCAGCAGTATTATGAGTAGCTATGCTAAGATTTATTCGCAGTGCTTCCCAGTGAAGCTAGGAATTCAATACATCTCTCCCGATCTGATTGAATCATAAGCTTAATCCGCTCCCTCTTACCATCGTTCTTCTCACATTTATCATCCTTAAGTGGCGGTGTGTTGTTGTTATTATGCTTGATTGTTGAAAAATCAGCGGCTGTCACTTGTGGCATATGACTCGTCACATCAGGACTGTTATTATTGCCCGACAATCCGTTATCGGGCCGATGTCGTTTCACCGATAGATCATCCGATTGATTGGAATTCTGTCGATCGCGACGATATGCTGCCGCGGCAGCGGCACGTCTCAGCAACTGATTGACGGATGAAGTGGGTAGGGCCGGATGAAGACTGTTGAGATGAGGTGGCGATGCACCCGGCGGAAATTCATCGTGCAATTTATCCGTGTATGAATGATGATTGATGGGCGTTCGTACACCGGAATTTGCAAGATTTTGAATTTGTGCTAATTGCTGTGGGAGAGAAGAAAGATTTTTAGTATTTTAAGGATATGTCAATGAAAAAAAAATTGTAATTGTTGTAAGGCATACTTACACTATTGGTTTCTTCCGCCTGCTGTTGTGTAAGACCAGACACTCGAAGTACTTCAGCCGTCTTTAGAAATGAACTTAACGATCTTTGATGGACATTAACTTCACCGTGATAGATGAACTCAACTAGAGCGTGTAAGTCGGGAAATGAGACATCCTGTAGAACGATCACTGGATGTTTACATGGCGTGCTCTGAAATAAATTGTGAATGAATTTTATTAGTTTGGTTGACGAAAAAACATTAGAAAATCGGAACACTATGTTTCGGTTCTGTTTCGAAAGGGCAGACGCTATTATATAAAGCTAAGAAAATTTCGCTTAAACATGACCTTTGATCAATGAAAGTGGAGTAAGATAAAAAAAGTACATATTTCGAAAGCAGCGAGGCAATTTGGCATTTAATGAGTAAAATTTGGGTCTATATTGAAATGACATTGTTACGATAAAGGGATTGAAATTTATTGAGCTCGTCTAATGTTCTAATGTCCAAATAATCTTTTAATACTTCAACTAGGTCCACTACAACATTTTGCTGCAATGGAGGCTATCAAACTTGGACAAGGCAATTTTTAGCTATTAAAATTTAGAAAGCGTTGCCACAAACGTTACCGGCAACATCGAATATGGAAATCCGTACCCTTAAAACAGCAATACAGAGAGTATAAATCGATGAAATCCAGAGCTCTCGTGCCTCAGGGAGACTACGATGATAACGGAATGGTTTCGGAACCGTAGAATAATAATCGGAGCAGCTCGTTAAAAAAATGAACCCAACTGCCAACTGACTAACTGTGGTTTGTCAGGAGTCGATTTATAGGTATCATGACGTGTGGACGTGATTGGTAGGTTACGACTTTGTAGACCTGCTTGGGCGTCATTACTCTCTACTCTCAGGAGATACCTGGCGGACATAGCTGCATATCTGCAGGTAAGACAGCGTATTCCCAGTATTCTGAAACTGATTTCTGGGAAACGAATATTTCTAAGATATCATCTAAGCCTCTAGTGTGATGGGCAAAGTGGAGGGTCTATTGCAATACTTCAAGAGCCCTATGCGGTCGGTGCCGTGTTTTGTGGGCTCGGATATGCGAGTTCTCGTCCCAAAAGCGAATTGTTGGTTTCTGTCTAGTGTTGTCATTTGTGATCCCTCGCTTGAATACATGTGTGTATTCGACATTCGACGAATGTGGTATTTGTGTTTATGTAAACGGCCTATTCGGAGATTTTTATGTACGCAGAGTTTTTAGTGTCGAACCAGGGTGGATATAAAGCAATTTTTGGGGTAAATGAGTAGGGTACTGCTACAGGTGAGCTGTGAGCAGTCCGAGGCCGAATGTTCTAGCCGTACGGTGCGGTGGAGGAAAAGAAAAATGCATATATGTTGTGCAGTGGCGTAACGTACGGTGTTCCATGTGTTCAGCGGAACACGGGCTCCCAAATGGGGAAACATAAAAAAAATCTTTCATTGAGTCTAGCACTGTTGCCAGATCGATCTCGTGACTTTCCCTTAAACGAAACTTGATTTTATCCTAAAATAATGGTCTTCCCCCTCGAATTGGTATAAGGGCAGAAAATGATCAAAAAGCCTCACGCTGGACGCAAAATGTGATATGTGGACGAGGTGATGAAGCCTAAGGGTAGCGTGAAGGTGAATGACTCACCTATTTCAGGCATTCGGTAGCTTAGTGAGAGATGACACTCTATCTCTAAGTTGCCGTGGATTTGAGTCCGCTGTAACCATTAATGTTTGTGTTGTCTTTAAAAAATGCTCCTAAGGCAGGCAGCTCAACAATAGAATCGTTCCGAAGCTACCCTTTGTTTCTACAACGACCAGGCCGTCTAGATTCAATATTAAAAACTCTTGAATCGCTACTACGCAACAACAACACAGCTGTTGAGAAGACGTGTCTTCAGGTGGAGCGTCGGTATGCGCTCGGCCTTAAGTCGGGATAATCGGTGTTAGAATTTGCCGCTCGTACCCCAAACTAACATAAAAAACGGGAAGCATAGGGTAAGCTGCATCCTCTTATTGCCCCTAGAATACGTCAGGAAAAGGACTCATATCCGATAAACATGAACTTAGAAGAAGATCAAATTAACTAAACCCATCAAATGAGTTTAGTTAATTTTTTCAGGGTTTTGCTCAAGAATATTGAAAAGAAATAAAGGTTCAATTCATCCCCTTGTTAGAGTATTTGAATCTTGAAGTCATACATCACAAGGAAAAATATGTTCAGAATGTTAACAAAGAGATAACTGTTGGTCTATTGACCGAAATGGCTAAGCGCGTTTAGTAAGATCGTCCAATAAGGCCTAAGTCAGAAAGTCTTTTTTAACAGACTCGAGAGATCAGGAAACAACAGATCCCTGCCGATTTACTAGTGAGTGCAGATACTAGATTAGCCGTTTCCCCTACGTCTTTGCTCTTTGGAGAATCTCTAGCACAAATCTGATTTCAGTGGATTTAGTTTGTATTTGGACAGGACATGCTAGTAGTCGTTTAACTTGGCCGGAATCAGAATAGTCAAAACTCTTCAGCTAGTTGATGTGATCCTCATATCTAGGATAATCGCTTTTAGTCTAGGATCAACGACAGTTTCGAGACAGGTATGCAGGGGCACTCCTCAAGGTGGTTTCTTTAAGTCTCTTGGATTTTGTGATAAATAGATGATCTCACAAGTTCTCCAGTAATTTTTCAAATTGTAATTTTGTTAAAAAAAATTGAAACATGTTGCTAAAGCCAAAAATGTTTGTTCTTCTTGCAAATTTGTTGACTGCTTCAATGTGAGTTAGGTTCTGTAATTTTTCATTAAGAAAAAAAAAATGGAACGTTAAGGACCCCTATTTCGATTTCGAACACAAAAAATTTGGGAAACGTTACGCCACTGATGTTGTGAATGCGATCGTCAACAATGACATGACGTTGCTCCCAAAAATTTTCAAAGGCTAAGTACGAGTACAGCGACATTATGGCAAAATGCGTCGGTCGATCAACCGGTGATCGTTGGGGTATTGCATACAAAGTATGTAGGCCGAAAAGCTCCCGCTGTAAAGTATCTGCCATGTCAATGACAATACTACACACACGTGGAGAGAAGCTGGACAGCTTCTTTTTTGCAGCTAAGCCTCCCGATACTGCGTGACAATTTTCGTGCAGACAGTTTAACGATTTAACGGTTAAGGGCTGGAAGATCTACCCAGGATGCGAGGATATTTGTCAAAAGGGCGGTATCTGACAACAGTGTAAAGATCGTCCTTGGAACCTTTGTAGACTTCAAGGGTGCGTTTAACCATCTATTGTGGGATGTAATCCTGCATAAGTTCGAAACTGTTGGCTGTCCAGAAATTGGAGGAGTTATTTCTCGGACAGAGTCGCCTTTGTTCATGGTGTGCGTGAGGTGACTTAAACACGTGCATGCCGTGGTTGTACTCAAGGATCCGTCGCAAGTCCATTTCTATAGAACCCGATAATGAACGACCTATTGATGGTACTGGTTTCAAGTGTTTTGCGTATGCAAAGGATCTCCTCATCCTTGTAGAGGGGAGCTCTAGTCGTGAGATTGAAGAAACGAGAGCCTCATTAATGAGCAGGATACATGAGTGGGTGAATGTAGAAGTTTCAACCGAGAAAACTGTCACAATGCTGCTTAAGGGTAAGTATTAAGGTTTGTGTTGTTTTATATACAGACATGTTCCTTTAGTCCATAGTCGATACTAGGAAAGTAGAACTATTCAAAAAATATTTAAATACGGCTCGAGATTGGATGCAAAACTAAGATCGCTGAGCGATGATCCCATGAGTCGTCTCTACGAACACAAACCTTTAGGTGTGGTGGTGGGTAACGAAGTCCACATAAAAAAACTACAGTTACCCAGGTATGGTTCAAGCGGGCCACTAACCTGCACGGGATAGAGTTTACGGAAATCAAATGTAGATGGCTAATGCATAAATAAAAAATACGAGAACTTTGTTTTTCTATGATGGTGTACGTGTAAAAAATTAGAATTCAATCGAAATGTGGTTCTAGATTTTGCAAATAAGTAATAGTCTTTTGTGATGAAATCCACCAAATCTAAAAAAATAAGCCGACGAGAGTGAATCAAAGATGCAAAACAACTTTCAGGTGTCAGCTGTTTGAGCGAGCAGCTGGTTTTAACCGGGAAGTTGTTTTGAGTCAGATTTAACCCGCGATAGCAATAAAACGCAACTATTGCCACAGTCATCTCCCGATTGTTAAAATGAGCCAAGTGCCGGATTTTGCAATTTTGAATTTTCCAATTTCTGGGTCTGAGAGAACGCCCTTAGTCCCTAACGTGGTTGCGCCACTGATTTATGGTGTTCCTTAAATCAATTCAGATCCATAGCCGATAAAATTCTCTGGTACTTCACTAGTAAAAATGCTCTTGTGGTTGGGGCTTGTGCACGTTTTTGACAAGCTTTCATTATCAATGTGGCACGATAGCCCGACGTCGGGCCTTGGCAACAAGCTTTCAGGTGAATTTAAAAATGTATGTACATATACAAAAAGTATAAATTGTTAAAAAATGATTAAACATTTTGCGCTAATCTTGGGTCAAAAAGAGTAAATTAAGCGCGGCATCATCGATCCTATCGATACACCCAACCCAAATTATATCTGCACATGAGTAGTGAGTGCAAACTTTGTCGAATCATTATGCACAAGTTTTCTTATTTTTTAATGGAGCCAAGGACAATGTTGCATTAACATTCATTCGCTGATCGATATCAATATAAACTGGGACACAAGTAGGCACCATTCACTACCGCCTCCCTATACTCTTGGTTATAACCAGAACGACATCAATCTGTTGATGGTACAGCGTCATGGCCCTCCGGCGATTATATGCACGGGCAACTGCATATAATAAGGATTGCCTTACCAAGGCAAGTGTCATGAAGATATATCGCGGTAACCTAAAGCTGCACATACAAAAAGATTGAAAATTAACAAATATTTTTCATGACTAAAAAGCAATTTTTCTTATTATGTTCAATGATTGCATTTTGAAATTGCAACAAGTCATGCAGCAAGCCTACGCCGAAAAAAAAACAATTCGTCGTGGTCTTTGTCTTTCCAAACGAGGATCGGTTGTATAATTTTTTTTCAGAGACCCCTTTCTCTGGGTATATTTTTACTGAAATAGTATTCGGTTACCTTTTTATATAATAATATATATAATGGTGATTTCTTTTTAAGGCTGTGCTATTGCTTTTGAGTAGATATCAGGGGAACAGCAGAGCCCAAATTATATATTTATCATTATCATCAATGTCCGCTTAGAGATTGTGTGTCCTACTTTCGCTTCGTTGCCTGTGTGCTTCAATCTTATTCATTTTCAATGCATTGACGATTTTGGAGGTTTATATAGAAGTACTGCATTTAAGTGTTATAAGGTGAACAAGAAACAAGATGCATTTTTGGATATCATGTACATGCTTAAAACATTTTCTTCATTATTTATTTTGAAATAAAAGTAATTTAGCAAGTTTGAAGGTTTAGTTAAAATCGAGAAGTTAAACTACTTTAAACCTACTACGTGAACGCTAGGAATCAAAATCTGGCAAACTGTTTGGGACTCCAGCAAAATCCTACTACATAGTATTAAATTCTGATTTTGCAAAATTTAGAAGATTTTAGCAGTTAGTCCATGTAGAGAAATCTGTCCTAAAATAACAACATTTGGGTGCATCAGAAACAAAGTTTGTTCTTCCGGACAAACATGTACGACAAGCTGTATATAATACATTAGTGGACATTACATGGATAACGAGTGTTGGTACGGTTTTATTGACCATAAAATGTTTTAAAAGAAAAAAAGGGGCAATGCAATCCTATACAGTATGTGATCATGATCATTACGAGCAGGCAGGTTTTTTGCATCTTTTACGACAATCAGCTGCAACTTGTTATTTTACTTTAAAAGCGTCAGTTTTGGATGAAGATTTATATAAGAAATTGTTTCATTTATTTAAATAAAAAGAAAAAACAACATTCGGTTGTTGTTTTTTTGTGTAACCATTGTAAGTAAAGTTGTTAATTTTGTTCGACTGGTTAAACCCACGACTAAAATGATCCGTGCCACCTCGATCTACTCAATCGTCAAGTTGCATTTTGTTTTCTTCTTAATTTTCTTTTTTACATACATAATGCATTTTTGTGCTTATATACGCAATTGTGTACAGAGCAGCCCTGGTTATTGGTTGCATCTTTTTATCTTCTTTGACAAGAAGCTTGATTGTTTGCGATGATACCCTCTATATGACTTCAACTCGAATTGACTTTGGGTTGTGTGCACTTTCATACATATGTATAAGAAAAGTGATGTAAATCAACATTTATATTTAGGCTTTTCTTATTTTTTTATAGGGATATTTATTGTAGTAAATGCTTATTTAGTTAGCACTCGTATGTGTGTTTAAATAACATGTGAAGCTGAACCAAAAAGTTAGCAAAAGCGTTGTTGCATCTCACGGAATTGCAATTATTGCATTGTGTATGACCTAATTTTTCCTGCAGCTTGTTCGTATGTAACGAAGATTGGACAGCAGTGTAGAAGGAGACTGAATGATCGCTCCGCTGTTTGTGCTGCTGCTTATGGGTCGCTTTTCTGGTGCCTGCGAAGCCGACACATAATAGCAGGCTGTAAAAATACCACTGGAAGTTGTAATGAAAGTGGTTTGCATGAACATTTTGGGCTTAGGGTATATAGTAATCATCAGAAATGTAAAAAAAACACTGACAAGTTCAAAGTAAACTGGCAACCATTGAAATGATGCAAACACAAAGTGCAACGCATGAATGCAGCCGGAAGCTAAAGTTGGCGTCCGTTGTGTCGTTGTATCAGGCGATTTGGTTGTGGCTGTGGTGGGTACGTTTGACCTAGATTTTTGGTGCCTTCTGTATAGATTTAGGAAAGCCAGGGTACCCACATTACTCCAGTGATCAATGATCAGCAGACGATGAAATGTGAAATTTTTCGATAAATTACACATTTTGGTTACCTTTAACCCTCGAGTAGGCAAGACCGCCTTGAGGCGGGTTTTACTTTGTACCCCCAAAACTACAAATCTGGAAATCATTTTTTGTTCGTAGTTAATTGAATCGATAGTGTCACATCTTTTGTAAGAACGTTGTAAGTTTTGAAGCATTCTGCCGGGTGGTTATTTGTTTATCCACAGTTGGATGTTGCAACCTCCTAGTTTTCGTGGTGGAAAATTATTTCTACAATATCACCAATTTCACTCTTAAAGAAAAAAATGCGCTAAGCACTTTTTGGAAAAGAAAAAAATTTGTTGAGGTTAACGGACATTTATATTATGTCGTGGAAAGCTTTAGTGCTGAATTTGTTGTTTAGAAAAGCTGCTATGGTGTGTTTTAGGAAGCCCGCCTAGAGGCGGTCTTGCCGTTCTACGTCAACTTTTCAGCTGGTATTGTAGCTGTTATCTGTTGTGAAGTAAATATGACGCTAGGCAAGAAATTTTAAGCTTTTACATTTATTTTAATCTTTTTTGAGTGGGAAAATATGAATTATGCCTAACTTAAATCATTTTTATGTCCGAAGTTGAGCAATTACTATTAGGGTTTCCTCCACCTCAGTAGAAACAGTTGTAGAGAGATCATGATAATTCCAGCGATAATAATATATAATTATTATTGGTAACTAAAACTAAGGGAACTCTTCAATTATTGCACTATCCAAAGACAATCCGAACATGAAGGAAAGTTTAGCAATAGTTCGACGTCAGATAATTTTTTTTATTGATCCAGCGGGGTTTGTGTTAGCCTGGAGCTAGGCATTTTGAATCTTACTGCTGGGCCTAATGCAGCTTGATTTTGCTTGCCTATTTACGAAAGGCAGTAGTAATTTTTATATTATATATTTTATATTAGTTTCCTTCTAAATAAGATAGTTTATTTTAAAAGTTAGCATATTATCATGAACTAGTGCTCTGATTCTAGTCTTCATAACATTTAAGGAATGTTTGTTATAAGCCTCCGTAACTACCAGTTTTATTTCCCGTACTTCAAAGCTTATAGACTTTTGATGGATACCTCGGCGGCATTAAACCGAACTGATATTTTGTTCCCGGAGGCAATGGTCTCCAAACTTGGTTATTGGGGCCATTTTAAGCCTGTCAAATTCGGACAATTAAGTCCTCTGGGTAATGTTGTCGTTCAATTAGCGGAGGCACACCCAACATTCGGGGCAGCCCCCACACCTCCATAATTAGACAGCAAGTTAATTCGTGTGCTTTCAAACCGCAAACGGGGCATAGGAATAAACAGTTTTACTATTCAGCCTTGAGTAGGGTTCAGAGGACAATACTGTCCTAGTCTCACTGACGACTTATGCCATACCGTTAATAATCAACCATACATGAAGCCCCCTGTGGAGAATCGGACCCATCGAGTTGCAACATCCCAACGCCCAGTGTAACAAGGAGTACAATTGGAATCAAGGTTTCTCCGGAAACCCTGCCTAATTGTTGGACATTCGTATAATGTATTTTACTTAGTAATAATATTATAAAAATTCATTAAATTTTTATACATATAATGCAATAAAATCAAATTGGCGGATATTTTCGAATGGAATCGCCAAACCATTTTTAAAAAGTTTCCAAAAGAAAGCGAAAACAATAAAAAAAACGTGAAAATCATAAGACAGACTGGTTGTGACATTGAACTCAGTTTTGTTCGCGTTAATCGGCAAGACCGCCTCCAGGCGGGTTTTAATCAAATGACGCCTGACAGGTAAAAAACCACTAAAACTAAAAAATAATGTTATTTTCGTTTTTCTTGCCCCCAAATTAAGCATATATGAATTTTCAGGCTCAAACAAAAATTGGCCTACTCGAGGGTTAACAGAATTTTAGGATGAAGATTGAATTTTGAATTTATGTTTAGTTCAGCTCAGTAGATACCAGTGGCGCGGGTCGTGAATAATGCCAAAAGATAAAAAAAAAATTCATTTGAATTTCTTATTGACCTCAATTATATATGAATTACAGATTTGATTGCACAAAGATCAGATGTATAAAAAAATCACAAACAAAATGGTCTGGTTTTAGGGTTTTGAGTGTATACTACGTAGTGATACTGGCATTTCGGATACGGCCACTAAAGAACACAGCGAATAACAACTTTATGGTATCCATCATCTTTACTGCGGCTTACCCAAGATACAGCTCCACAGCATTATGGACCTACTAGCACTTATCAGACTACATATTTGATTATCTTTTCAGGTTACCTTTGGCGCTTCGAGATAAAGCTATAGTTTTAATTCTTCTGAGACTACTGATGTTTGAGCATAACGACGACGAATCATGACTATAACGATGTTTTTGGCCCCAGTTTAAAACAGAGACAAACAAAGAAGAAGACTGAGAAAAAAATCTGCGGACCTAAGGCTCAGAAATGCTTTGCAGTGCTTGCTTTCCTGTATTATTTCCTGATCATAGGATTGCGCAGTTGGCTTCTAGTTCGGTATCCTGTAACATGTAGACTGAATTGATTTTGGTTTAAAAACATAAATTTCAGACAATTGTAAAGGTATAATTTGCTTGGTATATTAATTAGCTGAAATTCGTTAAAATAGCCGGTGTGGACGAGAATTTTGATTTCTTAGGCACATTTTTATATTTAAATTCGGCAGGGGATCAATATACGAGATGAGTGCTGAACCCTAGATGATGACGTCATATTGCAGTGTTGATTGGAATAAGGAAAAATATACCATTATCATAGTTTTAGTATCAATTTTATATTTAAGCCTTAATAATGTATATATTGTCAGGCAAAGTTTTTCAGTTAATTTTTAGATGTTTTTTTTTCAAATTAGGTTCTCATTTCTTAGGACTTCCAGGTATTTAACGTCTGTAACCTACTTTATTATTTTACCATTAACCAATAAATTTGTGGAATGAGCCTTTGAGGTATTACTTCCATTAGTGAACGCCAGAAGGTTTGTTTTTTTTTTCAACATACAGGACTAGCTTATGGATACATAGCTAGTTGTAATTTTTTTCACAGCCCTCATTAGCTTTCTACTATACATTTTCCCAACAATGTCCTTTAAACAATAAGACTGTATCGTCAACATAAGACAGAATATTTCCACAAAAATGTTTGTCCCAATACATTCGGCACATGTCGTTTATGTACCTATATATTAAAGAGTACAGGACCTAATACCGTACCCTGCGGTATACCGCACTTGACCTCAACTGGCTGACTAAGTGCTGGCACGATTTTATCATTCTGGCGGCGGATAAAAGAGCAAAAATATTATCAATTAAACCTAGGGAATGGAGTTTTTCACGTAGTATTAAGTGATTGAAAGTGTCAAACGCTTTTATTAAGTCAAGAAAAACTGCTATTGTTTTTTCATCATTGTACAAGGATCGGTTTAAGAAGATAGATCGAGTGACTTTAGTATCACTGATGCTTTCCCTTCACGGAAGCCACATTGATTGCGTGCTAGAAATTGTTGTTGATAATTCGTGATTTTGAGTAAAACGGTTTCTGTCTGGCAAAACGCTGACATTTATTACAGACGCCGCACATATAAACAATAACAGAACAATGTAAATAGCTGTATTCCTTGCAGAAATGCCATCATCCCTTAGGAACTTTATTCTGTGGTAAGGTATGGATATAATTAAGGACTTCCTTACTAGAGATGGAAAGTCCGATACTGGGATTTTCTCTAGAAGTAGTCAATTGGTACTCCATTTGAGACGTTTTCACCTATGCTTGCGAAAAAAGCATTAAGTTTGTTGGCAATATCATTCGGTGTACTCTGAATGTTGCCATCATCCTCTAAAATTTCAGTTATAGTATTAGTGCGGTTTTCTTGTCTATTTATTTTTATATAATTTCATACATTTTTTTCATATAATTTCTAAGTATTACGTTGATATTTTTTGGTTTCCATCATGTAATAAATTGCTTAGGCAGATCTAATTATGTATATGATTGAGCAGATTTAGAATTTTTTTTGGAATGGTCAGCCAAAGAAGAATTAAATGGCTCATTTTAACCTTTTCTTTTGCTAGGGCATTCTTTCGTTGTATCGAGACAAGGATACCCTTGGTGCACCATTTTTTGAATGGAGTATTTTTCCTGTTATTTTTAATACATACTATAATGAAAGATTTATCTATTGCTGAGATAGAAAATTGCAAAAAGTATTTTGCAGCCTCATTGCCTCCAGTGGCGTATCGTTTCCACAATTTGTCTTGTCTTAGAAATTTAAATGGGGGTCCTTACGTTCGTTTTTTTTTTTTAACCAGGAAATATTGACAGAACCACGCGCATTTAAGGCAGTTAACAAATGAAGTGGATCAATAAAATGTTCTTTTTTAGCCACAGGTCTTTCTTTTAGAATTTTTGAGACTAAAATTGAAAGTTACAAATGTTATCTGCATGGTCTATTTAACTATATTTATCACAGAATTCAAGAGGAACCACAAAAAAAGTAGAAACTCAAGGAGTGCCCCAGGCATGTACTGTCGTAACAATCATTGATCCTAGACTAGAAGTGTTTATACCTAAATCTGTAGAAAGTTTTGACGACCCTTAGCCAAATTAAACCTCCACCAGTCGTTGGTTTATCCATGTCAGCCGAATCAAATCGACTAAAATGTAATACATGCAAGAGCAAGAGCTCAAAAAAGTGTTATGCTATTTTACTAGGAGCTAGTAAAATGTATCTACTAGTGGAATACGACATGTTCAATTCTACTGGCAAGTGAATTATACAATTATTTCTCGGTGGATTTTGAATTAAACGCTCAACTGATCGACACGAAATTTCCATTCGGTATATTTACACTGAATTTCATGTCGATATACACCCTTTTCGTGTCGTGCTCTGTGGCCGTGATTGTTCGGTCGCCACTCTGTGAAATATACACTCATAGAGAAACGAGTTTCCAAACTCGGCACGACTCGTCGCAAGTTTATTATTCAGAAGAAGATGATAAGAAATATTGGCTAGTTACGATTTGAGCTCTCGCGATAGTAGCGCCATTTGTGGATGATGCCGCGGCTAAGTGAAAATCCACACCTTCCGTGTCAGCTGATTCTCGACCATGGACTGATACCGTGATGACGCATCGTTGCGGAACAGGGTCAAAATCGTGAAAAACCCTAAAATTTTTGCTGTTTTTCCGTTATTCGCCCCCTAATTCTGCAACTATTTATTTCTGCGAAAAACTCTCCATGAATATTTTAGAGAGCACATAATTGCGCGTCCAAACAGACATAAATATTAAAAATCTCTTGAGCGGTATTACTACAGTGGATAATTTAAATTTGTCATTTTTAACATAGTTCCATTTTATGAAAAAAATTTTGAGATTGAACGGTTTTTCATTTTTGGTCGTAAAAGTTGCATTTATCTTGTACATTGTGTATTTTGGAGTACAAAACCTGAATCTGTAAGTTCCCACCAAAATTTCGTTGCAAAACAGGGTCAAAATTGCAAAAAACGCAAAAAAAATGACTATCAATTGTAGCAATACCGCTTAACACATTTTAATGATTAATGGCGCGTTGGACCCGCAGTTATGTTTTCTCTAATATTTTCATGGACAGGTTTTCGGAGAAATGTAGACTTTCGGAGTTATAAACAAAAAAACGGGAAAACTTCGAAAATTTTGGGTTTTTTCGCGGTTTTGATCCTGTTCCGCATCGAAATTTTGGTGGGAAGCTCCGGATTCGAGCTCAGCACCCCAAAAAACATAAGAAACAAAAAAAAAAAATTGTCTCCACCACACTTTGCAATCTGAAATCACCTCGGAACTACACTAATAAAATAATCTACTTTTGCACCTCGTTTGGGATAATAAATAAATAACAGGCGCGACAATCCAGCATTGGACTAAGGCCGCAGGATGTGTTAGTGACATCCTATTTCCAAGATCTTATCTGCTTTTTGTTGAGGTAATGAGATCAGCATCACGCTCAGCAGTGTTATTTATCCCCATAAATGGGTACTCGTTTAACATCTGAGTGAGATCATAGCCCGTCACAAGCTCGTGAGTTCGAAAAACACCATGATCCACGGTGAAATTCGAACTCATGACCCTGTGCACCGAAGGTGCGCGCACTAACACCAGCCAGACGCTTGGGATACCCTGTAAATATTTTCCAATCTCAAAGGTATTCGTAGCAAAAACCCTACCATTCTACACATTCACACTGAATTTCGTGTCGATCCGTTGAGCCGTTAATTCGAAATCCACGGAGAAATAATTGTAGTGTACATTCACTTGCTGAATAGTTGCTAGTCGAATTGAACATGTCCTATCCACTAGTAGGTAGTAAAATGTATTATAAATGTATTACTAGCTACTAGTAAAATTGCACAACACTTTGTTGATTGTTTACGACGTCGTCACCGTAGTAATTTCTCTTTTGCAACTAACTCCTGTAGATAGGGTGACTAGTTACACGTCTAGTTGCATCACACTTTCGGTGACGACTTCATGACAACGCATAGTCACCCATTTACATGACACTGTTTTCGTTGTTTATTACGTGATGGTTGTTTCTCGAATGCCACTTTACTAGCGCTAGTAACTCGCCAAATGTGACTTTAGCTATAGAAGTGAATGTGATATATCGCAAAAATGCTATAATAATTGCAGGGGCTGTTTGATAAGTCTACGTTTTAATCAGAATGGGACACAAAATGGTTCTGATATTTGCTAACACTAACTCATTTCAGGCCGACACACTATAAAACGCATCTTTCTAAAAATTAGGCAGCTTTCCTAAATAATTTGGTGTTATATCAACCATAAGAACCATTTTGCAATGGGTACACTCCTCGTCTGAATGGAGACTTAACAAAACGCCCACGTAAAAGAAAAGTTCGTCCTCTATTTGGAAATTAGCTGGCCCCTCCCTTCTAGCACAGGATAATTCAAAATCCTTAATTTTAGTGAAAATACGGGAAATCGATTATCAATTGGATGATAAAATTAGCAGTTGCAATGAGTTTCATTTTTTTATCTCGAAGAGGTCCAGGTCCTGCCATAGATTACAGCGCTCTGGGTCAATAAAAAAAATGTCAGCCTTGTCATTTCACTCACTAATATAATTACCAACTATTTTGACGAATTCCATACAAATTAAACCGTCAAGTATCATAATCCGTCAAAAATGCAAGTAAAAATACAAATTATGAATGTATGCCAGATTCATGCACCGCCTACAAGAAGCCAGCTAAAAATTATCTTTCCAATGCAATCGCCCAATAAAACAAAACCTACTCAAGTTGAAAAGAGTTACAAAATATCTAAATATTAGCGAATTAAGAAAGTGGTAAGAATGTACATTATGTATTCCTATAACATAGTCCTACTCCTACACCAACCAATTATTTTGTATTTGCTCTGTCCAATTTAGTCTCTTCTTTTTGACAAGAATCGTGTACTAGCTCTACACTGTACTCTCAGCCACCTTTTTACAACCCATTCTTTCTTTTTTCTTATTTCACGAAATATCAGCTATGACTCTGATTTATTATCCATTCAACAACACTAATTCGGACATTCCGTTGAAGTGCTAGGAAAAAAGTGAACAAATCCTTCACTACTACAACGATGACGTGTAGACTGGACATGAGAAGTAATTCGCGAATGAATTCAAAATAAAAAAAAATGTATGAATGGATTTCCCGAATACGAGCAGGATACAATTGCAACAGCACCGACTAAAAAAAACGAATTCAAAATATACCAAGAGAGTATCCAGATTGCAACTAGAACCGCATCACGAGGGGGTGAGCCGGTTGAAAGTTAAGTAAAAAATAAGTAAATAAAAGACCAACACTAGACAACTAACAAACTATCATCCTTGGTTATTTTTGCATAAGCAAAAGCTACATCCTTCAAGTATGTATGAGCCATACCTTTTCTATTATAGCCGTGTGCCCTTCTTTCGCGAGAGAGAGCAAAATATACAAAATTACCAAGAAGACGAAGAAAATAATAATAATAAAAAAAGAATATAACGCGATGAGTTGGACTAGAGCTAAACATGAATAATTAATTGGCTGCAGTACTATTTTAATTAGTTTTTAAACTGCAGTCGAAATGCAGTAATTCACCAAGTTTCTATTTTTCCCAGTCTCACTACTACAGTATACTTCGTGCTCGCGCGACCCGGACTGCATCTTCCTTGGCCACACGATGTGTATACTTAGCCCGTTTTAAACTATACTACTATTTCTATGAATATATTCTCTCCTCTGGTATCTATTTCCGTTGCACAAGCAGATACTTCGTCTTTTTCACAATTTCACAACAAATAACAATAATTGCAGCAATTATGATAGCAAAAGCTTCCACGGATTCGGCTGTCCCAGTAGCGGTGAATGACTATGCTACTTTTGTTGCAAAACCGTATATAGTACTCGGTACAACTAATTTTTTTTTTTGGCGTCCTCCGCGAAGTCACTGAGCAAGGACAAAACATCTGTGTGTAAGCGCATCGTCCGTGTCCCGACTGTTCGACTTCGACTCTCGACGTCTCAAGAAACTTTACCGTCCTGTCGTCGCGACGTCCGTCGTCATAGTCGTCGGTTTGTCCGACCGACTTTGACAATACGACAACCGAATAAGAGGAGTCGTCCCCAAAATAAACGGGGAGGATATACAATAGAAACAGGAAGAAGATATTCTTTAACGTTTACTTAAGAATGACGTCGCTGAAGTTCGTCCTTTAGCGAGTACTAACTACAATACTGCCTACATAAATATTGCAATTGCAATGACTTCTTGGCGGGAAGATCTTTCGTAAAATACTGAAGAGTTGTAGTACACTATTGTTACGAAAGTGGTGTAGTGTAGGCGCATGGACGAAAAATTACAGTGTATGGCGTGATGTCAAATTGCCATGGATAATGATATTGTGGCCAATTTTTAATAGGTTTCCGATTGTTTTTAAAGCAAATTTTCTTGTTTGTAATATTATCCTTACAAATTAATATCTTTTGTTGTGCGAAGTAGGTTGAGATCTTTTAATCAATGAACTATTATATTGTGCGGCTCATTGACGAAAAAACGTGGCATTCTCTTCTTGAATATGAGATTTACTTCGTGAAAAGCTCAGAAAATCATTTACAATTTAATCTTTTTTTCGGTAGTAACTAAAGCGAAAATTAACTTTGATAATGCGAAAGGAAATTTTCGCTTAAAGAACATCTATTAGATAAGAATCTACTCTTTCAAATTCCATCTATTCAATTGTGTGGTCAAATTCACACTGGCAAAATCAACCCTTTCAATTTTAACTATTTAGCCCACTTCAGCTCAATCCATTCAGTCCCGTGGTTATGGATAGATGAAGTGAGAGGCAGGGGCGGCGCATTAGAGCAAACAGGACCTGCGTGGCGGATGGGCCCACGTGATTTAGGGGCTCAAAAGCCACATGGAAGATTACTCGAACCATCAAAAAAGTTCACTATGAAAATAAAAACGAGACCGAGTTCTAATCGTGCGAATAGCACGATGATACCCATGTACAGACCTTGAGGACATGCCAAACCCAAAATTTTCATTTTCATGTTTTTGTAGGGGAAGGAGGGTATAGATGGGTACATCTTTAACATCTTATCAAGGCATCCAGCAGCTACAATTTCATACTAATTTGAAGTTCTTCGCGACATTCTATCAAAAGATATGGCTGAATATAACTTTGTAGGGAAGGAAGGGGTAGCCGGACCTACTCCACTTTCCATCAACTTAAAGTATATGTCCGAATTAGGTATTGGTCAACATTTCAAGTCGATAGCGATGTTCTATCGAAAGTTATAGCCCAATTGAGATTTCAAGGAGGGGTAATTTGTATATGAGGTAGGGGAACCATTGGTCCGATTTGGCCCATTTTCAATACCGTCCAAGATTTTATCAAAACAAACATCTGACCAAAATTGCAAACCGCTAGCTTCATTATTTCGGGAGTTATCGTGCGAACAGACAGACATGGCTTATTCGAATCAGGGACCGACCCTGATCATTATACCCTTCGCTCATAGCGTTTTACTCGGCCAATTTAAAAACTATAAAGCTGAAATTTTGCACAAATGCTTCTTCTCGCTGCAGGCAGTTTGTATATTTGAATTGGTAGAATCGGACAATGGGGTCATGGGGCTGCCATACAAACCCAACTCCCTAAATTAGGTTCTTCTAAGAAAAACTTTTTTATTTGTGCACCAATATCAATCAAATTTCACTGAAATGTATTCTATTGATGACACAGACATAACATATGTACGAATGGATCAAATCGGACAATGGGGTCATGGGGCTGACATACAAACCTAACCCCTAAAATTAGGTTCTTCTAAGAAAAACTTTTTTATTTGTGCACCAATTTCAACCAAATTTCACTGAAATGTATTTTTATTGATGACACATAGTATATGTAAGAATGTATCAAATCGGACAATGGGGTCATGGGGCTGCCATACAAACCCAACCCCCAAATTAGGTTCTTCTAAGAAAAACTTTTTTATTTGTGCACCAATTTCACACAAATGTATTTCTATTGATGACACAAAACATACGTAAGAATTTATCAAATCGGATCATAAATCATAAAATTTTTTGAGTAAATATTTTTATTTGCCCACTTATTTCAACCAAACCCCACACAAATATTGTTTTGTTGACGCAACGGAACTTTTGTGAAGACAGAAAGAAAAGAATGGGGGAGGGGATTAAATACAAGTCGTAGGTACGCCCGAAAAAAATTTTTTAGCCCGAGGAGAGCGAAGGGTATCCAAATTTCGGCTGCGCACGAAATTAGCCTCGGTCTCGTTTTTACACTCCCAGTCACATGAATAGGGACAGCCTTTTCGAGAGTTGTTTATCTCAAAATATCCTTTTCCTTGCAGCAGAGAGCATAACTCAGTATTTGTTTACAAAGGCCCAAATGGCTCAAAACGATGTTTTGAGAAATGAACAACACAGTTTACGCGACATTTCGAAAATAGTGAAAAAAAAGGAAATCGGTTGTGTTTAATTATTTAAAAAATAAAAGTGGATATGGACGAAACGTGAAAAGCGTACGCGAGGCGCCCAAACCGACAAAGAGAAAAGGGCTATTCTGCGAGCCGCCTCAAATTTTGCACTATCAGCGGCTATAACTGGAGCTAAAGTCGGCGTTACAGCTAGTTTATCAACAGTGCAACGTGTAATAAGGAATTCCACACACTTAAAACGAAAGAAAATTCAGAAAAAATTCAGAGACACCTCCCCAAACCATGACGCTACATTCTCTGCTATGATGCCTTGACAGAAACCGTTCGTTTTTACGTAGATCGTGGAAATAGAAATGGAACCCATCTCGGCCATCCAGGTTGACTTTCTTTTCATCCAAAAAACTACCCTGTTCCACCCCTGTCGTTATGACATATTTTGGCGAGCAAAATTCAGAGGATGGCTTCTACTCTTTGCGTCTAACGGTGTGTTTTTTCTGAATTTTCTTTCGTTTTCAGTGTGAGGAATTCCTTTTGCACACCTATTCTTTTTTGTTTATGCTAAGAATGTCGAGGAAAAATGGGAGGGGCGTATCTCGGAAACGGGGGGGTCTATTCTGATTCAGGAGGTAATTTTACATAAAAATCTCGGTATAAATAGTGTCAGAAGAAGAACCATCTTTTTTTTCTGGACAGTGTTATTTCAGCTTAATTTGGAATATTAAAAAGTATAGCATAAATCAGGCATTTTTTTATAATCACAGAAAAATGACGACTTATTACAGGGGGAGCCCACTCAAGAAGTTAGCGGAAGCGATCCGCCACTGCTCTGATAGGGAAAAGATGTGAATATTATTTTTTTTTATTTCTTGAGCGCTATATTTATTAGTCTCACCCAAATGAACCAAATAAATTGAGCCAAATAAACTATACCGAAAATTACCATTCCCTCAAAAATATATAAATTACAGTTTTTCCTCACCCAATAAGATGCTTTTGATTTGTACCGAGAATGGTCCCCTCTAACCGAAAACACCCCCTCTCATAACTTTTTTAAAAGTACGTACGCCTGGGAGATAAAATATTATCGTTGAGTATACTAGGGGGCTTCGCCCCCTGCTCGCTACACTTGTCAACCCCTACACGATGTAATACAAAGATTCATCGTTCACTTGTACATACATAATGCAATGAACCGATTTAGGTGTCGATTTTCGCTCACCTTCTTCATCATGTTTAAATTTAATAATTGATATTTACATGTGTGCAAATGCAGCCATTGTGAATTGTTCCTGCCTAGCGCCGAATGGAAAATAAAACAGCTGTATCAGTTTAGGGTGGAGAAGAAGATGAACAACACCTAGAGGGCCCAAAAAGAACCCAATTATAGTGACTGCAAAGTTCTGTGGTCCTACACTGAAAAAATTGGGCTATCTAAAATTAAGAAACTCTTTTCTCATTTGCAAAATTCCCGAATTTAGACAAAATTTCTCAAATTCAATTTCTTCTTGAATCGATCCTATTTTCAAGACCTTCTTTTGAGAAATAGGAAGTAGATTCAAGCCTAAACCATTATTCTCAGTTCAAGCAAACAAATGCTTGATAATATTTTTTTTTTTACATTTTCCGTTCAAAGCTCGTGGAACAGCTTATTTTAGCTTTAGCTTATATTGGAGCGTTGTAGTAGAATAGTCAGAAAGTGTCTATGGTTCAGTGGGTAGCGCGTTTGACTGCGAAGAATGGGGTTATGTGTTCGATGTTGGTTGGATGCAAGTTTCGTTTTTTATTTTTGTTTAGATTCTCTTGTCTTTTTCATAAGAAAAGTTTGCTTGATTCAAAGTTACTTTTCCTTAAAGCGCTGCTAATGGCATTTCACTTGCATCAGTGTGACTAATTCTCAAATGAAGAGAAATATTTCTTGGTTGTTTTTTATTGTCTTTTTTTCTTGATTTGAGGCATATTTTCTTTACTGTAGCAGGCGATTTGGTTCAGTGTAGTTCTTGCCATTACGCCGCCCTGGGCAAGACAATTTGCCGTCCTTATCAGAAAACTAGCATTTATGTCGTTATTTTTGTAAAAGCGATTCAAAAGTTTTTTTTCGCTCTTGGTCTTTGTAACAGCGAGAAGTTCTGAAACGATTAAAATTTCTATGAAGACAACACAAAAATTTCTGGTCACTGCGGGATTAAAACCGCTGCTTCAGTAATTCAGAGAATATAATCCTTACTCACTGGCTAAAGAAGGCAAAGATAGTAAGTATATAGTAGAAGCCTGTTTCGCTATCATTCAGATTATTGTCATTTATAAAAAAAATATTGAAATCCTTAGCACTTCTTGTTGCATTTGAGACAAATTTGCATTTTCATTTGATTTGATTTTTAGGTGTACATATGCGTTTATTGCTATATTTAGCTAAGCCGGGGTGAGGTTTTGTCCCGTAGAAAAACTGGATCGAGTCCTGATTTATAGAATGTTTGACTTCAGCAACATAGTAACGCAGTTTAGTTTACGATGAGTTTAATGACAAGGTTGCATTTAATATAAACATGTCTTCCTGAAAGTGACTTTACAAAATGCTATTGCAGCGAAACAAATTTCAGAGCTTCGACTGAACGTTTTTATAGAAAAATATTCGCATTGAGCCAGTATTGCGGTTCGTCAACCATGTAGCTTCTGTTTTGAAGGATTCTTTTGTCTTTTTGCATAAACATTTCTTCTGCTTCTGCTCGACTTCTTCCATTGCCTTCAACGTGCGTTATTCCAAAATTTTCTTTTTCTCATCCAAATGTCAATGCCAACACGTTGAAACAGCTTTTGTAAACTTCGCAGATTTTACATTTCAAAGTACCGTTATGAAAATATTATGTGAAATTTTAAAGAAAATTAATTTTTGAACATAAAATTGAATATCTATATCTGAATATCGTGGGAGCAACATTTCTTATGAAACTGGGAAAAAATGTCTTTATAAAAATGTTTGTGTTGTTTCAGAAACTGAAGACAAATTTTCGATTAATTGATTAGGAGAGTATTATGGTAAATCGCCAAAGTAAAAACGATTACCGAACAAGTATTTTTATAAATTTTCCTGTAATGTTTCTCTGATAGTTCTTACAAAGAATCAGCAACCGCCATTTTGATCAGCGACTGGAACGACGGTTAAATATTGTGTAAAATCTGGTTTGATAAAACAAACGCTGTAAAATGAAATGAAAAAAAATCCCGACAATTGCAAGGAAAAGGAATTTCTGACTATACTAAATTCATTTCGATGGTCATAATATGTAGTAGCGAAAAAAGGCTTCAATGGTGGATTTGTTGACAAACATTATGCTGCTCTTTCCCCTTTGAAAGTCATAATAAAATTCATAAAAAATGCTTAAGCAGGCCTCATTTTGTAAAAAATTTTTGCGCAAAAACATTTTGAACAATAAGGATGTCTGAGGAATTTTTGAGTACATACTAATTTTAGTGAGAATTATTGTGCTAACTTTTGAAGATATTTTTTTTTTGTACAAAATTCAAGGCTTTCTTTAGATCATTTTTCTAATTGGAAACGTTAAAATGATTGGATTAAGCTTCCAAGTCGCGGGTGTAAGTTTAGAAGTATTTTTTTTATATCTTACCTTTAATAATTCCCGAAAATATGGACTGCATGCTGATAGCACAACGCGATGTGCCTTCAAACTGCGTCCATCACATGCCAATGTGACATCAACGAAATCTTCGTCGTCTCGAAGATTTTCAAACGCCGATGTTATACTGCTCTGATAGTTGTTCCATCGTAAACAAAAATGTTGTGTGTCACCCATTTTTGGAGTTTTATCCTGAAAATTAAATAGAAAAAAAAATTCAAAATTTAGAAATCTTTTTTACGTTTTTTGTTGGAAATCTTTAATTATTAAATTTAGGTCAAAATGCGGTAAAGCCATAAAGATCAAATATATATTTGTGCAGTAATTAGAGAAAACAAAAGAAAGATGGAAGCAAGCAAACAGTGAAAAAGGTACCAGATAAACCAAGAGCTAAGTTTCAGGTCCATCCATATGAGGTTGCCATAAATAAATTTTGAAATTTTTCAGCCAGTACTTCCAAAGATTTTTTTTTATAGAAATTCGATGTAATTTTTACCTAGACTACTTAACAATAGATAATACAATTTTTGATCACTTTTTTTCATTTCTCATTATGTATCCCATTTGTATTACAAAATCACTACACAAAGAAGGACTATTATGTAAACTATCCCGAAGCCACGTTTCAACAATGTTGACCAGAGCCGAATTAATTAAACTTTTTTTGCAGACACAACTTCCGATCAACCGCATACAACTCAGACTTCACAAAACTATTAAAAAATTCTTCCAATCGAGAATCAAATCAATTTTTCATTAGTAAAATTTTGCCTAAACCCATTAAATTCGATACTTTCGATAAAAATGCTTACATGTGGAGTATTTTTTCAATTTTATTTATTTTTTATTTGAAATCGCTGCTAAATCTACCTACAATGCGAATCGCATCAAATTCACGGCTCGAAACGTGCGTGTATGTCTTCATTTGATTTTTGTCAACTAATGCAAATACGTATTAATTTTTTTTTCCGATGCACTCATAATGTATACGAGTAGTGTGGTCATTGTCTTCTATTCATTATAACTAGAATAGCAAAATTTGTTCTTTGGATATTAAATGAATTCTTTGTAGCACTTTTTGTATCTTAAATGTGTGCCTATTTAGGAATACGTATACTTTACGTATAGATATAGTGCAAATAGCAGCAAACTTTCACGCAATAGGCGCAAATATTCAACAAATTTTCCAAAGCTATGCAAAAAATTGTTATTTAAGAAACGCATGCAATTCTACGCATATTTTAAAGAGTTCAAATATTAAACATATTTATGGGCTGAATATAGCTTACACTTTCCGTTCGTTGAACTTTTAGTAGAAATTAGGAAATGGGATCCGTATCACCATAGGGTTCAGAGTTAAACGGACCTCTTCCATTGGGTGTCCATTATGATATGACGCTATTACTCAGGCTGATAAATTCTTTGGCCAAGAATTGTAGTCCGAGCCGTGATGGTAAAAAACCGGGGTTTTCGAACTGTCGGAAATTAACCATCTTAAAAGTTGCGTTTAGTTACGGTGATATCGAAACGGTTGGTCAGCCGAAGCAAAACTTGACCAGTATAGCGTAATTAGACGTAATTAGACGCAAAAATTAGAGGTGTTCGGGGGTATGGGTAACTGTCGGATCGAACCTATTTTATTCGATAGAGGACCTCTCCGTGAGTCTAAAAACATTGGTCAGCCGAGCCGCAACCTGACCGAAGGGTTCGGCCAACCAGTTTAAAGGTGCAAATTTTTTAGGTGCGATGGGGGTTTCGGAACTGTCGGATCAAACCTATTCTATTCGATAAAGGACCGCCCCCTGATGCAAAAAATACTGGTCAGCCGAGCGGCAACCTGACCGAAGGGTTCGGCCAACCAGTTCGAAATTACCAATTTTGACGGGTCGATGGGGTTTCAGAACTGTCGGATCAAACCTATTCTATTCGATAGAGGGTCACTCCCTGATGCTAAAAACATTGGTCAGCTGAACCGCAACCTGACCGAAGGGGTCGGCCAACCAGTTCGAAATTACCAATTTTGACGGGTCGATGGGGTTTCAGAACTGTCGGATCAAACCTATTCTATTCGATAGAGGGTCACTCCCTGATGATAAAAACACTGGTCAGCCGAACCGCAACCTGACCGAAGGGTTCGGCCAACCAGTTTGAAAATAACAATTTTGACGGGTCGATGGGGTTTCAGAACTGTCGAATCAAACCTATTCTATTCGATAGAGGGTCACTCCCTGATACTAAAAACACTGGTCAGCCGAACCGCAACCTGACCGAAGGTTTCGGCCAACCAGTTTGAAAGTACCAATTTTGACGGGTCGATGGGGTTTCGGAACTGTCGGATCGAACCTATTCTATTCGATAGAGGGTCACTCCCTGATGCTAAAAACACTGGTCAGCCGAACGGCAACCTGACCCAAAGGTTCGGCCAACCAGCTTGAAAGTACCAATTTTTACGGGTCGATGGGGTTTCGGAACTGTCGGATCGAACCTATTCTATTCGATAGAGGGTCACTCCCTGATGCTAAAAACACTGGTCAGCCGACCCGCAACCTGACCGAAGGGCTCGGCCAACCAGTTTAAAGGTGCTAATTAATTAAGTGCGTTCGGGGTTTCAGAACTGTCGGATCAAACCTATTCTATTCGATAGAGGGTCACTCCCTGGTGCTAAAAACACTGGTCAGCCGAACCGCAACCTGACCGAAGGTTTCGGCCAACCAGTTTGAAAGTACCAATTTTGACGGGTCGATGGGGTATCAGAACTGTCGGATCGAACCTAATCTATTCGATAAAGGACCGCCCCCTGATGCTAAAAACACTGGTCAGCCGAGCCTCAACTTGACCGAAGGGCTCGGCCAAACAGTTTGAAAGTACCAATTTTGACGGGTCGATGGGGTTTCAGAACTGTCGGATTGAACCTATTCTATTACATAGAGGGTCACTCCCTGATGCTAAAAACACTGGTCAGCCGAACCGCAACCTGACCGAAGGGCTTGGCCAACCAGTTTTAAGGTGCTCATTTTCAAGTCCAATACATATTTTTATATAGCTTATAGCGTAGTTACTACGTGATTTCAGATTGCAAAGTGTGGTGGAGAACATTTGTTTTATTTCATATATTTTTTAGGGTGCTGAGCTCGAAACAGGAGCTCCCCACCAACATTTCATTGCGGAACAGGGTCAAAACCGCGAAAAAACCCGAGATACATAATATACTAGAAAAATTCAACTTTTGCGACCAAAAATGAAAAACGGTTCAATCTCAAAACTTTATTCATAATATGGAACTATATGTTAAAAACGGCAAATTTAAATATCAATTGAAGTATTTATAATACTTATGTCTCTTTGGACGCGCAATTATGTGCTCTCTAATATATTTATGGAAAGTTTTACATAGAAATAAATAGTTTCAGAGTTAGGAGCCAAATAACGGAAAACAGCAAACATTTTAGGGTTTTTCGTGATTTTGAACCTGTTCCGCAACGAAGATTTGGTGGCAAGCTCCGGATTCGCGCTCAGCACCCTAAAAAACATAAGAAACAAACACCACATTTTGCAATCTGATGTCACTCATTTAAAATGCATTGTGCTGTTTTCCTCGGCAACATTCATAGCGTCCCGTCTGTTTCAACCAAATATGTATTTCATTACTTTTACCAAACCGGATTCTACTCCCTCTCGTACGTACCACATTGCTACAACCTACAAGCTCATTCATAAATTGCCACAGCACACACACACAGTCATAATCCTTGCAAACATGCGCACACGCAATCAAAAACGAGAAATATCATCAAAACGAAAAACAAATGTAATTTCAGCAATCGCACGGTTCATCAATTGAGTCGTTTATGACTCTTTATGACTGTCGCTAAAAGAGGTCAGTTACTCAAAAATATTTATCCTTAATCTAAGCTTAAAGGGCGGCCAAATCCTGACGTGGGCTATCCTGTCACATTGATGATGATGAAGCTTAAATCATTCTTGAAGCGTGGTTGTTCACACTAGCTGTAGAATGCTTTAAGATAAAAAAAGATAAAATGTATGAGCTATGTACGATGAATCGGCCGCGCCGGTATGCATAAACATTTTTTGTCAAATTTTCACTCTCCTCTCACCCCATAATGCCCGCAACTCTGCGCGTACATCATCGGGGTCATAGCGTCGCCGAGACTGAAAATATATTGCATCGCAAAAGGAAAAGGTGTGAGTAGTAGTGAGTCGTATTGATGTATATACTATATGTAAAATTGTAGAATGAGGAAAATGAAATGCGTTTCTTTTTGTCTAAGACCTCAGGTGCAAATTATTTGCGCCTTTCCTCGCAATTCTGATACACATTATCGAAAATTATTTGATTGCAAATGCCCCAAAACGATAGTCGGCCTCCTGAAAAGTGGGGCTAAAGGGGTGACATGATAGTTGCAACATGTTGAAATTTTTCGAAGTTTTTATGGAAAACTTGTAGTACGTCTACAAAATTAACGCAAGTTAATTGCTAAATCATAATAGGCGATTCCTTCTGAACGGGATGTCATTCAGAGCACCATATTTCAAAAGGAAGACAAAAACCTTGAAAAGGACGAGCCTGAAGTGATGCAAAAAGTGGGATTTTGCGAAAAACACCAATGATCTCTCGTGGCAGCATTTTCCACTAATATAAGAATGGCAATGAGCAGCATCTCTTTTTGAACGCTATTCCATTAAGTATTAAATTTTTTTTAATTCTATATTCTCCCAGTTGGGTTGTCCCATATCATTCGAAAGTTAAAAAGTATGCTATATTCATCAGAATGAAGACAGATATTGTGGAAATTGGGGAGGGAGTGACGGTTTCTTTTATAAGAGGTGGTTCCGAGGAAAACCTACTAAAAGCTCGTGGTTGTGGAGTGTGAGCTAACGTGGAAAGGGTGGCCAAAAGATTTACTTTTGAGGGGGTTCGGTTTAATTTCGGAAATATCTAGGAAACGGTGAGTCCTACTGAAAGTATTTGTATGCCATTATTACAGCCCATCAAGTTTCCAAAATGTTATTATAACATACAAATGCCGAATTCCTAACGGTTTCTACGATGCAGTTTACTGAAATCGGAAAATTATTAAAAATCGTTTTTTTTTCATTTGTTTGGCTCTGGTGTCACCCGCGATTGTTTTGCAAAAAAACTGTTTGGCAACAAATTTGTACGATGTTTAATGTGCGCTAATTTGATATACTTCCCGTAGTCTTGCCTTAAATCGGTAAAAAGTTCAAGAGCTTAAACCAAGTTGCCGAATATTATTTCCCACATAAGTATAAAGGCAAATATTGTGAAAAATTGGGAGGGGGTGGCGGTTTTTTATTTCGCGAATTTATAAGGATTGGTTCGGAGGAAAACACACTAAAAGCACGCTGTCGAGGGCTGTGAGCTAACGTAGCGAGAGCAGGTTAAATTGTAGCATTTTTGTGCTTATCAGCTCCATTTCCGCTATATTTTCGAAACCGCGAACTGTACAAAAAAATTGTCTGAGCAAAAGTGAAAGCTTACAAAATTTCCTATGAAACTCATCTTACAAGCATATGTCGAATTCTTAACTTGTATCAATATATTGCTAATTTAAAAATCAAGAGTTTCATATTGAGAAAATCAACACAGCATAGTCGGCATATCTATAGATTGGCTTTATGCATGTACGCTATATGGATGCTCTGTGAAATTATATATGAAATGAGAGATTAAAACTTGTAGGGATTGAATAATAATAAACAATAATTTAAGCATAAATTTCTATATGTATCTTTATAATAATGCTACTCTTAAAACTTAAAATTTTAAAATTGTATACAGGGTGTCTCACGACTCATGGTACATACAATACCTACTGGATGATAGTACAGCTCATTTAGGTAGAATGACCTAATATTGACCTCTATTTTTAACCGTTATAAAATTTTAGCATTTTTTTGTAAATACATAGTGTCAAAAAGCTCGACTTGCCGAGAAAAATAACTTTTTGCCACACTCTCAAATATTTAATCCGAGATTTGACTTCAATTTCTGAAAGTGCACAAAATTCAACATAAAATAACTCAATAACTCTCAAATAAATAATTTAAATAGCTTCCCAGATACTATACCGTTCAAACTTTAAGGAAATTCGAAAATCGATTTTTCGTTGAAAATTCTAATTGTAAAATCGTAACGGTGCTTTGAACTCACAAATGTGCAAAGTTGAAAAAAGTTGCCTCATTATATTAGCTTTCGAACGACATATTAAAATTAAGGTCTTAGGATTTGGAAAATTGCAAATATTACGTGTTAAAATGAAATACTAGGGGGCTTCGCCCCCTGCTCGTTACGCTCGCCAACCCCCGGGGGCCGAGGCTAATTTCGGGCGTGGCTGAAATTTGGATACCCTTCACTCTCCTTGGGTTAAAAGTTTTTTCGGGCGTACCTATGACATGTATTTAATCCCCCTCCTCATTCTTTTTCTTCCGTCTTGACAAAAGTTTTGGGCTTGGTTGAAATACGTGGGCAAACAAAAATATTTACCCGAAAAATTTTATTGGGGTTGCGGGAGCATGACTCCACAGTACGATTCCATTCGTTTTTAACTTTTTTGTTGCTTTGGTAAAGACACATTAATTCAAGGTTTTGTGAAATTGGTGCAACAAATGTTTCTTAGAACAACCAAAATGGGGGTTGGGTTTGTATGGCCACCCCATGACCCCATGGTCAGATTTGATCAACTCTTAGATATGTTTTGTGTCATCAAGAGAAACACGTTTGTGTGTAATTTTGTTGAAATTGGTGCACAAATAAAAAAGTTTTTCTTAGAAGAACCTAATTTGGGGGGTTAGGTTTGTATGGCAGCCCCATGACCCCATGGTCCGATTTTACCGATTCAAACATACAAACTGCCTGCAGCAAAAAGAAGCATTTGTGCAAAATTTCACCTTCATGGCTTTTAAATTGGCCGAGTAAAACGCGTAGCAACAGACGGACAGACGGACATCGCCCAATCGACTCCCCATGTTATGCTGATCATATTTATTTATGCTTATAATATGGTCGGAGATGCTTCCTTCAATGTGTTACAAACTTCATGATAAAGTTAGTATACCCTTCCTTGACTCTACGAGCGCCCTAAGAGAAAACCAAAGTAAACATTTCCTCAATTTTTATACGATTTATTTAGTAAACAACATTTTTTATTTATAAAAAACGAAAAAAGAACGAAACAGTAAAATTATTAACAATAAGAACTTAAAATACAAGTACTGGTCGAAGTGTCCCCCTCCATATCGACACATTTTACCTACAGAAGAGACCGCCTGAAGCACCTTTTCTCTTTTTTTCTTGCAAATTGTTGCAAGCTGTTTCGCATGGCCTGCTAGAAGTCCAAATTTAACGCTGCTTGATTTCCATGTATAGGGTAGTGTAGACTAAAAAATGAAGTTTACGATGAACCTATAGTGTCCCGGGAACACCAACTACAAACAATTGAAACGGCTTGCAACAATTTGCGAGAAAAAAGGAAAATGCCGATATGGAGGAGGACACTATGACGAGGACTTGAAGTATAAGCTCGTATTATTGATAATTTTACTTGTTCTTTCTTTTTTCTTTTTTTTTTAATAAAAAAAAATCTTGAGGAAACTTTTACCTTGGTTTTCTCTTAGGATCACGTTTTCTCTCCTTAACACGTAATATTTGCAATTTTCCAAATCCTAAGACCTTAATTTTAATATGTCGTTCGAAAGCTAATATAATGAGGCAACTTTTGTCAACTTTGCACATTTGTGAGTTCAAAGCACCGTTACGATTTTACAATTAGAATTTTCAACGAAAAATCGATTTTCGAATTTCCTTAAAGTTTGAACGGTATAGTATCTGGGAAGCTATTTAAATTATTTATTTGAGAGTTATTGAGTTATTTTATGTTGAATTTTGTGCACTTTCAGAAATTGAAGTCAAATCTCGGATTAAATATTTGAGAGTGTGGCAAAAAGTTATTTTTCTCGGCAAGTCGAGCTTTTTGACACTATGTATTTACAAAAAAATGCTAAAATTTTATAACGGTTAAAAATAGAGGTCAATATTAGGTCATTCTACCTAAATGAGCTGTACTATCATCCAGTAGGTATTGTATGTACCATGAGTCGTGAGACACCCTGTATACAATTTTAAAATTTTAAGTTTTAAGAGTAGCATTATTATAAAGATACATATAGAAATTTATGCTTAAATTATTGTTTATTATTATTCAATCCCTACAAGTTTTAATCTCTCATTTCATATATAATTTCACAGAGCATCCATATAGCGTACATGCATAAAGCCAATCTATAGATATGCCGACTATGCTGTGTTGATTTTCTCAATATGAAACTCTTGATTTTTAAATTAGCAATATATTGATACAAGTTAGGAATTCGACATATGCTTGTAAGATGAGTTTCATAGGAAATTTTGTAAGCTTTCACTTTTGCTCAGACAATTTTTTTGTACAGTTCGCGGTTTCGAAAATATAGCGGAAATGGAGCTGATAAGCACAAAAATGCTACAATTTAACCTGCTCTCGCTACGTTAGCTCACAGCCCTCGACAGCGTGCTTTTAGTGTGTTTTCCTCCGAACCAATCCTTATAAATTCGCGAAATAAAAAACCGCCACCCCCTCCCAATTTTTCACAATATTTGCCTTTATACTTATGTGGGAAATAATATTCGGCAACTTGGTTTAAGCTCTTGAACTTTTTACCGATTTAAGGCAAGACTACGGGAAGTATATCAAATTAGCGCACATTAAACATCGTACAAATTTGTTGCCAAACAGTTTTTTTGCAAAACAATCGCGGGTGACACCAGAGCCAAACAAATGAAAAAAAAAACGATTTTTAATAATTTTCCGATTTCAGTAAACTGCATCGTAGAAACCGTTAGGAATTCGGCATTTGTATGTTATAATAACATTTTGGAAACTTGATGGGCTGTAATAATGGCATACAAATACTTTCAGTAGGACTCACCGTTTCCTAGATATTTCCGAAATTAAACCGAACCCCCTCAAAAGTAAATCTTTTGGCCACCCTTTCCACGTTAGCTCACACTCCAAAACCACGAGCTTTTAGTAGGTTTTCCTCGGAACCACCTCTTATAAAAGAAACCGTCACTCCCTCCCCAATTTCCACAATATCTGTCTTCATTCTGATGAATATAGCATACTTTTTAACTTTCGAATGATATGGGACAACCCAACTGGGAGAATATAGAATTAAAAAAAATTTAATACTTAATGGAATAGCGTTCAAAAAGAGATGCTGCTCATTGCCATTCTTATATTAGTGGAAAATGCTGCCACGAGAGATCATTGGTGTTTTTCGCAAAATCCCACTTTTTGCATCACTTCAGGCTCGTCCTTTTCAAGGTTTTTGTCTTCCTTTTGAAATATGGTGCTCTGAATGACATCCCGTTCAGAAGGAATCGCCTATTATGATTTAGCAATTAACTTGCGTTAATTTTGTAGACGTACTACAAGTTTTCCATAAAAACTTCGAAAAATTTCAACATGTTGCAACTATCAACAACTCTGTCACCCCTTTAGCCCCACTTTTCAGGAGGCCGACTATCGTTTTGGGGCATTTGCAATCAAATAATTTTCGATAATGTGTATCAGAATTGCGAGGAAAGGCGCAAATAATTTGCACCTGAGGTCTTAGACAAAAAGAAACGCATTTCATTTTCCTCATTCTACAATTTTACATATAGTATATACATCAATACGACTCACTACTACTCACACCTTTTCCTTTTGCGATGCAATATATTTTCAGTCTCGGCGACGCGATGACCCCGATGATGTACGCGCAGAGTTGCGGGCATTATGGGGTGAGAGGAGAGTGAAAATTTGACAAAAAATGTTTATGCATACCGGCGCGGCCGATTCATCGTACATAGCTCATACATTTTATCTTTTTTTATCTTAAAGCATTCTACAGCTAGTGTGAACAACCACGCTTCAAGAATGATTTAAGCTTCATCATCATCAATGTGACAGGATAGCCCACGTCAGGATTTGGCCGCCCTTTAAGCTTAGATTAAGGATAAATATTTTTGAGTAACTGACCTCTTTTAGCGACAGTCATAAAGAGTCATAAACGACTCAATTGATGAACCGTGCGATTGCTGAAATTACATTTGTTTTTCGTTTTGATGATATTTCTCGTTTTTGATTGCGTGTGCGCATGTTTGCAAGGATTATGACTGTGTGTGTGTGCTGTGGCAATTTATGAATGAGCTTGTAGGTTGTAGCAATGTGGTACGTACGAGAGGGAGTAGAATCCGGTTTGGTAAAAGTAATGAAATACATATTTGGTTGAAACAGACGGGACGCTATGAATGTTGCCGAGGAAAACAGCACAATGCATTTTAAATGAGTGACATAAGATTGCAAAATGTGGTGTTTGTTTCTTATGTTTTTTAGGGTGCTGAGCGCGAATCCGGAGCTTGCCACCAAATCTTCGTTGCGGAACAGGTTCAAAATCACGAAAAACCCTAAAATGTTTGCTGTTTTCCGTTATTTGGCTCCTAACTCTGAAACTATTTATTTCTATGTAAAACTTTCCATAAATATATTAGAGAGCACATAATTGCGCGTCCAAAGAGACATAAATATTATAAATACTTCAATTGATATTTAAATTTGCCGTTTTTAACATATAGTTCCATATTATGAATAAAGTTTTGAGATTGAACGGTTTTTCATTTTTGGTCGCAAAAGTTGAATTTTTCTAGTATATTATGTATCTCGGGTTTTTTCGCGGTTTTGACCCTGTTCCGCAATGAAATGTTGGTGGGGAGCTCCTGTTTCGAGCTCAGCACCCTAAAAAATATAAGAAATAAAACAAATGTTCTCCACCACACTTTGCAATCTGAAATCACGTAGTAACTACGCTATAAGCTATATAAAAATATGTATTGGACTTGAAAATGAGCACCTTAAAACTGGTTGGCCAAGCCCTTCGGTCAGGTTGCGGTTCGGCTGACCAGTGTTTTTAGCATCAAGGAGTGACCCTCTATGTAATAGAATAGGTTCAATCCGACAGTTCTGAAACCCCATCGACCCGTCAAAATTGGTACTTTCAAACTGTTTGGCCGAGCCCTTCGGTCAAGTTGAGGCTCGGCTGACCAGTGTTTTTAGCATCAGGGGGCGGTCCTTTATGGAATAGATTAGGTTCGATCCGACAGTTCTGATACCCCATCGACCCGTCAAAATTGGTACTTTCAAACTGGTTGGCCGAAACCTTCGGTCAGGTTGCGGTTCGGCTGACCAGTGTTTTTAGCACCAGGGAGTGACCCTCTATCGAATAGAATAGGTTTGATCCGACAGTTCTGAAACCCCGAACGCACTTAATTAATTAGCACCTTTAAACTGGTTGGCCGAGCCCTTCGGTCAGGTTGCGGGTCGGCTGACCAGTGTTTTTAGCATCAGGGAGTGACCCTCTATCGAATAGAATAGGTTCGATCCGACAGTTCCGAAACCCCATCGACCCGTAAAAATTGGTACTTTCAAGCTGGTTGGCCGAACCTTTGGGTCAGGTTGCCGTTCGGCTGACCAGTGTTTTTAGCATCAGGGAGTGACCCTCTATCGAATAGAATAGGTTCGATCCGACAGTTCCGAAACCCCATCGACCCGTCAAAATTGGTACTTTCAAACTGGTTGGCCGAAACCTTCGGTCAGGTTGCGGTTCGGCTGACCAGTGTTTTTAGTATCAGGGAGTGACCCTCTATCGAATAGAATAGGTTTGATTCGACAGTTCTGAAACCCCATCGACCCGTCAAAATTGTTATTTTCAAACTGGTTGGCCGAACCCTTCGGTCAGGTTGCGGTTCGGCTGACCAGTGTTTTTACCATCAGGGAGTGACCCTCTATCGAATAGAATAGGTTTGATCCGACAGTTCTGAAACCCCATCGACCCGTCAAAATTGGTAATTTCGAACTGGTTGGCCGACCCCTTCGGTCAGGTTGCGGTTCGGCTGACCAATGTTTTTAGCATCAGGGAGTGACCCTCTATCGAATAGAATAGGTTTGATCCGACAGTTCTGAAACCCCATCGACCCGTCAAAATTGGTAATTTCGAACTGGTTGGCCGAACCCTTCGGTCAGGTTGCCGCTCGGCTGACCAGTATTTTTTGCATCAGGGGGCGGTCCGTTATCGAATAGAATAGGTTTGATCCGACAGTTCCGAAACCCCCATCGCACCTAAAAAATTTGCACCTTTAAACTGGTTGGCCGAACCCTTCGGTCAGGTTGCGGCTCGGCTGACCAATGTTTTTAGACTCACGGAGAGGTCCTCTATCGAATAAAATAGGTTCGATCCGACAGTTACCCATACCCCCGAACACCTCTAATTTTTGCGTCTAATTACGTCTAATTACGCTATACTGGTCAAGTTTTGCTTCGGCTGACCAACCGTTTCGATATCACCGTAACTAAACGCAACTTTTAAGATGGTTAATTTCCGACAGTTCGAAAACCCCGGTTTTTTACCATCACGGCTCGGACTATTGGATCAAAGTATTCATATTCATTTGATGTTATTTAATAATTTTGCATTCCAAATATGCCTCCCCTTAAGTTTATAGAAAAAGAACAGTATACGCTTGCACAAACCTATTTCCAAATTTAATGGTTTTCCTGGTCCGGATGATCGTGGTCTTACTGTATAAGCCATTGAGCGGAGTTTCTGAAATACCCTAATCCGTTCCAGGAATATAAGCAAACTGGCCTTATATTTTTCTATTGGTATATTTTCCAGATGTTTCATAAGATACCTACCTATCCTCCTATTTGGGGTGGTCATAAATTCGGGAGAGGGGATGGAATTACTGAGATCTGAAAATCTCTTATATATCTCTTAGAATCTCAAATAGATGTAGACAAGTTACTCGAAACTTTTATATATTGGCAAATTTTGCTGATTTTTTAAACTGCTATTTAGCTATTCGACATCGTGGTCAGTTAGGTGTAAGGGGGTATAGGGTGGCATTTTCCAAAAGTCGCTAAACCGTTGAGGCAGGGCCGGCGCGTCGATAGACGTTATAGTAGGCGGCCGCCTTGGGCGCAGCTCTTCTTCTTCATCTCTATACCTTAACCCCTTTTGGGGCATGGTGCGTTCACTCAGCCGTTTATAGGCTACCTCGAGTCAACGTTACATTGCATATAAAGAAGTGTATATTTATAATGTTGCAAGCACTATATATTTCCTGGACCACGCCGAGATTCGATCTCCGGAACTCTAGATTATTAGCATCGTAGAGTGCGACTCACCCAAGTGAGCCACAGAGCGTGACAGCGCAGCTCTTAGGGGCGCAAATTTGGCCGATAAATGGCACGTTCATAAAATTCATAAAATGAAGTAGGTCAAGAACACCTTACCCTTACCAGTGGACCGATCTCGGAGTTCATCTCTGACTGGCATGTATCAAGCGAGGGGTTCTTGTCAGATCACAAGCACATCAGATCTTGCAGTGAGCTCAATGCTTCATTCTGCATTCCCGTGTCCCAAAGGAATAAATTGGAAATTGTTCAGAGACCTGGTGGTTTCCAGTGCTGATACGAGTACTCTGTCACTTTTCTTTTCCCCCTACGATGTAGGGGGAAAAGAAAAGTGACTACGATGTGTGATTGCCAGAGCCCTCAATATGAGGGGGTATCACACTCTCAACATCAACACCATCAAGGGTTGCCTCCATGCGGTGTACTTTCTCTCACCTTTACCGTCGTTAAGAAGTTTCTTACCTCACATCTTAACGTCCGTACTGCCCCACACATTGTGTTGGGCAACAACCAATAAATTATATAAAATGTCGGTTATTGGTCCTGCAGTAGTCGATCAAGCTGAAGACTCTCTCAGGTGGATCCGAGTCATCGTCAGCTGGGGAGTAGGTAGATGCAGAGGTTTACCAGAGCGGCTGCTAAATCTCTGGAAAAAACCGCTAGAAATTTTTGGTGACAGTTGAAATATGACGATTTTTCTCAGTGTCTTTGTATGTATATGTAATAGCTTGTTTGTGTCTATAATTTTATTATAAACGCATAATATAAAATATAAATTCGCCATTATACGAATCCGGTATACTTCCAAAAAACAGCCCGGGTCCTTCTCCTCTCATAGCCATAAACAAGCTTTGCCTAGAACGCTGCGGCCCTGCGTTCAGGAGAAATAGGCAATAGATTGTGAGAAAGAATTGTCTTCATACTATTTTTCATCGTGAATTTTCCGCATATATTTTGGAAAATTTTGTTCATTTGGTTATACGTTCAAGTGTCATGTCTGCATGTTTCAGTAGTTTTTCGGCTATTCCAGATTTAAGAAAAGTGGCCAAAGCATTGGCTCATTGTGAATTTTATGCATGTTTCAATACTTATTGTGTTATTCGTGGTGGCGACCAACCCCGTGGAGAGATATAGACAAATAAAATCTGGACAATAAAATATGGAAAAAAGCTCACTTCATAATTTTGCTTATTGTGAATATTTTGCATGTTTCAGTACTTATTCTGCTTTTTGGAGTTTAGACCAATCCGGTTGTGCGAATTTCCTTCAATACGCCAATTCGTTCAAGAGAGATGTGTGAAAAAGAACTCATTCATTGTGAATTGTTACTCATTGTGATTTTTAGGCATGGTCAAACAGTTATTCTGCTATTCGGCCTGAGCATAATCTTACAAATTCCAGACTATGATTTACCGAGTCGTTATTAACTTATAAATAATGTAACAAACACGACTTTCTTTATACAGGGTGCCCCGCATTGGATGGTCAATACTAAAAAAGTTGATAGGACAATCTGTTTGAGCAAAACAGCCATCAATAGAGTTGAATATTTTTTTACCGTTATCGTGCTATCCTGTTTTTTATTTGGGGAAGTCAACGAAAAGCACGACTTTTACTATTAAATTACAGTTTACCGCTCGCCAATTCAATAAACGACTTTCTAAATTTGAAAAGGCAGTTTTCCACGAAATTTCAAACAATAATTTTATAACGGTACTTTCAATTGTTATATCTGGAGCACATCATATTCACTTTCCGTCGTTCTAAAACTCAAATAGTCACAAATAGCTATCTTTCCGAGTCAACTTTTGACGTTTCAAATTTCAAATGGTCCACTGTCGTTGACAGCTATTTCCACTCGCACTCTCGAGCTGAGCGACCGATAGCTATAGAAATTGACCGTTGAGAGTTCAAATATCTGTGGTTATGCGAAGTCGATTGCGGGTGTTATTAAGCGTGTTTTTTTGTAAAAAGGTGCAGGTTAGGGTATATTAGCACAAAAAAACGATTTGGGTTAAAAGCTGTTTAGATCTATTGCACCAACCATGAACTTTGTAAAAAGCTGAAGGTTCAAAGTTGTGATAAATAAATAACCAGTAAATTAACATGTCTTACAAAAACAACAATGAACATTTAACCAATGGTTTTGGTATTAGCTCATGCTTTTTCGTGTTAGAGCGCCTCTGGTTGTCACATCTGTAACAATTCTTCCGGGTTAACTTTGGTCAGAGTACGTACCCTCGATACATTACTGGGTTTATCTGGGTTATGTTGTTATTGTAACCCCATGTAGTTACCCTAAACTAACCTACACCCGAGCACAATAAAACACGCCTATTATTAAATGTTACGATTATTAATTACTTTTTAGGCAATGTTTGCTTGCTTTTTTATCGACGCTAAAATTAATAAACAAAATGTACAGATAGATTTCGATGTGAATTGTGAATGCCATCCAGTTTGTTATCCACAGTAATATGACCAATTTCGGGTTTAGTGGCATATTTTCCTATTCGTTGAAATTGTTGATATGGTATTTGAATCGACTGTGGATTATACTTTAACTTTTTTTATTTCTTTTATGTTAACATCTTTTTTTTTAATTTAACGGCTATTGTGACATTTCCATATGTTCCCCTGAGAGCTCTTCTCACAATGCTCACAACTCTGACGGTAGTCAGCGATTACTACAGCTACGACTACGAATGAATTCTGGAACGCACTCACGCAAAGTTTACAAAAATTACTTCCGACTGTTGGTTTTCTAACGGTAAATTACACTGGGGAACAATTCAGCAACTTTTTTCTGTTGACTTTTGGACGAGTTCAATAGTAAAATGGACACGCTGAATCCAAAAATACAGCCTGCTTCTCGCTAACACGTCCAGTTTTCTTGATATCTCGATTTTTTTTTTGTAACATAACGTACATACATACAAACGGTTATCCTTTCCGGATTCTACGATCGATCGATCGATGCTAGGCTAATATGAAAAGAGTGTTTCTCTCTGAAGTTGACTTTGTTAGAATATCCGCGGATACAGTGATTGCAAACTACATAGTAGACTAATGCAGCCAGTGGCGCAACCAGGATATAGCTCTGGAGGGGCTTAGGTTGCTGTCGCAAGTCTGCTGATAGAGATGGTACTATTATATTATTATGTTTCTGATTCCCACGAAAATTCAGGACCGCATAAATGCTAAAACAACAATTTCGTAACTGTCGCTGCATACTGCGAACCGATTTCATTCAGTTTCGATTTTTGTTGGTCATTTTGATCTTTCTTTCTGTTTACTTTCTGAAAGAGTAACATCCGTGTGAATCTACGCATATTAGGCGGACTCATTCCACAATTTCACTTTTAATGAACAATTCAAAGTTAGTTTTAGCTGTAAAATGTTAAGAGCTTGGTAAAAATTATAATCGAAGCAGATGCATTTTGTTTCTCCAAAATTGCACATGCGTTGTCTCTTTTTGTGCACAAAAATCTTAATGTTAAGAAGACTATCGTAACTGGCGAATAGCCAATACTGCATGAACACGAATCATAAAATTTTACAAAATGCCCCAGAAAATGCATTGCTTCAACTATAATTTTCCTATTTTTTATTTGTCAATATTTGGGTCTGGGGGGGGGGGGCTTTAGCCTCCTTAGTGCCTCCCGTGATAGCGCCACCGAATGCAAAATTCTCGTTTAATGCCATCTTTTAACGGTTAAAAACACCGCATGAGCTCAAAAGGAGCCAATAAAATGAAATGCAATTCTTCCAAAATTTGAAAGAAGTCAAAAGTATTTCATTTTTTAAAATACATTTTTAAAAGTATGAAGGATTGCTAAAATAATTTGTTGGGTGTACATATCATGTTTCTTTGACATTCAAAGGTAACATTTTTACCAAATCCGTTGATTACGTTTTTGCTCATACAAATTGTCCTATCAATCACTGCAGTATTGACCACCCAATGCGGAACACCATGTATATAGAGATACTACATTTATATTCTTATGACTTCGATGGAAACTAACGTCAACTACCAGGAAAAAAACTTATCTTCTTGTACTAAATTATATCTATATAAATATTCTTCTTCTTCAGTGAGATACATATTGTTCATTCCACTAATTTAATTTACGATTGATAATTTCAAACACACTATGTCCTCAATAAACTATCGGCGTGGCCACACTGTTCAGAAAAAAAACGTACATGTCGCAATTCAAAGATAACACAAATTTATATTTCATTGCATTTTATTTTTCCCTGAAAACAAAAAAATATTCCGCCAATATATAGCCAACCCCTTCTTCAAAGTCAACACTATCGTTTCCCGGAATCTATATAATATTAAACAAAATATTCGCAAACTAAATAAAAATTGCAAACAAAAAAAGTCCAAACATAAAATAAAAAAGTTGAATCTATTTATACAGCTCTCTGTATCTGATGCATTCATGTTTATTTAGATTTATTACTATAAATCTTCTTTTTTTTTGGGTTTTCTTTAAGTTTTTTCTATACTAGTTTTTCTTCATTTTTTTTTGCATTTCTTTTGGCATCATTTGCGTCGTTGTGTCTCTTTTTTTTCTTCTCGCACCTATAATAAAATAGTTCCACCTCTTAGCATAGGCGTTCTGCAACCCCTCAATGTCCCCGGCCGATAGCAAAGCGCGGGGTGATTGCGCACAAAAGTCTTCCAATAGTAAGACGAAATCTCACTAGTTAAAATTGTTAAACCAGCCCACATTTCTTTTTTTTTTGGCGGTGTTGTATACGATCGGCGGCGATATCAGAGCAGAGTGTAGAGTACTTTCTCCGCTTAGATGCGTGAGAATACTATTATAGTGTAGATCTAGATGTACGAGTACATAGATGTGTTCTCTACTAAAATAAAAACTTATGAGTGCGTTGGAAGTTTCTAAGTTCAATTTCTTTCTAAACATTGCCGGGTAGATGTTTGTATTTAATTTGATTTTTTTTCAATATGATGGATCAAGAAGGTTTATGAACGCAACCGCGCGCTAGTCAAAATTAGACTGCATTTTAAAATTGATGGACTTTTAGCCTACAAAATAAAAGGAATAACTTTTGCCACATCACGTGAAATCTCATTATTTCACATGATGATTAAAAACAACAGATAGAGCCATCGTAATTTTTATCAAAAATATTAAAATGGAGCTTCGTTTTTTATCATACGTGTATCCACTCTATGTATGTTTCAGCAAATTGATTTGACGAAGCATTAGATCGTTACCTAATAAGAAACTATACCATACAGACTACAGTTTATAGAACCAATAATAAAAATGTGATAATAAGCTTTGCTGTGATAACATCATTTTCAAAAATGCACGTACGCATAAAATTCGGCGCAAAGTAGTGCACGACAACATTTGGCATTAAATTTGTTTTTCGCACGCACACATACACACGCTCGTATGCAAGGCATTATATTGCAGATAAAACTAATCTAGCAATAAATGTTTAATATTTAATTTGCAAAAACTACCATTAATCCAGATAGTATATGTATGTATATACGTTTAATATAGATAAGATGTTAACCCTTCAGTGGGCGCGCGGGCTACGATTGTAGCCCACACTTTTTTAAATGACAATCATTTTCAGGATATAAACCGAATTCATTCGAACTGCTCAGTAGCTGTTAAAATGTTGCTTCTTAATCAAATAAGAATATTTTTGATATTTATTGAGCCTAGAAACTAATATTTTTTGCGATCAAAGTCCACTGGGCTACAAGTGTAGCCCGTGCGCCCAATCATGTTACTTTTTTGGTATTCATAGATATCCATTAAAATAAAAATATTATTATAAAACATTGTAGAAAATAGCAACAGTAAAGTGTTTGACAAAGAAAAAGGGTTTCAAGATAAATGTACAAAAATTAGATTACTATTTTAACGAAAAACCTGGAGTTGAAGTCAAAGTCATTTCTTACAGCGTGGATATGTTACCTGTTAACATTACTTAGTTTATGGATGGAATTTTTATCAATTCTAGCGTAAATATTGCGAGAACAGTCAATATGAATATTGTGAGTAAAAATTCAATCAGTTTAACTCACTATATATTTAGCTTTCAAGCAAGAAACTGTACTCCCAATTTAAAAAATTGTGAATATTGGGTACCGAAAAATGGGCTAAGTTTGAAATTCCACAAACTGGACATTTTTAACTGCATTCTCTCGCTGAGTGTTCCATTTCGAAGATTTCTTGTTGATTTCTGAAATTAAAAACTTTTTTTGGGGTTTTCATTTTGAAAAGTAACTATTTTGTGTACCTAAGTAAGTTAATGTGAAAAAAGACTAAAAATACGACTTATCTGAATTTTTCCCCCTTTTATTATATATATTTTACTAAAAAATTAAGGATTTTATATTTTTTAATCTGTACTGTAATAAAGAGATCACAGACCGAGCAAGAAAAAAAATTAAAATTGAACAATATTTCTTATATAATTTTAAATTTGGGCTACAATTGTAGCCCGCGCGCCTAACTACGTGACAAATGGGTGCGCGCCTAATGAAGGGTTAAATATATTAGAGGTGACGAAAAAAAAATAAAAATATATTTTTATTAATATATTTTATTATGTATTCAATTGTCGAATTTCCGAAATTGTATAATGCACCATCTGTTCTGCGGAAAAATAACATTCATTTGCATACAAGCTACTTGTTCTCTAAGCTCGTAAAGTGCTTAAAATAGATTTCTATTATGTACCTAAACTGACATTTCTTTGTAAAGTAAAGAAACTGTAAGTGGAATGTCACCATTATAAAGTTGTACAATTATTTGCAAAAATATGTATTGCACACTTGCACAAGTCAGAAGAAATTTGTTTATGTTTAATATGCAAAAAGGACCGCTAACAAAAGCAAGTAAAAGCAGCTGCAATTTACACACGTTGAAAATAACCTGACAGTAGAACGAACTAAAATTTAGTCAAATTTATAATGTCTATTTTAAGAATAAATATGCATAAACGGGTTCGATTAAGGTTTTTCGTCTACTTTCTTAAATATACTTTTTTCAAGATGAATAACCTTTTTTTAACACAAAATAACTATACAACAAATTAAATTAAAAAAAAATTTAAAATAATTTTGCAATGACTAGTGATTTGTTGAATGATTAATTTAATTTGTTATACATAGAAAATGAAATTAGCATTTTCGTAATCATTTCATTTGGGTTTGTGTTAAAAACTGGAGTTTGCCAAAAATGTATATCTATTCAAATGTAACTATGTATGTATTTATTTAATACAAAACCAGTTTTCTAAAGATTCTCAGGCAAACTTCTATAATATTTGGAAGTTCATACGCATCCTGCTGTATTGTCAATTGTTGACCAACACATATTGAAGGAGGTATTACACTATAAAATAAAGTTTGACCAATGACGCAAAAAGTTTGTCCCACTAGTGTAATAGCACAATAAATGACCAAAAATGTGTTTGACTTTATAGTCTAGGAAAATTGGGCTAAAATATGGCCATCGAACGGCAAAAATCCTACATCGGAAATTTTTTTGGATTATGGTTGGGGATGGTCTCCAGGTGATGGCATAAAAAGTTCCAACCAATAGGTGGTCCGCAACCTTAAAAAAAGAGGGGAAAGGAGGGCATTTTTTCGCCATTATTTCAAAAACGGTAAGAGATACAGAAAAATGACCTGAGGATGAAAAAAACTACATAAAATTATCTTTGCAATGATATATGATTATACATTAGAGTTTAATAGAATGTTTCGGCGTTAGACTAGAAAATAAATTAGAATATTTTCATTTTAGACCTTTTTCAAAAGCTCCATAACTTTTGAAAGAAAGCTAGTAATAATCGCAAAAAAAAACGAAAAAAATGCCCCTTTTCCTCCTTTTTTAAGGTTGCAGACCCCCCAATCGGTTGGGACTTTTAATGCTATAATCTGGGGACCATCCCCAACCATAATCCAACAAAAAGTCCGATGTAGGATTTTTGCCGACCAAATATGCCATTTTTCTTAGACTAGCTGGAATGGTACACCTGAATCAGCGCACGTGTTGCACAGGATGGCTGCCGATATTAAACAAATATTCACCGAGAAAAATAACGTCCCTTAAAATTAACTCGATATCCTTTTGAAATCAAGTTACATTCCTATTAAATATAATCCTTTCCTTTTAAATATATATCGCTTTAATTCAAATTCATTATTTTTAAATTAATGGGAAATCCTTTAAATCCAAATTTTCAATAGGAAATCATTTTAAATTATTGGGAAATCCTTTAAATCCAAACTTTCAATAGGAAATCTTTTTAAAGTAATGGGAAATCCTTTAAATCCAAATTTTCAATAGGATTTTTTTTTTGTTCACACTCGCAGTTGGTCGGCAGTGTGATAGAGCGATGTCACAATGTATGGTGTAAATTATAAACATCGTCCCGTATAGTCTGTGTGGTGTAGTAGGTAGGGGCGTTAGTCTTCAAATCATAGGGTCGCGCGATCAAATCCCACTGTAGGCAGGTAGTTTATTATGCATTTTAGAGCGTAAAGAGGTAAATGAAATGTCGCCAACACCTATAGCGAGGTCAGTTATATCTACAAAACTCATTTATAAGTAATTTTCACAGGGAAAGAACACCCTGTGAAAATTACTCCTTTTTGTGTAATTTAAAGTATTCTTTTGAGTTCATGCATTTGAAACAAAGAGTCCATCCTTTTAAATTAAAAGGAAATCATTTCGATTTATGGTTGTGACCTGATTAAATTTACACTGCATCACTTTAATTTAAAGTGATTATAGATAGACTTTCAAAGGGATTATCTTATTAGTTCAAAGGGAAATCCGTTTGAAATAAAGGGATTATACAATGATTCAAAGGGAAACAAATATGAAGCAAAATCATATTTGAATCTCTTTGAATCATATGCGTATTTTTTGAATTTACAGGATTTTTTTTCTCAGTGTTAGCGCAAAAAACAGCTGAAAGTGCCGTGGCGTCGCAACACCGAGTTACCTATCCACGACTGAATCACAACCTGCAGAGAAATACATATTTCCAGAATCAATATAGTGCCAAGAAAATATCTTTAATTTTTCGTGCCCGTGGAGAATTATTACCATTGAATTATGTGCCACATCGTCCGGATCTGCCATCGACATGCTCTTTGTGCAACATGATGGCGCGAGAAGATAACCGTCATTTCATTGGTACGTGTCCAGTTTTGAAGGAGACTAGGAGAAGCTGCTTTAGAAAGGATGCCCTCACCGACATAGAAGTAGTACATATTCTGAATGGATCCAACTGGGACGACCTATACAACTATTGTGAAACAGCATTGAAATATCGTCAACGTATAATTGATTGTAATTTCTAAATGATCGAAAAGGTGGGATTGCTGGGTAAACGAACATGCAGAATCTGGAGTTGTGTGAACTTCGTCACCCAGTTTTCTCACCAATTTGTGAAATAAAAGCAAGCTTAAAATTTATATAAAAAAGAATATATAATATATTTTACAAGGCACATCTAATATAATATTATAATCATTAAAAAAAAAAAAACAAATGAATAATGAACTAAACAACTATACCATAAGTCTAACATAATACATTATAATATCAACCAGATCGGGCAGACGGCAATAAAGCCATGCCACATATTTGTTTTAAAATTTACTTTGTACTTGTATTAATCATGAATTCTAAATAAAACACACATCTATCTATCTATCTATCTTAGACTATTAGCACACATCTTTGGTCAAATTTATTTTGCAGTTTTTGGTCATTCAAAAATTACCAATTTTTTGTGTGACCCATGGTAGTCAAACGAAATGTTTCGATTGGGTGCATTTATTGATCAATATAAAAAATAACGACAATTTTGTACCATTTTGCAAACTGTGGGATATTGGAAAATTCAAAATTTACCTAAATTAATCCGTGGAATTACATCGAAGAAAATGTTTTTGATAAACTCTCGGTAATAGCTTCGATTAGAACAATCGGCGTGTTCAGGAGACAACTCTAGTTTGGAGATCTCATCTCTATCAAAAAATGTTGGAAAACGCACGCGCAGTTTCAATCATATTCTCGATTTTTTCTGATTGTAAAAGTTTTTTTTTTCTCAACAGTTTGGAACCTCTTGGCCGCACGCCGTTTCAATCAATTTCTCGAATTTCTCTGGTTCTAAAAGTTTTTTTTTTCTCAACAACTTGGAACCTCTTGGCCATAGTGTCAACAATAAATTAAATGGCAACTAGTAATTAGCAATCCACGATTTAGAAATGAGTTTATCTCTTTTCCCGGTGGAAACACAGTACATATTTCCCATTAAAAAATGTGGAAAAAAGGACGAAAAATATTGATTTACATATTTGAAAATTTTGGTTTACCTTTATAGTATAGTAACTAGGTGATTTCAGAATGCAAAGTGTGGTGGAGAAAATTTCTTTTTTGTTTCTTATGTTTTTTGGGGTGCTGAGCTCGAATCCGGAGCTTCCCACCAGAACAGGGTCAAAACCGCGAAAAAATCCAAAATTTTTTCCCGTTTGTGTTTATAACTCCGAAAGTGTACATTTCTCCGAAAACATGTCCAATGAAATATTAGAGAAAACATAATTGCGGGTCTAACGCGCCATTAATCATTAAAATGTGTTAAGCGGTATTGCTACAATTGATAGTCATGTTTTTGGGGTTTTTTGCAATTTTGAGCCTGTTTTGCAACGAAATTTTAGTGGTAAGTTACGGATTCAGGTTATGCACCCCAAAATACATAATGTACAAGAAAAATGCAACTGTTGCGACCAAAAATGAAAAACCGTTCAATCTCAAAATTTTATTCATAATATGAAACTATGTTAAAAATGGCAAATTAAAATTATCAATTGTAGTAGTGCCGCTCAACGGATTTATAGTATTTAGGTTTCTTTGGACGTGCAATTATATGCTATCTGAAATATTAATGGAGAGTTTTTCGCAGAAATAAATAGGTTCAGAGTTAGGGGCCAAATAACGGAAAAAGAGCAAAAATTTAAGGGTTTTTCGCGATTTTGACCCTGTTCCGCAACGAAATGTTGGTGGGAAGCTCCTGATTCGTGCTCAGCACCCCAAAAAACATAAGAAAAAAAAATTGTCTCCACCACATTTTGCAATCTGATGTACTAGGATGATCATCTGGATACTACACTATTAGGCAACTGTTAGATATTGTATCTTTCTACCAGATATTGGCAATAAATCGAGAACGGAGATATGAAACTATCGCTGTCGCTCTTTAAGTCACGATAAAAACGTTCCCGTGCTTCAATAATTTTGTTCAAGGTGGCAGTTTGATTTTTTACATGATCGAACGGACTCACAATAAATGACTTGAAACTAGTGGCGATCCTACATATGGGTTTGTGGGTTCCAACCCCCTCCGAAATTTAGTGATGATATTTGGATGAGAAATCAGGTTAAAATAAAACGCGCACCGCAACTTCAAAAGCACAATGTCCAATTTTCGAGCCCGACGTACAAGTATTCTGTAGCAACTTAAGTGACAGTAAGCAAGAGCAAGGGATATAACAATACATGGATGATAGCCAGATGTTTCTTCTATCACAAAAATTATCTGGTAATTACTTTCTGAATTTGATTATGAACCAAGGCTGATCATTGGACAAAGATTGATTGTAGGGACTCATAGGCTAGAAGTAGGACAACTGAAACTACTCCCCGGTGTTTCTCATTTTTTCCACTAGCTTGAGACTAAGATCCCCAGTTAATTTTGAATTTTTCTTTCCGCAATTTAAGATGAGAGAAGAGAAAGAACCTGATTAGTGACTAAATATTAAAAAAATAAAAAAGTTATGCATGGTTTACACTAGTTCGCTTTAAATGGACCACCCTGTAGAAGACCCAAGGATCGTCTAAATACTATGAAGCTTGGCAGCGCTTGTAATGCTTTTTTTACAACCGTATAGAGCGGTGAAGTTGCTTAGTAAACCAATATTACAGAAAAAATCTACAATAAATCGAAAACTTATTCTAATTTCGAGGATCACGAAACACGATTTTACCTACACATATAAGTTGCTAGTATGTAAATTTAGTAAAACCTTCGCTTTATCGGTCAAAAACAAACATTTTTTTTAGAAATAAAAGAGGACCATATTAATTAAGTTACAAACGAGAAGACGGAGAATATTTTTTGGAGGTTAAAAAATCGAATGGTCCCTATAACTCTCACGATAATTTCCCAGTGTTCTTTATACTCCAATCAATAGAGACGAAATAATAGGGGTTAGCCTGCAAAAATTGGGGACTCCTCAAATTTTTGATATATGTATTATAAAGACAGGTGGGGTAAGTTAAAATCCAAGTTTGCGTCACTTTCCCCCCTGTGCTCCCGCCGCTATCTTCAAAAAACCATCTAAAATCGGCCCTTTCATCAGTTTTTGGCCTGTAACTTCTTTACAGTCCATTTGAGCACGAAATGTGCCGAGACAATCTTGTAGAGGACAAAATTTCCTACAAATTTAATTTAAGATGTTGTACTCTATAATCAAAATTAACAGAGTTATAGCGCCACGAAAATGGAGAAAATATCAAAAATCATGCCAATTTCAAATTTACAAAAACGCATTGTATACCAATAACTCATAGCCTCCTGTGTATTTTAGTATAAAGTTCTCGAAGTATGTTTAGAAATTTGTTAGTAATGATTTTTGGAATTTTTAGCATATTCTTTGCGCTATAACTCTGCCAATTTTGATTGTAGAGTAAGACTTGTCAGATGAAATTTATAGGAAATTCTGTGCTCTACACTACAAGATTGTCTCGGCACATTTCGTGCTCAAATGGACTGGGAAGGAGTTATAGACCGCAAACTGATAAAATAGCCGATTTTAGATGGTTTTTTTCAAGATAGCGGCGTGAGCACAGGGGGGAAAGTGACGCAAACTTGGATTTTAACTTACCCCACCTGTCTTTATAACATATAAAAAATTTGAGAAGTCCCCAATTTTTGCAAGGTAAAATCTCCCCGTTGATTGGAGTATTAGTATAAACTCAGTGATTTGGATGCACTGAGCAGTTATAAAATATGAGCACCGCCAACCTTATTCCAAACCCCCTTTCGAAATTTTTTCTTGAGTACGCCCCTGCATGAAACACACAGAAAATTTGTAAAAAGAGCTAGCTGCTACTCTAATTTTCCCTAAGTTCTCCGTACATCACTTTTTTGATTCTTACTTTCTTTCCATTTTCCCGGCGGTCACTTTTCGTCTTCTTAAATAATTTTAAATAGCATTTTAAATAGCTCTGTGGCTCACTTGGTTAAGTATCACTCTACGATGCTAGTAATCTAGAGGTCCGGAGATCGAATCTCGGCGTGGTCCAAAATTTCCGTACATGTGCGGATAGGAAATATATAGTGCTTGCAATATTATACACTCCGAAATGATATGCAATGTAACGTTGACTCGAAATTGCCTATAAATTAACGCACCATGGCCCCACATGGGTCTATACGGCACTGAGAAGACGAAGATTTTAAATAGCAAAAGGCAAGATTACGCCTTCAAGCAAAATTAAACTGATTTACTACAGAAACATTTATTCAACTAAACCTTTGCAAATTCGGTAAAGAAATGAACCAATGTACAATAACCGAACTAAATACACATTGGAGCTAAGTTAGCTTTGTTCATTTTTTTCTGAAACGGTCATACTAGTGTGATAGGTAAATTTGCCTCGGTCAAACAACTGACTTGTAACCTGACTGACTACGTCATTGGCCAAACCGATTGATCATTTGTTTGTCCCATAGTGTAATAGGTGTTGAAAAATACTTTTGGTCATTGCAAAAGTTGGACAAATTTTGTGTGACCGACTGGACAAACTTTATTTGATAGTGTAATACCACCTTTACAACGACTGTAATGACGATTCTGTCAGAATTGCGTATCTTATCAATGGATTCTCTTCCTTATTGACGTGATATATGTAGATTCTAGGAAAGTTCAAAAACATTTTGGCCTAAATGCAGCTTCGAGTTTCATTAGCTGCCAAAATATTATAGAATGGCTATAAAACATGGAATACTATCTAATATCAATAACCATAATAATCAGTTTTTTGTTTTGCAATGTACCCTTATTATGTGCACACATACATATATGTATGTACGTATGTACACATTCATATAGTGGGAAGTTAGAGCAAAGCGAGAGGAAAGCTTGGAATGCTTTCACTGTTTCTCTTCCTTTTAGAATTATCTAATCTATGATAGTCAAACAATTGTGTATAGTATGAGTAAAACTTACAAATGATTGTCCCGAATGTGTTTTTTTCAAGTTTGATATAGAATTTGTTTTATTTTTCTATTAATAGATAGTAGCAACACCCAACCCGCGGTAAAAAAATAGTTTTTGATAATGGAAAAGAACCCTAGCGCATTTCTTTTTGGGTACAGAGCAGGTCAAGTCAAAATAACGATTTCGCAAACGAAATTAACTTTTTAACAAGACAAATTCACGATTTGACTATGACAAGTAATTTGCTGAATGATTAATTTGACTTGTTAAAGCGATAATTTCATTTGCGAAACGGTTAATTTTGTTTGATGTATAGTAATTTGTGTTAAGAAAAAGGTGAATTTGTCTTGAAAATGGTAAATACCACTTAACCAATTCAGTTTCCAGAGGTACTGAACAGGCCTGGGCTTAGGTGGGGCTGAAGGGGCTGCAGCCCTGGGCTTCGCTATTAGGGTCCCCGTTTAGGCGGGAAAAATTAAATTATTTAATAGTTTTTATTATTTGCAATGGTAAGAATTTTCCCTTGAAACCTTTTTCATGGAATATTGCCAAACCGTCTAAAGCATTTTGCAAAAACTGGAAGAATGTTTGCATACAGATCGACAATTTGGAATTCTATTCGTCTACTAATGAAACGCATGTTGTCTCACGATAATTTTTAAAATATTTACTTTTACAAAATGCAAAAAAAAATTAAAACAGTTTCTTAAGAGAGATATACCCAAATAGAACCACACCTTTAATAAGGATCAATGGCGGTTTCCGTATCAGGACTAATCTTTGTTAAAGATTAAGCGAATTGGCACAGCATACCATACGGTTCAAAATTTCAAGGTTTTCCTACGGTGAATGCTATTGAATTTCCTACTGTCAAAAAGAGATAGTTTTAATTATGACTGATTTTGATTTCTAAAAAAAAGACGGTTCTAAAAAGGGCAAGAAAGTCACAAATTTAACCTTAATTGGATACATAAAAAATAGACCGTTACAATGATGAATAACAAAAAACGACAATTTATTTATCTTAGTTTTTCTACAATAAGCTGACCAGACGTACAGCATTTTGCTATACAGTACAGCATTTTGACCTGTATCTCGTACAGCATTCTTCATGCAACACAATTAAACCTGATTCACTACATAATAAGTTAATTTTGATAGCTCCCGATCATTCTGAAATTTGGCATATTTACGGAGCTACTTGGCGCTCATATTACCCCCAAATTACATGGTCCTAACCTACACTCAGAAAAAAATGTCCCATAATCTCTCAATAGGACTCCTATTAACTAAATTTCAAACAGTTAATAGGACATACATACATTTTAAATTAACAGGATAATCTAATTAGATCACACAACTAAACAAAACCGGTACAGAACAGGCGCATTGTTTTATTGGACGTCCTATTGCATTAATAGGATAAGCCTTTTAAGTGAATTTCAAGCACATGTACGTATCACGCAAGATAATCGACAACATGCTCCGTAGCCGAGATCGTTCGGTTGCCTTCCCGTGACTCAGTAAGGTCAAATAGTACTAGTCAATCGAATGTTCAATACTCGGTCTAGTCAAATATCGTCATTCTTAAAAAAAAATCCACAGTGACGTAGCGTTAATGGTATAACAATATGGGACTAAACAAACGGATATTTATCGAGTGAAAGTAATGATTTCTAGCAATGTGAAATGGCTATTCCATTAAAATGATATCACATAAAAATAATAACATGATACCACATTAACTTAATATTTTGACCGTATTAATTTAATGATGCTGTATCCCATTAGTTTAATAATGGTCCTATTAGTCAAATAACCAGATTTTCCTATTGACTAAAATTAATAGGAGAAAATGACCAATTCCTATTATTTTTATGTGATTTGTTCTCTTAGTCTATCCGCGTTTGGAAGTTTTGGCTGCCCAAATTGCAATTTTGAGTTTTCTAATTGAAAATTGTCCATCACTCGCAAATTCGTGAGTGAAAATTTTGAAATTTAGAAAACTTGTGGAGGACTGGTTTTGGTGAAAATTTCAAGGCTTTAACTACCGCAAGGTTCAAAAGTTACAGCCGTTGAAAGATGCGATTCCACTTATACTGTTTAGCCCATGGACGATCGATATTAATCAGAGGGATAATAACACTGTTATATGTGCCAATCGTTCATTTTCTGTAACTCGGAAACTGACCGAAATTTCTGAAATTCGTCATACTTGTAGACCTACTTGGCCCACATTTCCTCAAAGTTTGAAGGTCTACCTATCCGCGTTCGGAAGATACAGCTGCCCCAATCACACTTTTGTGTTTTCTAATTGCAAATTGTCCATCACTTGGAAATTCTTCAGCGAAATTTTGAAATTTGGCAGACTTGAAGAGTATTGCACTGTCCATATTTGGGGAACATTTCAAGGCTCTAGATTCTAAAGTTACAGCCGAAGAAAGATGCGATTTTTATTTATTTTTCCTATTACAACAGAAAATCAGCCACTGCACTTCATTCGATTCCCCTATCAACCTCTAGATATAGGAAAATTCATACTGTGTTAAGAGCTCAGGACACCGGCATGTCATCCCTAATGTAGCCATGGAGAAATGGATTCTCTCCTCCAGAAATATCCAGAATAAGCCACCCTTCCCTTATGCAAAATGCAGTAGTTAGCTGCGTACGTAGATTTTGACGTTAAACTCCTTCCGTATGGAAACCTGAGTGTCAATATCAATCGTAAATAGTGAAATTGCCGTGTCATGGTAGTGTGGCTGAAGATTTGCTTGAAAACCAAATTCCGCAAGTATGTGTACAGCATTGGGCCTTCGGGAGCCTGGTCACTTTAGTATGGGTCCAATGCTGTACACATACTTGCACATACATACATACACGGTAGGTATACATGGTTTATTTATTTTAATATAAAACCTCAAACATTTCGAAACGTTTCGTGTCTTCTAAGCAGTGGCGTAACGTTTCCCAATTTTCATGTGTTAGGAATCGAAATTGTGGCCCCTCGCGTTGGATTTTTTTTTCACCAGGAAAAATTGACAAAACATAACCCACATTTAAACCAGTCCACATTATTGCACATTTTCTTATACCAGTATCCATGAAAAACTGGAAACAGTTGGATATCGGCACAAGTACCTACATTTTACAACAAATTTACTAAAGATAGAAATAGGAAATTTTGTAAAAAGAAAAAATCCCACATTTAGGGTCATTTGAGCCCAAAAAAGGGAAATCCCAAGTTTGGGAGTTGTGCCCTTGTCAAAGTAAGGCAGCGTTATGAGTACAAGCAACAAACATAATTTTCTACAAGTTTTTTTTTTTTTATTTTTTTGAGTAAAAATTAAAATTTGAATAACTATACGTGGAGAACCATTTAACCATTGCTTCTAAGCTACAATCGCTTGCGAAAATGTCAAAATTAACTTTGGTGCCAAAATTAAACCGATATTTAGAAACCTTAAATTAAATTGACAAAGCTGTACCCGAAAGGGGATCTTTTTGAAAACGTTAGAACAACGCATTATAATCAAAGTCGCATTTGATACCTCCATCACGGCTATCTTCGTTTAATGCTAATTTCCTGTCCTTTTTTGTAATTTTTTAAAGTTTTAACACATTTTTCCAAAACAAATGCAACACATTTTTTTTGCCACTAAAACACTTAGAACAGTTGCAAAATTTATATAACACCCTTTAAAAAAATTTTCAGGCGAGAAAATGGTGTTCGTTTTAATCACTAAACTTTTAAAGTCGTTTTCGGTAATTTACTTTCACTTTCCGCAGCAGATCACCTTCAATTCTTCTAAGCTTTTCGCGGGTTAATTTATAGTTGTTTCAACGTATCCGTAGTTTGTTTTCGTAAATGTGTAATTTCAGGAACCCAAAGATAATAAACGGAGACTTGGTTAAGTTGAAGGACCGATTGGTACGTCGAAAAATCTTGATATGACCCTGCCAGGAAGCTATCATCGATGAACTCGTGTTGAGGCTGTCACATTGTATACCTACGTACTACAGCCACCGAAATAAATATAAGTTCACACACAAATTCTACAATTTTCGCTTCTAATAATTCCTGGACCGTTATAAATTTCGAAAATTATTTTTATTATGTTGTTTACAAACTTCCATTTCGAAATACTGTTACTTTGGAGAAATCATTTCCGTCAGTCTCACACTCAATAGTGTCCGAATCGGGCGTTAAGTGTTGCGAAATATTTATACGTTCACGTCCGTTATTTTTCAATTTCTGGCACCGGCAGTATTTTTTTCGTGTTTTTTTTTTTTGAGGGAAACAGTCCGGTAACATGTAAACGAAACTCAACAAGGTGCAATAAAAGCGTATAAGGTTGCGGCCTTTCAAACCGCAAAATTGCAAAAAAAATGTACAGATCATCATGTGTCGTCAACAATTTCCTCCTGCTTTGTGAAAATTATGGAAAACAACGCAGATCTGGACGGCGACCAGCAGTTACTGCGAGAGAAAAAAGACTTAGTGTCCGAAAAGCCACTGAGGAAAAAAAATCGCTTCAGATATCCGGAGCGAAATGAATTTACCTGTAAGTCTGCGTCGTCTCTAGCCGATTCTACACTCCAACAAGGACCTCAAACTTATTAAAATGCAGAAGAAGAAAAAACACATTTGACCCAATATCATAAGGCGAAGCGTCTTCAATAGGGCCAACAGCATATGGATTTCGGCGAAAAGCGTTATTTTCAGTGACGAAAAGAAGTTTAATCTGGATGGCCCCGATGGGGTTCAATATTATTGGCACCATTTAGGCCGAGAAAAAGAAGTTGCCATGAGCCGAAACTTTGGTGGTGGATCTGTGATGATTTGGGGTGCATTTTCATTTGCAGGGAAATTACCTTTGGCCTGGCTCCAACCGAAAATGACCGCGAGTGATTATGTGGAGATATTAGAGACATCGCTCATTAACCATGCCGAGTCAATTATTCGACCGGAATTTATTTTCTAACGGGATAACGCCAGTATCGGGCGCAAACGACAACAGAATGGTTCCAAGAGAAAAACATTACAGTTTTAGATTGGCCAGCCCGTTGCCCCGACCTCGACCTCATTGAAAATTTATGGGGAATACTTCTTAGGAAGGTTTACGCCTATGGAAAACAATATCAGACCGTATCGGAACTCAAAGGAGCGATCCGCCAAGCTTGGGAAGAAATTGACCAAAATATCCTGGAAAACCTAGTAAATTTAGTCCCAAGACGAGTTTTCCAGGTAATTAGAAACAATGGAGGACCGACAGGATAATAATTTATATTAAATCGTTCAATTTTTTTTAAATTATAAGCTAAAACAACAATTAAACTAGCAATGTTTCGAAATGAATTTATAATTATTTGGCACTAAAATTTAAGAAGTTTTCCATTTTATTTGACTGAATGTAGAGTTTTTTAAATCTTATAAGCTTATAACCTATGAGAAATATTATTTCCCTAATAAATAATTTGTAGTCGATCGATCTAATATTTAATTTGTTTTTATTGATTTTTGAAGCTTATAATTATTTAGGTGGCTCTATGTTTTAATTTTACTGAAACCATACCTATGGTTTTTTTTTTAGTTAGTATAATACGAAACTCTTACTGGTAAGCGTGGTTATTACACGCTTGAACGCATTATATGTATGCATAAACATGATGTTCCATCGTTCACTGGTCCATCTTATAAACCAACACGCCTTTAACTAAAGAATGGATGCTAACTGCGTCGGCTAGCCTTCCTGGATGAACGTCGTTGGTACCAAATGGAAGTTCAAGTCGCTCTGTTGGAAAAGCTTTGGGGCAACTGCCGAAAATAACACCAAAAGTTCAGTGATGAAAACGGGAACCATTCCATGGCATTCCGTAACTGTCCTGATTGTTTAAGTTGCAAAAAAATGGAGAAGCATGACTTTTCGGTTTTCGATGACGTTTTACAAACCGTCAGATTTCCGTGTACTACTCTGGAGAAACTGAATTGAACAATCGAAAGCTGATTGACTTCACTGAATCAACAATTTGCTTACGGAACTCCGTTGTTGTTTGGTGAAATTGTGAATCAGTTTAGGAATTCTCTTCACAGGTTAAAATGGGAAAAAATATTGAATCAGTTCCTATATTACTCTAAAAGCAAATTACTAGGTATACGCTAAGCATTTGGGCAGCGTTGTATACCAGAGTAGAGAAAATTTCCACTAACTAACAATTTCTTGATTTTTTCATTATTTAGTAAGAATTTAATGCTGGCTTTTGTAACCATATCAATACAGCGGAGTCCGAATAATCCGGATTATTGAATTATTCGGATTTTCGAAATCTACTTATAAGACTCCGGAAGACGGTAGTAATGCTAAAATCGCTCAAAATTCAATTGATTTAAACCAAAATAATTAATTTTATGGTCGAAACCGATGTTTCTTCAAATCTAGAGCGCACTACGATAAAAAAAAACCTTCAAAACATTCTCAGATTTTTAGAAATCAAAGAAAATTTGGGCCTTAATCCAAATTATCGAATATCCGAATTTTCGGGGTCCGGATTATCGGGGTTCTACTATACATCAATACCTATATTGACACACGCATAATATTTATTCATAATTATTACAAAAATAAAATTAATAAATTATTAAATTTACAAGCTTTCCAGTACAATCTTGACTCGATAATCTGGATCAATTGTTGTAAGGCGTAATCCGGACCAACGTAACATCCGGATTAGCGCAATAATTTTTTCCTGAGTAAAAATAGTCCAAATAAACAAAAAAGTTGAGCAAATGCCAGTAAATGTATTTTTTCTTAGAAATTAGTCAGCACCATATCGTTTGCCAAACCGTCCCGTAAGTAAGTACGAGACGAAATCTATCATTATCAACTAAAAATCTCAAATAAACGGATTATAGAGTCAAAATTGATTACGAAATCCGGACTACAGAATACACAGTTGAAACATTTACTGGTTCGGATTAGCGTGATATCCGGATTACCGAATCAAGACTGTATTATTATTCAAAATGGAATATTTGTTTCAAATTCATATTTGAGGTTTTTTGTGGTTTTGACCCGATTCCGTAACAAAATTTTGGTATGAAGCTCCGGATTTGTGCTTAGTACCAATTTTATAAATGAATGCTCGGAAAACTTGATATTTTGCAAGGAAATTCATCAAGTTAAGGCTCACCTGAGGCAGGTTAGGGACAAAAGAAATTCTTAGCCGTAGAACGGCTTTGAAAGCAATAAAATCGCAGAGTCGAAAAATTTATTTATACAAAAAATGCAGCATTCAAAACGATAGTTTGACTAATCTGGCGCTAGCATCTTTTTCCCCTTTTTAATTCCATTAAATGTAGTAGCATCGTCTTGTCGAAAAGGACTAATAAAAGCTCACACTATTTCAGTAAAATTTTTCTAGTCATTTTTACAGTGGCGAAAAATAACTTGTTTATCAAAAAATAATGATCCAGGGTCATGCAACATTAACTTCAGTAGTAGTGCTATGCAAATATGAAAGGCAGATTACACATAGTAAACTTTGATAATGCCAATGGCGAATCTTTAGGTTGGGATTTAAACGATTTTTTTCCTAATGGACAGAAAAAGGATCTTAGTATAAAACTAAAAAAGGAACATGTTGTATCCGTAAAAGAAAACTTACTTTGCATCAATTATTATAACACTAACATTAACTTAACATTTAACATAAATTTTTTTAATTACGAGTAAATTGCAAAAAAATGTTTAGTCACATTCACTACGCTCGATAGTTAAATTGTAAACACTCTTCTCGCTTGGGTGCATTTTTATTTTTACAATAACAACCATCAAATGGATCATTTTTTCTGTTATTTTCAAAACAGATTTGCTGGTGCATGTTATCCGGATAACAGCATTTTTTTAGGGCTTTTTTCGTTGAAAAGTGATTCCAATATTTTTTCTCTATTTGTTAAAAACACTTAAAAAAAACTCTCGACCGCGACTGAACGACCGAAATTAATACAACGCACGAATTTATTGCCGAAAGGACGAAATATGTACATGCACTTTCAATAGATTAGATTGAATATGAATTCAGGCACAACACAACTCTGGAGAACAATATGCACCATGCACCCTCTAAAACTGCACTGAGAGATCTTTAATTTACATAGACTAGATCTTATTATCAGAACAATAAGTTTAAAGGGATTTCTTATTTTCTAGCGAAAGAATTAGGAATAAATACAAAAAGGATTTTTTTCTAGACTAAAATTGACCGAACCCCCGAAAACCGAATTAAGTGAAATGAAAGAAAACCACGTAACCGATAGAAAAGATCAAATTGAACTAACTATCAAACATCTATAAAACTGCGAGATTGGAACACCCGAAAAAAATCGCACACACTTCTTCGCATATACATACAGTGCTCTAGTGTGCGGACGCGGCTCATTATTATTATCAGAAAAACGCATAGAAAAATGCTACTAAAGCCTCTATACTCTATATACACGTCGACTGTTCGCCGACGAAACGAAACCTACAAAAAAGACCAAAATAAAAAACACAACCAACAATCTAATAAACCAAACAAAATAAACAATTTTTTTTCGGTTGTGTTGTTGTTGGTGCTTCGTGCATGCGGAGGACGAATTATTGCAAAAATGTCTAAATAGCACAAGTCTCCTGGTGCTGCGCTGCTGCCTCCATAAGTGTCGTGCGCCCCTCACGAAAAGTCTAGAGAGTAGTCAAAGTAGTGGTATGCGCTCTGATAGAGTGTAGTTGTAAAGAGAAAAGCTCCAGTTCCGTCACGTCGCATATTTCACATACATTGCCATCGTTGCAAAAAAGTGAATAGAAATTGTCAAAAATAAAAAACGTACGGAAAAAACGCATCTGTATCTATCGCCGAACCTGTCCCCTACCCCGCTTTTGTGCCCCACCATCGTACCAATCTCGAGTTCAAACTACAGCGTTCAACCAAAAACTTCATCCAGAGTGCAGAGAGCACGTTGTTGAGTGCATATAAAGCGAAAGTGCGGTTCGTCGGTAGCACACACAAGAGAGATAAGGAGAAGAAGAAGAGGGGAAATATCGAAAATGGCGATCAGGGACTACCAGTCTAAACTGATCGCGCAGAAATTTGTTTTTTTTTTCATATTCAAAAAAAAAAGAAAAACATTCTTCTCACACATATTCCCGAAGCAATGAACAGAATACGCCACTTTCACTTTGTTGATCGTCCTCAAACCCCTACAATCCTCTCAAGAGTAGACATTCTCTAAAAGATTCTTAGTATTAGCCTGGCTATTAATTTTGACCCAAGACGATGACAACGTTGATTTTGTAAAGTCTGCCACCTCTGAGAAAAAAAAAACATTTGAAAATTCGTACGAATTTATGTGGTCTATTAGTTTCTTCGGCGTGGTTGATGTTTTTTTAGACCGAACAGAGCAGAATAGTTTGGCGATATTGAGTTGGAGAAAAAAGCTTTTCCAGCATAAAGCGGAAGTTAATTGACAGGTTAGGGTTTGCCGTAAAAAAGCGTACAGCCTAAGACGAATTGGAACTGATTTTTCGAGGTGTTTCTGAAATTTTAATGCAACAAGAACAGCCTAACATGTTCGAGTAGGTAACGCTGTATACGCTTGCCTAATCTTGCCCAAAACAGAAGTTTACCCTTAAGGCATAGTTATCCAACTTTATAGAAACTTAATTTTATCACGTTTTTCATAAATCTAATATGACTGCATAACCTTCTTTGTTGCACATTACAAAAATGTACAAAAACACGACTAAATTCTGTTTATTCACTTTTTTCAATTCCATTTCTCTTTTTTGTGATTTACTCTAATTATATGAGGGGAAGAAGTTAAGCGGCTGAAGCTCCCCGATACTGACCCTGCCGAAATAAAAAGACTCCAACTGTATGCATATAAGTATAGTTCGCGCTGATAATAGTGGTTGTTCGCGAAAAAAAAGAAAAGATATTTTTTTAGCAATATAGCTTTCGGGGGTACACGAAGAAATTTGTATTTGTTGCTGCGGTGGTGTCATATCAGCTTTGGCCTACTAGTAGAGAGAAGACGACTGAACTGACTATATGCTCTACACTCTTGTTTCCACGAAACAAATTATTTTTTTTCGGCTGGCCTATGCACCACTATGCCGGGCCAGGGAGAAAGGGGTTGTCCCATTTGGTGATAATAATGTTTGCAAAAATATATTTTTCTATCTTGGCATTTTTTTGCTAATTTATTTATTTGGAATAGAATAGAGCGCATGCCAAATTGTAGCTCTGCACTAAAAGAGTGAGCCTGACGATGAAGATGGTGCGTATGCGTTGGGTTTGGCTGATGGTGGTGTGATTATAGAGTTAAACAGATTTTCGGAAAGTTTTTGGATAGTGTCATGACATGATCTTTTTAAAAATAGAGAGGTGTACAATGTACATGCTATGCTGGCTGACTGTGTGGCCACTTTGCTCATAAACAGGCTCCGGAAATTTGACGTAGATTAAATAAATGAGCAAAATTTTCAAGGAAAAAAGTTATTTTACCTCTGGTAATCCTGGTATTTTTACCTCTGCCAAAACGCGAAATAGGGCGAAAAGGAAACTGTTACGCGTTTAATTTTGATTTTCGATTTGTTTCCTAAAATTGCTATTAGCACCATTAAACTTGCATTTATTACAAAAATGTGAAAGATTGTGAACAACGCCGTCCAAGAAAATTGAGCACCCCTGGAAGTTACCCAAACTGCTTATTAAAACTTTGCCCACAATTGTGCACCCAAATACAATACACACACTATAGAAATAGTCTTACTATAGTATATACAGTATTGAATTCATATATTGGCATTTTGACGCCTCTACCAAGCTGTACAAGTTAGTATATTGCTGAAGGGACCTAGGTTAAGACATTTATAGCCCTTTGGAGTTTACATCCAAATCAAGTTGTGCAAAAAACATGCAATTGATATGATGTATTTCATGTCGGAAGTTAAAGCTCCGTAAGAATTTTCCACCAATTTTTTCCAATTCACTCTATGCACTTTGATAAGTTTGTGCTTTCCAATTCGTGGATCCTGAGCATTCTTCATTTTTTAATGGAATAAATAGGTATAAAAAAGCGATAGAATAATTCTTTTAATTGGGGCGTCGGTTTGAAGGGGAATGTGCTTCTTCATTATTCCACAATTGGGATAACGTTTCAGCTGTTTAGCCTGCAAAGTCGTTTCGGATTCTTAAAGCATCAGTGTTCAAGTATTTTTCTTTACACCACAGAAGTTTTTGCAGCTTTGTTCGAGCATGCAGATTGGAACGCGAAATTAAGTTGTTTGGTAATCTCCAACAGTAGCTTTTAGTACCTATAGTATAGACGACGATCTAAAAGTAGCAAGTTGTTTTTCAGTGACAAGACAAACAACTTTAATGCAAAAACTAGGGGGCTTCGCCCCCTGCTCGCTTCGCTCGTCAACCCCCGGGGCCGATGCTAATTTCGGGCGTGGCCGAAATTTGGATACCCTTCGCTTGGGCTAAAAGTTTTTTCGGGCGTACCTATGACTTGTATTTAATCCCCCTCCTCATTCTTTTTCTTCCGTCTTGATAAACGTTTTGGGCTTGGTTGAAATAAGTGGGCAAATAAAAATATTTACTCGGAAATTTTATTGGGGTTGCGGGAGCATGACCCCACAGTACGATTCCATTCGTTTTTAACTTTTTTGTTGCTTTGGTAAAGACACATTAATTCAAGGTTTTGTGAAATTGGTGCAACAAATGTTTCTTAGAAGAACCAAAATGGGGGTTGGGTTTGTATGGCCACCCCATGACCCCATGGTCAGATTTGATCAATTCTTAGATAGGTTTTGTGTCATCAAGAGAAACACGTTTGTGTGCAATTTTGTGGAAATTGGTGCACAAATAAAAAAGTTTTTCTTAGAAGAACCTAATTTGGGGGGTTGGATTTGTATGGCAGCCCCATGACCCCATGCTCCGATTTTATCCATTCTTACATATGTTTTGTGTCAACAATAGAAATACATTTGTGTGAAATTTGGTTGAAATTGGTGAACAAATAAAAAAGTTTTTCTTAGAAGAACCTAATTTGGGGGGTTAACTTTGTATGGCAGCCCCACGACCCCATGGTCCGATTTGATCCGTTCTTGCATATATATTGGGTTATCTATAGAAACACATTTGTGTGAAATTTGGTTGAAATTGGTACACAAATAAAAAAGTTTTTCTTGGAACAACTCAAATTGGGGAGCTAGGTTTGTATGGCAGCCCCATGACCCAGTGATCCAATTTGGGTGAATCAAACATACAAACAGCCTGCAACAATAAGAAGCACGTGTGCAAAATTTCAGCTCCGTAGCTTTTATAGAGGCCGAGAAAAACGCGCTGATACAGACGGACAGACAGACAGACAGACAGACGGACATCGCCCAATCGATTCATCTCGTCATGCTGATCATATATGTATACTTTTTATATGGTCGGAGATGCTTCCTTCAATGCGTTACAAACTTCATGACAAAGTTAATATACCCTTTCACTCTATGAGCGAAGGGTATAAAAATATATCAAATTCTAGCGTTGCAATATAAAAAAAACATTCCAAGTTCCTTTTGCAGCATTATATCAGCCAATGCTGATATTTATCTATCCTTAACTAAATCTGTTATAAATCAGGTAAAAGCGGCTTTTTATTCACGTTATAATGATTGCTGAAGCGATTTAATCGACAACGACTGAGAGGCCCAGCTTCGCAAACACGCGGGAAACTTTCTCAATAGCTCCGCCTAGCTTCTGAATTATCAGAGGAAAGTACCGCATAAAAAAGTTTTGACTCGACCATATGATCAACGCAGGAAGATTTTGTAATGTCTGTCGTGAAATTTTAGCGGCTAGGACCTGTTACAGTCGTAGCTTTGCTTCAACGTTCATAATACGGGCATGGCTTCGGTTTCATTAGAACTCGCTTTTTGAAGATTATTTTATTAGTTTCGTTATGACCTGATCCCTGATTAAGGAACATATATTGATATCCCCCTTAAAGCAATTGCTATTAAATTACTCTACCGTTGTATCAGGGTGTCCTATAATAGGCTATAATCCCAGTCTCAGGGCAACTCTAATAGATTTTTTCTCAATAATCCCTCCCGGTACATTTTCCAGTGTTTCTGTTGTGTCGAACTGACAAAAGGAACGAAGATTTCTTGAAGTCAACAAGCTTCAGTGTAAGCTGTTGAAGGTGCTAATTGATAAATGGGTAAACGAAAAAGTACAAACAAAAAATCAGACAGAGTGCTTGGTTTCGAACTTAGGTACGTTGTCCTCGACGCGGCCGCAGCGACTCTACCGACTCCAGCGGCTCTAGAGCAAGTTCCCTACCCCAAGCAGCCGTCGCCCGAAGCCTACAAACACGCAAGTACACTACGTTCACCATTCGTGCATGCATTATGTACAACACGAGCCACGCTACTGCTTTCTATATAAATGCTATTCGTATATCGGCCGAACGAATACGACCGTTGTGCGAAACAACTACCCTACCCAAGCAGCCGTCGCCCGAACCCTACAAACAAGCGAGTGCACCACGTCCACCACTCATGCTGGCATTATACACAACAAGAGCCGCGCGGTTCATTTGACGATAATTTTCATTGTGGAGCTTTGTCAAGGGATTATCAACTAAAAACGAGTTTTTATATGCAATGGGCCAGCCGCAGTCGCTAGAGCCGAGGAAAACGTACCTTAAGCAATTGAATATTACATACCTTTTTTGTTAATTTGTCTTCAAAAAATTGTTCCCAGGTGTGGAAATCTTGACTTATCGCGGCATTCTTACCCCAACTGCAGTGCATGTATGTAGTATTTTTGGCATGGTAACTTACGCGGAACTTTTCCTGTTGCAGGAGATGAGCCCCCGACGGGAGAAATATCGAGTTATTCAATTTCGAAAATGTCACATTGGAATGTTTTGCATTGAGACCTCTAAGCGTCTATAGCTCAGTATGTAGGTTGAGTGCTGACCTTTGTGACTGACGGTCTAAGGTTCGAGTCCCGATTGGGACGAAACATTTTTTCCTCAATTTCATAAATTTTTGATATTTTTTTCCCAAATCTTTGTGGTTTCGTACAGATAGACCTGCCTGTTGTCTATCTGTGCACAAGACGACCACTTGAATTTTAGCGGGAGAATTCGAGTTCGATAAACAATAATGTCATTTTTTCTAGCAATATTTTTGTGAATGAGAATTTAAATTGGCGGGAAATATTTATTTTTGTAATAAACTTGAAGTACATACCCTCGAGCCCCTACGAAAGTTCCTGGCTACGATTATGATGTTCAATAAATTATGGGTTTGCCTCCCCCTGAACGAAATCCTGGCTACGCCCATGACTCCCTGAGCTCAAAGTTTACCCTATTTTTTTTTTACAAATTATAAAGTGGTTGGAGGTCGGAAGGAAAGTGTTCGGAACTTTTGTCTCTAATCGTCGGCACAAAAAAACGAAGCTCCGCTTGTGTCAAACAATCTACAGACTGTGTTTTCGAACTTTAGGTGCTAATCGAGATTGATGATGGACCTGGTACAAATGTTAGTTTAGAAAACTAAACGAGAATCAATGAGAGAGAGCATGGACTCTTATGGTACAAAATACATACAACGAATTAATGATCACCCAAGAAAGTGATGAATTTCAGACAAGTGCACGGACAAGTAACTCAGGAAGACTGCGGAATTTCCTACTGGGGAGGGGAATCTACAACCTTTTTTTCGACGTAAAAGCTAGTTGAACAGTGTAAAGAAAAACTGCGCCTATGAAGCCGACGGCAGTGGTTCCCCACTCAGAAACGTTTGCGGATCACTCTTAGCCTGAAAATGGATCTCGACGGACCACCTTTCAATAATAATGAAACGAAATAAGGTATCGGTTATTTTTCTTGAGGTATCTCCCATCACAAATTGTCCCTACTTAAAAATGGAAAACCCCTCATCATATAAAAATCTTTCGCATAACACATACATACGTTGATATTAGTGCTTTAGTCTGTAGAAGATGATTTATTGAAAATTAGGTTCGGCTTCCATCTCTTCGAAAGCGCAATCAACAAACTCCCGACGCAACCGATTGTCATTGTGCTTGAATTTTTATACAAACACTATCTTGTAGGAAGCATGATTTAAGATTTTCCATATTAGCCAGGTTGCCGGAAGGCAGCAAAAACTGTTCGCTTCAACACTTGCCTCACCAGTAGAGATTTTTCTCGTACAGTAATAGGTGTCTTACGGTCTCGATGAGCTTCGAATATAAGTTATCCAGTAAGCGGTTAGCGCCACCTTTTGAAATTTTGCACTTGAGTTCAACTTTTGTTAATAAGTTTGAATAATTTCAGAATTCGCCTATAAGCAAGGGATATAAGCAAACTCATCACCTTCCCATACTCACGAACCTTACAGAAAAGTAATACTGCATAATCTATGACATGATGATGAGAGCGCGTGTTTGGCATATGACTATATAAATTTAGTCACAAGAAAATATCTAACGTTTTTGTAAGAAGCCTCCAGAGTCTCCCCGCGGACTACCTACGAGTCTCTCACGAAGCACCCCCGGTCCACGGACCACCTGTTGGGAAACAGTGATCTATGGGGATAGGGTCATCTGGACGCTTCGGGCAGTGAGGAAGCGAATTGGCTTGCTGCTCCCGACTGGAGCCTCTTTGTGTTCCGCTAGTGGTAGCTTTAATCGTCTGCGGTATGGAGAAGGCTATACGAAACACATAGGACGAAGTTTTTGTGCATATCGTGAAGGTAGGTCACCTTTCCATGAAAAATCTGCAGATTGGCATAACCGATATTTGGATCCACGCTAACTTTTACAATTTCTTCTAATTCTTACTGTCGAGTGCAGCTATTAAGCATTCGGCGATACATTCCATAGCCTAAATTAATTAATTGATTGAATCTTAAAAATAGAATTTAACGAGTATCACGTCTTCGTCGTGGAGCTTAAGCTCTCGAGACCATTTAACCCACTAGGGGACGTTATTAATTGATGTTAGCATTAGCCTTGGACCTATTCTGATCACATCCGTCGATTCAGTCGGTCACATAAACTCTGAAGAGACTTGCGTTACGTTAAATAATTGAATAAACTCTATTATTGCGAGAAGTTTCCCATTGACCACAAGATCTGATATTCTGTAAAAAAAACTTACTTACCATAGGTCCGCGGTGTACAAAAGTTTAAGAACAACTGATGTAAACCAATCCGAATGACTCTTACATCGAAAAACTGTTTCGTAGGCTTCGTGGTAGCATAAATTAGGAAAATATTTTCATACCGCCAAATTTCAAATTTGTGAATCAATGTGCAACGTCATTTAGGTATACGTATTAGGGATGTCGAAAACCGGGCCATAACCCGGTTTTCGGTTTTTTGCAAAGCCGGTTAGACCGTCAGGTTTTAACCGGGCTCAAAGTACCGGTTTTCCGGTTAACCGAGTCTTTTCACTGATTTGCTTAGAATTGTAGTAAAAACACACTCATAATGCTGGTGTTATCGTATGCAAAATCAAATCAAAATGCATGTACAGGGTACGCCAGAGAAAGTGACTTATTTGAAAAAAAACTTCCGATAGGTGAGTTGGGCGGGTAGATGAGTGAGACGGGGCGCATCTGGAGGGGGAAAGCCCCAAGTTTGATTTCCATTCTAGTCAGTTGCCATCATGCTCTGGTCAGGGATCAGCGGGCCTTCGCCTTCGAGAGTTTCTTTTCTAACGGTCGCTCACAATTTTTTCACACATTTTTATTTAAAATGAACGTTAGGGACGTGTGGTTTCAGCCACAGATGGAGCCACAGCACACACAGCACGAGCCTGAATAAATTTGTTGCGACAACACTTCCTCCACCGCCTCAGCTCTCTCAGAAGCGATTTCCCATGGGCGGCACGCTCTCCAGATTTACTCCATGCTATTTTTTATAATGGGGTTACTAAAATCCCTGGCTTATGTCGATCGACCACGGACCATAGCTCACCTAAAAAACAAAATTCACGACGCCATTGCTAAAATACGGATTGATATGCTGCAAAGAGTGGAGACGACTTTCAAAAATCGACTTAATCAGTGTATCCACAAAGGGGGTCGCCATTTAACCGATGTCATTTTCATGACTGTATGAAAAAAAACTTGGAATATTGTATTCTCAAATAGAAAGGATTAAAACAATAACTATGAAGTACCTATTTATATTTATTTATGAAGTACCTACTTTTGTTTTTATTGACCCTTCAAATAAGTAAGTTTCTCTGGCGCACCCTATAGCCATAAGGAAAGTGTTCGAAAATATGTTTAAGGGCTGAAATTTAAAAACACAATTTTTCATAGGGGACAAGTAATAGAATAGCTGACAGAAAAATCAAGAAAATATAAATAAATAACAGGCGCGACAATCCAGTATTGGACTAAGGCCGCAGGATGTGTTAGTGACATCCTATTTCCAAGATCTTATCTGCTTTTTGTTGAGGTAATGAGATCAGCATCACGCTCAGCAGTGTTATTTATCCCCATAAATGGGTACTCGTTTAACATCTGAGTGAGATCATAGTCCGTCACAAGCTCGTGAGTTCGAAAAACACCATGATCCACGGTGAGATTCGAACTCATGACCCTGTGCACCGAAGGTGCGCGCACTAACCGCTAGACCAGCCAGACTACTATGAAAATATGAATGTATGAATTTTGAAAGAACTTTTTTCCGGTTTTAACCGGATGGACAAACAACCGTCCGGGTTAAAACCGGGAGGAGGAAAAAACCGAAAAACAACCGGTTAACCGTTCTGAAAGAACCGGTTAACCGTTCTGAAAGAACCGGTTTTCGGACTAACCGTCCGGTTTTTGACATCCCTAATACGTATACGTCAGCCAGGTTTTGAAATTCGAAATATACATCAAAAATTTCTATTGGCTGTCCTAATTTTGAGTACAACGAACATAAGACAAACAATCTAAATGAAGCGCAGGAAATGCCGTTGAACTTTTAATCAAAAACCTATTTATTACAAACTGACAAAATTTATATACGCAAATCTAATTAGTTCTGCTTTTCAAAAAATTAGGCAAAGAAAACAACTTTCATCCATACGATTTGTAAACACGTCTTATTTCTATGCAGTGTGTAAAACAAACAACGATTTTGAAGAGACAATAAATATAAATTCTATTGTTTCTGCATTGAATGCATGCAGAGTCAATGATCTCGCACAGCCTCAATTGGTTAACGTGCCAATAAATTTAGGTCTACATAAAAAAGGAAAATGAAATAAATGTGCAAGTGTCAAGATTTCTTTTTCGTTTTTATTATTAATTTATAAAAAAGTTTTGTCTAAAGATGCCTGTTATCATCGCAACATTATTGATATTTTCTTGCACTTTGACGTCTATTGGAAATATTATTGTAATCTATAGTCGCATATTTTTTGCAGAAAGAAAAGTTTATGTGACGACTTTCTTTGCATAGAATAAATATAAATCGAGAGCTACAAAATATAAAATATCCTTTTAAAGTACCTTTTGATAAATATTTCACAGAACTTTATACTTTTTCAGATAATACAGAAACCCTTTTTGTGAATTATATAGGACTACTAGTCCGTTTAGTAATCTATATACAGGGTGTCCGGAAACTGCCGCTTAAACGCACCGGATTGTGATTTCTCATGAGATTTCCAGCAAAAAACTTGTACTAACATACCCCCTCAGCTTAACCCTTTAGCTGCCACATGCATTTAAAGATTTTTGAAAAAATCATTTTCTTGCACGACTTAAAGCCTAATATCTCCAAAGCTAAACCAGCTAGAATAGTGAAATAAAATGATTATTACAGCCAACAAATTTACCTATAAAATAAAACTAACCACAGTAAAATCGGATAAGAGGTTTGGTTTTTACAGAGCTTCAAAGTCAAATTTGCGTGATTTGACCCAAAAACAGTCTCTTTTTTCATCTCAATTTTCTCCAACTTCTGCCAAAATGAGGTGCTTGTACGATTCTTTTAAAAATTCGCGCATAGTCTTACAATCATATCTTTTTTACATCATTTTAATCTAGCTCCATTACTTCTAACAGTTTTTATACGTTAAGTGTAGAAAACTAGGGTTAATTTTAGCTCGAATTCAATACAATTCAATTCACACTGCCCCTAAAGATCTGCAATATTGGTAAAATATATTCAAAGTATGTCGAAATCGAGCCGAAAGAATCGTACAAGCACCTCATTTTGGCAGAAGTTGGAGAAAATTGAGATGAAAAAATAGACTGTTTTTGGGTCAAATCACGCAAATTTGACTTTGAAGCTCTGTAAAAACCAAACCTCTTATCCGATTTTAGTGTGGTTAGTTTTATTTTATAGGTAAATTTGTTGGCTGTAATAATCATTTTGTTTTGCTTCTCTAGCTGGTCTAGCTTTGGAGATATTAGGCTTTAAGTCATGCAGGAAGATGATTTTTTTTAAAAATCTTTAAATGCCTGTGGCAGCTAAAGGGTTAAGCTGAGGGGGTATGTTCAGTACAACTTTTTTGCTGGAAATTAACTGAGGAATCATAATCCGGTGCGTTTATGCGGCAGTTTCCGGACACCCTGTATATAAAAATGGAGCGAAAAAAATGTATAGTAATTCATCAATTGAGAACGGCTGGACCGATTTGGTTGAAATTTTTTTTCAGTTGTTTGCGATTACCAGGAGAAGGTTTTTACGGAAGAAAATTTTGGAAAAACTCTCCGGAAAAGACGGAAAATTGGAAAATCGAAAAAAATCATCAAATGAGAACTGGGCTGGGCCGATTTAGTTCAAATTTTTTTTCAGGTGTTTCCAATTGCCAGGAGAAGGTTTTTACGAAAGAAAATGTTGGGGAAACTCTCCGGAAAAGTGGGAAAATTGGAAAAATCTAAAAAAATCATCAATAGAGAACGGCTGGGCCGCTTTAGTTCAAAATTTTTTTTCAGTTGTTTGCAATTGCCAGGAGAAGGTTTTTACGAGAGAAAATTTTGGAAAATCCCACCGGAAATGTCGGGAAATTGGAAAAATCGAAGTAATTCATCAGTTGAGAACGGCTGGACCGATTTGGTTCAATTTTTTTTCAGTTGTTTGCACCAGGAGAAGGTTTTAACGAAAGAACATTTTGGAAAAACCCTCCGGAAAAGTCGGAAAATTGGAAAACTTAAAAATAATTTTTTTTGCTTGCAATTTTTCCACAATAGCTTTTCCAATGAAGAAATATAAAATTCTTAGTAGAAAACTCGGAAAATTCAGGAAGAAAGTTTTGCATTTTATCGAATGATTTGATGATTTTAGACGATGCAAAGGTGGAAAATTCGTTATGAAGCTTTTGGTAATTTAGAATAATTGTGGAATTCATTGTGATAAAAGACGTTTTGCGTTCAATTTTGGGTGAAGAAGCTAACGAGATAAATAATTGCTGTGCTGTGAATAACTATCAAGCACGCGCAAAATTATGAGGACAGTGCATTTACTCACACTTTTACCTTCATCTTCTTCTGTTCATATTGGCGTATCCAGACCGCATTGTGGAACAAATACATGGACGAGATGGCTGAAGACATTTAGCATAGAGTTCGCATAACAACTTCGAATTTCGATCTTCAAATTAACCCTCATCCAGCGGCAGATTTTTACAACGCTTGCCGGCGGCAAAGGTACACCTGTACCTTAGTACATTTTGTATGAAAATCTTCACTATTTGTATGAATTTTGACCGTAAAACCGTTATATTATGTTGACTAGTCACAAATTAGTAACTGTTTTTGTCGAAGTGAATGTTTTAGGAAGTTGGGTTTACGTGGATTTAATTTTTGGAGTGGGTAAATTTAGGAAATAGGCAAAATTTTAAAAGAAAATTGAAAAAATGGGTTGCTTGGAATTTTAATTTGACGAAATCTAAAATTTATTTACAAATGAAAAGTAGAAAACGGTTCAAATTAAGTCATTAATGATTTTAGAAGAATTTGGTATGTTTGATTTGCGAATTGTGGAGTCTTAGGTTAAAATTTACCCCCCTGCTCCCAATATATTATTCTGTTACTAGAACCCGTTATCGCTAACGAAAAAAACGTCAATAATTATCACATTCTCGTTATTTTCCATAAAACAACAATATTTGAAGCAATAAATATATTGGAGAAATGAGTAAATGTGTTATTATACGAAAAAAAGGTCCTGTCAAGCAACAAGCAAGTAGAATCGGCTAGTATAATTTTCAGTCTCTAAGCTTTGTAAATCTAAACTCAGGCCAATTCCTATAGTAGAAAAATATCTAAAATTTTAATTGTGATCGTTGTTTGTTAATTGTAATATATTTGCTCGTATATGTAATTAAATCCAAGGATCGATTGAAAAATTAAAACAAGAAACCGAAAAAATGTGGCATATTCTATAGCAGTTATCGGTATGGTACCGACGTACAATTCAACCAAGTACAGTACCACCCAAACATCCATTTAGAAATTTGGTTGGAGGCTTCTGCTGGTTTTCAGCTGAAACTTCAAAAGGAGCTCGGGTGGAGGTCCCCAATTACACAAATATAATAAATATTAGGTGATGGAATACAAATTATGGGAATTTGTGGTAAAGAAAATCAACCGCTAAAATCCAAAATTTTAGCATTTGTTACAAACCTAATTTTCACTAGATGTTATGGGGGAAAGAAGGCGTAATACATTGTATTGGTTGCCCCAAGCCATTACTTCAAAAAGTTTGGTACGCCAGTAAAAGTCTTCAGATTGATGTCAAATAACCAAAAACCGCTGTATGAGTTAGCCTAGTCCTTATAGATCGATATCTCCAAAGACCTTTATCATTACAAATAAAATTCGTGAATCAAATACTTCTGTACATCACTCGATTCTCAACTTATTGATGCTATAATAAATCTCTCTAAGCATGAGCATTCACCAAAAATATTTTATTTTCGTTTTTTGTAAATTTTCTTTCATACAAAATATATGAAGGTACAAATGTACCTTTGCCGCCGTTAAAGGGTGTAAGATTAATTTTGCTCCCTAACTTGGGAATGGGTGGTCACACATTTCTGAAATTTTGAATACATATTTTAAACTAAAATCGTAGAGATGTCAGAAAATTTCAGCCCTATCGGACCCATAGCAAAAAAGTTACGGTGTTTTAAAAACGAAAAAGGTACACCTGTACCTATCCCGCTGGATGAGGGTTAACGACGAGATGCGCAACGAAGCGTTAGTTCTTATCAAAGACATGACCGTGCTCATGTGTGGCAGTCTGCTGTCGAAATTGGGAATGCCAGCGCCAAATCGTTTGATGGACGATGCAATTAATCGCGACTTGCAGCGGGAGCAAGATTATGATCGAGAAGAGCTGGCCGAATGAGTTCGAATAAATGTGCCGCTTTTGAATGCCGAGCAGAAGAACGTATACGATTCGCTTATGAAGGTTGTTGACGATGGAACAGGAGGCATTTACTTTCTCCATGCTCCTGGTGGGACAGGCAAGACATTCGTCATGTCGTTGATTCTGGTAACAATTCGGTCAAGACGTCAAATTGCGATGGCTTTTGCATCCTCTGGCATTGCTGCTACATTGTTGTAAGGCGGTCGAACTGCACATTCCGCTTTAAAGCTGCCGCTGAATCTACTCCTGGTTGATATTCCAACGTGCACAATCAATCACCAAGAGTTCGGCAACAGCGAAATTGATGCGAGAATGCAAAATCATCATTTGGGATGAATATACGATGGTCCATAAGCGAGCTTTGGAGGCAGTTGACCAAACGATGAAGGACTTACGAGGTGATTCGAGACGATTTAGTAGGGCTCTGATATTACTTTCCGGAGATTTTCGTCAAACGCTTCCGTCATCCCGAAATCTACTGCTGTGGATGAACTTAATGCATGCCTGATATTGTCATCTTTGTAGCGGCATGTCAAGAATTTGAAATTGACTACGCACATGAGAGTCGCATTGTAGAACGACCCATCGGCTGCTGAATTTTCAAAAATTCGTAAAAATCCGTTGACACCGTGATCGACGAGGATGAAGCGACCAACTAATCGACGGAGTTTTTGAACTCGCTTGATGTGCCAGGAGCCCCGCCGCATAATTTACAGCTGAAGGTGGGATCGATCATAAACATGTTACGGAATCTGAATCATCCGAAATTGTGCAACGGTTCGCGGTTGTCCGTCAAGAAACTGATGAACAATGTGATTCAAGCGACGATCATCAAGGGAAAATTCAAAGGAGAGGAAGAACTTATCCCACGAATTCCGATTATTCCAACTGATCTTCCATTCCAATTCAAGCGGATTCAGTTCCCCGTTCGATTGGCTTTTGCAATGACAATCAACAAATCGCAAGGCCAATCGTTGGACGTCTGTGGGATTAATCTCGAATTTCCCTGTTTTTCGCACGGTCAGCTGTATGTTGCCTGTTCGCGTGTTGGCAACCCGTCTTCGTTGTTTGTTTTTTTTTTTCGCCAGAAAACAAAACGAAAAACATTGTTTATAATATCGCTATCTACTAATTTTGATTTCATTCAAATAAATCACACTGAAAATTGAACTATCTGTGTTTCTAGAGTTTATTTGAAGGCATTGAATTTGGGCGAGGCGTTATAGGTATATTTAGGAGTTGGGAGTCAAAATCGCTCATAAATTTAAAGTTGTGTCAAATTGTGAGCGAAGCGAAAAACGCGAGCGTAGCGAGCTCTCAGCTAGTAATAAATAAATAAAATAAGGGCTTGATCTTTTGATGATTGCTGTTTAAGGTTCTGAGCCAACAGAAACAAAGTAGTTCTTCAGGACTATACGCATGAAATCATTCTAAATCATCAAATCTATATAGACGAGTATCTACTATCTACAAATAAATCCTCTAAAATCTGCAAGTTGTAATAAACTCAAATATGTCCTAACTTTATTACCGATATTATCTCCGTCTAGTTTAGTTGTTCATCCTGTTAAATCTGCCCTATGACGTGTCAGACTATATGTCTATTCGCAGTCTGGCTGCATCATCAAGAGTACATACCATACAGCGTAAAATCCCATTTATGAACACTATACTGACGAGTAGGTTTCGAAAGTGAAAGTTTGTTTCACAAAGCTGGAATGAACTCAATGCTAAAATAGAAAATAGAACGTAAGTGCATTCTATACATAGAGTCTGCTGTACTCATGGTCGTCGTCGTCGCCGGTGTTTGGTTAGACTACATACCATATAGGTACCTACATGTGCCACACATCTATGTATAGAAACGTACAGGACATGTGTGTTGCACTTTCTCCATCGGGGATTTTCTGGGAGTCCTATGTTCACATTCCATTCACGAATGCAGCCTTGCATACATACAAGTACCTATAGGACGCAATGACTATATGACATGGGTACTCGAGACTGATGGCGTGTGCTTTTCAAGTGAAAACGTGAGGTTCTACAACACATGCCCTACACATAACATACTCATCCAAAGATATGCTACTATGACCGTGACTTGGTCGTCCCTATATGATACCACACTATGGTAGCCATATGTATAGATATACATACTTTCAGATTCGTTTCTATATGAGAACTTCGTATACTCTACCGTATATATCCATGATGGGGATCTTATACGCATTCCTCTCCTATGCATCCAGCAGCGAATGCAAGTGCAGCATCGGTCGATTTGAAACTATTTCTCCTACCACTTGACTATTTTCAGAATCAGGTTCATCGGGACAATGTCCTCGCATCGTGCGAAATGTGGTGGCAAATTCCTGCCACTACTAGCTAAGCTATAGCAGGCAGGCAAGCATCCATTCATACATTGGACGACTCATGGTGCTAGTGGCAAATGCCCACATTCATATAGGATCCACCACGTAGGTACACTCACATGCAATGTACATACAGGGCATAGTCCAACTATTCCGAGAACTATTGAAAGCGCATAGTCACGTTCACGGGGACAATTCAGGCAAATTTGTGTAGTACACACTCACGATGTGCAAGGACATCTTGTAAAATAGCAGTATAGGTATAGTGTCGTTGTTTTGATTCATGACGATTGAAGAGAATGAAAGAATTCACTGAATGAACTATAGGAGCTCAAATGGACGAAGGACAGGCATTCTGATTCAGTGCAACAGTAGAGCTGGAATTGTTTCCTGGAATGTCCGAATTAGTTGTAAACAATAAGTTCAGACAAAAGGATGTTCTCATGAAGAAAATTAATAGAGTGGGAAGGAAAAATTAGGCTTTTTGCAGATGACACTCAATCTCCCGGGCAGGCTAGGCAAATGTTTTATCGAATTGAGTCACCTAGCCTCTAGGCTGGTAAGATAAGTAAATGACAGGAAAGCCTCGATAAATCATAGTTCCACTGCAAAATATTATCTGAATAAGCAACCATGAGCTGACTCGATTATCACGAATACAAAAACACAGCCTAGAGTCAACTCTAGTTTGATTTTCCACCCATCCGTTTCTATTTCCATCCACTCTGCTAAACTATTGTATGTACCACATCACATACTCGTACATATGTGACTATGACTACTTGCTCGCAGTTTCGTTCACGGCCAAGTTGTGGGGAAATGCTCTCCTTCTCTCTATATTTCTAGTACATCCACGCATCCACCCCCAAGCCATAGAGTATAGTGCGAACTGCGAAATAGAAACATCTGAAAGCGAATGAGGGAGTGGGTGGCATTTGTAAATGACCTTCACCTTCACCTAGTCGAGGTTGCGACGCAGCATATTTTGCTGAGAGCTCTATAGGAGCGGTCAGTTGCCTCTTGTCGATTAGATTAGCTATAGCTATACATAGACATAGACGTGTGTGAACGTATATGGGATGTGATGTAGTCGCGTATGTGCTACATATTCTGGTATTCGTAGCGAATAGTTTTATGATTCTTGGAACTAACTACGCATCAAGAAGTTGATCCATATGTGGAAAATACTATCAATACATAGTGAAATTTATCAGATGTTCGATATAATGAGATTTTTTTTTTACCAAATATTCCATGAATCTATCAAAAATGTCGAGTGAATGGTTTAGATAGTTATGACAGGTATGCGATTTGACAGATAGGTACTGGAAATGAAAACATAAAGGCCCCTTGAGTTAACATCAATAGCCATTTCTGGCTTCCAAAAAGGATTACAATCAAAGGACATTACGTATACTGTTTTTTTTTCAGTGAACTTTAACTTGATTGGTTTCAGTGAAAACATTATCTTTCATTATCTTCCAATAGATTTCGTGGTGTCTAATAATTTTATTTTTTAGTGGTATGGTTGGTGTAGTGGTTAGCGTGGTCGCTTTCGGTGCACAGGGTCGTGGGTTCGAGTGTCATCGTGAACAAATTCAGTTAATGATGTTTTTGGAACTTACGACTCATGTGACAGACTATGATGTCAATGAGATATAAATCTATGCTGAACGTGCTGGTTTATCTCAACACCCCTACAAAAAAGCAGAGAGCAGACCTCGAGCATGTATACTAATCAGAAATAGCATAAAGTTTATTTATCTTACAGAATTCAGCGACGAAAATCTAACAGCAATCTGCGTTACTCTCAATGACGACACCAACACGAAGCTCGTGGTGGTGTCAGCTTACTTCCCAGGCGATGAGGAAGTTCCAGCAACACAACTTAAAGGCCTAGCGGATTTTTGTGGTAAGACCAAAGCACTTCTCCTGGTCGGTTGTGATGCCAATGCACACCACACGGTCTGGGGAAGCACTGACATAAGCTCAAGAGGTGAGTACATATTAGAAACTTTTTCCTCCTTGAACTTCAGCATCTTCAACAGAGGTAGTAAGCCTACTTTCGTAACTAGGTCCAGGCGGGAAGTACTCGACCTAACCTTTGGTAACCAAAGGACAGAAAACTGGATCAGGAACTGGCATGTATCTGATGAAACCTCACTGTCAGACCACATGCACATCAGGTTCGAAGTAACAGCGCCCATACCCAAATTCCGGGAAAGGCAAATTCCCCAGCTAACTGAGTGGGGCGACTACTGTATCTCCCTTCGAGAGAGGTTATCCACCATCGACAGGACAGCCTCCAGCTGGCTGAGTCTGGACGGCTTGGTCTCCAACATGACCAGGGCCATAGTGGCCTCTTTTGAGGAAAACTGCCCCCTCAGAAGAACGAATGATAACAAAGGAGTACCCTGGTGGACTCCGGAGCTATCGAGACTAAGAAGGTCAACAAGCTCTTTAATAGAGCCAAAAGGACAAGAGAGTGGGAAACATACCGCTCCAAACTTCATGAGTACAACAAAAAGATCAGGTCTGCCAAAATGAACTCGTGGGTCAGGTTCTGCGATGGTGTTGAATGCACCGACACGGCTGCCAGACTCCACAAAGTTCTGGCTAAAAATGACACCGAGTACCTGAGTACCATAAAACATCCCGATGGGCGCCACACAATTGACGCCTTAAAAACGGGCGAGCTACTCCTCAGCACCCACTTTCCGGGATGCCAAATACTGAGGAACGGGGTCCCCTCAAACGATAACAGTCTGCATATAACTAATTCCTCAGACTGGAGATTAGCAAGATCAATCTTCACTCACGATAAAATAAGATGGGCAATATGCTCATTTGAGCCATTTAAATCCGCCAGTACTGACGGAATTTTTCCAGCTTTACTATAAAAGGGTCTGGAGCCCCTAACTCCATACCTCGTAAGTATCTTCAGAAGCAGCTTTGCGCAAGGCTACATTCCGCAACCATGGAGACTTGCGCGCGTTGTATTTATTCCTAAACTGGGAAACCGACCTAAAGAGGATCCCAAAGCAAACAGATCAATCAGTCTTACCTCATTCATACTCAAATCAATGGAAAAAAATAATTGATGAGCACATCAGAAATACGACACTGACCAGAAACCCGCTTCACAAGAGACAGTTTGCTTACCAACCAGGTAAATCAACAGAATCGGCGCTACATAGCCTTGCAGGAGAAATTGAAAAAGCCTTTGAGGCTAAAAACACCGTGCTCGCTGCTTTCCTGGACATCGAAGGGGCATTTGACAATACTACCTTCGATGCAATTCAAAGAGCGCTAAGATATAGGATGGTAGAAAATACGACTGTTGGATGGATAAGCAGTATGCTCTTCTCAAGAAAAGTCGTCTGCCAAATAAACGAACAATCTCTCTTTGCTAAGGTCACAAGAGGATGCCCACAAGGGGGGGTACTCTCGCCACTCCTGTGGTGCCTGGTTGCCGACGATCTTTTGTGCAAGCTCTCATCCAATGGCTTCTCAGTACAGGGATACGCCGACGATGGGGTTATAGTGGTTAAGGGTTTGTTTGAGGAAATTCTTCCAGATTTACTCGAACCAGCACTAAATATAGTACAAGAATGGTGTGATGGAAACGGGCTCCGAGTGAACCCATCCAAAGCGATCATCATACCCTTCTCCAGAAACAGAAATCTGGCTGAGCTCAGAAGCCCGATTATCTACAACACCCCTCTACCAATTGGGAGTCAAGTCAAATATCTTGGAGTTATCCTTGACAGCAAACTCTACTGGAATAAGCATGCCGAGGCGGTGGCGGAAAAGGCCACCAGAGCCCTTTGGATATGCAAAAAATACGTAGGGAAAACCTGGGGTTTGAAATCATCCATTATGATCTGAATATACAAAGCAATAGTTTGACCAACTCTAAACTATGGTGCTGTGGTCTGGTGGAAAAGAGCCATAACTACGGAGGGCAAGTCCGTTCTAGGTAAGGTACAGAGACTAGCGTGCCTGATTACCACCGGTGCTCTCCGATCTTGCCCTAGCAGTGCTCTAAAAGTTCTACTAGATCTACACCCGATTGAAATCCACCTCGAGACCCAGGCAAAACTAGCAATGATACGACTCATTGCTAATGATGCCAGTCTGGAGCTCACTAAGGGGCAGCTCCGATCTTGGTATTTGTTAAGTCACTTTTGTAATACAATTTCTTTTAGGCCAGTCAATAAAACCGAAATATCAGGTCGAAAAAAAAAGCTCGGCTCTGTTTTTTTTGGGATATTGTTAGGATAGATACCAGTACCACCAAGTTCGCAGCTTCAAAAAACCTGTGCTAACCCCGTGACTCTCGAAAAACCACAAAAATTTTGGACTTTTTTCATATATTGGTTTGTAATTTTTAAAAGGTGCTTCCTACAAGAAGATCTTACACTGCACTTTTAGAGCTAACAAAATGTTCTTTAATTTTAGTGCAACCCCAGCTTTATAGCTGCAAAGGATCCCAAGATACATCATTTTAAAATACGTTTTTTTTTTGTAAAAAAGTCCGAAATTGTAATTTTAGTCATCTTCCGAGCTAAATATCGGCTTAAATGCGTGCTTTACAAGGAAAGTAATGTGTCACGAAGTTATAGACCAGTTACTTAGCTTGTTAGTAGTTCCCTATAAATCAGGAAATAAAAAAAATACCAACGAATGAAGTGTGGCGAATATCGAAACGTTTGTAAACGCTAAGAAAAACATAATTGAAAATGCAACATTTAAAATGAAATTTTAGAAATTGAAATTTAGTAGAATTGAATCATCATCATCAATGTGGCACAACAGCCCGAGGTCGGGCTTTGGCCGCCTGAATCGTTGACCTCCAATTGTCGCGGTTACGTGACCTTGTCCTCCAGTTTCGGAAACCCAGCAGCTGGTGCGCGTCTTCACCTACCGAGTTCTCCCAGCGAGCTCTCGGTCGTCCACGCAACCTCGCTCCGTCAATTCGTTGTGCGTTCATCACTTTCTTTGACATGCGATTATCGTCCATCCGTTGTACATGCCCAGCCCATTGCAAACGTTGAAGCTTCACATTTTTCGATACTTCCAGCTCATCGTATTTCGTAATTGATACAACTCATGGTTGAACCGGATACGCCATTGATCTCGCTCGCGAACGGCCCCGAAAATTCGCCAAAGGACTTTTCGTTCGAATCGGTCTAGCAAAATTTCGGAGGATTGGGTGAGGGTCCATGTTTCGCAGCCATAACATAGCACGGGTCGGATGATCGTTTTGTACACGCGGAGCTTCGTGTTCCTATGCGCAAGTTTTGAATTAATTATAGGGAGCACCGAGAAATATGTCTTATTGGCTAGTTGTATCCGTCGCTTAATTTCGTCGGTTTCGTTGGCGTCCTAGCGTAGAATTGAATAGTGAAGTATAAATTTATCAAATTATATCAAAATGATTTTGATAGTTTGGTTTGACGCTGGTCGTAAGATGTTAACTATGAAATTATTGCGGTACCTCAGCTAATTCCTGCGCAATGTAAGTCATGATAACTTATATAAAGAAGTAGGAGGTGTGAAGTGAGATCTTAACGGAACAGTCGTGCTCTTGCCCACGTTCCAAAGACGGTTCTTTTTGCCACTCTGGAGACTCTTGTGTTGTCAGATCTAGTGGTAACGAGACCGAGGCAAATTTCGTGGGCGGCCAAAATTTTAATGCTTCAGCTTCTCATGTGTTAATATGACGTACTCTATGACGTGTTCCGATTCCATCAGTTCCTGGATGCGTTGAGGCTAATCCAGGAACACAGTTGGATGAATTTTGGTTAAGATTCAAAAAGAAACAAGTTTTTCTTACAAGAACCTAATATTTAGGGGTTTGTTTGTATGACAGCCCTATGACGTAATGTTTCGATTCCATCCATTCCTATAGATATGTTTTAAGGCTTTACTAGGAACACATTTGGGTGAGGTTTGGTTAAGATTGGTTTATAACGAAAAAAGTTTTTCTTAGAAGAACCCCATTTCCAGGGGTTGGTTTGTATGACAGCCCTATGAGGTAGTGTTCCGATTTCATCCGTTCCTAGATATTTTTTTAAACTTAATCAGGAACACATTTGGGGGAAGCTTGGTTAATATTGGTACATAAAGAAAAAAATGTTTCTTATAAGAATCTAATTTTTAGGGGCAGCCCTATGAACCCATAGTCCGATTTCATTCGTTCCGACATATATAGCTAAGTAACTGGTTTATAACTTCGTGTCACATGACTTTCTCCGTAGAATGCGCATTTAAGCCGATATTTAGCTCGGAAAGATGACTAAAATTACACCTTTGCACCTAAAAAGCTGGGGGTGGTCTCAAATTAAAGAAGATTTTGTTAGATTTAAAAATCTAGTAGACGACTTTCTTGTAGGAAGCACTTTTTGAAAATTACACGGGGTTAGCACAGGTTTTTCGAAGTTGCAAACTTGGTGGTACACTTCTGGTATCCATCCTAACAATATCCCAAAAAACCAGAGCCGAGCAATTTTTTGCTACCTAGGTTAGGTTAGGTTAGGTTAGGTACAGGGGCCGCCAGGTATAACAGAAACCTAGCGCACTTAGACCACATATTTGGGTCCGTTGTGATACCACCGAGAAGCCTGTCTAACAAATTGTAAAAAAAAAAAAAAAAACGCGAGAGCTTTGCCCAAGCTTAGAACCAGCCCGTACCAACAATATATTTATTGAGTAGTACTGGGCTTATATCCCGAAGATCGTCTGTATCGAAAAAGAACCTTGAGCCCAGATAACGCTTCCGTTTCTCCGCTAAGGCTGGACAGTCGCAGAGGAAGTGATGTACACTTTCTTCCTCTTCTTCGTCATCGCAACTCCTACAAAAGTCATTATGAGGAATTCGGAGTCTCCTTGCGAGCTCCCCAATAGGACAGTGTCCAGTAATAACTCCGACCACACTCCGTATGTGTATCCTGTCCAGGGACAGTAGTTGGGCGGAGCGAATGGGGTCCAGTATTGGCCATATTAATCTCGTTGTAGCACAAGTGCTACCGTTGATCCATGTTGCGTTTGTCCTGCGTTTTGCAGCAGCTTCAATAATCGCAGCGCACGCGGAAACTGGCGCATTAATGCCATCACGGTCAACTCGATCAACTGCTCCGCTTTCAGCTGCCGCATCACGGGCTAAGCTGTCCGCGCAGCAGTTCCCTGTAAACCCTCGATGGCCTGGTATCCAACATATGGTTATACTGAAAAAGCAGCCTAACTCTCTGAGCAGTGCCCGACATTTTTCAACAGTTTTAGATGTCGTCAATACAGATTCTATCGATCGAATTGCAGCTTGACTGTCGGTGTACAGAACAATATCTCTTTTAGAGATGACATGATTACCTAACCAAACTAAGGCTTCATATATAGCTGTGACCTCCGCTTGGAGAATGGTACAGAAATGAGGAATACGGAGGGACAGCCGAATGCCCAATTCCTCCGAGTAGATTCCAATACCAACTCCTGTTTCTGTCTTGGATCCATCAGTGTAGATAGCACATGACCCACAGTACGGGGCCATTGTATCATCCCAAGCTTCCCTCGACGGAATTAAGCTATGATGGTTCCTACCAAAAGAGTACTTAGGAACCGTGTAGTCAGTCGCTGTTGGTAGGATAAAGTTGCGAAGTATCGCTGAGTGCCCATAATCTAACATGCGCCACAAACCCGTTTCACGCAGGCGCAGAGCCGTATAAGCAGCCATTCGTTGACCGAAAATGTCAAGTGGGATTAGACCCAATAACATATCTAATCCAGCTGAAGGGGTAGTGCGAAAGGCACCTGTTATGACGAGAGATGCCAGCCTTTGTACTTTTATAAGCAGATTGTAATAAGTTATTTTGCTTAATGCCGTCCACCACACACTAACTCCGTAGAGTAGTATGGGCCGCACAATAGTGGTATACATCCAATATACAACTTTTGGCTGTAAGCCCCAAGTTTTACCAACAGCCTTCTTGCATGAATACAGGGCCGTAGTGGCCTTCTTCACCCTTTCTTCAATGTTGGGTTTCCATTTTAGTTCCTTGTCCAAGATAAGGCCAAGAAATTTGGCCCTATCAGAAAGCACAAGTTGACAATGCCCTATCCTAGGGAGGACTATAGCTGGAATCGTGCGCTTTCTCGTAAAAAGAACCAGATCCGTTTTGCCTGGATTAACACCGACCCCGCTGAGGTCAGCCCAATCAGTTAGGATAGTTAGGGCCTGCTCCAGAAGTCCACTAAGGGCATCCGGAAACTTACCTCTAACTGCGATCGCAACGTCATCGGCATAAGCTATGACTTTGCAGCCAGTTCTCTCTAAGTTCAAAAGCAATTGATTGATCGCCAAATTCCAGAGTAAGGGAGAGAGAATACCTCCTTGCGGGGTACCCCTGCCTACGTACCTACATACGGACGAAGTGCCCAAAGCACTGTGAATGCGTCTGGAAGTGAGCATCGTATTGATGAGGGTACAAATTGAACCTTCGACGTTCAATTTCGTGAGGGCATCAGTAATCGCACTAGGCCTTATATTGTTGAAAGCTCCTTCAATATCCAGGAAAGCTACCATTGTGTATTCCTTGTGATAAAGGGATGTTTCAATAAAACTAACCAGTGAGTGTAAGGCTGTGTCCACGGATCTCCCTTTCCAATATGCATGTTGGGACATGGATAGTAGGTTAGGTGAGATAGCCTGTCTCACATGGATATCGATGAGTCTCTCCAACAATTTTTGCTACCTAAAATCGTTAAATGACTGGCCTATTTGTAGAATTATTTGTTTAATATTTGATTAAGCCTTATTATCGCATCAGTCCTGTCAATCCAATTGGTCCAAAGGCTTATAGTGATTTGCGGATCTGTTGAGCTTGATGTCACTAGTCACGCTCCTGGTTGCTCAAAAACTTAGTTTATGTACTTGGCTATTTTAAATTGGTAAAAATCGTTCGAGGAACCTGTTTAGAGTGATCAGCCTACTCATTTTCGGTATGTCGAAACAAGTTCTGTCTATCATGTAAGCATCAATTCAATAAGTTCAAATAAGAGAGAGAAAGAGAGAGCCAAACTCATATAGCTACTTCAATTCATTCGCTTACTTTGTGACGAATATTGGACCTAAATCTTAACCAGTGTTCCCAATTAAGCCGTTTTCCGGCCAAATGTAACCGAAACTGGTAGAAATTACTAATTCTGACCAGCCGGATATTTAGCCGGAATTAATTTTTTTCGGCCGTTTTCCCAGCTAAAACTATTTTATGATTTTTTATACCCTATACCCATATGATGGTATAAGGTATATTGTTTTTGTTACGCCGATATTATGTAACACCTCAAACGAGCCACCGGAGATATGGCAAAGTATATATATAAATGATCAGAGTCGGTCCCTGAATCGAATAAGCCATGTCTGTCTGTCTGTCCGTGTGTCTGTCTGTTAGCAAGATAACTCCCGAAATAATGAAGCTAGTGGTTTGAAATTTTGGTGAAATGTTTGTTTTGCTGAAATCTTGGAGGGTATTGAAAATGGGCCAAATCGGACCACGGGTTCCCCTACCTCCCATACAAACTACCCCTCCTTGATATTTTAATTCGGCCATAACTTTCGATAGAATATCGCTACCGACTTGAAATTTTGATCAATGTCTCATTCTGACATATACTTTGAGTTGATGGAGAGACTACCCCTAACCCTACTTCCCCTACAAAGTTATATTCAGCCATATCTTTTGATAGAATGTCAAGAAAAACTTCAAATTAGTATCAAATGGTAGCCGTTGGATGCCTTGACAAGATAGCAAAGATGTGTCAGGTCCGCCCCATCTATCCCTCCCTCCCCCACAAAAAATATGAAATTGAATATTTTGGGTTTTGCGTGCCTTCTAGGTCTGTACATGGATATACGGTATACACTCATCGTGCTATTCGCACGATTAGAACGCGGTCTCGTTTTATTTTGCAAATAGAATATTTACAAACAAGATAATTAATCGCCGTGAAATTATTTCCAATTATTGTCGTGTATAAGGGTAAGTACTATGTCCACCGAGTTGAAAACTTGCATTTGCATATGTCTCCCGGGGAAAATGTGTCGTGGAGACTTGCCTTTTCACAACTTTAAGATAATTGTGCAGTCGCGGCTTGATTGATTGTCGATGACTTTTTCCCTGTGAAATAAAGTGCAACTGCATTGCTTTCGCGCCCCACAAGCCGGGAAGACTTTCGTGCGAAGTGGGTATCACCAAGCGAATTGGATTTCACGATCTTCAAAATTGTGACAATATTTGCATGGGTTCACGGAAACTGACGATGTTAGTACCTACTCTAAGCATGCAACTAACTCACCATCAAAATCCTGAATAATTCGCAAAATTGAAGACAATTTCTTAAATAAGGTTCTTTGCTCAGCAAGTCTTGGAGCATGGAGGTACCCGAACATTTTTCTATTTTTGAGTGTGTCATTTCTTTACCACAAATAACGTAATCATGCCAGATTAAGCACAAGTAGTGTAAAAACCTTCTGACGATTCATAGAACCTATAAATTTTCGTTGATGCATGACATTTTGTTGTTGAGTTTGTGGCCAGCAATTTTATCACTTTATACTATTTCTCGGTCAAGTTCATAGTTTTGGAACACGGATTTCGTGTCTTTGGAATAGCTATAAAATTCGTAATTGTGGAACATCAACAAATTCACAACAATAAAGCAAACATTCTGCAAAAAAAATTAAATCCGTTATTTGGGGAGCCCAAATTCGTTACTGAAAAATGTTCAAGCATATCTGAACACTGAAGTGGTCAATTTTTAATCAAAATACAAAATTATTCAGAATCGACAATGTTAAGTATATGTTAAATGCGGTTGTCCATAGTTACACATTTGACGATCCTTTGTTACGAACTTTATATTCCACAATTTTTAACTTGATGTGGTTATGAACTTAACCGACTATCTAACTCCGAAAAATGTAAATTTTGTAATGCCAGCATTGTAATAAAACTAAGAAATGTTTTATGTAATAAAACCAATAAATATGCCTAAAGCATAAAACATAGTTTACGGGTAGTAACTCCAAAGAAGAAATAAAACGATTAAAATAAATTTTTACTACCTATATTTATTTCACAATGTCACTGTTTTGTATGACTTAGCCGGGTGTTGGCCGTTTTTCTGGCTGCAATTTATTCAGCCGGACTTTTAGCCGTTTTTGAAAATAATATAACCGGTTTTCCGGCTAAATTAAGTCGTTCTGTATATTTTCAGTTGGCAACACTAATCCTGCTGCTGTAATCCTAATACAAACATTGCGAAATTTCCCTAAAAATGAACCGCTGAATTTTGGGTTGACCAAATGAAACACCTCTGTATATATTTCCAGTCTGTTACCTAATGACAAACGTACTTTGGCACTGGGCTCCCGTACTAGAAATTACAGTTTCCGTAACAACTAGTGAATCGAAAGGTATCAACTCTTAATTAATGGATCTGAAGATCTTTTCCTCAGATTTACCTATTCTCCCGCAGCAGGCCCCGAAATTTGCTGTTTTCATTAATCATTTCAACCGAAATTACCGTTTCCGGGGGTAGATTTACAGGGAAGAAAAGTACAGATCCATATAACCAAAGGGAATTTATCTACGGGACGACGCAAGCGAGGCCATATCGATCGTGTTTGGTATTTTAATTTCTAAAGTGGAAAATGAATTACTGCTGTAGTTTGGAAAAAAAGGATTTTGTTTAATGCTAAAAACTAAAGAAAAAAACTCGGACAAAATCATAAAAAAAAAAAAACAAATATATTTTTACATCCCAAATTATTCAACGACAAAAAAAGCACAACACAATTAGTAAAACTGCAACTGATAGCAATATAAAAACTTCCATTTTCAAATCTAATTCCTCTCTATCTTCCAGACAGTTTTAATACCCACGCATACACAGACACTATACACCAGATAATAAAATTCAGTAAATAACAAAAAAGGCGTCAAATAACGAAAAATATTTCTTTATGATAATATTCTTTCCTGTTTTCTTTTTGCATCTTTTCATCATCCCCCGATTACCAGCCAGTCTCTCAAGAATTTTACTACATATTATTTGACAAAATAATTTCTTTTCACTTGTTATGAGTATAGGAAACTTAACCTTTAGGGTGAGCGACAAGAACAAATAGGATGCTGTGTGTTGTGCGAAACTAACCAAAAATAGTCTAATCACTAAATAATGTCTACAGTGCGTACAGTACAGTCGTATACTCGTATTAGTCGAAAATAATATTTGCAGCTTCCTCGTGGCAAACTCAGAGCATTTTTTACGACCTTGTGTCTGGAGAAAATAAAGAACTAGCAAAAAATTAGAAATTAATTTTTTTTTTTTCATTCATGAATAGATACGGACATTTTCAAGATGGTGAGGGTGAAGTAAAAAAATGATAATGTATTGTCTAGCTAGACGATTTTAGACAATATTTTTCTAGGATTGAACGCTTATTTCAATGTTTTTGTTTTAATTATTTTATATTTTCATTCCATACGGAAAACCGTGTATTACGAACAAGAACTTCAAAGCTTCAAAATTGAATACGAGGAATTTACGCTCGAATTCAACTTCTTGGATGCAAGCTTAATGGAAGAGTATGCAAATTATAACGCTGGCTAGAAAAAAATTGGAAATCACATACGAATGATGTATGATGTATGTACATATGTATAAGACACACTAAAATTACTTAACAAATTCAGACATAGCGACCATACTTTATTAATCAACAAAATAAAATATTTCAGTAAATATAATAATTAAATGCATCCAATCTGTAGACATTGTTAAGTACTACACTTAACTTTTTGTCTATTATCATGACATTTTTAGAGGTATACACAGTAAAAAATATGTACTATAAATATGGAAAAATTCGAATGATTTATTAATTTGGAATTTCTCGTACTGACATTTTTAACGTTCACCTAACCCTTCCTTTGACTATGCTGCGGATTTACGAGTACAACAATCCAAGAAAAAATATTTTTTTTTATTACAGCTCTTTAAATAGTTCTTTTCATAATAAAACCGCAAACTGTACCATCCGTTACAAATAAAAAAAAATAAACTGCCACAATTGCCACTATTCCGTCCGCACAATCACTCATAAAATAATACAAAATTGTCCATCGAAATCATCATCATAAAATCCTGTCCATCGTCGTCCCCCATCCCTGTCGTAAAACCGAGTCATTTCGAAAAAAACCTCAACCGAAAATATACCAATCCAAAAATATTGACTGAAAACTACCCACATGTACAGCTACCGTTCACACGAACAAAACACGATGACAATGAAGATGTTAGCACCACATCAGAAACCCACTTGCCCTGGAATATGGCATCAGGCGGCATCATGCCCGTTGAAAATCATTTTGAAAATAGTCCAAAGACCAATTTGCCGTACCATAAAAAAGCCCCATCGTATAGACTCGTCTATACAATCTTATCGCACCTCCTTCGGTCTCTGCTCCCAAAAATTTCCATATAGACGAGAGTGTGTATAGAGATCTTACATATTCTTCTTTCCTTAAATTCGCCAGATTGTTCCAAGAAAAAGCTTGCCACCGCACTAAAATGTCGAAATGTATATATGAAAGGAAAAACAACATTTCTGTTCGGCAACTAGTTGATTCAACATGCGGCATGCTCCGGGTGGGCTGACAGGTCTTACAACATAGTCCTGAATACCCTATACATATAAACGCCCGGAGTCAGCTTGATGTCGTCAAACGGACTGCTAGTCCCTTTAGCCTACCTTATACATACATATCCACCCAGGCAGGATGTAGGATAGTGGAATAAGTTTCTTTTAAGCTACAAAACACAGCAGAGAAGGGTACGGCAAAGGAAATAAATGTTTTTTTCTTCATTTTTTTATCTTCGAATCAAACCGAAAAGAAGAAACTAAGAATGTCCTGTTCACGTTCACCGTATGTCGAGTTTGGGTTTTTTTGCCGTTCTAGGTTTCGTATCGTGAACGATGTGTGAGTTGAAAGAAAAAGCCGAGTGAAATCAGAGAAGTCCCTGGTAGCTTGCCCAACACCTCGTGCTATCAAATCATCCTAATGGTGCTAAGTGGTAGTATCGGTTATATGTTTGGGTCAAGGATATACATAGTTTGTCCGAAGAGTATGGTGAGAGATGTCTTTATCTCTCAAGCATGGACGCGCCTGATTTACATTCATATATGTAGTTCAAACGATATGGTCGTAATGACCATAAAGACTAGCCTCCAGATCCAGACTATTTCGTTCGTCATTCGCTCACCATATTCTTTCTATACGCGCGCACTATCCCTCGATGTGGACCGAGCCGGGTGATCTGACCGGTCGCAGTTTCAAATCGTCATGTAAGGGATGATGCGTAAAAATAGGGGATTTTTATTAGACAGTCAGACTGATAGACGATGTCTTAGTTTTGCGACATGTCTTTATATCGTCTGCACCTAAAAAAAAACATCCTGCAAGTTGGAAATGTTAGTGTTATGGACGTCGTCGAATGATGACGATATGATAGTCGACCTCATGAAAAGGATTTTCATTAAACTAACATAGACCGACGAGGACGACCGGCAACCGGTCAGAAGGATATAGTAAGATGATGGCCTTTCAAATACACATAAAATGTCTGATCTTTTGTACGCACGGCTATTCCGAGGGTAGCTTATAGCGGGGATGATTGTCGTGTAAGTGAATATTGAAGTAGATTTGATGGTCCTTGAGATTGGGTTAAAAGATATTGAAAGACTGAAGGTGATGTATAGCAATGTTTTCGGATATGGAGCTTTATTTTTATGGGAGGCATATCCTGCCAGAAGCTTAAGGGTTGGAGTCAATACTGTAGGAATGAAGAGAGAGTACAACGCTGGATTAGCCGATGTTAATTCAGTTAAAATACAGTTTGGCTGGAACTGGTTGACCCAGATCCTAAATGGAACTATTACTGTATACTAGGACAAGCAGATGACAACTGTCGTGCTCTGTGGCCGTGATCGTTCGGTCGCCACTCTGTGAAATAGACACTCATAGAGAAACGAGTTTCCAAGCTCGGCACGACTCGTCGCAAGTTTATTATTCAAAAGAAGATGATAAGAAATATTCTTATCGTAGAATAATAAACTAACAATGCGACTAGGAAGTGGTAAGGCTGACAACCGTATCACACTCTGAATTCAGTTGTCTTTGTAACGTTGATGACTACACAAGGTAGTCATCAAGGCACCATGCTCCACTAGGAGTTACGGTAATGAAGAGAGAGAAAGGACAAGCAGAACGACTTTGAATATTAAAGGGAAGGAATAGCGATTCCAAGAGAGAGGTATACCTTACTCAGTCGTTAATAGAACGAAATTGCTGCAGTCCAATTTCGATTCCTGGGTGTCTGGATCCTTAACCGCTATAGTCGTCCTGTAACTAGATCTAACCTCCCACAGTCTGGTTCTGGACGCCCAGTAGTAGTTCGGTATGAAAATACATACACTCAACAATCCCAAGGACCTATTGGTCGTATATGCAATCTCAATTCACTTCAGTAGTTGTTGCTAGCCTTAACCCTCTGAGGGTATCGGTGACAAACTAAAACAGAGCTGATTCAAAAGCCACTTGAATCCGCTTACCCGTTCAAATTTGCACGATATGGACATATTACAGAGAATGGGGTGCCTTCATAATTTTTCAGATGTGTCAATAGCTATTCTGTTAATGCTGTTGAAATTCATTCAGGGGAGAGGGTAATGTAATTAACTGAAATCCGCTAATCCCATCAACTGTGGTGATTATGAATAATCGCTTAAGTCGGTTTTCATAGTTTTTCAGTAGAGCGATTTTAAACTTTAAAACGACTTGTGAAAAATCTATACAGTTTTCAAATCCAAAGACTAATACCCTTTTGTAGATTATCATGTGAGCAATGTATCCAACTATAATTTTATTCCAAAAATAAAGCAGTTTGATTGTAATACGATAAAAAACAAAATAAGAGTTTTTTCCGTATGAAGCAATAGGGGTTGACAAAACTTAATTCCACTTAAGTCTTTATTCTCAATTATATTGTGCTTAAACTATTATCTTAAGAGGACATATGTTCTTTTTCCATATTACCATTATACAGTTGATGAATCTTAAATCTAAACTTTTTTTTAAAAAATTTTTAATTTCTTTTTATTTTACGAAATTATTCATAAAAAAATGACAGGAAAAGTAATTATTAAATTAAACAAATAATATAAAGCCTCTTCGAAAGAATTAATGCAGAAAAAACGACTTCACAGACGTGATTTTGATTGCTGTCTTCTTCAAATAGGTCGAGGTGTATATCCGAAATTTCATCAGAGGGAAGACTTTTGTAAAAGTCGTGAAAGAAAGGACCAATCATAGAAAGAAGATCCAATAGATCCTTTTTCTTTTTTACAGATATACGTACTTCCTCTGGTAGCTTAGAAGTTTCAGATATACTTCCTGAATTTATACCTCTTTTTTGGATGTTTAATACTTTAAATGGATGTTCTACATTTAGGGTTGGTTTGAAATAAACTTTTCCAAAATCATTTTTTGTGTATCTTAACCATTTATCATTTTTCCAATGAAAGTTTTCAGAATTTTCATCCCGGCTTCTCCACATAAATTTTGTTTTTGAATAAGAAAAGAAATCCAGGAAATCCGTGGAATCCATTTCGATTACATGAAATTGGTTTTTGACACCAACAGTTCGTACAAAATCGAACCACACTCCATGTGGGAATGACCTACAGTTAGAAATTTATGTTCGATAAATAGACACTGTCTTACTTGTTGTTAAGGATCTTAAAAAGGTGATCTTTCCATCTCTGAAGCTGCTGTTCTTCGGTAACAAGCAGTAAACCTTCTTTATCTTTCACAGGATGGTCAGTAGTGAACGATTTACCAATTAGTGACTTAATAAGCTTGAAAAGGGTACCACTTTCACCACGGTAAGCCGCATCATTTGCATCCTTCGCTAAAGCGCTGATGTTGTTCGGCTTATCACGCCTGACACTTCTCTGCACGCCTTTTTGTAGTGAACGGTATTCAGCTCGGAGTTGACTTTTGGCTGAATTATCAGCACCGGAGTTAATCTGTTCCTTAACTCTTTTGCATTCTGAGATAAGAGCAAGTAGCATCACTGATCACTACCTCGATCCAATCGTCCCACAGTCGCTTCGCCACACGAACTGAAAGAATCCTTTGCAAAATTCCATCTATCTCCAATTGTAGGATTCTGAAGAGTGCTGCATTAGCTTTTTCGTGCAAAGCGGTAGAATATGCGCGTTTCATTGATGGATTTTTTAGTTTTGGCACATTAAAACGTGGCACGATTCGTGCGTTAGTAGATCGTTGGATCGCTGCCGTTCGTAAACGAAATTTCGCGAAAACAAGATGATGGTCGCTGCCAATATCAGCCCCACGCTTCGACCTGATGTCCAAGAGGCAGTTTCTCCATGTCTTTGAAACAGCAATATGGTCAATTTGTTTGGTTTCCTGTTCTGCCATCAGGAGAAACCCAAGTTGTTAGGTGGCAGGGCTTATGCTTGAACAATGTTCCGCCAGTGACTAGTTGTCGAGAGTTACATAACTCCACGAACATTTCGCCATTGTTGTTCCTGTCGCCAAGCCCGTGATTGTCCATAAGGTGTTACAAGCCTAAGCTATCAGTACCGACTTTGGCATTGAGATCCCCCATAATAATTTTGATGTCAGCCCTGGGAGCCCTATCAAAGGTGTCGCCTAGTCGCTGATAAAAAACGTCCTTTGCTGATTGATCTGCAGGTTCAGTCGGTGCGTAGCCCTGAGTAATTGTAATGTTTCGTACTCTGGATTTGAATCTGACTGTGATGATACGATCGGAAATAGGTTTCCAGTCGATTAGGGATCGGCGTGCATTCCTACTCAACAGTATTCCGACGCCTGGTTGCCGTAGAGTAGAGCAATACAATAGGAGAGCTTGGTGATAAAGTCGGCCCCGATCCGAGCCATCGTGTTTCGCTCAGTCCTAGTACAGCGATGTTGTATGCAGTAATTTCCTGTTCGAGTTCTGTGAGCCTTGTTTTATTACACTCCCCCACATAGTCCGAACGTTCCAAAAACCTATATTAGTCCGTTGTTCATAGCCAAAAGTCGTTGCCGTTGAATCATTCGGAGGTATCCGAGGCTTGTTTAATGTTTCCAGTGTAAAGTAAATTTCAGGTACGCGGGATACAACCCTACATACCCTCAATAGTTAACTTCACGTTCACGAAATTGCAATTTGATTGAACAACAACTCATTTAACAGTGACTTATCTACTTAATTTCACCATGAATGCATGCGAAACAACCGCTTACATAGACATTGTAACAGGACTTTCCCTAAATCTGATAAGGAATAAACGCTAAAGCCATATAAGAGCTCTCTACGGAAAGAAAATCATTTGGAATAAGGACTTAACTCAAGATAAGGAAGACTGAATTTGTTTTGGACTTAAGGAAAAAATGCTTATGTCGGTTTAGGCTGTTTCGAAATTCAGTGGTAAAAGAATCATTTGAGTTAACTTCATATTTGGAAAAGTAACTTAAGTTAATTTAAGCCAATTTTCAAAAATATATATATTTTTTAGTAAGAAATATGTTAAGTTAAGTCGCTTTTCCTTATGTCGTTGAGGGTCTACTTGAGATAGGCGGAAAAACCAATCGCTGTAGCTCGCTCAAAAATAATCCGAAATTAACCAAATTTTGTGTACTTAGAGGTGGAGTCGAATACGGCGAATCCAGTGAACACATTAACTCGATTTTGTCTTAAGTCGACTTAAGCTGTTTTTCATAATGACCACAGTATAGACAAAAGTTTGGCTACATGTCTTCGTATGTTCGACTTTCGGAAATCGGCTAACTTCTAAAGGGACTTAGAATAGAAAACTGGTGAAAACGAATATTTAGTGAAAAGCCTTAATTCGTTTAGGAGATAAAGACAATATACACAAAATTGTTTTTTTTTCATAATTCTGCTTATTATGATTTTCTTTTGTAATTTTTCAATTGTTATTCTGCTTAGTTTGTTTTATCGAAATGAAATTCGCGAACTCCACAAGAGCATTGTCAATTGTCCGCATGTCTCAATGGTTATTGGTGTGTTCGGGGTAGAAACGCAAATCCGTTCAAAAAAGGTTTTCGAAAGATGAGAAAAGGTGCTACCTTAAAAATTTCCGAATGCTCTATTCGGAATAGAGACCAATACGGCGGGGCAAATTTATTGAAATTCGCTAATTTGTTCAAGAAAAATCAAAAATAAGTATTAAGAAGATAAGAAGATAAGTCACAATTAGTAAAAATTCGAACCCACGAAATTTGGGAATCAGAATTAATACAGTAATTGTAAATTCGAGAGGGAAAAATATCTAACTACCATCACAACTCCCAAAGCAATGTGAGCATTCAACACCGGTACAGACCTGCACGGTCGAGCGTCATGGTGGTAGCCTTCACGACAAATCAAATCTCCATAGAATTCTCCCGCTAAAATTCAAGTGGTCGTCTTGTGCACAGATAGACAACAGACACAAGACCTGATGAGTGTGTCTATCTGTACGAAACTACAAAACTTTGGGAAAAAATACCAAAAATTGAGGAAATTGAGGGAAAAAAGTTTTGTCCCAATCGGGATTCGAACCTCCGACCTTCAGTCAAAAGGTCAGCAACTCTACCTACTGAGCCATAGCTATAGACGCTTAGAGGTCTCAAGTGCAAAGATTCCAATGGCTGAATTCAAATTGTAAGAAAACGACCGGACGGGTAAACTTGCACGACAAGAACCATCGTATGATCATTTCACACTATCCGATCAAAACACGGACCGGCGAACAATAATCACACAGCAAGTATGTATAAATGTTGCCATGCACGCTCCAAAGTTAGTGTACAATGAAGTGACGAGTCGACAAGATTAAAATGCAAGTAAAACACGCGCTAATTGTCTTTGCAGAACGCCTGAACTATTGGTAGATGCAATCGTCTTATCGATCGTACGACTCCTACGAAAGAAAAACAATCGTGTCACGATTTTTTTCTTTCGTAAGACGCGTTCTTGCAATGTGAAATGCACAATGCTTGTCTACTGGCGACTACAAAAGCTCTCTTGTCTTGCAAGTTTACCCGTCCGGTTCCGTCTTACAATCTGAAATCAGCCAATGTGACATTTCCGAAATTGAATAACTCGATATTTCTCCCGTTGGGGCTCTTCTCCTCCAAATAGACAAAGTTCCGCGTAGTTCCCATAGAGCTGGTAAGTTGCCATGCCATAATTACTACAGACATGCACCGCAGTTGGTGTATAGAATGGAACGATAAGTCACAATTAGTATTAAGAAAAAAACTATCTTCAGAAGTTTGGTCATTGTGAATTCACCATGTTCGCATGTTTCGATATTTATTCTGGGCAACGACTAATCTGGTGGGGCGAATTTACTGAGTTTCGGCAACCCGTTCATCAATTTTATAGAAAAATGTAAAATGTGTAGGTATGTGAAAAATAGCTCAAATCCAAATTTTGAGCATTGTGAATTTTGAGCATATCAAAAAATAGTTATTCCGTTATTCAGCGTACTTATTCAGAGTGGAAAATTTACTGAAATCGGCTTATCCGTTAAAGTAAGTACTAGTTATTATTTTATTCCGAGTGAATGTTAGAATAAGCTGACCAAACGTACAGCATTTTGCTGTACAGTACAGTATTTTGACCTGTTGTATAGGATTAGTAAATGTACAGCAAAACGTATATCATTCCCAATGCCACACAAAAAAAAAACTTAAATCGGTATACATAATAAGCTCCTAGCTGAGGCTTGTGGTCTTGTCTTAAATATGTTTTTAGCAAGCGAACCTTAATGTGGTAAACATGTTGATTTTCGATAATTTGATCGGTCGTTCTGAGATTTAACACACTTGTAGAGCTACCTAACGCTTAAATTTACTAACATTCCTCCATATTTTAGGGTCCCGCCCTATCCGCGTTCGACAGTTACAGCTGCCCAAATCGAACTTTCGAAATCGAAAATTCTCAATAAACTTTGTAAAATAAATCCATATTTCGTGAAAATTTCAAGCATCTTTAGCTGCCAAGGTTCAGAAGTAACAGCCGTCTAATGCGTTTTTACTTTTTTTTTTACAAAATAACGGAAAAATCACTCTGCAAGGATTTCCCCAATATGTCCACTAAATCCAATAAAATGGCGCTAAATCCCCAGAGGATCGCCGAGCAAATCCGTACAATGCTGCTGAGACTGCACTTTCGAACACTGAAATTCAAAAGTTGAAAAACAACTGAGTTTCTGTCTACAAAGTGGAAATCGTATCCGAATTGGAACAAATTGGATTATCAATTAAAATATGGTCTTAAAATGTCTAACATCTTTTCTGACAAAATGGAACTAACAGGAAAGCTAATTTTCACCTTATGTTAGAATTTCCTGAAATCTCCTCATACTTTCAAGTAAAATACAAACTTTTTTGGGCACTGTCGTGTCAACCTTTCTGGGTCCTGGTTTCTATGGTTTGGCACTCTTAATATACAGTCCAAGCAAAGACCGTGTGCTTAGCCCTACCGCGAGGTTACTAAGTCAGCAGCTGGCAGCGATACAGTAAAATACTGCATGATTAATCTTACTCCAAGCTTCAGATTACCACACCTGCATGAGGAATTTCACGACACATCTGGTGGCACCCAGAGGAACCTGATCATACTGAGCAATGATGATCAAGCAAGGATCAGCCTTTCTGATATATTGAATTGGAAAGAAATTTCCTGAAAGTTTATTTTTTATTTTGAGGGTCAAAAGGACACTATTTTCGTGAAATTACAGTTTCGTTGCAATCACAAATAGCGAAACACAAATAATTTTTATCGTTTCAACGAAGTCAGGTAAAAATCGTCTCAGCACTGAAATTTATGAAAAATATTTTTTATTTGCCTAAGAACTAATGGAAATTCATCATCAAATTGCATAGTTATAGGCAACGAACGAATTACATTTCCAATGGAGTAACATGATTCGCAAAACGCGGTTCGGACAGTTCAGATCTAGATTGGGTGTTGACCCACTACAAATCGAAACCAAATTCGCATTGCAATCACGTTTCCGATGTATCGTCTGTCATTATACATATTTATGCAAACAATATTGGAGTCACAAAAACTAAACCTCCCACAAATCCCATACATCATCCGCTCTATAGCAGTCCATTGTACCAAAAAGCAGTACCGGGCGTGGCCGACTAGTTATTTTCAGTACCAGTGGCGTAACGAACGGTGTTCCATGTGTTCATTGGAACACGGGCCCCAACGCTAAACGGCCCTAAAGGTCGAGAATCGTATTTGTTTCAAATATGGATGCTCATTGGTCAAGAACACAAAAACGCAGTTAATCTGTAGTACCAAACTAATGCCGTCGACTCATGCCTTGATATAAAATGCTAAGTTATGCTTGTTTTGATACAAACATGTTTCAAATTATCGATTTCATCATGTTGGCGAATTTCCACTTAAAATTGACGAAATTCTCTTCTCAAATAGACGAATTTCAAAATCATGCCCGTGAATTTCCAAATCACGCTGACGAATTTCAAATTTACAAAACTCCATGTCAAATTGATGAATTTCCAAGTCACGTTGATGAATTTCTTAGGACGGAATTTCCCCGATAAAATTTAATTTTCATTTCACATAATATCAAATCATGTTGACGAATTTTTATTTATAATTGGTTAGTAGCCTAGCCATGTCAAATTCGCGATTTTCCATATCAAAATAAGGAACTTTCAAATTATCTTGATTATTTTTTTTTAGATCAAATTACGAATTTTCATCACAAAACAAATGAAATTCCAAATTATATTAAGGAATTTCATTGAAAATTGGCGAATTTCAAATCTGGTCTATGAATTCACAAATTGGCGATCTTCAAAAACATGTTGTCGAATTTCCATTTTGAATTAACGAAATTTTATGATACATCCACAAAATTGCATGGCGGATTGACGAATTTCAAGATAATGGTGACGAGTATCCATTTCTAATTGATAAATTTCCATTTCTAAACTGTGAATGTTCATGTCTAATTAACATATTTTCCAAATCATTTTGACGAATTTCCGCAGAAAAAATCGACGAATTGCCATGATGCCAATGATTAGTTTTCATTGCTCGGTTTCCCAATCAATTACTCTAGAAATTTATCAATGTCGGTACACGCACAATGCCACAAATTAAGATTAATCAAATTTAAATTAAAATCAAGTACCTACAGCTCGAAAGAGGATTGGAAAGTTCCTTGTTCTGGAGCGACCCAACAGAATTTTTTTCATTGCACTGAAATTTGATTTGAGAATTATAATTTCGTTTCGAAAAATATTTAAAACGAAAAAACGATTGAAAAACGGAGAATAGATATTCCACTCAGCTAACCTCTCTTGTATGGATATCAAATAAATTGAAATTTCTACTGGATAAAAAAGAGCTCCCACCTTGAGTTCAAACAAAACAAATTTGAAAAACGTTACACCACTGTTCAGTACATAAACCAAAATCAGTACCTACAAAATGACTGTAATAAAGTTTACAACGAATTGACGGAGCGAGGTTGCGTGGACGACCGAGAGCTCGCTGGGAGAACCCCGTAGGTGAAGACGCCCCCAGCTGCTGGGCTTCCGAAACTGGAGGACAAGGTCACGTAGCCGCGACAATTGGAGGTCAACGATTCAGGCGGCTAAGGCACGACGTCGGGCTATCGTGCCACATTGATGATGAAAGTGCGTGACTTGGGTAAGGACTAATTTCTTCGGACTATAATATGGATTCCAGTAATTGCCAATGAAGGATAGATGCATACTTTCTCTTGAAGAATTCTTTTGCACAAATATGAGCAATCTAGAGCAAACCAACATATTTTTTATCCAATTCCAAAAATTATATCAATCATCTTTTTTAGGCCTCACAGAACGATTAAATACTAAACTTTAACCCTGAGGTCAATCTTATTTAACCCTACCCAAATTTGATTGCATGTACGCAATGCTCATAATCTTGGCTATGCTAGACGAACAATTTTTAATTCAATTTTTTCGCCAAACAGTTCTTCTTTCAGCATGCACTACTAGTCGCCGTCGCACTTTTTTGCAATATCTTATCTTTGTATGTCAAAGCTTATCGGACATATTGCGCGAATTGCGCGATAACTATGTATATACGCGTACATTCAAACTAAAATAAAAATGTGTAGTGTAAATGCTGTGTGAGTTATGTGTTAATTTTGTTCACTCTTGCATTGAATGTAACAAAAATTCATAAAATTTCAGATTAAACTGCCACTTTCGCGGTCTTATCATTTCGTTAGTTATATTTCATTTGAGAAAGGTGTGGCCTGTAATCTGCAGAACCTAAAAAAAAGGTTGTTGATCTCAACCAAAACTGCTCGCGAAAAAATATTAGCATTTGCTGTAATTTACGGCAGCTATAAATCTGAAGTGAAGATATTGCCGCGAAATTAACTAAAATGCATGTCTGGACCGATCTTTTCTTCTAATCAGTTTTGACCTTGAAACAAATCAAAACTCCACTCAAACTCATTATAGAAATTGATTTGAAAACCGAACTGACTTAACGCTGAATAAACAGAAATTTTGTCCATCCAGCAATCTGAGGTCTGGTCCATGAATTCAATATCTAATTTCCGTTGCCGACGGCCCATCTATTCGCCAATGTATGCACACCATATCTAATTGAAGAGTTTGTCTGTTTTCTAAGAAAATCCGCCGGAAAAAGTTTGTTAGACTCGTCGAATATTCATGACCTCTTCGTGTCCTCTATATCATCGTCGTCGCTCGCCTATCGTCATCATCATCCAGGCGCAACGTCTGCAAATTTTTTACAAACTGTACCGCTGCACAAAGACAAAAAACACTAAGAATATAAGATAGCCGAAAAGAAAAAACCAAATCTAGAATATACACAAAATACAGTACTATTTCAAGTTTCTATTAATAAACTCAATGCTAACTCTAACTATACCAGCCGCCCGACTAGCAGTGAGCTAGCTGAAAGCTACGTTCAAACAATGCGAATTTTGGACAACACACGCCAGTCTCAGAGGAATCTATAGATTCATAGTCGCTAGCTCTAGCTTTTCTTCTTCGCGTCTAATATAACAAACATCGTAAACTCTCGACTCGTGAGTGTGGATTGGCTGATTTCCAGTTGCTCTCTAATGCTTATCTAAGCTTTTTTCTCGAGATCAGTAATAGGGTGCGAGGGGAGCCCCTACGGACAAACTTTGTACCACACAGAGTATCAATATGTGGTATCTAACTTTGAATTGTAGTCAGCGTTTGCGCAGATTTCACTTTCGATTTCTGATTTCAGTCGTATGTAGTTTACAAGTGGAAGACACGTCATTCATAACAAACGTGATACAGTTAGAAGCTCATATTTGATTTTTTGTTCGCTGATTGCTACCACAGAAATAATATTATCTGTGGTCAGTGTCAAGAGTTCAGTTAAAAAACGTATAGACTTTAGTGGAGAGGTCTGGGAATGCCAATGTCGGTGAGCGTGAAGAGGCATTGACTAAAAAAAAGCAAGTTCAAGTGCGAACTTTTTCCCCGATCAGACACGGTGGGCGTATTAGTTTAAAATATGAGAAGCATATGAGAAGCTAGTTGCGAACAGCAGAGCACTATAGTTGTCAGATGCAGATGTCAGAGTACACTGACTATCAGTTGTTATTGTTGCAGTATATTGGGAGAGCTTTCACTTTGGCAATTTTAGACGCCCACAAAGGTTTTTTTGGTGATCCATCCGTAGTCTTTGGGCGGGGACTTTCATATTTTTTTGATGGCAGCATTTTATTGAAAGTGAAAATATAGTTCAGACAGAAGTATGAAAATGTGCATGCGATGCAGAATGCAACAGAGTTGAAGAATTTTGATGTTTGCTGATCATTTAAATTTTCTTTTTGAAAACTTGAACTGATTAAAATTAGTTTAACAGTTTGGTGATTTATAGCTGCGAAAAACTTCGACTGATTCTACTCGTATGCAGTAATGCTTAGGCCATGAGCGCCCTTCAGTATTTTTGAAATGAGTGCCCTTCAGTATTTTTGAAATAAGACCCAACTGGCATTCAGTTGGGTAAAACAGGTAGCAGAAATCGTAGAAGTGAGTTTGATGGGTCTCGTTTGTATCCATTGTCTATTCTTGTTTGTATGGCGCCCAGGAAGTGATCAAAATGTAATACTTACCGTACAATATGTGCTTTGGAAAGTTATTGACTAAATCGAGTATGTACTCACCTGAAAGAAAGAGAAAAACATATTTGATGAAAATCGAAAGGAAGATTTGTTTCTCGGAGATTTAAAGAATTTTGATAGCCAAAATGTAAAAGTATGGCGGTTTTTGTTGTCAGGTAAATATAAATAAAAGTCATCATTATTGAAAGTACTCTCTGGACGAGGCTGGAAACTTTGCTCTGGTGAAATCTGAAATGTTAGGGCCCTCCCTTTTCGACTTTTCGACAAGGGTAATCTTAGTTATGTTAAAATAAAATTTTAAGACCCACTCTGAATGAAACAACGCCAAAAAAATGACTATCAATTGTAGCAATACCGCTTAACACATTTTAATGATTAATGGCGCGTTGGACCCGCAGTTTTGTTTTCTTCAATATTTTCATGGACAGGTTTTCAGAGAAATGTACACTTTCGGAGTTATAAACAAAAAAACGGGAAAACTCCGAAAATTTTGGGTTTTTTTCGCGGTTTTGATCCTGTTCCGCAACGAAATTTTGGTGGGAAGCTCCAGATTCGAGATCAGCACCCCAAAAAACATAAGAAACAAAAAAAAAAAAATTTTCTCCACCACACTTTGCAATCTGAAATCACCTCGGAACTACACTAATATGCTTTAGACAAAACAAGTACACATGGCAACGCGACACGTACTCCGTGATAAGTTTCTTCTTCTTCTTCTTCCTTGCCTCGTTCTTTATACCGCTCCATGGTTTCGCGTTCTTCGACCTGCCGTGTAGGCACATCGCCCGTTTTCGCGGTAATATCCCAGCATATTTCTACAGACAGCTCTATCTTGGATCGTGTCATCGCCGAGACCAATGCGTTGTTGTTGCTTTTTCAATTGACACATCCAGGTGTTCTTCGGTCTGCCTCTGGCCTTGGGTCCATCAAGTGGAACTTCCATTGATATCGCTTTCTTCGCGGGGTTCTCAGGCGGACGCCTTTGAACATGGCAATACCAATCTATTTGTCGGTCTTCGAGCTTTTCGGTGATTGCTTTGTCTATGGACAAGCTGCCTCGGATGTAGCTACTCTTGATGTGGTCCCTTTTGGTTACACCAACTGACATGCGTAACATTTTCATTTCAGTTGCTGTCATTGCTTTCGCGTAACCTTCATACATGGGCCTACACCGCAGGTCGAGCAACGCGGAACCATGGAGCGGTATAAAGAACGAGGCAAGGAAGAAGAAGAACCTTCATACATGGTGCAGCATTCTGATCCATACATGAGTGCGGGACGTACAACCGTTTTGTACAACTTGCCCTTCAGCTTCAGTGGCATTATCTTATCGCAGAAAATTCCTGAGTTTTCTCGCCACGTCATCCATCCAACCTTTGTGCGATGTTTGATGTCATCACCGCATGTAGCTCCGTTGTTCACCATCGAGCCAAGGTACTTGAACTTGGTACAAGACTTAAGCTGCTCTCCTTTGACGAACATATCTGGTATCGCTGCATCTGGGTCTGAGAATATGCAGCATAAGAACTCAATCTTTGTTATACTTACCCTCAGAATGATATTGAAGAGCTAGTTTCTTCTGATAACTCATTTATCTGACTGTAGATTGGACTATCTAAGAAAAACAGCTTAAGCTGTAGGGATCTGCCTAATATAGAAAACCACTTTGATTTGTTGACATCAAGTGATTTTAACTTGCTGCTGGATGAGGTTACCTATAGGAACCTCTTAAATTGCCCAGGTGCGCTGTAGAAGGGCGGATTTCAGTATGTATCATTATAATAATCAATTTTACGCTCTTTCCCATAAAACTGATTCAACATATTTAAGATGTGTAAAAGAGGAGTTCAGTTATGATTGATGGGGTTGCTGCACCCTCGAAAATGCGTCAAAACTCGACACTGTGCTTAATTGTTGGTATTGAGGGAGTTTACACCAGCTATGCCTAAACGCAACGCATGTCGTAAAATTTATACCATCAGAAGTCGCAAAATCACTCTCATAAAATCACTGCTCCAGCCGCTTATGGTTGTTCACAAGGGAATTATTTCAGTCTAGTGCTATTGATGGATTGATTTAGAGACTTGTATAACCGAGGTTCTTCACCCAGGGCTACGCAGACAACTTGCTAATAATGTCTACTAACCAATCTGCATTACGTATGTATTTGATGGACCGAACTATTTCGGACGAAAACTTCAGTGTACAGTGGCGCAACCAGGATATTGTGTTGAAGGGGGCTAATGTCATCCACATTACTGGGCATTTGAGGCTGCTGTTTCAAGTTGGGTTAAAGCTGCAATTTTCCAGTAATGACTCCATACGTTTGTTTATGTTGCCTGCCAAGCCCTGTTGCATTTACGCTTGTTTTAGATTACCCAAACCCAATTTTGAATCACTTTTGACATTATTGCAATTAGTACAAAGCTGATCATGAACTGAAACATATAAACCTTGCATTTGATAAAATGGGACATTTATAGTCAAAAACAAGTAATTACAGACTTTCAGTACCAAGTAAGGTAGGTAAATGCTAAAACAAAAGGGTGCGATTGCAAATAGGAAGTATACCACCCGTTAGGCGATACAAGCGATTCCGAAATCACCTTATTTTCGTTTTGTAATTTTCCTTTCCAATTTCTGGGTCTGGGAAAGGCATTAGACCCCTTAGCCCCTCCCTTGGTAGCGCCACTGTCAGTGTAGTCCCATCGATAACAATTAAGGGCTCATGACTGTATACACGTTATGAGTAGAAAGCTTGAAACATACATTTATAATGCCGTGGGCGGGTATAACCATATCACCGGATCCAATTCGGCAATTATAGGTAGACTAAATTATCAGTTTGAAATAACTTCGTTGTTATCCATACTCTCCGTTTCATTCACCTTATTTGAAAATCCCCTTCAATTGTCATTCAAATCGAATGTCTATTTAGGTGCTCAAAAAGTAGGTGACTCATTTTTGTAAAACCTAGTTATACGAGTATTCTGGGAAAGAAACAGAAAGAAAAGCAACAACATGTTTTCCAACTAAAAATAACAATCACAACTTGATTGAATCCAGACTATTGCACAACTTAAACTAAACAGTAAACATACTCCACAGATACTCATACGAGTACCTACTATGCATTTAGTATCTCTGTTGATCTTTTCGAAAAACCCAATCAATTATCGCTTTGCTGAAATGTTATGCTTTTGCCTACATACAGAGACATAAAAAACAACAGCAATGTATGCAATTATGGCGCGCGGTGTTAAATAAAGATTCTCCGTAATATCAACTGAAAATAGAAGAATATAATATTGAATTCCAAAACAACTGCAACGAATTATAATTGTCTGGAATAATAATTAAAGCAAACAGCTAGTTTTGTTTACACTCTGCCAGTGCAAATGCGTTTTTGATTTCATTACAACCATCCACACCCTAGAGTTCTGACAATCCCGCTCCCCTAAGCTAGTAAAGTGTTTAGTAGAGTGCCCTTCTTGTCGGTCATTTGGCGGGGGAATAACTTGAAATCGAAAACTTCAAAGATAAAAAATGATAAAATTAAAAAGATAACTAATATGAGCTGTATACGATATTGCATTTTAGTGAATGCAGTGCACCTAGACATTCTAAAAGAGGTGATGTGACGCTTATAAATAATCTTGGTGAATATCGAGTGCAAGACGATAACGAAAGAAACAGAACTAATAATATTGCGACATTGACAAGTTTATTTTGAAAACAATAAAACAAAATGATAAGAGAAAACTCGGTTGTGTTAGGTACACAATTATGGTCAATAATGCTGTGGCCGCCAAATGACTGTTACGGTTCAGAAAGTGGACCAGAATAACTATATCAGAAAAAGCTAATTTATTGGAGTCATTTACGCAGAGGAACAGCGTAAAACCATTTTGCAATGTCTGAGAAAACTTCCAACAAGCTGGTTTCAACAATATGATACCACAGTACACACTTCGACAGCCTCAGCCTGGCTTTCCGCCAGGGTCATCAAGATTCTTCGACATTAGGCAAATTAGGCATTAAAGAAAATAAACCACGCCTACGTTGAAACAAGTTAATTCACCCGCGAAGAGATCAGGCGAATCGAAGTTGATCTGCTGTGGAGAGTGGAAGAAAATTACAAAAAAACGACTCTAAAATGTTAGTGATGAAAACGGACATCATTTTGACATTTTGAAGCATTATTGTTTTTTTATATTTTATTTCTAGTGACAGACAGATTATTCGGCGGACCACCTCTAAGGGTTCTCACGGGACCACCTTCGGTCCGCGGACCATCAGTTGGGAAACATTGATCTTACCTGATCTGTAGATTTATTAGAGTAAAATTTCCAATTTCTATACATTAACAGTGATATAGTATCGTATTACAAATTAAATTGCATTTGAATTCAAACAAACAAATGCGCAAACACTTCCACCTTGGATGACATTACAACGAAAAAACAGCGTCCTTCAACTGTCGCCATAAAATTTCGTAGAATTCGAGCAAAACCACCCCCCGCGCCACGCCCACTCCACCCATTTCAATGCCATACAATTAGATAATCCAAACAAACAACAGAAATTTTACATTGCATTCATCAGGAAATGACTTTTTCAGCTGCTAAGCATAAACAAACGTCTCGCGGAGCGTCGTTGTCTATTGCACATTACATGGCTCTTTTCAGTTGCTTTAAGCTAGCTCTATCCAGCTGGCCTCTGAAGAGTCGACGCTGCAAAACCTGTCTTCCAAGATCTATCTCTATCTTTACTCTGTTCGTTTCTCATCTGCACCGCGACGCGGATTTCATAATTACAATGGTTGTGTCTACCTCTCTCTACCTGTTTCCAACTTCCACAACAACGGAGCAATGACTAATCCTCCTCTGTGTACGTTGTCTAGCACAATACAAATAGCGTTGCTGCACCAATGTCTAACGACTGTCTAGCTAGCTAGCGAGACGCGGCTGATAGCAGGCAAAGTCAAGGTCGGAAAACCATGAAAAGTGCAAGTAAACAACAACGAGTCGGTGAGGCTTGACTATAGACAAAACAGCGTAGCGTACGAGTACTAGACGCTAGACGAAGGCCATTCATAGATTCATTTATGTTTGGAAGTGTTTACGATATACGGAATTTTCGAGATAGATTGCGCGATCTTTTAAATACACCATGGGCAACTCTTCTGGTATCTTCAATATGATACAGAAAGCGGGTTATGGCTAAGACTTCCTTTCAGCATCAGCATAAGTATGTTCAGCAGACGATCGCATCTTTTCCAGGATACAATTGTGTTGATCAGGCAGCGAACTCTATTGCTATGCTATGCTATATGCATCTATGCATACGACATTCACGACTTCTGCGATCTTTTACTATATGGCAAACAGATAAAGTTTTATTTGGTATTGGCCGGTTTTCCATCGCATAAGTCTAGACGTTGGATTATTATAAATGTATACATATCTGCAAGAATGGAGCGGTTCATCGCGCCCCCTTGCCATCCCAGTCGCTCGCGAAGCTATTTCATCCCAGAACAGACCGATATCATCTTCCAGAAAATGTAGGTCTCTATGTCGGTTGGTTGATGCGGTATGGGTATGCTGTCGCGGAATTCAGCAATGTGATAATGGGCAATAATGAATAAAGTAGACGCTTCAATCTGCTGAACTAAAAGCGCTAGCTTTTTCCACTTAGCTATTATAGTCTGAGTATGATCTGCTAATTTCCCAAGATAGTGATCGTTACGGATTGACTATAGGCCGCAAATTTACTATAAATGTATTGAAGTGTGGAAATTTCCAGAGTTTGAAAAACTTTAATCTACACTTACGGTCAAAAGTATCGACTCAACCTAATAGCGCGTGTATTTGTACGTGTTTTTTGGAAAGTATGATAGTTATTCATAAAAGTCGTATGTCGTTTAAAAGTTCAAAACCTTAGCTACCTGTTGGTACCCTTTTTATCAACATTTGCTTTGCGCTTTTTAAATTATTGCCACTTGTAACAAAAAACCCAGAAGTTTCAGGTAAAGGTCAGGTCAGGTAAACTACCCCTATAAAAGCGCCCGTAATCGGTTTCTCATTATCAGTTGCATCAGGAAAGTTAGGTAACTTACATCTGAAGTAATTTCAGTTACTGTTTGGTCATCAATGGATACGACGCCAGAACAGGCGGCACAAGTTGTAGCCCTATTGTCGGAAAATCATAGTCAGCGAACCGTCGCTCGCCGTCTTGGAATGAGTCAGTCTGCTGTCTCGAGAGTTAGCAGGAGATTTCGAGAGACTGGTAGCTTTAATTCGAGACCAAGAGCGGGCCGCCCTCGATCCACTTCAGAGAGAGACGACCGTTTCATTGTTACAAGTACGTTACGAAATCAGTTCCTCACGGGTGTTGCTGCGCAGCGGAACCTGAGGCGTGTTCGCGGAGTAGCTGTTAGTGTCTGCACAGTAAGGAGACGATTAAGGGAAGCGAATATTAATCCAAGACGGCCTGCCAGGGGCCCTAAATTGACTGCACGACATCGACAAGCGCGCCTCTTATTTGCTCGAGATCATCTTATTTGAAGCGATAAGGAATGGAGCTCAGTATTGTTCACTGACGAGTCGAGAATGTGTCTACATGGCAGAAGATGTCAAGTCTACAGGCGTCCAACTGAGCGATTTGCGCAGTGCTGTTTCACTGAAACGGTTGCATACGGCGGCGGTTCCTGTATGATGTGGGCTGGCATTTCATTGGAGGGAAAAACGCAGGAGGCCGAGGAGGAGGGCTGACAGCTGAGCGATACGTTACCGTGTCCGTGTCCACGTTGTGCCCTATGCAGCATTTATTGGCGAGAACTTTACTTTGATGCACGACAATGCCCGGTGTCATGCGTCGCGCCTCACTCGGCAGTTCTTGAATGAAGCCAATATGTCGTCACTTAACTGGCCTGCGCGCAGTCCCGACATCAATCCCATTGAACACTTATGGGACGAACTCAAGAGAAGAGTCCAAGACAGAAATCCAGTCCCTTCGTCCACTGAAGAATTGAAGGCAGCCCTATTAGAGGAGTGGAACGGTATTCCTCAAGATACCATCAGCAACTTGATCAAATCAATGCAGAATCGACTGGAAGCTGTCATTAGAGCAAGAGGAGGAAATACCAAATACTAAAATAATAAATACTTAACTTATTTTCCAACAGTTTTTGTTTTATTTGCAAAAAACCTAACCAAAATCCATTTTCATATTTGCTCATTTTCGCTACGTTTTCGTTCAAAGAGCATCAATTTTAAAAGTGCTCACCAAATATTGGTTAAAATTATGAATGGCTGGAGTCAACATCCTTTTGAACAAGGAAGTGCGTTGATCTTTTATAGAGATGAAGCTTATTTCCGACGGAGTAATAACTGCCAGATTCAAGTCCAGAGTATCATCACTATGAATTCAGTGCCTACGCCCCTGAATCAACCGATCAGCATTCTAAGAACTACTTTTACTACCTGTTTGACGACACCTTTGACAAGGCTCCCAGAAGTGACATAAAAATTATTATGAGGGATCGCCAAAGATTTCTCTGACAATGTTGGCTTGGAACATCTAATGGGTAATCATGGTCTTGATGTCAGGATCAGGAACGACAATGGCGAGTTTTTCGTGGAGCTCTGTAACTCTCATAAGCATATCGTTGGCGGCAACCTGCCAAACATAAATCTTGCCATTTAGCAACCTTGGTTTTTTTTTCAGATGAAAACCACATTGAGTATTATAGCCGTTTGCAAATCATAGAGGAATTGTATCGTGGACGTCAGGGCAAAACTTGCTGCTGAAATAGGCGATCAGCGATCACGAACTTATTATTGTGAAAGTTCGCTGCGAACTGTAATTCGTCGGGCACAAAGCGAGCGGATATTTCCACGGTTCAATGTTGAAGAGTTTAAAGAATCATCAACAATACGTGCAGTTCCTAGCGCATAGCACGAGTTAACAAATGCAAAACACCAGATCCTCATTCAATTGATGATAGGACGTGAAGGAAGCTTTTATATCGTGTGGCGAAACATTCATCAGCAACGCTACGTGGTCTAAATTAACTGTACGGTCGAGAACGAAGGAGCAATTAAACTCTGCTACAGACAGTACAGTCAAGCAAGTCCAGAGAAACGGAATAATATCAATGTGTTAGCGGTGGAGAGAAAGAGGCGACTTACCGTGGTGACATAAAGCCACCTACTGGCAAATCTTTAACTTAGCAGCCTGTTAAAGATAAATGGCGGTTTCTGCTATTCACAGACGAACAGCAACTGCGCCAATGGAGAAAGCCTTTTATGGAGGTATTCAAGCCCATAAGACTTCCGCAAATAGCCAGAGTTAATACCTATGTCCACCATCCAAACTGGAAGTAACCAAGGCTCTGAAATCATTGGAAGCTGGTAAAGACCCGAAAGAGATGGAATCCCTATAAAGCTTTCGATATTCTCCATCTACTGATGGAAGAGTGTTGGACAACCGCGACTCTCCCTGGGTGTCGTCATAAAAGTCAATAAGAAAGGAAATCTCAAGGATTGTAATAATTGGCGTGGAGTCTGTCTTCTCCCAGCAGTCTCCAAACTGATGGCCAAAATAATCTTGCATCGGATCAAGAAATAGATCGACTGCACTCTGAACAATGAACACACCCCGCAGGGGGGTCGGTGTCCTTGTGACACTCAGCCAAGGAAGGCTGTTTGCAGTGGGACAAAGATCTTTGGTGAGCTACGACACCACGGACCTAGTAGCGCAAGGGGGCCCCTGGTACAGTTGAGACGCCATGGCGAGGATCTGTACAAAGACCATTCGGGCGGTAACGTTCCCGTGCTCCTGAGTTATGTACGGGTGGCTCTTGGCGTGCCTACCTCCCCCCATAGATTGCGGGAGGGAAGCACTAAAGGCCAAGCACGATTGTGGTGTCCTCTGGTGGGGGAGTGCATCTTATGGAAATCGTGTGAGCTTCGGAGTTGACGGCTTCGCATGACCCGAGTCCTGAAGGGGCTAGTTAGGGAGAACGGCCTTGGTGGAAAATGCCTACGCGCCTATATCTAACTAGTTTGTGGATTGATGACCGAGTCGCAAGCGTGACGTAAGCAGGCTTCGGAAGCCGATGTAGCGTCAATTGGGCTTTCCTTTCGGCAGGCCCGGCGCCAGTATCACATGATGAACGAAAACAATAGTACCATTGACCATTTTCCATATTAATCTAACTATTTTACCTCATGATTCTCAGCCTATCATGTCATAGTCAGTTCAACTATGAAGCCTAGTTGATTTTTCACTTGATTGCGAAAAAAAAAATAAAAAAACATTTCGCGAGCGTAGTAACTCATAAATCATATAATTCGTTGACCTCTTCTATATTTCATTAACCTCTTTACGCTCTAAATTGCATAATAAATTACCTACCTACAGAGGGATTCGATCCCGAGAAATTTGAAATAGTAGTATTAACTTGGTTGCATAGTTAATGTTACAATAAGTTTTCTTTGAGTGCAGCCAAGTGCAAGGAGGACGATTGTAGGAGCTTTGACAGCAACTTTTCGGACGACCCCTGGGGAAATGCCTCTCTGTACAGGGTAGCGGGCACGATATAAAGTATCAAGTCACTGAAACGGGTACGATGCACACTCGAATTGATACCCTTGAGGTTTTCAGTGAACAGTTTCATCCCGGAAGCTGACCCTATCGATGATTTGGTTTGTGAGTGGGTTAGAGAGGTAGAAAAAAATCCCCCTCTGCAAACCGCTGAAATCTAGGTGACCATCGCCAGGGTTAGATGTCGGAAATCCCTGGACTGAATGAAATGACCGGCCAGATGTTTAAATGCATCTGAAAAGTCGTTCCTAACTATATTGAGAACCTTTTTGAGTCTTGAAGTACGAAAACCCAGGAGTTGAAAAACCGCGTGGATGGTGGTCCTACTGAAGGGCCGCGATAATGTCCGAACTGACCTTTTATCATATGGAAAGGATATTCGATTGGAGATCGGGTGTCTGACTTACAGTACGGATTCCGAAGGGAACGTCTGGAAATGCGCGATGAGGGCTTGTCCGCAAGGCTCCATTGAGCTGTAGACTGTTTGTGTGGAGCTATATGATGGATGACCTGCTGGCATCCCTTCAGAGTATAGGAATGCTGCGCTTACACCTCCTCCTGGTTGCTAAATGCAGCGTGAGCTCGAGGAGAAGGGCTCCCAACTCATCGAATTTGTCCATTCGGGGGAGCCCGTGTGGACGTTTAGGCCCAACCAAGAAAATCGGCGACAATGATGCTAAAAAGCTCATTGTCAACGAGCCGACGCCGTTGATAATTCAGATGGGTAGAGCCGTTCTCAAATATGTGACGCAAGTCCGGCATACTTGGGAGTGACTTTCGGCGAACGGTTGAGTTTTCAACCACACAATGTCAGGTTGAAAGCACGCATGCTCTGTATGGTTGGTATGCTGGGGCTCTTTTTGCGCAGAGACTAGGGGCTATGTAGATGCGCAGTCCGTGTCATCTATGTGACCCGCTGTTTGTAGCGTGTGCGACTTTCGGTGCAGGAGCTCTCATGGACGGGGAGTCATCTGCTCCTGGAACCCAGCAGCTTAACACGGTTCAGCACATCATAATGATGGTTGTCTACCTGTGTGTCGTACAATTTCTCCTGACGCCAAGCAGCTATTGATGGGGTCAGTCCGCTTGATATCGAGATAGTTCGAAAGGAATTTGTCATTGCCGAAGTGTGCTTTAGTGGGTAGGGATACTGTGGCTGGGAGACTTCAGAGACTTGTCTCTGACCTCCTGGATAACTGTGTTCTGTCTAGATAGCAATCCAGATGAAGCCAGTCCATCTGCGGTAGAGTTACATTCGAGTATCATAGGAATGTCCAAGAGGCAGCTATAAACCTGGACTTAGACTTTAACTCATTGCCGGACACAACGCCAAAATTTGACACGATTTGTATGGTCAAATGCTCAAAATTGGACGTCTATAGACGTTGTGTCCGGGAAAGTGTTAACCTAAGTCTCGGTTTCTTGATAACCGGTCGTGGTTCTCTGAAACAGAAACTGCGGCAGTTTAACTTGGTCAGCGATCCCTCGTGTCTGTGCTGTGGCGCAGCTTCTGGGGACTGGATTAATATGCTGGATCTTCCGGAGGTACTCGGATGTACGGGACCTAGCCTCCTTTGGGGTTCTCCTAAACAATGGAGTTGCGGAAGTCACGGGTTGCTTGGCCAGGGCACTAAATGAATTTGATCGTGAAGTATTTAGACGTCGAATGTTGCAGGTACGTTCTTCAGCGGCAGGATTAGCAAAGATGTACTGTTGTCTAGCGTTGGGTATTGGGACTTGTCCGCCGTTGGGTAGTTGGATGTAGGGCGAACAGTAAGAAACCCCACTGGCTCAAAGACGGCTCAAGGACGCTGGGTGTACTAAGACGCCCGCACTGCAGCGCTGGCGTCAGTTTTACTGCGATTCCGGAGCAAAAGACACGGGGTGTCGAAATTAGAGCCAATGGGCACCGAAGGGCGGTAGTTCCCCTCAACGGACAAGTGAGGTAGGCACCCAAGAGGAGAGTATCGTGCAGGCTGTGGTTTTACAATGGCTTCGGGACCCGTAGAACGGCAGAGGTAGTAGAAAGGCCTCGCATCTAGCAGTATATAAACGGAAAGCCTTAACCTGTGCTTTTATATGGATTTTTCACGTGTAACATTACAAATTAAACTGGAAACATTCGTGATTCAGTGTCTAAGGCGCATCCTACGAACTCGGTGGCTTGAGGTTATATCTAACGAAATCAAAATAGGAGAGGCACCAATATGAAAAGGCGGAAATGGTAGAGGATAGGTCATACACTACCAAAAGAGCCGAAAAACATTGCAAAACAGGCTCTCGATTGAAATCCGCGGGAACTGATGAAAGCCGATGGGACGACCCAGAAGTAAATGTTTAAACTCTGGTGAAGCAGAGAGAAAATCTATACCTAAATTGTGGGACCAGCTAAATGCAATATGGCTGCTAACAGAGAGAGGTGGAAAAGAATGTAGTCAATGCCCTTTGCTCACTAAGGGTTAAAAGGAACCAAAGGGAATCAGATATTGTCATAGGTAAAAACTTGGACGGTATTGAAAATGGACCAAATCGGTCCAAAGGTTCATGTACAAACGTCCTCTCCTTAGTACCTTAATTTGGTCACAACATTCGACAGAATATGCGGAGTTGGGACATACCTTGATGGAGTCTGGAGTATGTCTAATCAAAGGTACCTCCCTACAAAGCTATGACCATCTATATTTTTCCACAAAATTTTGCAAAAAAATCAAACCAAATGGTAGGGCGTGCTCTTACACACGACACAACAGTCCTGGGGTATGCAAGGTGCTCCACTGGTAGCAGTTTTCTCCGAAATCCTGCGGCAGAGGCGGCAGAAAAACATCCAACAGTATGGACATTGACGATTAACGTTACACAATCAATCTGATGTGCTTTTGGGAGCTGTTTGTTGAAGCCTTCTGTGGCAGGTATGGACCTTAAGCCTATTCAGCAAAAATCTTTTTTAACGAAGACATTATTGGAACCCTGTATGTATTGTCAATAAGCTTATGCAAATTTTGTTTTTACTACCGTTAGCTATCGAAGGAGAGCTGAAAGACAATTTCTTTAGTTACGACTTTTATGACTTCAATAGTGTTCCAGTGTTTAAAAAACTCGCCTCATTCAAGTCCATTTACAAAATCGTTTAAATGTTTGCAGTGTCGTCAGCTAGGACCGTCAATAGCCTATGCATACACATACCATAACACCGTCAATAAGTCTGCACAGAACTTCCTCAAACAAAATTTTCCACCTTGCCGCCTACAATGTGCGCGCAATCAACAATTGAAAGTGAAACGTAATTTTCATTTTCACTTGTCCTCGACAGATTGAATCATCGACCGTACCACCACATCTCACTCCCAATCCTCGTCATACAGAGTAGACATTATACGACTACTCCTAAGTTCTTCTCCCTCCCGACAGATTTTCTCGCACATTTTCCCGACATACAGGCTGGCTTGGCTAGCTAGCCATAGTCAGCTAGCTGGGCTTTACGCCAAACAAACATAACATGAAGCCATAACCAACATCAGAGAAGCGTCATTCATTCATTTTAGAGTCCATCAGCAAGTTGGCTTCATCGAGATGTTTGTCACATTGCTTATAAGGGGAGAAAAAAGCGAAGCGTTTGTTTTTCACAGCATAGCGTTAGTAGACGATGATGTCGTCGACGTCGTCACTTTCGCATCAACATCCTCTAGCTATAAGCTTGAAGCTATGACCAACCTCTCGACTCCTGCTATGGTGGCTTGTTCGCAAGAGCACCTGTAAAAGTGAAAATTTTTCAAAATACATAGGAGAAAACGTTACCCTGAATTGTGGTGGATTTCAGTCACCAGATGGGAATTTTCTCGTGACTTCTATTCCGGTCTGCAAGGACATCAAATCAGCGACGCAAAATATGACGACGACAGGATCTATAGCCGGTTGCTCGTTGGTAGAACACCTTCAAATGGATTTTGCAATTAAGCTCAATAGATGGTTGCATTATCACAGTTCTCATCCTTTTTGCAGCCATTTAACAATGGGTGTGTTCCTCGTATGCATTTTGCATATAGGATGCTTACAAGTCAATTTGTTTTGAAGGCACAATTTGTCGCACGGCGCGCGGTGACTTGTACAACACATGCTTGACCGAATAATATTCTGTTTGGACAGTCTACTATACACGTAATACACAATTGTATTCTCTTGAGTTCTAAACATCGTTTTTCGCCATTAGTATGTATGTACATGACCACAAGGCGGTTATATTTGTTACAGCGGCCACCAGCTTGCTGCCCCAGACTCTTCAGCGACAAAACGTAACGTTCAGGGGCATATAAATCAGCAATAGTAACAAAATAAAAAATTTGCTGTTTGCTGTTGGGTTAATAACATTTTCAAGGATAGTCCAAAGACTGCAACAAGTATGCTGCCGCTTTGGCGAACCGAACAACACATAGAACAGATAGATGCATCTGAATTCGTGGCGGTCGCGTGGGTGAAGCGGGCAGTGAAATTTATATTTATGCGATTTGAATTTTGAACACAACATGATATTTTTGGATGCATACGCTGCGTGAATTCATTCTTATTCTGATGTAAATATATTATTTGATGAATTTGATGCTAGTATAGCAGAGTGCAACGTAGTGGGTATAATAATTTTCATAGAATTATATAGAATTTATTCTACAGACTAGACCGTGGCCGCATCGAAGGACGAGACACCAATTAAAAATGATCAATTTAGGAAGTGATATTATTGTAGACTTATTGTGGATGACGAATGGTCATGTTAGTCTTTTTTTTAAATGATTTTTGTGTGCATTTCATAGCCAACCTTGGAATTGTTTGTTAGAACCGCAGCATTTTTTTACGGATGATGAAGAAAAAATGTAAATGGGAGATGTAATAGTCGCCAGACTTTGTAAATAGATATTTTGGTCTGTCTACGACCTCGTGGAAGAATGAGATCAATCGGTGACAAATATACGATTGAGTATCCTTGAGTCGATTTAATTTAGCAATTTTTAATGTGGAATGAAATTCAAATGCTTCTTGTTTTGGATGCACCAGAACGACTTTTAACGTTAGCGAAATGTATGATGTTACACGCCAACTCTTTGGTGAATCTAATGCCCGCCCAACACTGATCGAACGTTATTTTTCGTTCAATGAATTCATTCATTGCCTCTGTCCCTCCCAAGCCTGCATTGTTCACAACTTTGATCTTCTGTTTATTAAAGTTGTGGACAACACACATCTGGGAACGGAGTCGGTTTTAGGTTTCTTGCTAATATTTAAATGGAGACCCAATAAATTCAATCATTCTGGACTGAAGTGCTCCTCATATGTGAGTGTTTGCCCAGAAAAAATTAAATCACATGCCATATCATGTCAAGAATGGTCCTGTATAGGTACACGGGTCCCAGAAGAAGTTACAACTAGGGGGCTTCGCCCCCTGCTCGCTGCGCTCGCCAACCCCCGGGGGGCCGCGGCTAATTTCGGGCGCGGCCGAAATTTGGATACCCTTCGCTATCCTTGGGCTAAAAGTTTTTTCGGGCGTACCTATGACTTGTATTTAATCCCCCTCCTCATTCTTTTTCTTCCGTCTTGACAAAAGTTTTGGGCTTGGTTGAAATAAGTGGGCAAATAAAAATATTTACTCGGAAAATTTTATTGGGGTTGCGGGAGCATGACTCCACAGTACGATTCCATTCGTTTTTAACCTTTTTGATGCTTTGGTAAAAACACATTAATTCAAGGTTTTGTGAAATTGGTGCAAAAAAATGTTTCTTAGAAGAACCAAAATGGGGGTTGGGTTTGTATGGCCACCCCATGACCCCATGGTCAAATTTGATCAATTGTTAGATATGTTTTGTGTCATCAAGAGAAACACGTTTGTGCGTAATTTTGTTGAAATTGGTGCACAAATAAAAAAGTTTTTCTTAGAAGAACCTAATTTGGGGAGTTATATAGGTTTGTATGGCAGCCCCATGACCCCATGGTCAGATTTGATCGATTCTCACATATGTTGTGTGTCATCAATAGAATTACATTTGTGTGGAATTTGGTTGAAATCGGTGCACAAATAAAAAAGTTTTTCATAGAAGAACCTAATTTGGGGGGTTAGGTTTGCATGGCAGCCCCATGACCCCATGGTCCGATTTTACCGATTCAAACATACAAACTGCCTGCAGCGAAAAGAAGCATTTGTGCAAAATTTCAGCTTCATGGCCGAGTAAAACGCGTAGCAACAGACGGACAGACAGACAGACGGACATCGCTCAATCGCCTCCCCATGTTATGCTGATCATATATGTATACTTATTATTCAATGCGTTACAAACTTCATGACAAAGCTAATATACCCTTCGTTGACTCTACGAGCGAAGGGTATAAAAACTGTCGATACTTTGCGCCCTTTAAGCTTCCGACAGTCAGCCGTTCTTAAGAACAATTCCCCTCGAAGCCACACTGGACAAAAAGCTTGAGCTGTGGAAAGAACCAGCTTATATTTGGTTATTATAGACGTCAAAATATTAAGCAAAAGCTAGGAAACCACTTCAGCCTATGTTTGACCGTCAAATTAAATAAAGCTAATGAGTATTATTCTTCGTTTCTGGCAACAGGGTGGAGCGTCTTTGCAACGGGTTATAAAATTGTGATTGGACGGTAGGATTTGGCGAGTTTCGAGCTTCTACTGGGTTTGAGAAGGGGGATGATTCGTCCCTTTTTCCAGAATTCAGGGATGACAAGCGTGGATATCGACAAGTTGAAAGCCATCGTTAGATATTCGATGGCCGGAAGATCTAGGTGTTTCGGCAAGACATTGAATCATCTGAGTCAAATGTTTGTTTTGCTAAAATCTTGGATGGTATTGAAAATGGGCCAAATCGGACCACGGGTTCCCCTACCTCCCATACAAACTACCCCTCGTCGATATTTTAATTCGGCCATAACTTTCGGTAGAATATCGCTATCGACTTGTAATTTTGATCAATGGCTCATTCTGACATATACTTTGCGTTGATGGAAAGTGGAGTAGGTCCGACTACCCCTACCCTACTTCCCCTACAAAGTTATATTCAGCCATACCTTTTGATAGAATGTCGCAAAAAACTTCAAATTAGTATCAAATGGTAGTCGTTGGATGCCTTGACAAGGTAATAAAGATGTGTCAGGTCCGACCCATCTACCCCTCCCTCCCCCACAAAAAATATGAAATTGAATATATTGGGTTTTGCGTGCCTTCTAGGTCTGTGCATGGGTATAGGGTATACACACATCGTACTATTCGCACGATTAGAACTCGGTCTCGTTTTATCTTGCAGTTGAGCATCTTGGTCTTGGGGTGTTCAATAAAATGCTTATTGAACAAATTCGCGGAGAGTTTTGGATTTGCGGTGGTGTTCTTAGCGAATCTGATAGCTACACTGCCCTTGTCTTTGGTTGGGTGAACCAGGGCGTGAACCGTAGCCCATAGTTTGCTGACACCTTGTGAGAGGTTGCAGCTATGCAGGTGTTAACTAGTCGATTTATTTCGGAGTTTAACTCCTGAATTCTGGGGTCTGCCAGATTTGCGCGTCTTAAATCGTCCCGTTCGTCGGCTAACCTTGCGGCAGCATTTGGGCCGATCTTTGGGGATACGCCCTGCCGGAATGTAGCGAGCTGCCACTTTGAAAATGACGTTCCTTATACACTTTTCGGCTTCCCCTAGCGTTCGTTGGAGTGAATGCAGTGAAACCCTCCCAATTTGCCTTTTTGTGGTTGATAAACGTACGCCGTTCTGATGTCGTCAGTTCGGCTGGTTTATCAATATTTATCATTTATCATTTAGGTGATCGCATTGAAGAGACCTGTTTGTCTCCCATCGGGTTTCACTTATCAAACTGGCGCTCACTATAGTTGTCAGGAGAACTATGGCAGGCGCCAGCGACGCGTGTAGACGAAATTCCATTGAGGGCGCATTAGTCTGATGGGTCTAATTTGGTCGCGATATATATACCTCTGGCATCATTCGCAAAAAGAGAGTGCCACAGTTCGTGATTAGCGTTAAAGTCGCCAAGTAGGATCCTATGCTGTCCTGTGAGGAGTGGACCAATATCGAACTTATAGCCAGAGCCACAGCTGGATGCAGGTGGAACATAGATGTTTATAAGTTCGATATTGGTATTGCCGGATTTAACGGCGGTGGTGGAGAGCTGGGGCCAGGAATGGCCGGAAACGGTGGTGCGCCATTAGCTTGCGAGCTTGGGCCTGGGGTGGCTGGGGCTGACCCGCGTGCAGACACCCTGGAGCTACAAAGGACAACTTGTCATAATGCCTCATTTTTCTTAGGCCTGAGCAGTAGAAATGACACCATTCTCTGCAGCAGGCACACCTCAAGGACCTGGCATTCCCGAAGATACGTCGGTTGCATACAAAGCAGATGTAGATTTCGGGACCTGGATTGGTCTCGATGCCGGCGCCGATTAGGAGAAGTGAGAGCAACTGCGCTGAGATGAAATGCTCCCAATTTTACGAAAAAACACATAGAACACATCCACACACACCCAGACACATACACAGACATACACATCCCTCCTGCATTGAACCTTCATGGTTCTTGCCCTGGAGGGGTCTTTTGGCAACTCTTGGCCGTTTCGTTGGTATAAAACGGGTGTGGTCCGCCCCGAAAAGGCTTGAAAAACCCGTATGGCAGCAAGCTGTCATTGGGAATGGTCGCCGATAGGACCACTGTGTTGTGACTTCGATAAGAAGACTTATATCAAGTTGGCTAACTATACTATCTCGAAAACCATTTCGGAATAGTTTTGATCGGCTGCAAATCGTTAGCTCGCATTTGCTAGGCACTTAAAAAGATTTGAGCTTTCCTATTTATTTAATTATAGTTAGTTGGGCATTCGGACTATCAAGTTGGCTAAGGATGTTAAAAAAAGATCGGATGGGTATACATGTGGTATCAATTGGAAGGGAATGATTGCTATATTCAATTTTTCGTATTGAGCTAACGAAAAATGCGACTATTCGTTAGTTATTAATATTTATCTATTCGGTTCGAGTCCTGACTATGGCCACCAGATGGCCAAGCGGACTTTTCCGTAGACTCGAATCAGCGTGTCTTCTAATTCAAGCTATAATTGAAACGTTGCATGGATGCATAGACTTTGAACTAATATAGGTTGAAAAATTTGAAAAAAAAACCTCTAATTTTGTAAGTTTCAAATTCTGATTAGCTTTGCGTGTAATATTTGAAATTTTTATTGCTATTGGTAGAGAGGAACAATCTTTATTTTAGCCTTCATAAAACAGGGCTAGAATTGTAGTCGCAAGGTCGGTAAAAACAAGCGTTTCGCTTTATAAGCTTTAAGTATACCTTTTAGTAATATTAGTGTAGCTATACAATATAATATTTCTTCCAGTCGGTAGGAATAGGAAGCTTGTGTAGTAGGAATTTGAAAGACCAGCAGACTTCAACAACAAAAAAAATATTTTTACTGAAACTCGGCTATAGAGAAATGCTGCATAATCAAGCCATAAGTATGTTATAATATATTCAAGTTCCAAAAAGAGGTTTTTCCGATAATGGTTTACGGACCTGCATATTGAACATATTTGTAAACTTACATAACAATTTTAAATCAAATTCTGTTTTAATGTGCATACATATTATAATTTTAGGTCAAAGGGCCTTTGGCATCCTGACCCAGGTACACAGCATATTGCGCTTGATCTGATCCTTTTATACAGCACTTTTAATATTATTAATTTGTCGTATATTACGCAACATGATTTTTTGTACTTATGTACTTAAATTCATCATTCCAAAATCATATCATAGATTTATCTACATCTAATATGTTCAAAATCGCATAGATATTGTATGTCGCATACGGAATTTTAAATTTGTCAACACTCATGACTACATGTCCATCGAATCCACGGTAAATCCGCGGCCTTGCAAGAAGAAGTGCCAATGCCGATACCATATGCAGCTGCTGCTTATTCCTCACATAATGTCAGTGCTGTTTAGTAACACTGCACTTCGGCATATAGTATATGCAAGTGCATTCATATCTGCCGCTGCAATTACAATAAAAGTACAGTAAGTACATGAAGGCAGCAGCTAGCTGTAAGCTAGCTCATTGCACAAACAAGGTAGTGAAGACTTGGCGGATCGCAACCCATACGGGGCAACGGAAGGAACGCAGGAGACCTTCACATCACATAACACATAACAGTGCTCCATTGGCTCGAGGATTAAGTGGCAGAATTATGTCATAGACTAGTCGTAATATACCTACGCGTGTAATATAGCCCTGAAGATATGATGCACTTTCTATATCTGACTATGTGACTATACAGGAGCCGGGTACGTATTATATCGTATGTAGGCACTCCGTAGAAGCGAGTGCATCGTATGTGCAATGAAAACTGCACTTGCATGCTAACAACACTATCTCTATACACAGGAAAATAGTCTGGAGTGGAGCGTACTCGACAGTGTCTATCTTTGTGGCTTTTTTGTGTTTTTGTAGACAATCTGGTTCGTAGTCGTCATTGACTTTTGTTTGTTTTCCATTCATCTGAATGTTCGTTGTAATATGTTGTAATGTACCACACGAGTACTCGTCATTGTTTTACTGGTCCTTTTTACCACGGCCTGCTAGCATGCGTTTTCTTGTGTAGTGCAGTTATTGCGGTTCGTTACTAGACCATAGTACGTGCAGATACAGATTGTTAAGTGGTCGGATTGGTTTAGTTTTGCTATGTCTTTTTGACGCTTTTGTTGCTTCTGTTGAGGCTGTTTAATGTGCCAATTGACATTGAAGGTCGCAGTGGTTGTTTGTTCAAGGCTTTGACAATAGTGTTTCGGGATATATTTAGGTAACCGACTTTGTCGGCTGGTGTCGTGCATCTATTCGTTTCAGGGATTGCCGAACACGAACGAGACCTAGAATTTGTTCGCGTTCCAATTTTAACTCAGTCTGACGTGTGCAGTTTTTTGTATGTATGTATCTACATACTACCTATATTAGCATACATACACTCCCCTAGTGATGAACATTAACCAGAATCTTTGCGCGGTATGGAGCACCATCATACGAAGTTACTGGCTTAAATCTTTGAACATGCAATGATTTCATTCAAAGTACAAATATACATATCAAATGCAAATTTAAGATGTGTACAATAAAATTACAAAACTTACGAAGTTTGATTTCCCAGGAATTAGAAGAATTTTCAATTTGAATTGGAGTTATGGTAACTTACCTGCAAATAAAGGAAAAAGTAACCAAATTAAATACATACAGTTATGAATAAATATTTAAAATTGTTATTTATTGAGAGAATGTCAAAGTGTTCTTGAGTAACATAATATCTCAGTTTGAAAATCTTGAAAGTTTCAATGGGCCTTAGAAAGTTATGAAAACTGGGCTTTATCCATAATCGGTAAAAAACAGTAATTTGTGTTTGAAGTTCTGTAAAAACTAAACCTCTTATCCGATTTTAGTGCGGTTAGTTTCGTTTTTTTTAGATAAATTTGTTGGTTGTAATAATCATCTTATTTTGCCTTTCTAGCTGGTCTATCTTTTGAGACAATGACGTTTTAGTCGTACAAGAAAATATATTTTTTTTTTAAATCTTCAAATGCCTGTGCCAGCTAAAGGGTTAAGAATTGGGGGTATATTCCGTACAACTTTTTTGCTGGAAATCACAAGAGCATTCATAATCCGGTGCGTTTATGCGACAGTTTCCGGACACCCTGTATACTACGAAACATGGGTAGGTATGTGCGCATACATGGCTGCGTCATCGCGGTAGGCATCGACAAGGAACAAGCCAGAAAGAGAAAGAGATCAACTACTCCACGGGTTTGTTCGTTGAGTCGCTTAAGTATTTTTTTTTTTGGTACATCGATAGGAAATTTGAACCATAGTAATCGCAAGGGCTTTATGGTGACGAGGTCACCAGTCAACCAGCATGATTACACTGGTATACAATGTTCGAACTTTTTTTCACACTCGAAAGTTTATATCATATTTTAAACCTACTGTGACCCCTGAAAAATACTACCTGAGTGGAAAAAATGACACGTCAGGATTCTTTGTGACAGCTTTACCAAAATTTGAACTAAAAGTTCCAAAATTGACTATATGTACTAAGATAAATTATTTTATACTGTAGGTAAGCAGTTATTATTTTCTTTGGTGTTTGGCTTCTTGTAGGCTGCTGTCAAGCCTCCGGGAGTTATCAGTTACCTCTCTTGCATGAAGGCCTCTTTAAACCCTTGTGGGACAATAGATTGCGAAGCGGTAGGGTGAAGCGAATAATATTCACATTTTTAGAGCTTTCAAAAGTGAATTAGGAGCTTTTGCCATCATCCCGATTATGATGGAGGCAAAACCTTCGTATGTGAAAACGTACATATGACAGAAAAATAAATTAGGATGACTAAATAGGTTTTCTGAAATATATCCTTCATTATATCCCGTTATAATCCTTCCCATTTCCTCATTCAGAGAATTTTTATTTAAGGAATAACAAACCACCATCATTAAGTTCATCAGAACTTGTAAAAATCACTAAAAGGGTGGATTTTTTTATAACCTGCTTAAAGTTCTTCTCTAGGGTAAACCAGGAGTAAGTTTTTAACATTTTTATATGGCCTTGAAAAAGTCGATTCATAGTAATAAAGCCACTGAAATTTGAAAAAAAAACCAAACGACAAAAATTGTGCTTCCCAGTGTTATTAATTGGACTTTCTAAGCTTGTTCTTATAACATGATTTGACTTACACGTTTGCTGTAGGTTATTAAGATTTTACCGCCTCTAACACATTACATATTAGGTAGTATGGATTAAAAAATTCTTTGCGTAATCCTAGCCTAAAACCGGCCAATTTAAAATTAACATGTTGTTTGCAATTGTTTAGTCAAGCAATCAGCATATTATCATAAAAACAGAATACCCTAGCTATGTAATAAAGTGTGCCGTGCCACTTTTGACGACGAGTCGAATCTGAGGCAAGCCTTTTTGCAAACATTAAACAATAAATGTACTACAAAAACAGGAAACCCTCGGATCGGAATACTATTAGACATGGGAAACTGACGATTTTTAAAATGGCTCGTAAAAAATCGAATCATATGTTGATTTTTTTTGCCACTAAAACACTCAGCAGAATTGAGGATTTCAGATGAAGAAAAAAAACTAAAATATGGTGCCCTTATTCATCACAAAACTTTTGGAGTCGTATTCAGAATCTACCCTAAACTCTTTGCAGCTGATTCACGTCAATTCTGTAACGACGGCCATCCGGGTATGTATTGCATTGAGTGAAAAGCAATTCAAAAAAGTTGGTTTTAGCAAGATGGGGCCGCAGTGCACACTGCAACCTCCATAACAGTCCTCCATAAATTGATTTCCGGCGGGGTTATGTCGAGATTACTTAACCAGCTCTGCCTTTATTCTCTTGGGGTTATTGCAGGAATATACATGTAAACTCCAAGCTTACGGCTTCCTCGGTCCTAAGCGTGGAATGACAAAACCGCTTGGGGTAATGCGAGCTATGTATTGGGCAAATAATTCGATCTGAACTAACGCCCACTTTGTTAAATAGTTTGTTGAATTTGTAAGTAGACGAAATCCGAGAATTGAATTGGAAGTTTGGTTTGTAGTAGGGATGTTAAAAACCGGGCAATAACCCGGTTTTCGGTTTTCTCGGTTTTTCGCAAAGCCGGTTAGACCGTCCGGTTTTAACCGGGCCCAAAGTACCAGTTTTTCAGTTAACCGCCTCTTTTCATTGATTTGCTTAGAATGGTAGTAAAAACACTCTCGTAATGGTGGTGTTCGTATCGTATGCAAAATCAAATCAAAGTGCATGCAGATGGTGCGCCAGAGAAACTCACTTATTGGAAAAAAAACTTCTGAGCGGTGAGTTGGAAGGGTAGATGGGTGAGAAGGGGCGCATCTGGAGGGGGAAGTTCCCAAGTTTGTTTCCCATTCTAGTCAGCCGCCAACATGCTCTGGTGTAGAGAGCAGAAGCCAGCGGGCCTTCGCTGTCGAGAGCTTCTTTTCTAACGGTCGCTCACTAGGGACATGATCACGGATTTTTTTAAACGAAGGTTAGGGACAGGTGGTTTAAGTTACAGATGGAGCCATAGCAAACACTGCTCGAGGCTGAATAAATTTATTTTGACAATTCCTCCTCGACCACCTCATCTCTCAGAGAGGCGATTTCCCATGACCGGCACGCTCTCGAGATTTGCTCCATGCGATTTTTTTTATGTGGTTATTTGAAATCCCTGGCTTATATCGATCGACCACGGACCATAGCTCACCTAAAAACCTTTCATTCGCGACGCCATTGCTAACATACCGATTGATATGCTGCATAGAGTGGAGAAGAACTTCAAAAATCGACTTATCAGTGTATCCACAAAGGGGGTCGCCATTTAACCGATGTCATTTTCATGACTGTATGAAAAAAAAACTTGGAATATTGTATTCTCAAATAGAAAGAATTAAAACAATAACTATGAAGTACCTACTTTCGTTTTTATTGACCCTTCAAATAAGTAAGTTTCTCTGGCGCCCCCTATAGTCGTATGGAGAGTGTTCGAAAATAAGTTTAAGGGCTGAAATTTGAAAACGCAACTTTTTATAGGGGACAAGTAATAGAATTGCTGATTGAAAAATCAAGAAAATATGAAAAATTGTAGGAGTTTTTTTCCGGTTTTAACCGGATGAACAAACAACCGTCCGGGCTAAAACCGAAAATAAACCGGTTACCGTTTTGAAAGTACCGGTTTTCGGACTAACCGTCCGGTTTTTGACATCCCTAGTTTGCAGTGTCTTTAGCTGATCGACGTGTTGCCTCCTTTTTTCAGCGTTCTTGTCTTATACTCGTATATTTGAGCAATTAAAAAAACTATATTTTCGTAGTTAATTTGTAATGTATTTGTTCATTTATTATGAAATATTACCAAAACGAAGTAACAATAAATGGATGTTTATAACACAGAAATAAAATATCAAATTCATAAAAAATGTACAAATTATCAGTAAATAAAAAATGCATGGTGTGGCATAATTATTTGGACAAATAGACAACGCTTAAAAATATCATGTTATATTTAACAAATTTTGCGATTTAAGTACGTATTAGTAAAAAGTAAAGCCTCATTTGACTTCAATCACTTTTTGGAGACGTCTCGGCATAGGATCTATGAGATACGAAAGGACATTCGAAGGAACCTCATGCCATGGCCTTATTACTTCATTTACCGTTTCTTCTTTATCCTGATGCAAAGAGGTCCTTCTATTTCTTTTAATGTATGCCCAGACATTTTCAATGATATTCTGGACTTTGAGGTGGCCAGTCCAATATATCCAATCCAACTTTTGAGGCATGGCGCATTGTCCAGCTGAAGGATAAATTACTCTCCAATAAGCTTATCCCCAGAGAAGCCTATTGAGAACCATTAAATAATTATTTTGGTTCATGAAACCACTGATTGGCACAAGAACACCAACGCCATTGTAGGTTACAGAGTCCCAGAGCATAACAGTTCCCCCGCCATGGCTAATTTATTCACACACTGGTACTTTGTTTCTCGTTGCAGACTGCTGAAATCTTGCATATACCATACTTCCGGTTGTGTTGAACTCAAAAGAGCTTTCGTCAGTCCAAAGGACCTTACGTCAAAATTCTACCGGCTTATTTACGATTTTTTTTTGGCGTTTATTTTCGCGGCGTAAGTTTGAAATGATGCTTGTTTTAATCTTCTATACGAACTGTCCCTTTGCTGACTTGATTTTCATCAGTCATATTCCATTCATTTGCTGCATCTTTTGGTTTTAATAAAGGGTTTTCAGGTAATTTTCTCTCATCAGCTGGAGTTGTTTTTCTTTTCCTGCCAGACCGAGGAATATTTTTTATATTTGTTAATTTGGTAATAGACGGAATTTCGAGACAAATTGAATTCGATGGCAATGTCATTCGCTTTGACACCTACGTCGAACTTCGCTACAATGGATGCTCTGATGAAATCACTAATCTCCGTTTTTTTACCCATATTCATAATCACTTCTCTAAAAAGTCAAATTAACAATACCACGTTTAATATGAAATAGTAATGTCCACAGATATTTGCAAAATAAATGCGGAAACAGAAGAAAAAAGTGTTGTTCAAATACTTTGCCGGAAGACAATTGCACTTATATGTCTTATTCACCTTACACTAACAACGAATTGTAAAAATAGTGTGCGTATCAAAAATAATAACAATACAAAGAAGTACATGTTGCCCAGGTATATACGCCGACCTCTGTAGGTTTGTCTACATGTGCTGTTTCTGGTATTGAAAAGAATTAATTCTGCACTAATTCTACTACGGCATTTGATGTGTCGTTTCAGAAAAAAATGCTCCAAATTTACCGTCTCCCCAGGGTACTCAGCCTATTGGTAAGTCCTCCACTGTGACACATTACACAGGTCTACACGGGTTTTGGTGACGGGGAGATTCAAACTGTTTTTGAGTAGCCTTGCTATTCTGAGTCTAACGGTATATAATTTTTTTAAATCCTACGCGTAGTTTTCGAGATATGATGAAATGATGAAATGTTCCAAAATATGTATGTTGTTAACTCTTCAGACATGAAGGAAGCTTCTTTTTTGAGATTTCTTGAGATGAGACTTTCCAGGGGACTTACGCATGATACTCCAACAGTAATCCGCCATCATATGTTCATCCCATCGACCTTGATAACGATTTTCCACAATTTTCAGGTCCTGGTGGAATCGTTCGCCTTGTTCCACACTATAAGACCCTAGGTTTACTGGAAATTTATCCAAATGACCATGAAGGTAGTGCATCTTGGTACTCATATTTCAACCAAGATTTCTGAAATTTTCCAGCATATTTTGCACTAAAATCCGTTAATTTTCAGCCTTTTGATTGCCGAGAAAGTTTTTCACAACGTCGACGAAAGAAATCCACCATAATGACTCTAAATCATTCATCGAATGCCCAAAACTGGTATCTTTTATTAAAAGTCTTATTTGAGGGCCGTCAAAAATGCCTGACCTAAGCTTCTCTGTACTTAACCCAGCTACCACAACTACCATTTTTGTCCAAAGCCTTAACAAATTGCTCCATGAGTCCCTATTTGAACTTTTACCTGAAAGTAACGGTAAATCACAACAGAAAAAATTCAGGACTACATCAAAACGTCAAATATTATTTCGTCTGAACATGCGATGCTCAAACTGTATATATTTAGCAATTCAAATGATTTTAGATATACAGGAAAACCTCTCTACAACGGACAACCACGGGACTACCACAGTTGTCCGTTGTAGAGGGGTGTCCGCTATGAAGGAGTATCCGAATAAACTCAGTGAAAAGTAGAATACATATTCATACCAGAGACATTATTAAGGCTGCATATACTGTCTCTGGTGATATTGTATGGCAAACATTTAGGTTTTCTAATCAGATCAAAGAACGAAACCTCCCATTGCCGTACAAATTTCTTGGTCTCAATTTTTTGGACAAAATATTTTCTGATATCCGGACAATCACATAGCCGGACACTGGACTCTATGGATATATATTTTCAGTGTATGCCTATCATGGGCGGACATAGAGACTTTCACTAACAAAATATTCAAAGATTTAGTGCGAGGAATACTGCAAAGCAATTTTGTAGTTATTCCTAAAGTATTTACGAAGGGATTGTAGAAAAAGCAAGGCCTTATATTTCGTCTGTTAGCTTGCCCTTCATCAATTTTATAACGAATATTAAAGCTTTCTTCTATAAGTGACAATTTTCAAAGAATTTTACCAGTGTGAATACTTAAAGTAATTTTCATCACTTTGTTTAAGAAAAAGTGTCCGTTCAAAAGAGGTAAAATTGTCTCCGGGGATCAAAATTTGGTTGTCCGCGTCCGTAAGAGGGGTGTCCTTTATATAGGGGTGTCATTTGCACTGACATAGTATAAATAATAATCGGGACTTTTTGAAAATGTCCATTTCGAGGGGTGTCCGCTCTGGAGAGGTGTCCGTTAAGAGAGGTTTCACTGTATTTAGTCGATCTGGGAACGCTCGTGGCTGTCGATTACCATGCAATATCATTAATTTGCGTAGACTAAAAACTACATAGTATTTATGAAAAAATGGCGCAGAGAGTATTGACAGGACCGATGCTTTAAACTTATGCTTGAATCGCAGCGGCACCAAAATTTTTGTTTAATTTTGTAGACCTGTGTTATTTGTGCGTTCGAGTTCGGAGTACAGGAACTCGAACGCGCAAATAATTAGCAGTGACTGGTAAAATAAAATAAATAAAATAAAATACCATGGAAAATCAAAAATGTGCAGTCGTAATTGTTAAGTCTTGAAATTCAACGGAAAAATATCGTTCGTCCTACGAAATGATCCCGATCCTAGGTGCTCGTTAACCCAGGGTCCACTGTTACTTGTTTGTTACTAATTGATAAGCTCCAATTTTTTCTAATTCATATCTACTCAAAGTCCTTACATTTGGACAACCTGCATCGTACGCTGACAAAAATATTCATCATTCATTCAAACCACGCGATCGTCATCACCGTCTAGCAAACAAAATTCCCTCAAGGACGGGCGCGATGCAAACATTTCTATAAATGCATTTGAAAAAATACAATTATATTACAAAATCCTTCACCCTGCCGACAGTATTTCCTTCAAAGTTCAGCAGACACATTTTTTTGACGTATCTGCGCGTCCGTCTGCGTCTAGCCAAAATAATACCATTCAGTCAGAATATAATGGCTAATTACGCGGCGGGCTATACGAATATGTCGATAGAAACATTAGATAAGCGACACACACACAGTTTTGCCCCAGATGTGCTAATTTGATATCGCACATATTGCATTTATTGCAAAATTTTCTATTGAAATAAATTTGTGGTTGCCCCGAAAAAAGATCGATCAATTTCTATGTATACTCCTATAGAGAGAGAGTATTACTCGTATAATACTATACTACGAACAATGTGGCGTTGGAGCGCGCGTAGACACAACGTAAACAACTATGACCTCGTTTCTTGGCGGCTTTTTATTATAAAAATCAAATTCATAATAATATGTGTGACAAATGCAATTTTTTTGGGTTGCCTTGTAATGTGTACATTTGAAGCAAATGTGCATATGTGTGGCGCACAGACTGTGTTGTTCCATCTAAGTAAAATTCCTTTTTGTATTTTTATTTATCCGTATGCTGAAAAAAATATTACTACAAACATTTAGCGTACGAGTATGTAAAGTGCAAAAGCATAAAGTTCCAGGACTAAGAGACATCCAAATCGTAAGGGGCGTAAAGATCAAAACAACCCACTCCCCGAGCTGCAACTATAGTATGTAGTTAGATTCAATTTGTTATCTCTATCAACAATTTGATTTAATATAAATTGTTAACAATTTTTGTTGGTTGCTTTTCATGTTGACAGTTGTGTTGTTTCTTGCAGTGGTAACTGGTAAGGTCTCTACTTAGTGTTCAGTCACTTTCTTTTGATTATGGACCCACTGATATAGTATCGTGTGGTACAAAATAAACCTCGAGTAAACTACATACAATATACATTGACAATTGTATCCATACGTCTTCTCTCTCGACTCTTCTAGTATTTCCCGTCTTAGATTAATTTGACGGCCAGAGACGATAACTGCAAATGCATGGTTGAAGCTATATCAAACGGCTGCAAAAATAAGTATACAAGCTGCGCTTGGCCTTAGTGCCGATGAAAAAAAAAAAAGGTTTTGCCACATTTAAAGCTTTTTTTATCACCGTACTATGTCAACGTCATCAGAGTTAGATGGCCGAATTTTGGTGATATGTTCATACTGACATGTACATATAGGGTTAGATAGAAATGTAGAATTATACGTATCTAATATTTGTACAGTATGCTGTAAGGGAAAATGTGCATTTTCGCAACAATACGATCGAAAAAAGAAAGATAGCACGAATGAAGGTCTTCTGATTCACAACCATTGAAATTCTTAGACGATTACGTTGTTAGAGTGATAAATATGTCTGAAGGACAATTTTTGTCGATCGTAGACGGTTAGACAATAATAGCCGTAAAATAATAGGTTTATTTTTGATAAAAAATTAATTAGGTAATCGATTTTCTAATACGAACGTATGTGTGTCTGTAGTAAACTGCTTTTCTTTAAAATTCCGGAGGGCTTGCCAGGTCAGAAAGTATATCGTTTCTTTATTTCTAATTACAATTAAACGACGAATAATGTTCCAGAGCTATAAAATCAGAATTACGGAAATGAACTATCAAAAAGAAGTGCTCCTGTCCAATACTGCTCCTTTAACCCTACTCATGACAGATCACTAGTTCAATGATATATACGTGATACCAGGAAGATCTTGAAGTTTAGATCCACGACCTCTAATAATAGATTTTGTTACTAAAGAGGCCCCAATTGTGCCTTGAGAAACAAAAGATTATTAAAACGTTACACTGTTGGCTGAAGTAGATATAGTCGAAATTGAAATCGGTTATGCTGAGCCCTGAGCTTATGGATAACTTAACCAATCACACAGCTTGAAACCATCATAGTTACATTTGTAACCAAAGCAAACATTTTTATACCCTATACCCATAAGATGGTATAGGGTATATTGTTCTTGTTATTATACCCTATACCCATAAGATGGTATAGGGTATATTGTTTTTGTTACGACGATTTATGTAACACCTCGAAGGAGCCACCGGAGGTATGGCAAAGTATATATATAAATGATCAGGGTCGGTCCCTGATTCGAATAAGTCATGTCCGTTTGTCTGTCTGTCTGTCCGTCCGTGTGTCTGTCAGTTCGCACGATAACTCCCGAGAAAATGAAGCTAGCGTTTTGAAATTTAGATCAGATGATTGTCGTGATAAAAGCTTGGATGGTATTGAAAATGGGCCAAATCGGACCAAGGGTTCCCCTACCTCCCGTACAAATGACCCCTCCTTGATAGTTTAATTCGACAATATTTTTCAACAGAATATCGCAAGCGACCTGAAATTTTCATCAATACCTAATTGTGACATATGCTTGAAGTTACCCTACCTACAAAGTTATATTCAGCCATATCCTTTGCTAGAATGTCGCGAAAAACTTCTAATTAGTATCAAATGGTAGCCTTGATATAATATTAAATATGTGCCAGGTCCCAACCATCTACCCCTCCCTCCCCTACAAAAAAGACGAAATTGATTTTTGGGGTTTTGCGTGCCTTCTAGGTCTGTACATGGGTATAGGGTATACACTCATCGTGCTATTCGCACGATTAGAACTCGGTCTGGTTTAAATTCAAACTATCACATTTACCTAATCATTTTCGAAAAATAAATTGTCTGTAAGGGTGGGCCTACTAAACAATTTAACTTGACAAACAGAAGAAGAAACGCGAACCTCGTAAAAAAATCATAATTTCAATAGCAACGTTTCCAACTTTACACATAGACCGTGAACATTTTCCTTATCAACTTCTTTAGTTGTTGTTTTCAGTTACAGTACAAATTTGTCTGCTGGTTACGACCGAGTATGGTTTCTCAGTGTTAAAATATAGTCTTTCTTCGTTGATGCTAGGAAACTTTTTCAGAATCATAAAAATTAATTAAATTCAATTAAATTGGTGAAGAGTATACTATTCACAGGCACGTTCTGTGGCTCACTTGGTTGAGTCGCACTCTACGATGCTAGTAATCTAGAGGTCTGGAGAACGGCCACGTGGTCCAGGAAATATATAGTGCTAGCAACATTATTATACACTCCGAAACTATATGCAATGTAACGTTGACTCGAAGTAGCCAATAAACGGCTGATTGAACGCACCATGCCCAACAAGGGGTTTAGGCCAGTTATTTAACGATTTTAGGTCGCAAAAAATTGCGGGGCTCTGTTGTTTTGGGATATTGTTGGGATAGATACCAGAAGTGTACCACCAAGTTTGCAACTTCGAAAAACCTGTGCTAACCCCGTAACCCTCAAAAAGCCTCAACATTTTCGGACTTTTTTCATATTTTTATTTGTAATTTCTAAAACGTGCTTCCTACAAGTAAGTCGTCCACTGCACTTTTAGCTAAGAAAATCTTCTGTAATTTAAGTGTAACCCCAGCTTTGTAGGTGCAAGGGATCCCAAGATACAGCACTTTAAAAAATGTTCTTTTTTTGTAAAAAAAAGTCCGAAATTTAACCCTCCCCCCATTCTTTTCCCTCCATTTTCACATAATTATTTGAGTGAGTTTTAGTTGGAATAAGTGCACAAACAACATAATGAACTCAAATGAGGGTTTTTAGGCAACCGCATGACCTCACATTGTAGTCTGGCTGGTCGAGCGGTTCGTGCGCGCACCTTCGGTGCACAGGGTCATGAGTTCAAATCTCACCGTGTTCCATGGTGTTTTTCGAACTCACGAGCTTGTGACGGACTATGATCTCAGTCAGATGTTAAACGAGTACCCATTTATGGGGATAAATAACACTGCTGAGCGTGATGCTGATCTCATTACCTCAACAAACAGCAGATAAGATCTTGGAAATAGGATGTCACTAACACATCCTGCGGCCTTAGTCCAATGTTGGATTGTCGCGCCTGTTATTTTTTATGACCCCACATTGCGATTCTATCCAATTTGGCATATGTTTTGTGGCATGAATCGAAATACATTTGAATGAAGTTTGATTGAAACTGGTGCACAAATAAAAGAGTTTTTTTCTTAGAAGAACCCAATTTGGGAGGTTAGGTTTGTATGGCAGCCCCGTGACCCCATGGTCCGATTTTAGCGATTCAAACATACAAACAGCCTGCAACATAAATAAGCATGTGTGCAATATTTCCGCTCCTTAGCTTTTACAGCTTTAAGTGGTACAGAAAGGAGCGAGCGGCTGTGTATTTATATGGATTCGATTTATGGTTCGTCATCGTTCTCGTCCGTGATCTCCAGGGACAATAATGTGGCTGCTGCGATAGGGTTCTCCAACAGTGACAAAGGGGTAAGATCAATGGCCGCAGCTGGGCATTGAAGCAAATGAACCACATCATGAAGCGCGCCACCGCAATTTGGGCAGATGTTTTGTATGCTCGGTTGTATAGGATACCAGATAGGTAGGAATTGAGGCGTGAACAGAAGTTGAGCTAAGGTCTTTCTGGTGTCTCTCGGGAACCTAATCTCCTCAAGTGGTGGGAGCGCTGAGAGAACTTACCCAAACTCGCAATAGACCGACTCACTTCGTCTGTGTGAATCATTGCAATGGCGGCTGAACTTCCAGGGCGACTGTAAACTGTAATCAGATTGTGATATTTCTGAAGTAGAGTATTGATTGCACCATGGTAGTCCCTTGGCATAGTAGCAATTTTAGTGGTTTCAGACCGATTGTGAAAACAAACCTCCGTTTACAAACTCGAAAGGAACGCAAAACAGGCATTCGATTTCATATCGCTTTGTTGCAGAGCTCTTTCATTTTTCTGTTGATTTATCCAGTTAATCATCTAAGGTGCAGCGATTGAGCTTTGCATCATGTATGGCAGATCTGGATAGGCCATTCCGATTTTAGTCCATTGAAAAGGTCATATAATGATAGTGCCATGTGGAAAATTCCAAAGGCGCGGTGATATCTAAACTTTTCTTTTAATCATTTGAAATATTGTTTCATTGCTGTAGCTTCTTGAGGAGCATTAAGCATGAGTTAATAAATCGTCAATGGGTGAGGTTACGAAACAAAACAGTGGCGTATGTTTCTCAAATATGTTTGCTATTCTACGGTGTTTTTCGTTTACATGTTCCACAAAGCCAGGCAAACAAAAGGAACCGGAGATTTCTGATCCGCAAAAGCCAGGCAGTTAGGGAATCAGAACAGCAAACATTTTTGCAGAAAATACGCAACTGTTTTGTTTCGTAACCTCACCCATTGATTTCACGACAACGGAATAAGGAGATTAATGCAATTGTCAGCCACATGTTGGTCTTCCGACAAAATTGCATATATTAGCTTTTAATTGATTAAATAAAAAGCAAACATTTATTTATTGTTTTTCAGGGTTTTAGATAAAATGTTCAAGAAACTATTTTATCGGATCGACTGACTGATCGAAATGAAATTTAATATGAATGTGTAGAAAGGTGTTCGACACGAATACCTTAGAAGTTGGTAGGACAAACAAGGAAGTGAAAAAGTCGACTTTTTTATTTTTTATTGGGAGATGGGCGTGTGGGTACTTAAATCAAAGAGCATGCCGAGTACATTTCATATCAGTTACTTTTTTCCGGTTTCGAGTAACGGTAACGGTCGTTAAAGTTGAATTTACGTTACCCCCCCCCCCTTTATTTTTCTAAGCCGCTATAGTTGAAACTTTTCATAAAAAATTGGTGCGTATATGCATATAAATAAGGTAGATAGATACTAATCATTTTGATTTTGAAAAAAAAGGAAATAGGTAACAGTAAATTTGCGAATTTTGTTTTTTGCATGTATAGCCGCCATTAGGTTTGCAAATCTGAAAGTTTTAATGAAGAATTTTTGAAAATGATATAAGGAATATGTATGTCTGCAAATTTTTATTCAAATGTTCATAATATCCGAATCGGAAATATAAGAAATCTAATACAGTAACTCTCCGACAAATGTATGTACGAAAGGTGGACTTACTTAATTCTGCCTTTACGTAAAAACCAAAATACATGGAAAATGGATGATTAACTTAAATTAATTTCTGTATAGATAAAACCTCAGGTACTTCAGAAAATTCCTGCACTTGTTAATTTAAGTCTGAAATTCATACATTTGTCAACTTTTTCATTTCCATTTGTCCACTTCAAAAAACAAAAGTAGGCGTATTAAGAACATTTCGAGTTTCGTAAAATTTGGACTTACGTATAGGCTCATCCGGTCGACATGCAATTTAAAAGTAATGTAAATGGATTACATATAATACATATAAAAATATATCCGATCCGAGCTAGCCTTTCATTCTGGAACGCTTTTGTTTTGACCAACCCAAAAATATATTTACTGACAGCATTTCACTTATTTCAAGTTTATTTCTGATTTACCCAAAAAGGATATAGAGCAACAAGTATCACGTACGCATTAAAATTCTAAAAAAAAACACCCTCGTATTGCGAATCCGGGTCAAAATTGCAAAAAAAAACGTAAATCAAATTGACAAATTTCCGCAGAAATGTACAGTTTATGAGTTTAAGAGCATAGCATGAAAAAATAATGAAAATTTTGTTGTTTTTTTTTTTTGCAAATTTGACCTTTTAGAACCGATTTTTGGTGGGAAGCTCAGCGCCCCAAAAAATATAAGAAACATAAAAAAAAATCTCCAACATATTCTACAATCTCGAGTGTTGGACTATCAGATGCGAGTCCATAAAAACAATTGTAGAAAACTGTAGAGTTTGACTTTATGCATAGCATTGAGAACACCTGTGTATTCGGCTTCGGAAATAACACGATGGACAGCAGTTACAATTGCTTCAACAACAATTTTCTCTATTTTCTTTTAAGCCTTGTGTAGGTACAGCATTTGATGTTTTTCTTATATGTACACTGAAAAAAATGGTTTAGACTTTTTATCTAAAGTGAAGTAGTTGACTTAAATTTAGATAGTTTTACCAAAGAAATAGCTGATTTCTCTAATCTTCGTAGCTGAAAATACTATTAAATTCGTTCATTTAACCACGCAAGATTAGAAGAAAAAGTTTAGTCAATTCTTCCACAAAAGTTGTTGATTGTACTATTCAAATATAAAATTTAACTACAAACAATCGTTCTTTTTTCTTCAACACAATTTAGCTATCCAACATTTAACAATTTATAGATAATGAATAGCTGTCTGTACAAATGAATTAATTGAATTTGCAAATATAGTAGATGTTTCAACTAATGACGAATTGACAAATTATCCATATCTTCGTAACTGTTTCAACTACATAGAATCATAAGCTGAAAATCAACGCGAACTTTAGATAAATTCGACTATTTCTTTAGATAACCATTCTAATTTTTTTTCTCTGTGTACATAATTGTAAATCATACAAAAACGCGGAGTTTGCTATTCGACTTTTTTCGGTTAAAAATTAGCACAGTTTCACTAATTTATTTAATTAACAACTATGCCTGCACAAGTGCAGTGAAATGTGGAGTTCCCCAAGGTACTGTTTTGGGACCAATACTTTTCCTCATTTATTTATTTTTTATTTAATACGTAAATATTACAAAACGGAAATGAATTTCTAAAATATGTAATGAAAATTTACATAAACCACCTTTGCAGTAGCGTAATTAAAGGACATATAGTCTCATTTGCAGACGACACAGTATTATTATTTAGAAGCAAAAGTTGGAATAAACTCTAAAAATGTCCAACGTATGAATATTATTGGTCCATAACTGGTTAATTTGTCATAAATTGACATTAAATTTAGCAAAACATAAATACATTATTATGTTTTCTAAAAACAGATTAGAACCTTGTGAGAGCCGTATAACAGCCAATGATAAGATTTTTGAGACGATTTACATAAAATTTCAAATAAAAGTGACTGTTACATATGTATATAAGAACCCTTGTTTTTGCATTTGATTTAAAATTCAATAAGCTTAAATCTAAAAATTATGCTTAAGCTTCTAATGCTCCTGGTTTGAAGTACATGTATTGAGCTTGATCAAATTTTTACAGGTTGTGCTATTCATTCATGGAGTGAATTATACAGGGTGTCCTGAAACTGCCGCATAAACGCACCAGAATGTGATTCCTCATGTAATTCCCAGCAAAAAAGTTCTACGGAACATATCCCCTATTCCCCTTTAGCTGCCACAGGCAACACCAACGCATTGGTCTCGGCGATGACACGATCCAAGATAGAGCTGCCTGTAGAAATATGCTGAGATATTACCGCCAAAACGGGCGATGTGCCTACACCGCAGGTCGAGTAACGCAAAACCATGGAGCGGTATAAAGAACGAGGGAAGGAAGAAGAAGAAGCTGCCACAGGCATTTGCAGATTTTTGAAAAAATACTTTTATTGTACAACTAAAACCTTAATATCTCAAAAGCTAGACTAGCTAGAATAGCAAAATAAGATGATAATTACAGTCAACAAATTTTTCTAAAAAATAAAAATAACCGTACTAAAATCGGATAAGAGGTTTAATTTTTACAGAATATTAAAGTCAAATTTTTTTTAAATTACCCAAAAACGGTCTATTTTTTTTCCATCTCGATTTTCTCCAACTTCTGCCACGGTGAGGTGTTCGTACGATTCTTCAGGAATTTATCCTGGAGGGGGCTAAGTCATCCATGTTACTAGATATTTGAGTGTGCCTTCGCAAGTTGGGTGATGGTTCTATTTTGTAGAATCTACACTTTACGATGGTTTAAGCTCCCATTGCAGCCTTGCTTATTTTCGACGTATACTTTTTCGTAGCTTAGCGTCATTGAATAGCGAGTTTTCGCGTAATCAGCAAGTCATTAATTGGTTACGTCAACCGCAATTGGATCAGAGTTTGTGAATGTCCGGTACCACACGAGATAAAATATAATTGTAGGTACCGAATTTGGGATAATGTTGTTCCCTCCATGGAATCATATCGTCTCAGGGTAGAGCATGACAGGACTCTTTTTCGAAAGAACCAATTCAGTTCGATACAGGACTTGCGTCCTGTTCATTCTTTCACTTTAAAATATTTGAACAACAATTATTTTAAATGTGGAACAAATATCATTTATGATGCTCCTTATTTTTAGGAAAAATTGCATACATCAATCTACCTATTTACAAGAAAGATATTTAACACATAGATTTCGTTATTTTCGAAATGTACAACTTTCAAAACGCCAAATAAATGGAATACAGTCGCTTCTCGTTAATTCGAACCTCGGTAATACGAATTTTTCGATAATCCGAACTAGTTAACTTGTCCCTACGATAAATCGAAAAAAAGAGCCAAGTTTGTATGAAGTTATTTACACTCGATAAAGCGAAATGATTTCGTTCAACTGAGTGATCGCTATCATTTTATAATTCGAAATTTGCATTTAGAAACTATTTATAATTCGAATTTTTCCTGAAATGTTTCTGTTGCTGTCTTTTTACGGCTAATTGTGAAAAGATTACACATTTTCTTCAGTTTATTGTTAACTTTCATGTGAAAATGATTTCGAATATCCGTGCATATCCGTAGATGTGAAAAGACAAATTATCGCGTCAGTGGAAAATAGTGATTACGCAAAAGAATGCGATAAGGTATGCTATTTTCTCATTAAATTTAGTGTATCTCCAGTCGATCACAAAATACGGACAAGAATTGTTTCGATATTTTTTCATAAATTAACTTTAGTTGGACTATTTAATCCTATGATACGTTTAGGATCTATACCTAGTGCTGAAAAATAGTTTTCGCTTTATGTTGGAACAGAATTTAATTACAGGTGAAAGCACACTATTGAAGGAAAGCCTTTAAAATGGTTGAGGCAGTGTCGCGAGAAAATTTTCCGGTTGGAGGAGCTTTGCTGAATTGTGAAATAAATTATTTTATTTACAAAGTCCCTTTTCTCGATAATTCGAAAACTCAATAATTCGAAATTTTTTCGTTGTACCTTGGGCTTCGAATTATCAAGAGTCGACTGTATTACATTTTTTTTCAAAAATCACCTCAGACCTTTACGTTTAACTTCTACTGTTTTTGCGCAAAGGCGTCTTTAATATTCCGCTGCAAAGTATGCTCGCAGAACAAGAATTCTAATTTTTAGAAAATCTGCAACCAAAGTCATCGCATATTTCATTTTGAAATTTATCCTTTCCTAATTTCTGGGTCAGGGAGGGGCTTTAGCCCCCTTAGCCCCTCCCGTGGTTACGCCACTGAGTTTATCATTTCTTTCTTACTTCATTTTAATCTAGCTTCGTTATTTCTAACAGTTTTAATGCCTCAAGTGCAGAAAACTAGGGTTAATTTTGATATAATTTGAATAGATTGTAACGAATTGCAGATCTTCAGGGGCAGTTTGAATTGAATTGAAATCGAGCTAAATTGAGTCCAACAGAATCCGAAGTAACCAATAGAATCCTTTACAAGGCGCCCGAAATTCGATTGATGCTAACATTAGTATTTGATGTTAAGGAAAGAGTCCTGAGACCAAAATTGTTATCATTTTTTTTGTGGTGTCGCCCCACTTGCTCCTGGGAAGGGCAGGGCTTCCTTCCCTGATGAGACTTATCGAATTGGGCTCACGGGCAAAACGCGGCCTCGCAGAGAAAAATGGTAAACGGTTTTGGATTCTGAGCCCCTCTTTAATCTTCATCTATTAAAAACAGAATGCGCCCGAAAAACTGTTGGACTGTTGCCTCAGACTTTATTTTGTCCACTCTACCAAAATTTACCGTTATATTAATCAGCAGTGAGGCAGACATCAGTCATCCACTTTAAGTCTGGTTTAAACTAGCGTCGATGCACACAAAAAATTTAAGTTCCTATTAAAATTGAATTTTTTGAATGGCAAATTGGAAAATTGAAAGTACAACTGGGGCTCCAAAACATGAAATAAAAATGTAAAATGGCCATTTATGTAAGTATTTTATCGAATCGCCCAAACTTTTAACAGATGTAACCAAAAGGACAGCAATCTTCTAATTCGATTTGTGATAATAAAAATGTTCAAATCCAGCACAGTCTTATAAGGTTCAAGTTCAGTCCGAGCCGATACTCCAGGCGATCGGTCGTGAAATCGGGCTTCAGAGTGCATGCCAGGCACTGTCTGAGATTATTTTAGAAAACGATAGGGTATTAGTCAGAAAGCTTAAATTTAAGTTTGCACCACTTGAAAAATTTTCTAACGGTACTTATGAAGGTTTTTGTATTGTTTGGGGTTTTTGTGTATATCTCCGCTCCTGATGGTTGGACTTTCGAAAGAAAGACACCAAATTGTTCAGTATAAAATTGCCTTTATCTTTTGCATACTGACTGTTCATCTCAAATCAGTAGATAAAATGCTACAGCGTGTCAAAGTTGAAAAAATAGTTTTACAAATCAGTTTTTTGCAAATAAGTCGATAACAGTGAACTTTCGCGCAAAAATTAAAAAGAATGGACTTGAACCTTATTCGATTCCCTACAATCGAGAAAAAAAATGAAGTCGATACGATCAGCCGCAACCGAGATATACCCGAAAGAAGGTGTGCATTCCGAAGTAACTATGCGTTATAAGTACATACTTACCTATAGGTATAATTTGCTGCAGATGCAGTTAGGATGGTGAGTTGCGCTCTTTATTTGAGCTACCCCTGTAGGCTTCGAAATTGATATCTATTTGTATTTGTAATACAGTAGCGGAAATTGAAATAGGTTCACCCCCATAAAGTTTCCCGAAAATCTGGCAGTTCGCCAATGGGATAAAGTAATTTACTTTCTTTTTATTTTCGATTGCTTATTTAGTGATGAGGGTACGTTTTTATTATCTTCTTCAGTAGAATCCATAATAGGATATACAGATCTACTTGGTTGTGGCAGGGGGACCAAAGTTTAAGATCATAAATGTCATCGTAGCCATCTTTATCATTTATGTCTTCAGTTATGACTGCGACATTTGAGCATATTTTCCCACAACAAGTTCTACAGATATTGGTACATGCGAGCCCGGCCTTCCTACAACCACATGCTGTCCCACAGTTTTTTTTTTTATTACAAGAGTACGAAATAATATTTAAGAGGTATGAAGTAGGGATGTCAAAAACCGGCCCATAACCCGGTTTTCGGTTTTTTCAGTTTTTTTGCAAAGCCGGTTAGACCGTCCGGTTTTAACCGGGCTCAAAGTACCGGTTTTCGGTTAACCGGTTTTTCATTGAATTGCTTAGAATTTTAGCTAATTAATGCATACACACTCGTTAAGCTGATGTTCGTATAGAAATATGACTGTGTGATGGAGCCCTAAAAGAGAGACATGTCGAACAAAAAAGATAATAAAAAAAAAATTGTCAGAAGTATTCATAATGTTTTAAAAATAGTTAACTGAGTTTTATTGCTAGACAATGCATATAGTGCAGTCAAAATATCCCATTTCAGGCCTCCAAATAGAAAAAAATAGAGTAAGGCTATTTTTAGTAGTTTTTGAATCAGCGAGCTCCCAGGCATCTAAAACTCATTTTGCTAAAAAAAAATTTTGATCGGAAAGGTCCCAAAAAGGACAAAAAGGATACTCTTTAATCCTTGGCCGGAGGTCAGCATGTGACGTATCAAATCAAAGGGGACGTCGAGTACATTACATATCCGGTGTTTGTTTCCTGTTTCAAGGTCGCTCAACGGAATAAATCGAGATTAAATCGAAAATTTTTGTGTTTTCCGTGTATCTTTCCAAAGCCATAACTACGAGAATAATCCAAGTTGTCACTATGTTTCTCACTTTTCCGAATCTATGATAGGTTAAGACTCTACCATTATCAGAAAGAAATTATCAGAAAGCTCTGAAAAAGGACATTAAAGGACACTAATTACAAACCTTGATTGAAAGTGAGCATGCGGGGTGTCATGTCAAAGAGGACGTCGAGTGCATTGCAAATCCGGTGTTTTTTTCCTGTTTCAAGGACACTAAATGGAAAAATTCGGGCTAAAACGAAAAATTACGGCTTTGGAAAGATACATATACGAGAAACATGAAAATTTTCCATTGGATCTCAATTTTCTCCTGTGAGGTTCCTTGAAACAAGTAATAAACGCCAGATATGGAATGTACTCGACGTCTTCTTTGATATGACACCCCGCATGCCCACGTTCGATCAAGGTTTGTAATTAGTGTCCTTTTTGAGTGCTTTCCGATCATTTTTTTTATGTAATTTACTTGACGTCCCCTTTGATTTGATACCCCACATGCCGACCTCCGGTCAAGGATTAAAGAGTATAATTTTTTGTACTTTTTGGAACCTTTCCGATTAAAATTTTTTTTTAGCAAAATGAGTTTTAGATTCCTGGGAGCCCACTGATTCAAAAACCACAAGAATTAACCTTACTCTATTATTTCTATTTTTGAAATGCTAAATGACTGCACTAATAGATGATGTAGATGTTGAAGTCTTTGTGGACACGACGGATGTTGAAGTGGACGCGGATATCGATGTGGACGCGGACGTCGCCGTCGTAGCAACTGCCGATTCGTCTTCCTATAACAATGAACTCTAAAGGCACTGATATGATACACATATACATTCACGACGCACAAAAGATACACGTGTGACACGCAACGTAAACAATATCTTCCTTGGAAAGAAAAAATGCAAGGAGCGGTAGTTTGACGAAGCGATGGTTCTTGGAATAATAGCACTAAGGAGAGTGTTCGGAAATACGAAATTTTTCATAGAAGACAAGCAATAGAATTACAGACTGACAAATCAAGAAAATATAAAAATTTTATGAATTTGGAAAGTTTTTTTTTTCGGTTTTAACCGGATGGGCAAACAACCGTCCGGGTTAAAACCGGGACGATGAAAAAACCGAAAAAAACCGGTTAACCGTTTTGAAAGTACCGGTTTTCGGACTAACCGTCCGGTTTTTGACATCCCTAGTATGAAGGGATGATTTCTCCCAAATCATCACAGGCCCCAATCCCACCTGGGTTCGCTTCCAGCGCAAGTTTTCTGGTTTTAAAACCTTGCCGAGCCATGTCTGTATTTGGTGGTACGTTCGTAAGGAATGATGATAAGCGGCTGATTCGGTGGGAGGCAAAGCAGCAAGATCCGCTTTAATTTTCGTTCCTGCGCGAGCAAAATATTGACGCGGAAATCGCTTAGTGATGTGTCGTTACGTGTACCTCCGTACAAGGCAATCAAAACATTCTTTCCGATAGTGCATATAGTGTTTACATCTGAGCACTCTGCTTTAAAAACCTGGAGCGATTGTATAACGCGAGTGTGTTCCTTCTTCTTTAAAAATGAGATAAGCCTACTTTTCCCATACCTAAAAACGGCCGAAATCGTATCACACCCTGTGAAGGCGTGAAGAAAAAGTATATGCTCTGATAAAGTTTGGTGTTTGAAACCTGTTGATGAATACAAAATTGTATTTTCGTAGCCTCGCTCCATTTTTTAAAATAGACGTTCTAGACAAGATATCAAATACCTGATAATATAACCAGCAGATCAACGTCTTCTCCAACGATGAAAATTGAGTCAAACTCGGACGTCATGCGTAAAGCCGTTTGAACAAATTGTGTATCCGCATCCTCTACAGCCTGGGATACTAAGAAACCATGATTCCTTAAATAATTTGGCAGTATATCAACAAATCGTTTCTTTTTTCTTTAATTGGCCAACAATGCCTCCTGCTTCATACCTCTAAAGAAGGTGGTCTCGTCTAAAATAAATTCAGCTGACTGTTGAATTATTGCATTTTCGGACAAGATTGATGCATTAGAACACTATTCATATTTCTCAAAATTTCTTCATGCTCCCTATGACCACGTTCAATGCATCTCTCAATCTCTACCTCGTTTTTTCACTTCAACAACGTCACCTTCGTTTAAGGATTTTGCACAAACGAAACAAAAACTCATGGCGAAACTAAACAAACAAACAAAAAAATTTATTTAAAAAAAAACCGATGTTTGTAAAATTGACTTTCATTTACAAAAAGTACCGCTAATGGAGTCACTGTTCGCAAGCGTGTCGCATAATGAGCATATCTCTCTCTATCTGCAGCGAAAGACAACTGGTCGCCAAGTAAAGCCCTACTGAATGTTGGTACATACCCGTAGAATGTATTGCTATCTCAGATCGTTGACTTTCTCTGGGGCATATCTCGGTTGTGGATGATCGTATCGATTTAATTTTTTTTCTGGATTGTAGGGAATTCAATAAGCTACGAGTCAACTATAATTAATTATTGCGTGAAAATTCACCGTTATCGACTTATTTGCAAAAAACTGATTACCAAAACGAGTTTTTCCACTTTGACACGCTGTAGCATTTTATCTACTACTTTGACATGAACAGTCAGTAAACAAAAGATAAAGGCAATTTTATACCGAACAATTTGGTATCTTTCCTTTGAAAGTCCAACCATCAGGAACGGAGATATACACAAAAAACCCAAACAAGACAAAAACCCTGATAAGTACCGTTCGAAAATTTTCCAAGTGGTGCAAACTTAAATTTAAGCTTTAGGACTAAGCCCCTACCGATTTCTAAAATAATCTCAGACAGTGCCTGGCATGCACTCTGATTTTACCAAACGCCTGGAGTACGACGGCAACTGCGCAACTAATGCGCAAAAAAGGTCCAAGTGCACGTTGTCCAAAATTGAATCATGGGCGTTGTCTAGCATAATGTTTGTTAATGATGTAATAGACCAATAAATCATACTAACTGGATAATCTTCCTCCATATCACTTTCCACAAACATTTAGTCTGATTTTCTTCGCTTGGAAAAACACACACACACACCTTACCGTTGTCTCCTTATTTCAAATGACGGTAATTTTCATTACCGATTTTCACAAAAATTCGAAAATATTTTCTTAACTTCTTTTTACGACTTTCAAAACACTCTCGAACACTTGAAAATTGAATTCAATACTGAGAATACTGCATGGTATTATCATGTGACTCGTGCGTTTTTTTTTCGCTTAACACAAACACACTCACACATAGAAATTCATAGAACTACGTCTTAGAAAAATTGCATCCAAAATTGCACATCCGTTTCAGCAACGATCACAGAATCTTCGTGTAACTTTCCAAATTAATTCACATACAGATCACTTTGAGGGGCCCAAGGAATATACGACGAGGAGGAGGAGGACACATATCACTTCACCACACCTTCTTGGTCAATATTTGCAATTTTATTGTAACTTATTCAAACTAACTAGACTTTTAGATTTCCGTTTTACAGAATCACCAAAATAGCTTGATCTATTTCACGAATCTCGATAGTAGGTACAACACTGGGAAGACTGAAGAGTCGCAACGGTTAGATTCGCCAATATGTAGGGAGCACCACTGGTGTGTCTTAGTATCTGCGTCTTCCGTGTAAAAATAAAGTTCCATTCCTGCGCCCGCTCTCGCTCGGTTTTTTTTGGGGTCTTTTTTAGCCGCAACTTTCTTTTTTCCTCGTCAAGACTATTCTAGCAGCGAACAGGGTCTTCTTCAATCGGACCGAAACACGGAAAAAATGTTGATATCAGATACTTTCGCGCGGCTCTCGCTCACTCGGCACGGATGCGTCCGAAAATGCATAAAATTAAAAAAAAAATGCGTTTATCTTTTTTTTTCTTATACGTCCACTAATATCAGTTGGCTTTTTCTTTTGGCGTAAAAAAAGAAAGTTTTGGTGTCCTCTCGACTCTATCCCGATCGAATTGGAAATCTCGACTGAATCGCAAAACAGCATGTAACAAGAACTGTATTTTTTACACTATTCAAAGAAGATAAAATAAAAAATTTGAGCCGAAGTAAGGAAGGACAAAAGACGACAAAAAAAAATCTTTTTTTTTTCGTTAACTTTATACAGCACATATGTAAGTCGATGCAATATACATTTTTTCACATTCGTCTTTAGGTAATGTAGTGGGGGTATTTATGTTGTATTGAGGAGTGCAGTGACGGCGCGCTACCCATATACACACCAAACACTCTCTAGTGTGGTCGGCACTTTTTGGAAAAGCCCAACGTATCGTTTCGGGCCGGCCGGCAATGAATTTTTTTCATGAACTTTATTTCATTATAATTTTCTCGCCAGTTAACTAACTACCAGCAAATGGAGAGTGAATTCAGTTGTGCAGCTCGTCAATCGCACTGTCCACCATAGAAAAACATAAAAAAAAGTGCAAACCGATCTCCATACAAAATGCACCTCCTACCCCGTCCATACATGAATCGCATCGGATTTCTGTAATTAAATAACTGCCGATTAAAACCAAAAAGAATGAATGAATGGCCATTGCCGAATCGCTCGAAAAACAAAACACTTCGCACTACAATTTCCATATCTGCGGTTAGGAGCTGTTTCCGATAAAAGTGGAGTTTCTCCAGCAGAATTCTCTGCGATCCTCAAAGGGGAAGATGATGAACCCGATCGCGATTTGATATGTACCTAAATAGATGAAATTTTACTGAAGATGGCCCATATTAGTGGAGGAGTGCTGTGTCGTGGTTTCCGTGTGTAAGAGGAGAAGGAGGCCTCGTTTTTCGGGGCGGGGATATCAATCGATCCCCTTTATTTTGCACATTACACGACAGGCACCAGTATAAAAATGGGTCTTTTTCCTACACACTTATTGTACTGAAAATGAAGAAGAAATAAGAAAAAAAGTTGCCCAGCATGCCACACCACTAACCATCGTACGTCGCGTATTTGTGTGTCAAGCGCATAAAATGCAACGTATTGTAATTTGGTGTGTTCGTTCCTTTCGCACAACGATATAAAAATCCATGGAGAATTGGGTATATGATGATGGTCGAGTGATTATAAATGTGTGCCGAAAATGTGCATAGAAGTACAGTAGGGGGTGGTCGACTGAAATCACTTGGAAGTTGGAAAAGGCTTTTTTTTTTGGCTCGCGTTTAAAAAAAAAACAATCATAAACATATTAAAAAATCAAATCGTTGGGTGTTACTACCCATAGGGAAAACCAAATTGTTGATCAATTTTCCAACTTATCCAAAAAACCCTTTACGCAAAAAAGTTTGAACATTTTCTTATTAGTGTTAAGCCGGCCCCAGACCGACCGGAGTGTGGCACATACCGCGCAAAAGACCGGTTCCAAGAATGATACCTTGGAGTCGCCCAACGACACTGCTGCACAATTTTTCGTATCGATCTTTTGTGCGGTGTTTGCCACACTCCGGTCGGTGTGAGGCCGGCTTAATAAGCAATCGAATCAACGTCATTACAAAACTTATCGTTTTCAGACATTATTACATATCTTTTAAAATGAGGCAACTCATATTGTTGAGAAATTGTGTCAAGATTCTAACTGGCTCTTGGCTCTACCATAACATCAGCCTTCTGCCAGTACTTGGAAAAATGGAGAACGTTCTATTTGCTCGGAGGTTAGAGGGTCGCGATCGTCTAGCTCGAAAGCCCAATATTCCACAATCAATGTATGTTTCTCTTGATCTACTGAACTGATCTACTGAAAATTAATCAAAATGGCTATATATTTAACAGAAATGCCAAGAAATTTTGCTGGAACTGTTTACAAATTTTAATGGTGAGTAAGCAGCAGCTATGGGGAGGGGGAGAAGGATGGTATTTCATTACTCCCAGTTCATCGAAGCTGCTTTTTTATAGAACGAGCGTAATGATGTAGGACGTACTGATGTTGCTGCGATCTTTGAGTAAAATTATGTCTGTGCGTATGCACGGACCGGAGGGCATCGTTGTCAGATTAAGGAAAAAGGAATCGCATAAGTTGATCTTCCGGGTGGTGGCAGAGCAGTGATTTCAACCGAAAGATTAGCATAATGTGCATTATATATGATGCCTTGCATGCCGACCTCCGGTTAAGGAATAAATAGTGTTCTTTTTTGTCCTTTTTAGGACCTTTCTGATCAAAATTTTGATTTAGCAAATTGAGTTTTAGGGCGGAATTCATAGTAGGTAATAACATCCTCAGTTCACGTGAAATCCATGCAAATACTATCAAAATTTTGATGATCGTGAAATCGAATTCGCTTGGTGGTACTCACTTCACATGAAAGTCTCCACACCGGTTTTTGACATTTCGCCAGCGAAAATAATGCAGTTGCACTTTATTTCACAGTGAAAAGATGTCATCGACAATCAACCAGAACGCGAGTGAACATTTATCTTAAATTGAGTGAATAAAAGTCTCCACGGCACCGTTTTCACGGGAGACATATATGCAAGTTTTTCGCTCGGTGAACTCAGTACATACCTTTAAGGAATAAGGATTCCCTTAAGGAATAAGTACATATAAGGGAATGCTTATTCGAGCAAAACGTCACTTATAAAGGCATTGGCACATTCATTAAAATAATTTAGTTCAGGAACCCAATTATAGTAACTGACAAAAAAATTATATAAATTTATCTAGTAGTAGCAAAATTCAAATTTAGCTTTTAAGTATGAGCGACTATATAAATCGCAAAACTAATAAGAATTCGCTTAGGGGTTTCCTTAAGTATAAGCGAGGACTATGAACTCCGCCTAGGCCTGTTCGGTACCGAGATTTCAGTACCGGGTTCCGGTTTTTTTCAATACCCGGTACCACAAGCGGTTTCCCTGACTCAGGTTTTTTTTTCAGTACCGACGGTTTTTTTAACCATAAGCCGGTTTTTTGAGTACCGGGTTAAAAACCGACTCAGGTTTTTTTCAGTACCGACGGTTTTTTCAACCATGAGCCGGTTTTTTTGAGTACCGGGTAAAAAACCGGTACCAAAAAACCTGAAAAAAACCGGCTCATGGTTGAAGTGAATCGTTCTTTTTAACTCGGTACCAAAAAAACCGGGATATCGGTACTTTAGAATATCGGGTCCGGTACCAAGTGAACACCGGTTTTGTACCGGGATCCCGGTTTTTGGAACAGGCCTATCTCCGCCCATAGATTCCTGTGACCCCACTAATTCAAAAACAACAAAAATTAGCCTTACCCATTTTTTTCTATTTGAAATAGAAATTAAATAAAATGGACAAAAACTATGAAATTCGCATAATTTTCGATATTTCCCCCATTTTCTTGGCGCTATAACTCTGTCAATTTTGAATGTGAAGTAAAACTTTTTGCATTGGAAATTTTGTGTTCTACAAAATACTCTTGGCACATTTTTGGCTCAAATGGACTGTAAAGAAGTTACAGGTCAAAAACTGTAGAAAGGGCCGATTTTAAATGTTTTTTTCAAGATGGCGCCGAGAGCACAGGGGGGGGGGGAAGTGACGCAAACTTGGATTTTGACTTATACCACATATCTTTATAACATATCAAACATTTGAGACATCCGCAATTTTTACATGCTAACCCCTATTATTTCGTCTCTATTGATTGGAGTATATTGTCCATTCTCTTTTTTGCAGCAAGACTCGAGCATTTTAAAAGTTTCTTGCTCATTGTAGATACAAATTTAGTATTTGGATTATGTACGAGGACATTGGCAGAAAACACTTAACTTTGATTTTTCGTCAGGAAGCTGGCTGGTTTACGTTCTTACTCGAAATTCAACATCTATTTCTTATCTTATAAATTAGATTTCACGTGTTTCAAAGCGGTATTATTTGCAACAATATCTCTCGCCCCCAGTTTAGACCAGTTCCGTTTCATTCTTTACAGAACCAACCATAGTTCCATGAAATATGTTTTTTTTAGTTCAATTAGATGCAATTTAGCAGTTTTTTTCAATATAACTCCGCAACCACAAATCTAAATCATCATCAATCAAATTTCTTAAGCGGGTCCTTGAGAGGTGAGAGTCGAACCCACGACTCTGTACACCGAAGGTGAGCGCAGAAGCCACTACACCAACCGGACTATATAGAACTAGAATTGCCTAGTTTATGTTCAGAATATGAGTCGCCAGGTCTGTTAAGAGTGTCACTAATTCGCAATTTTCCGGTAAGGAGGAAGATTTAGGCCGATTTCTATATCTTTTTCAGTTTTTGCAAAACTGCGGACCCTTAGCTATGCAGGAGGAGCGTCATAGATTGAATCGGCTTCGGCCAATTCCTATTTTTCTCCACGGGCCGTTACTTTCACGCATTATCCGAGTGAGCCCCTGTGGTGAGGGGATAGCATTTACCATAGTTTTCCCGGCTTATCGTATAAGGCGACTAAACGGATAGGATGTGTATGCCAGCAACTTGCGCAACTGAAATTGTAATTATGCTAACGAAACCTCTTGGACGCGCTATGCCCCACAAGGGATTAGGACAACTTAGTAGTAGTAGTATACATTCGCACAATTTTTATGCAGATATTCTGACGTTAAATCACAACAGTAAATTCCGAAAATAACATTAATGTTTCATACATAGCTGCATATACTAGTCTCTGTGTCGAAATGAATATTAAGCAATCGACTGACCTCTGAAACCAATTGTTATAATGGGTCGTTTTTTAGTTTCAGTTTTTAAACTGTTTGCTTTCGTAACCTCCAGAAAAAGGGGGAAGGGTTTCAGTATTAGCCGCACTCGAAGCGTTTTAATGTGAACTTTATCATATAATTTAGAAATTTGTTAAAATATATAAAGGAATCTAATACCCTGCCAACCTTTGTTTCATGATGCAAATCTGTAAGTATGGTATGCAACATCAAATAGCATAACAGCAGTGTCCTCCAACCTAAGACCACCAAATCATATTTTTGGTATGTAAATGGTAATCTTGTTCGTCGACTTTTTTAATATAGCCTACAATATCACAATTATTACATTGCCAGATTTGGAGCTTTAAGGTACCAAAAAAAAATGGAAGTTACTTTCGCCTCTCGTCTACCTACTTACAGCTCAGCTCAGATTCTAGTATATCCTGCGCACAGTCTTTTTTTTTCTGCGCATAGTCTGAATTTATAATTAGTGTACAACTAGTATAATATACTGACACCGCAGGACGAGCAACGCGGCATCATGGAGCGGTATAAGGAGCGGAAGACGAAGAAGTTATAAGTACTGGCATGGATTAATGGAGACTTTTGAATTTTTTAGAAGAACAGCAAATGGGAGGCTAGTTCGACATTCCAGCTTCTCTATAAACTCTTATTTTACGGATTACATTTAGAATTTTTTTGAATATTTGTTACATTTCTGCAAAGTTTGGATAGTGTCGAGATTCTTAGATTTAAGAAATATAAAGAAAGCTTTACGATGCTTCTTGCCGATCGTATCAAAGATCAATTTAAGACTAGTGCACTCAAATTACTTTCCTCCAGTGTATATGCACATATTACACAGTATGCAACTTTACCATGGGCTTGTTTTGGGTATCTTCCATCTTTTGTTGTTGCGCATGTTATATGCAGCAGATCATATGAATTTTGTTTTTTAATTCTTTTTCGCACACTCAATGGGTTGAGTCTGATTATATGGCTGGGCCACCACTTCCCCAAGAGAGTCTCTCGGTTGTTGTGGGTTCACTTCACATACAACATTTTCGGCAATGTTTGGTTGCATTCAGACGTGCTAGCAAATTTTTGGGCCCAGCCCCTTCAAACCATGTACAGAATCTGTCTCCTCCGCGTGTATCGTTGCAGCAGTGAGTGACATAATGACGAGCGGTTGATAGTGTGTGGTAGTCCATAACAAAAACGAACCTAAGACCTTCTGGATTATGTACAATAATATTGGGGCAGGCACTTTTGGGGCATCCGCCAAAATAAAGCTCACGACAATTTGTGTTGTTCTGGGCTCCATTCGATAGTCGGTATAGTGTTGTTGCGTTTTTGATAATACATCGAGTGCATGCATATGTGTATCGTATGGGCGCTCGACTGTAGTAAACTGACATACTATACAATCAGTTTCTTTCGCCCCCCAAAAAAATTCGTCATCATATCATTCACCCGCCATGACCACGTCAAGTTCGCTTTTCTTTTCATTCACAACACGACAAAGTGGACGCAGACGAACGTAATATTGTCATTGCGCGAGTGTAAATGCATCGCGATCGCGACGATTGTATTGTAATTTTTTTCGCGGATTTCTCTTCTCCTTACGAAAAAAAATCCGAATTAAATAAACATTATATTACATAGTTACTACTACCAAAATGCAGTCAATCGTATCTCGTATCTATGAGTTGTGTGCTGTAAAAATGCAATATATTCGTCAGATCTGTACAAAACGATCTTACATGTGTGTATGACACATAAAAGATGCACCACATATACGAACACACAACGCCACGACTTGTTGATATGCTGCTTCTATTATACAATTTACAAAATTATACTCCACCACCACCATTTTTTTTCGAAAGGGGAGAATTTGCAGTCAGACTGCCGAAAAAATCTTTTTTGAAAGCTTCAACACAGTTCTTTCTTCATTCAATTGAATGCAACCCAACCGCGCAGATTGTTACACGGTGTTGTGCTGACTGCACTTGATGTTTTCAGATTTCAGTGATGAAACGTTCCTCCCCTCATACGTTTTTATGCATTTTAATTTGTGCCTATCTATAGGGAAATATTCATAATGATCTTGATCACGATCATTCAGTGACTGAACCCTGAGGATTGAAGGCTAACGAATTTTACTAGACCGATAGACAGAATGCTCCCTTTCTTGTTGATCAACGTTGGCTTGTCAAGAAGGAAATGAATAATTTGGATGATGATAGGAGACCTCTCAATATTTGCATACTAGACAACGAATTTATTTAGAAGTTTTATTGTTGTTGTCTTTAGGATTTATTCTTTCGGTACTAGGGCAAATATAAAAGTAAGGCTTGAGCCATGGGCGTAGCCACGATTTGGTCCCCCATTTTTTTTTATTTTCATGATCGCAAAAAGGAATACCTACATATTTCAAAAGGTGAAGGATATGTAATTTAAATAGACAACAACAATTAAAGTTTCCCGTTAGTTGAAATTGTCGAACCCATAAGTAGGTATTGATAGAAAATTTTTAAAGTACTTTTGGGATCTTCGCGAAATCAATGGAATCAGAATATATTTTGACTGTCTGTCGCAGTAGTTTTAACTGTAAATAAAGTACTGTTGTATAGTAATATCCCAAGGTTATCTCAGTCAGCTTCAAGTTGACTAAGCTCACTTTTTGTTTGGAGGCATTATGACAACTAAACCCTGTGTGGCGCATTGAAAAGGTGGTTGAAAATACCATGACCATGAATGCCGAGACTCAAGCTCCCTGGCAAATCTTATATAGCCCGAGTCTAACTACAAAATCCCTTACTACCTGATTTGAAGAAAAAACTGCTGTTAGTTTAAAATGCATAATGGCTTCCCGATGAAAGTAAAAGAACTTTTTAAAAGCTTTCTCTTATTGAACCCAGATTCTGGGTAATAACCGATATTGGTAGCTATTGGTATAGTGGAATCAGAAATGTAAGTGAAAAGTCAATAGGAAAATGGCTGTTGATTTTTATATATTTTCCTAGAGAGTACACAAACCATTTCTCAATGAAAAGCGTAACTTAGTTTTATACCCAAAGAAAAACTTTAGTTTTATAGGTAGTCGCCAGACTCTTCCGTTGACCACCTCCAAGGCTCTGATGGAGCACTAATTGCGAAACAGTGCTCTAAACCAACAAATAAAATGGGATATTTTCATTTTTTATATACAGGGTGGCCCACGTAAAAATATACGATTTGAACATAGCACAACTTTTTTGTCGATCATTTTTATTTTTATTTTATGGAAATATAGATATTTTTTGCAATATGCAACGATTGTGTAGTTTTATCCGAAAGTCCCCATTTAGAGGTTTAAAGTATTTTCAATTAAATGAAGATGACTTTTGCGGAAAATTCAGTTACTCCGACTAATGACACGGCTGTGAAGTGGGTAGGGGATGAATTTTCGATGTACAGTGCGTACTCGATAATCCGGACTAATGAAAACCGGGGTCGATCCGGACTACAGAGGAATTCGGACTAGTGGAAGCCTTTAATTTCCTCTAAATTCCGAGGAAATGGACGAATTTAATCAAATTGTTCCTAGAATCTGTTTTCTATTTTCGAAGAATTTCACTCTGTTATTCTAGATTTTGTTGTTTCCAAGAACAAAGAAAAATGTTGTTTTTATTTCGGACAATTATATCACTGTTATTATGAGAAAAAAATCAGATTCGGATTAGAGAAGCTCTTGAGATTCGGACTACAGAGTGTACAATGCAATCTTTGAGGTGATCCGGATTACTGGAAATTCGAAGTTTCGAGGCTTCGGATTATCGAGTACGCACTGTACATAAAAAAAGTCTCTCCGCTGGATGTACATACTTCGTAGTCCACCAGCTGTTGGGATTCCGTAACTCGAAGACAAGGTCAAGGTAACGGTGACAATTGGAGGTCAATGATAAAGATGGCCAAAGCCCGGTGTCAGGCTATCGTTCCACATTGATTATGATGAAAGGTGACAAAGTATACAAAATAATTTCATTAATGCTTGTTTGACACCAATATTTGTATCTAGAGGTTGTCGTTTTCGTATGCATTAAAGCAGAGATTTAGAAGAAATTACCTATATTTACACAAGGCTTGATTGTCAGCAGACTTCTATCCATAAAGTAGTTTTCGCAGAAACTGTTGAATGTGACTTCTGATACAAAAGCAATATAATTTCAGTAGGGAATCCTAACTTCTTCAGCCGAAAAACCAAATTATTACCTTACATTTTTTCTGGATGACGAGAATTTTTTTTTACCGTCAACTAGAGTACTAATGGGCTCAAAATATAAATTTTCCGATAAAAAATCAATTTTCTGTTACATTTCAATAAAAAATTATATCAGCTATTCTTGGCTATGATGAATAACGGTAAACCGATTTACCATTATTATTTCGTTTAGAATGTTTATGTAGCCATAGACGCCCAACGCCCCATTTTTGGGGCATCAACAAAATCGATCCATATTTTCGTTGGCTGGTAAAAGATTTCATGTTTATGAGTAAATTTCGTTTCTTTCATCTCTATTGACAATAAAATTGCTAATACTAGATTATTTTAATAAAAATAAACTGAATTATTTTGTATTGTTTAGATTATTTTAATAAAAATAAACAGAATTATTTTGTATTGTTTTCGGATAGTTTGCATCTGTCGAAAACCCAACGTTTCCCAAATCTATTGTGTTAGAAATTGGAATGGGGGACCCTTACCTTCGATTTTTGAACCAGAAAATATTGACAAAACCCGCATTGTAAAGCATAGTCCCAATGAGCAAGTGCAACGAAAATTTTATGTTTGAGCAACATGTTCAATTTTTTTTTTATTTTTTTAATGAAAATTAAAATTTCAATAATTATACGAGAAAACGTTTAAGATCAGCTACATAATTCAATAATACTTAGGTGCGGATATTTTCGGAATGTTTTGTTTCCATCTTAGAATCTGTAGCTGGAATTAGTAAGAAAAAATCCTCTACAGCCATTTTAATCGTTTAGTAGCGGCAGTAATCAGTGGACACACATATTTTTGTTGCAGACTATTAAAAATGAATGTATTTGTAAGAACAGTTAGCCGAAATATGTATCAAAGAAAAAAAACTTTATTTTCGCTGCTTTGGGGGCCCCTGCGGCTTGGAGGCCCGTGTGCAACTGAACATATGGAACACCGTACGTTGCGCCACTGGCTATAATACACGTTTTTCACGGTTAAAATCACTACTTCATCTTCATATTGAAATTATGTTCTTTTTTCTAAATCTGATCGATAACGGATAAGTGTAATTTGTCTTGCTGCCGGGGACGATTGCACTTATTCGTTCTTGACTGTATACTACTACTACTACTAACTGTACTAGTATAACACCTATACTTACTATTATTATTACTCAACATATCAGATGCAGATAGGTACTAACCTGAAAAAAAGGAAAAAATGTAATTAATATAATGTACTAATGTGTAAGTGCATAAATTAAGATTAAAACATAAAATACCGATATATCATTACTAGAGCCCGGATTCTCGTGCAATTGCACGTAAATACACGTAATTGCACTTTTAGGGCATATTGCACGAAATTGCACGTTTTAAGGTTTTTGCATGAAAACGAGCATTTTTAAACCTGTTGCATATACATTTTTCCTAGAAAGTACCCAATGTGCATAATTTTTCGATAGACAAAGAAGATAATAAAAGTATTGAGCAAGAAAACACATGTGCAAAAACAATAAAATTAAAGAAAGCAGTGCAATTTGTGGAAATTTCATCAAAAGCCACTTGATTTTCATACAATTATGCAGTTTTTGTTTTTTGAATGCATGTTAATATGTTGGTTAACTAATCTTAACCTTCCGGCGGGCGCAATACTAATCCTAACAAGATCGGGCGCAATGCATCTGACAGATTAAGTACAGAAAAAGGGATGAAACTATGTTTCTGTATATTTTAGACTTTTATTTATTGTTGCATCGTCTTTCGGAAACAGTTCTACGACATTTAAGAAACAAAATCTGGCTCACAAAGTTTGATACCCTTCACGTTTTCAATTTTCAATATTTAAAAATAGCTTCAATATTTAAAAAAAACCTCTAAAAACTCAACCGCTTTAAAAATGTGAGCTTATTTTACTAAAAACACACTATTGAACGATTTAGTCATCCTAAAAGTCAACACAACGTTATTACGCAATGTGAAGAATATAACATGTGGAAATTTTCATATAAAAGGAGAAAATAACACAATCGGGAGCAATACATCTGAGAGATTATTTCATCCCCTCCCGCCCCTCAGGCATAAGGTAGATAGAAATTGAAAACTGCTTTGGGTAGTTGATCGATAAAGATTAAGCTACTGTGAGTTTCAGATCTTTCCCTTCTCATATCGCTGATTGGCGCAACAAAAACTGGTCACTTAATCTGTCAGATGCATTGCGCCCGCCCGAATGTTTAATATGTACATATCGGAAGAAGACGATGCATTCACAAATTAGAAAAGCACAAAGGTTGCGCGATGGATCCTAAACAAAAACTGGTCATGGATTTCGGGTGCCATATTTAAATGAGCTAATCCAGTCAGCATTTTATGGGAATAAGTTTAAGTTCGGTTAAAATATTGAAAGTGTACCGCATTTTCAATAAAAATTATTTTATTTTTTAGAGCAAGTCTTCTTATTTTTTTTTCAATAATTTTCCTGCGTCTACTGCTCCGACGCCTAAGTTTCTAGGCCTGAAAAATGACTTTTTTCATATTGCACGGAAAATGCACATTCAGGCATTTATATTGCACGATTTTGCACGTTTCTAGCTTTTAACTGCACGTTTTTCAATTTTTTACTGCACGAAAATCCGGGCTCTAATCATTACATATAATATTATATTATAAATTTTTAACAATTCCCTACTTTACAATTGTAGGTCAAAATTTTTAGGCGAATTGATTTGAGGTGCAATATGTATAATAAATCGATCATCTCTCTGGTTCCTGTTAACCCCTTGTGGGGCATAGGGCATCAACTACGCCTACTTTCCGCCTCGTTCTGTTCTGTGCCATCGTCTTTAGGTCTGACCACTGTTTGTTTAATGAAGCAGCCTCGCTATTAACCGATCTTCTCCACGTGTTTCTTGGCCGTCCAACACGGCGTCTAGCATTGGCTCCCTGAGGGTTCCAATCTAGGGCCTGCTTTGCAATATTTGTTGGCCCTCTTCGGAGAGTATGACCTATCCATTGCCACTTTCACCTTTTGACAGAAGTGCCTATCCAATCCAGGCCTGTGATACTCAGGAGATCATCATTGGAAATAATCTCCGGCCAGCGGATTTGTAGGATGCGCCGTAGGCACTGGTTTACGAAAGTTTGCAGCTTAGTTGTTATCTCGTTGGTCACCTTCCAAGTTGAACAGCCATAAAGAAGCACAGATATTACAATAGAATTGAAGATTCGGATTTTGGTGCACCTGGAAATGTTGTTATTTTGCCAGAAAGGAGTCAAAGTGAAGAAGGCTTCCCTAGCCTTATTGATACGCGATTGTACATCAGCGTCCGCGCCGCCATCTGCTGTGACTATGCTTCCGAGGTAGCAGAATTCGTCAACTTTTTCGACTGCCTGGCCCGAAACACAAATTCCGCTTTGTCCACCAGGATGGGAGCTCAAGTACTTGGTCTTGGCAGCGTTTATCTTGAGCCCGGCATTACGGCTTTCGCAATGCAGAGCATCGGCCATTTGAGCTACATCCTCCTTTTTATTTGAAAGCAGACAAATATCGTCAGCATAGTCCAGGTGTTGCAGGTAATCAAACATTTTCCATCTGATACCTTTCCTCTGGTTTTGAAGCGCGCTCACTAGTACATCGTTAATGGCTCTGAGGAAAAGAATAGGTGATAAAATGCAACCTTGCAACCAAAAGGATCTGAAAGCTTACCCTTGTGCAAAACGTGACATTGGGCTCCCTGATAAGATTCCTTGATGATGGAAATTATTTTATCTGGTATGCCCCTCCTACGAAGAGCTCTCCAAATATACTCCCGATCAACACTATCGAACGCCTTCTCGAAATCAATGAACATGAGGTGTAATGGGGATCTCCATTCGGCGGATTGCTCAATAATAATTCGGAGAGTGTTTATATGGTCGCTACATGAAAAACCCTCACGAAAGCCAGCCTGTTCATTGCTTAAAGTGCGATCAACTTCATCCTTGATCCGGTTCAAAATAATTTTAGCCATCAGCTTGGATACAGCTGGAAGTAGGCAAATACCGCGCCAATTATTACAATCCTTAAGGTTACCCTTCTTGGGAATTTTAATAATTACGCCCTTTTTCCATTCTACTGGAAGAGTTTCGGTTTCCCAACACTCTCTGATGAGGGGAAGCAGAATATCCGCTGTAGCATTCGAATCCGCTTTAAATAGTTCGACCGGAATTCCATCTATCCCCGGGGCCTTACCGGCGTCCATAGATTCGATGACCCGCTTTAATTCCGTCTTAGATGGTGGTCTGGAATTAATACTGGCTACTGGAGGGACGTCTTCTTCTGCTGATGAAGATGCACTTGCAGGCCCGAAACGGTTGTTAAGGACCTCAAAAAAGTGCTCTTTCCATCTCTGAAGCTGCTGTCCTTCAGTAACAAGCAGTAACCCTTATTTATCTTTCACAGGATGGTCCGTTGTGAACGACTTGCCAATTAGTGGTTTAATTAGCTTAAATAGGGTACCGCTTTCACCACGGTAAGCCGCATCATTTGCCTCCTTCGCTAAAGCGTTGATGTAAGTACGCTTATCACGCCTCACACTTCTCTGCACGCCTTTTTGTAGTGAACGGTATTCAGCACGAAGTTGATTTTTAGCTGAATCATCAGCAGCAGAGTTAATCTGTTCCTTAACTCTTTTGCGTGCTGAGATAAGAGACCAAGTAGCATCACTGATAAATGGTCTCCTACCACGATCCAATCTTCCCACAGTCGCTTCGCCACATGAAATAAAAGAATCCTTTGCAAAATTCCATCTATCTTCAATTGTAGGATTCTGAAGAGATGTTGCTGCACAAGCTTTTTCGTGCAAGGCGGTCGAATATGCACGTCTAGTTGATGAATTTTTTAGCTTTTGCACATTAAATCGTGGCAAGATTCGCGTGTTGTGAGATCGTTGAATCGCTGCCGTTCGTAAGCGAAATTTCGCGATAACAAGGTGGTGGTCGCTGCCAACATCAGCCCCACGCTTCGACCTGACGTCTAAGAGGCAGTTTCTCCATGTGTTAGAAACAGCAATATGGTCAATTTGGTTCTCTGTTCTGCCATCAGGAGAAATCCAAGTTGTTAGGTGGCAGGGTTTATGCTTGAACAACGTTCCGCCAATGACTAGTTGCCGAGAGTTACAAAACTCCACGAACATTTCGCCATTGTTGTTCCTGTCGCCAAGCCCGTGATTGCCCATAAGATGTTCCAAGCCTAAATTATCAGTACCGACTTTGGCGTTGAGATCCCCCATTATAATTTTGATGTCACCCCTGGGAGCCATATCAAAGGTGTCGCCTAGTCGCTGATAAAAAACGTCCTTTGCGGATTGGTTTGCAGGTTCAGTCGGTGCGTAGCACTGAATAATTGTGATGTTTCGTACTCTGGATTTGAATCTGGCTGTGATGATACGGTCGGAGATAGGTTTCCAGTCGATAAGGGATCGGCGTGCATTCCTAGTCAACAGGATTCCGACGCCCGCTTGCCGAGGTGAATTATCGTCTTCACTTCCAGAGTAGAGCAATACAGTGCGAGAGCTTGGTGATAAAGTCGCCCCCGATCCGAGCCATCTTGTTTCGCTCAGTCCTAGTATAGCGATGTTGTATGCGGTCATTTCCTGTTCGACTTCTGTGAGCCTTGTGTTATTTATTACACTCACCCCACATCGTCCGAACGTTCCAAAAACCGATCGTAGTCCGTTGTTTATAGCCAAAAGTCGTTGCCGTTGAATCAGTCCGAGGTATCCGAGGCTCGTTTGATGTTTCGAGTGTAAAGTAAATTTCAGGTACGCAGGATACAAGCCTACATACCCTATCCCTCAAGTCGCCTTTTACGACAAGCCGGGATCGCTGTGGTATAATTCTAACCCCATAACCACAGGGGTCCCAAATCGATCATACTGTGATTATTATTATCACTGATTTAAATGGTATACTTTTCCATTTCCAAAGTGTGTTCTGATCTGATATCCCTAGATCTAATCGTCAGCTCATAGTATAGTAATTTTGTAATGTTTTAACACTTTAATTCTTACAAAAAGATATACGATGGAATCCAGCCTTTGGTAACATCTTTTTTATGCATATCTTGTTCATTGACTCCAGTCCGACTTTCGAGTCCACATAAATCAATCACTTCAAATGATGAGTGTTTTGATAATAGTCTGTCCTGTGTGTCCAGTTTATAATAAAAAATTGTTGAAATAAAATGCATCTAGACTTAACGATCACATTTATCGCTTTGCAAAATAAAATAAATAAAATTTATTTAAAAAAGAACTTGGCTGATTTGTTTTCATTTCAACACGAACATCATATTTGTGCAAAACACATAACGACATACATCTTATATGCATTCTAGTGTGTTTATAAGAACACAAAATTGAAATAAAAAATTGTACATAAATTGCAGTCTGGCTAACAAATATTGCATTTAGCGGCACCCAACCCGCGCTCCTCCCCGGAACCAAAAATACAAATAACGAGAAGCAATGGTTATTGCACTCGCGCCACTTATAAAAACGCGCTGTGTCCAAAACGACTTGACGATTTTTATATCATCAATGCATGATTATTGCAATGCTCTCAACTCACATCCGACCAATGACCTATTTCGTGTATTTGTTGGGCGAATTTATCTCTCCCACTTCTTCTTGTCGATGCACTTAATAACTATTTTTTTTCTTTTCGTATCATATACATATATATATATGTAATAATGTAATATAATATATTACATGCGTTATAAGAAAAAAATATTCGTACATACTATACACACACTTACGTGGAAGTGCGGTCAAGAAAGCCATAGAGATGAACCTGCATCACAGAACACTTGAATGCACTTTCAGTGAACCTTTCACAAAGACGACGAATGGCAAGAAAAATTAATGTAATCTACGTTCTACGTATCTGTCCATCGACAATTGAAAACAAATATATTTTACTTTGTTTTAATTAACAGAACACACAATACCATTCGCCAAAAATAAAAAGGAAATATGCTGATTATTTTTGTCCTTTGGCTCCTCTAAATTTTGAAATGCATAATTTTGTAAATATTTGTTTAAAATAATAAATACGTAAATCAAATCGCCAATCTTGTTTCGAATGGATGATGCTACTCGCAATAAGATTCGCGGAATGTCAGAGTGTCAATGACTAAAAATAAGTTTTTGGATTTCAAAATAAAGAAAGTTTCGTTTTGGCTTTTGGCAAAATGGTTTGTAAATGCTGAGTGGAAGTTGGTATAGATTGATTTGAAAACAACGTTTACATATTTTTATAATGAGTATGAAAACAATATTTGGGGTCATTTAGGGTTATGCAGCGGAATTTTATTTAAATTATATTCGGAATAAGTTTGAAAAAGGAATTACCATATAATTTCAAAAACTCATTTCATGGCTGGGCATTCTAATATTGAATAGCTATTTAGCTTTTTTGGCTTTTGTAAATATAAAAAAACTGGTGGTCTATTGATTTGTATCTTTGTCGGTAAATAGGCTACATCAAAAGATTGGTCTTCATCGCACAGTTTACAAAATCATATTTGATCCTTAGGATTAAAAGCTTCCCAGTCTAAACACATGAGCGTAGGGTTAAACTCAAAGAAACTTCAATATTAGGGATGGCATCTGAACAAACTTACATGTGTTTGTCAAACATACAAAAAAAACTAAAATTAGAAGGGGCCCTCTAAAAAAAATGCTGAACAATTCTATAGCATAACAAATTGAAACTAAATCTCGGCTCGGCTGAATTTTGATCGGGTATTCAAAATTGATTCGATTTTAATGAAACTTAAGCTTCTTTGGTATAATTTGTACCGCAGATCTATGACTTGCACCGATTCCCACTGTTCCTGGATGTGTTCAGTCTAAATTAGGAACAAGATTTTTTGAAGTTTGGTTAAGATCGGTTCATAAAGAAAACAGTTATTCTGAAAACAACCTAATTTTGGGGTGTTGGTTTGTATTACAGCCAGTGGCGGAACAACTTCACTCGGGGCCCTCCCGCCAATTTCTTGAGTGGGCCCCCTACACTAAGCTGACCAGACTCCCGAAGGCCCAATGCTGTACACATACTTGCGGAATAAAGTTTTTAGACAAATCCTCAACCATACTAATCACCCCCCCCCCCCCTCTTATTCACGCCGGTTTGGAGATAGAGAAATTTCGGAAAATTTCGGAAGACACTACAGGCTCGAAAATTTGAAATGAAATATTTGCCTGTAACAATGAAGTCGCTTTTCTCAGAGCCGTGCAAAGAGGCAAAAGCGGCACGACCGACGCGGGGACCGACTACGCTAGCCCAAGCATACTTTGCATACTTCTTCACTCAAACAACAGTCAGTGATGCTTTAATTTTGTAAGTAAGGTAAATGTATACCTATGAGGAATAGAGTTTCGTTAAACCTTATAAAGGAGAAAATGTCCTATATTGCGAATGTTTGCGTAATTCTAGGCCTGCTGCTTCGTACTGATACCATACCCCATGCTAATAATTGTTCATGAACAGTGGGGGAGGAGGCATGTGCTTCAATGGGGCAACGCCGAAAACAGTTTTCACAGTTAACAACAGTCTAAATTCGAATTTCTATTAATCTCAAAATTTCGGAAACTGAGCCTCGGACCACTCCTAAAACAAAATCCTGGCTACGTCCCTGCCTCATGTTATCCTTTATGTGGTGAACATTGAGGTTATGTTGTACTGAACTAGACTCATAAGAGCTCTAAAGTCCTCAATGTTCCCCTTGAAATGTACACCAAATATGGGCATTACGGTGCTCTGCAAGACAGTGCTTACGAATTTGCGAGTTATGGACACTTTTCAATTAGAAACAAAAATCTGCGATTTGGGCCGCTGTAACTTATGAACGCTAATATGTAGAACCTTGAAATTATAAGAAAATGTGAGCAGCAAGTAGCTCAACAAGCGTGTCAAGTTTCAGAAAGATCGGTCAAATCTTTCCCGAGTTATTGGAAATGCGCGATTGTTAAACATAAAAGTGCTGTTATCTAGCTAAATATCAATCATATGATGGTCTAACTTTACAGGCTAAAAGTAAACAAGACTGATAACAGTCCTCACCAGCTTATTATGTAGCGCTGTGGTTGACAAACTTTTTAGCCAGAAGAGCCAAATTTGAGAATTTACTCTTTAGTATTTATTTAAAGAGCCAAATTGTTGTTTTTTTCATAACGGCACGTATTATCTGGGGATAGCTGTAGGACTAGGACTTTGTAGAGCTTCAAGATAAACTTTTCAAAGTACATAGGAGCCAGAATTTCCCTATGAAAAATCTATGACTCAATAAAGTATAATGGTAAGTTCTATAGTATGATAATTTTAAGTGTCCAAATTCTAAAGCACCATTGATCTTTGATCAGCATTCGATTCCATGTCATTTTAAATATAAATTTCCTGGAGCCCAAAGGAAGACCATTAAGACATTTTTGCGCTGAATAATTTGAAATCGGTTAGAGGAGTGGTCAGGAACTGGGGTTTTTGGCGCCCAGCACCTGGATCTCGATGGCCAGCACAAAGCTTTTCGAAAGTTACAGCCGTTCAAAGATGCGACCCAAGACCAATCAAATTCCGTAGGGGGTACCAAACCAAGGGCAAAGGAGCTCTATTTTTCCATCTTTTTTTATAGAGCGGGGATGAAGCGGCCTATGTAGAGGATTTTGCTGAAATTTTCGGAGTCCTTGTCATCTCGCTTCGAAAGTTGTAGCCGGTCAAAGATGCTACCCAAGACCAATAAAATTCCATAAGTGGTATCAAGGGCAATGGAGGTCTATTTTTAGAATTTTTTTTATATAGCGGGGATAAAACTACCGATATAGAGGACGTTGGGGCGGGAGGACATGTTTTTTTTTTCAATAAATTGCCAGGTTTTATCGATTCGAGGGACAAAAAATCACTAGGACCACAACACAGCAAAATTGGATCATGCGTTATTTTTAAAATCTAATGTGTAATGGGCGGCCGTACAGAACAACACAGAAGGCAGTTGCTAAAATTTATACATAATTTGAAATCGTACTTATTGATACCAATTCGAAACTTTAACTGCGCCTTTGTGAGTTCCTTGATTCTGCGAATTTCTACAAAAAAAAAAAAAAATACCGGCGTACAGAGGGCTGCGCCCGCAATACGAGGGTTTTTTAGAATTTTTATGCATAGTGAATATTTTTTGTACATATATTTTATAAGCAATAGATAAGAATTGAGCACAGCATTAATATAATGCTTCCTGTAAATCTATTTTTGGATTGGTCTAATTAAATGTGGAACGCGTTTATTTAGATTTACTATTATTTAGATTTACTATTTACCAAGTTTGTATAAAAGTAGGTACTCCAAGGCAAATCTACAGGCATTTTTCGATTTAAGATTTCTGATGGCCTTTGAGCAAAAAGAAACTTAGGCAAACGTAAGGCCGGCTTGGCTTTATATATAAACTGAATTATTGGCTGTAAAACTACTGTTACTCTTTTTTTAATCAAGGAAAAGCAACTTATATGAAATGATTCCATTGTGTCCCCTGACATAAGAGCCCATGCAAGCTTTCCTATGAGTATTGAACAAGTATACTTTTGCAGCTATTCAGGGACACCCTGTTAACTTGGTCCTACAAACTTCAAAAATATTTGTGGCAAACACTATTGCCATTCTATGCATATCCACCAAATTTCATGTTCATTGTTTCATCAAGTTAAAAGATATGCATTGAAGAAATGCTTAAGAGACTTCCCTTGTGAAAGGCCCTTACTAAATACTAACTTGGCTATATTTCCGGTTTGGATACAGATATTCGAATGGAAATTCCAAGACATATTCCTTATGTAATTTTCTAAACATCCCTAGCAGAATTTTCATATTTGGAAACCTAAAAGGGGCTACACACGATCAAATTCAAATTTTACAAATTTACTGTTATTTACTTTTCCTTAGCAAAAGTCAACAGTCTTAATATTTAACGTATATAAAGCCATACTGACCAATCTTTGTGCAAAGTTTCATATCGATCCCTGTAACGGTTTAGAAAAACGGAGGTCGAAAAGGAAGTTTAACTTTGAACGCCAATAACTTTTTTACCGTTACTCGAAACTGGAAAATTTTAACTGATCTGACATGTACTCGTTTAGTTCTTTGATTTAAACACCCATATGTCAATCTCCGATAAAAACTAAAAAAGTCGACTTTTTTCAAACGTTCGGGACACCCTGTTACCTTCTTCCTACCAACTTCTAAGGTATATGTGCCAAAGACTGTAACCATTCTACACATTCCTACCAAATTTCATGACAATCGGTTTAGCCGTTCGCGAGTTATTTAGTGAACAGACGGACGGACATACGGACAGACGGTCAGACGGACAGACGGACGGACAGACAAAATCGATTTCATAAGGGTTTTTTGAAAAAAAATTTTTCTAAAAACCCTAAAAAACCAAACAGATAGTGGAACATGGGCTTGGACTTTTATACTACTATGGCCATTCAGGGCTATACCTACATTTTAAGCAGATAACGGTACATATTTTTTTTTATAATTTTTTTGAGAGTTTGAAAATGCATTGAGTCATTAACGCACACTAAATGAGTCAAAGAGCCGCATGTGGCACCCGAGACGTCTTTTCTCGACCGCTGATGTGGTGAATTATGTTTCATTGTGTGGCATTGGGAATGCTGTACATTTTGCTGTACATTTCCCAATGCTGTACGACAGGTCAAAATGCTGTACTGTACAGCAAAATGCACACTGAGAGAAAAGCAGAGTGCAATCAATCGAAAACACGCTTAAATCAGCTTTTTTTTAAACATGATTGACGTTACAGTGTTCCTACTAAAATTAAGAACGTCGTACTTAAAATAACTTTGCTAAGAGTTATTTTGACTCTTTGCAATCTTATATTGAGAATGGCGTTCTTGTTGTAACGTTTTTTAAATTATTAGAGAGTTTTAGCAAGTCGTATGGAATAAAACGACATAATTTGACATTCCATATAAAAATTCGCTTGCTTACCGTATACGAAACGAAATATTTTAATTTTGCATATCCTAAGTAGGCATAGATGTAAAAAACGACAAATTATTTCGCCAATTTCGACTGTTTCCAGAGAATCAAATATACGGAAATACACCCATGCCTACTTGGGACATGCAAAATTAAGATATTTCGTTTCGTATACGGTGAGCAAGCGAATTTTTATATGGAATGTCAAATTATGTCGTTTGATTTCAAACGATAAGCTAAAACTCTCTATTGATTTCATCAATCGTATTTTTTATTTTTTATACGTGTTTGCGACATTTAATTTACCCCATTACGCTACGAAAAGCATAATAAATTACCCGCCTACAGTGGGATTCGATGATTTGGTTCTGTGATTTGAAGACGAAATCCTACAAAAATTTTAGAACGTTTTTTACTTATTACTTATATTAAATCCAATACAGCAATCCATTCTGTTTTATTTTTGGGCGTACTTAAAGTAAGAACATTTTATATTTAAATAAAAATCTAAAAGTTCTTGTGCTCAAATTAAAACGAAACAGAATTGTTTTAAAGTTGTTTAGTGTTAAATGCGAAGTGAACGTTCTACTATTAAGAAAAAAACATTCTTGATTACAGAACGTGTATTTGTCTCAGTGTTTAAGACGTAGTTTTTCTGCGATTTTAGAAAAGTGTCTGTTACCTACTATCCACTGACATAAGATTGCTAACTACGCTACAATTTTTGCATGAAATACCACATCACGTTCGTAGGCCCATAGCCAGTTCGATAATTTCTCCATGATACTAGTGGGTCTCATTACAGATGTTGGACGCCGTAGCACAGCCTGAACCCCTAGCAAGACTCCATTCAAACCAAATGTCGCCTCAGCAATACACCGTATATACCGCTAGCAAAATCAAATATTTTAGTCTTCAACGACATATACCAGCCGTACTAATTAGTTTCAACTAAGTTCAAACGCGAATTATTTTGTTCGTGTTTGACCGGTCATTTAGGTATAAACACCCTATAGAGAAGGTGCTATCTTTCAAAATGTTTTAGGATAGTCTATTTGCAGAGGGACCTAAAGAATGCTCTTGGCCATATGGGACGTGCAAGGAAGAGGGTGGGATGGATTACAAACTGCAGCTACAGTTACAGCAAATGCCACTGCCATACAAGGATCAAATTTATACCGTGATGGAGGCTCGGCTATAGAGCCGAAACCCGACTTCTTATTTAAGATAAATTAATATTAAACTACGCAGATCAATTTTGCAAGTTTAACTTATCTTTTCACAAAAACAACAACACAAAATAATTTGTTTTCATTGTATACATTTACTAATGGAAAATGTACTGATTTCGAGTGAATTATGAAAGAAGGCCAAAGATTTCCTGCACTATGAATGATTATAAAAACTTAAAGAAACTTTTTCAACCCTAGACGAATTTTTTGTGAAAATCTGAAAATGTTAGGACAACATGAAATGTTTTAAGCGTAGAGGCTTATCTATGGGACCTATGGTGGAAAAGGAATACTGAATTTAGCATTTGTTTTCACTTCGAAAAGTGTATATATCTTCTTGTCTTCAAAACATATCTACGTCGAAATATTGTTTTTTTGTGCTGTTATGGTTCGAGAAATCTTTCGTTTGGCTTTTAGGCCCCTAAATCTCGTGGGGACCCCCCCCAACCGCCACGCGGCCCCTTATGCGCCGCCCCTGACTACAGCCCTATAAGGCAGTGTTCCGATTCCATCCATTTCTGGATATGCTTTAAGGCTTTACCATAGGAACGCACTTAAATAAAGTTTGGTTAGGTTTATAAAGAAAAAAGTTTTTCTTAGAAGAACCTAGTTTTGGGTTGGTTTCTGAGGCAGCCCTATGACGTCATTAGCCGATTTTCACGCTACGAAAAAAACGAAAACTTACATCCGATGCTTTTATCTGACTTTGACCGAAGTCAGATACAAAACAGACAGAAAACAATTCGAGGTGTCCTGATTTAATTTTTAGTGGTTCATTGAATCATAGCTTGGTCATCCTTTCGTGAAAATATCAATGAATGAGCGGTTTGAAGTAAAAATTCACGTTTTCCATAACACTCCTAGTCCGGAGAAGATCATCACTTTAAAATTTTTGTAATTTTTAAATTTTTCGTCGAAACGCGACCGATCGCTTAAACTTTTTCCAGTCGAACGACATGTTCTCTTCAAAGACAGACTTGACAGATTGCTTAGCTTCTATGAAACAACGCTCTTCTTATAGGTGTTTAAGTATACCTTTCTTATAAAAGTATTATAATAAGATATTAAAGACCAGGGTTGCCGTTTTCAGATTTCTAAGTGTAACATTTATCTCATAAAATTGTAAGGTTTCAGTATTTGTAAGGTTTTATAAAACAAATTTAGTTTTAGAGGTAATGTGGATAGCCACCATTTCAGGGTACAATAAAACTCTAAATAAGGAAATAGGAATGAAAACTGATCCTAACCCTCTAACCCGTAAGCCCGCCCTGAGGCGGGTATCACAGAATCCTCATCAGTGAGTTATTCTATGCTTTTTCTGTGAATAAATTTAGTTATCTCGTTTCATTACTAAATAACAAACTCTTTTTTGTAAGCTTCCAATGTACCCAGCTAATAGTGTGTCAGTTTTTAGCAATTATAGGAGAAGAAGTGTGAAAATACGAACCAAAATTACTTTCTAAAAATTGCGTAAGTCAAAAGCGAAGAAATATTATTTAAAATCGTTAAATATTACCCGGAATTTTAGAGAGCATAGGTAAAAGGGTTGTTTATGCGATTGTTTGTTAATTTGTTAAAAAATTTAAAATTTGGAGGTGTTAGTTGACAAAAAACCGATACCCGCCTTCAGGCGGGTATACGGGTTTAAGGTGTATTTCATTCAATATATTCCATATAAACTGCTCAAGTATTTTGATAAACAATAGGGGTACTGCAATAACTTGATAAGTGTATTAAGTTGGGTTTTAAGTTAAGAGCAGTTTTAGACTTAGTAGTTAGTGTATTGTATGCTTGAAACCACCAAAATATTCAATGGCTGCAATAGAGCCCCCCTTGGAATTATGGGGCTGTTCCAATACGTAAGAAAATGATATAATCTGAATACTGTACTTAAATCAAAATTAATAAAAATGCATTTAACGTATAGTGAATCGTTTGTTGCTCCACAAACCTCTACTTTGTCGACAGGGACTTTTTGACCAGCAGCCTTATGGACGATTGAGAGGCAACTGTCACCTTTGTCCGTTGTGACCCTCAATTCCTAATCCTCAGATCCTAATTCATCCGGACATATTTTTTAGAATGTTAGGCATTAAAGCTTTGGTCTGCAAACAATTAAACGTGTGAATTAGTTTCTAAGATTTGATAAATTAGTACAATCCAATGTATAAAATTAGCGCGATCTTCTTAAGGCTTCCCGTTAATACGGGAACTCCAAGCTGTCGCGTTGCTCGTGTTGGCGCGTCCCCCATTTTGGCGAAAATTACTCGACTCCACTGTCCATGTAGCTGTGGGTTGTGTCATCGCAGAGACATACGAGCTAGTTTTGCCTTTTCATCACACATATTCAAGCCACGTTGCTTCCGACTTGCTTTTGCTTTTGGCCCTGAAATTTAAGTATCCATTGGCTTCGCATTTTTTGAAGACTCCAGGGCGGATTTAAATTTGGTATTATCAATTCTTTGAAGGTATTCTAGCAAACGGACTAGAATATAGTAAAATATTTCGAATAGAAAGGTATCCAGTACCTTAACAGGCGCTTATATTATGCAAGTGTATGAGATGTTCGGGTCGAAGGAAAGTTTGTTATTTGCAGAAAAAAACGAGACCGAGTTCTAATCGTGCGAATAGCACGATGAGTGTATACCCTGTACCCATGTACAGACCTGGAATGCGCGTATAACCGAAAATTTTCAATTTATTTTTTTTAAGGGGGAAGGGGTAGATGGATCGAATCTCACATATCTTTAATATCTTATTACGGCATCCAGCAGCTATCATGTGATATAAATTTCAAGTTTTTAGGGACATTCTATCAAAAGATATGACGGAATATTGCTTTGTAGGGGATGTAGGCGTAGGGGTAGTCGGACCTTCTCCACTTTCCACTAACTTCAAGAATATGTCACAATTGGGCATTGATGAAAATGTCAGGTCCCTAGCGATATTCTGTCGAAAAATATGGCCGAATTACACTATCACGGAGGAGTTATTTGTATGGGAGGTAGGGGAACGCAAGGTCCGATTTGGCCCATTTTCAATACCATCCAAGCTTTTATCAAAACAATCATCTCACCAAAATTTCAAAACGCTAGCTTCATTATTTCGGGAGTTATCGTGCGAACTGACAGACACACGGACGGACAGACAGACAGACAGACAGACAGACAGACGGACATGGCTTATTCGAATCAGGGACCGACCCTGATCATTTATATATATACTTTGCCATACCTCCGGTGGCTCCTTTGAGGTGTTACATAAATCGTCGTAACAAAAACAATATAATTTTATTCTATTATTTTTTAGGGTGCCCTATATAATATTTACCTAAGGTGCTGCCATTGTCTATGCGCTCTAATACACTAACAAATATAAAAAAACGAATATAACACTAAAAATCTCAATCAAAACACTCTAAAATTAAATTTTTTTTTGTTCGAGCAAATGCAGTTTTCTTACATGGTAAACCCGTATACCCGCCTCCAGGCGGGTATTCTTATTTTTCATTTCTAAAGTAATCATCGACAAAAATCATAAAATTGATTTAAGAATATCATTTACCAGAACATACTTATACTAAATACAAAATTCTTGTATAAATATTTCTTGCCGTTAAGAGTTGCGGGTTTGAGGGCTAAATCAATGAACGACCAGCAGAAACGGGCACTTACTCCAGGAGTGTCAAAATAAAAACCTGACCTTGGTCAAATGTCAGTGTCTTCAGGATTGACCGGGCCGCAGGATAAAAATTATGAAAACACCTATAGACATTTTCGAAATTTCAATCTGAGTCACTAACGACTTCGGGATTAAATTCATATATTTATAAAATGCTTTTCAAACAAATTTAGAAACTTTTGACAAGAAGTTAAAACGCCGAAATTTGGTGGTGGATCAAAAACCACTTTTTGCGAATTAATGTACTCCAAATTTTGGACAACTGTTCAGAACCAGTCACCCAAATATAACCTTGGGATCCACAATTATTCGGTGGACAGCTACCTATATTAAGCTCGAACAAATGCGATTTTAAGCGAAATTTCCAATATACAAAATTAGTTTATGCGAAATTCCTGTTTTTATTTGCGAAATTTCCGTACCTCTAATAATGACTAATCCCTAAAATAATAGCTATGCAAACTCTTAGTAGTATCACAGTCTTAAAGGTTTTTAGTTTTTTCTTAAACTGACAGTTTTGAGGAATATGACTGTAAAGTTGAAGCTGCGGATTAAATCTAATTTATCGAAATTCAAGATAAAGGAAGAAAACACATTTGGAATTTGTAGACTGTCTTGTTTTGTTCTATCTCCTTGAGGAGTATGGTGCGCTTACGATTACCGTATCAACGACAACTGATTTCGGAGTATGATACGGTTGTCTGCCATAGGGAAATTTCTTGAATAATAAACGTGCGACGGGCCATGCCGAGTATAGAAACTGGTTTCTCTATGAATCTCTATATCACAAAGTGGCGACCGGACGATCACGGCCACAGAATATGGCAATATGTACACTGTAGGAATAATAAATATGACGGGAATCAACTTCAATAGTAAATAAGTATACTCCTATAGTAGAATATGTTAATTTTTGTATTAACGTACTTTGAGCCCGGGTTTAGGCTAGACTTTAATTTCAAACATGTATTTTAGACTTTAATTTTAAACATGTTTTTTTTTTAATATACCACTTGGTGCTGATTTCCTTATACTTAAAAAAGAACGTAAAAACACCCTTCGTCAAACTTTTATGTTATCCAATTTGTTATTTCAATTCCTTTTCAAAAGTATTAGACACGCCGACAAAGGCTGGACTCAATGAGTCACCGAAATTTGTTATTTCCCTACTGTGTACTCTTAGAAAATTACGGAATATGTTAATATTTTGAACGGTATACATTCGCAGAATTTAACAAGGTTTTTTTGTCTGACCTTTTTTCAAGTATGTATATAATTTCGGAACTTCTAGGCCTATCCTATCGACGATTTTTAGGAAATAATCACTCAAGAACTATACACAAAGCAAAGAAAAATCACTTTATCAAACAGTAGCAGTAAGTTAAGCAGCTTCCTTGATTCAAAATCGGAGGGTAATCACAATAAATTTAGCCATTTTTTCCAAAAAAAAAATGGAAACAAAATATTCAATAAATGTAAATTTGATATACCTTTCTTTTCATTCAGGACCAAGTTTTGTGTCCACCAGATATTTCAATCGCCACCAACAATCTCTTTTCTTCTCCCTTATTTTTCGATCACCTTTAAACTTTACACCACTTGAACAAGTTTATGTTCCCATAAGCACTATATAGACATCACCACGGACCTTGCATTTCGTTGACACGATCAACCGGTTGTCCTTTTGTCAAAATTCACGTAAAAGTCACCGTTGCCGTCGTTCGGACCGTGGAAGAAACGACACAAACAAAAAACCCGACCATAACACAGCACAGCACATGGGGCAAGAATCCTGAATATTATTATTATATTGTATTCTTCGACTTTTACCACAACCGGCATACGACCGAATGCACGAGGTCTTCAGCAGCACTTCTACACGAATATTATATCCTTTTGCGTTATGCTGCGATTTTTTCTGTGTGTTTTCTGTTCGTCGTCGGCGTTGGTCGCCTAGATATATGCAACTCGGGACTATATCCGTAGCATAGATATAGCTAAAAAAAAAAACACCTCTCTCTGGATTCTAGTAGTGTACTATACACTTCTTCTTAGTTTTGTTGTTGTTGGTGTAGTAGGAGTAGTTGCAGTTTTTGTTGTTGTCATAGTTGTCGAAGTTGTGTACGTGTTGCGTGAGAGAGCACCAGTAGAGGATATTGCACGATGCAAACAAAACAGCGCTATTTCAGTATGACGAAGTAAAACCACGTTAGAGGATGCACTTGCTGCGGACACACGTGATATATTAACGGATTTTCGAAAATTTTATAGACCTAGCAAAATTTTTTTTTTATTTCACTTAATGCATTTTTTTTACAGATTTTACTTGATTGCACACTAAATTTTTTTGCCGGTTTATGTAGAATACCGGCAGTGAGCCTTCGATTGGCTCCGGAGATCACAGTAACTGTATCTAACGATTTCACGTTGAAACTACTTAAACTTATCACTTAAGTCATTTTGGCACTATTTTACAGAATTTTAGATTTTTTCCCGACCGACGAAGTTTGAATTAATCGTATCCTGAATATTTTTTTTATGTCACGTTAAGGTACAACATTTTTGAACTTTTTTTTGCGAACAAGTTCGGAAGAAGGTAGGACGAACTAAATTTACGGATTTTTTCTACGAGTGAACGTCATTGCACTTTGATAGATTTTGCACTTTAGGTTGTCACTTGGATTTAAAAAAAAATATTTTTCGAACACTATCGACAAGCTAATAGAACACCCGAAACTTTATGAAATTCGATTGCGCGATTTTTTTAAATGTGATTTTTAATTTTAGACTTAGATTATATTTTTTTAAGGACTAAAAAAATGTTGATTATGTTCTAATATTTAAATCCTTTTTTCTATCATCTGTGGGAGCACAAAAGTAGTTTATAAGCACACACAATAAAATGAAATGTGTGATACGACTGGTCTGGCGGTTAGAAATCTTTTGCTCTAAATGTTATGATGTTATGTGTATTTTGTATATGTTGTGTATATTATACACATTTTCCCTCTCGCAGGATGTATATACTTAAAAAATCATCATCCCCCTCGATTTGTTGTCGTCGGCTATACGGAATCGGCAACAACAGCAGCACTAACGGCAGTACCAGCAGCACCATCATCCACAAGAGCACCACCAACAGCAGCCCGTAGTGTCAGTAGCGGGAGCAACAACGAATACGACATAATAATCAGCAAAAAAGGAGAGGCATTCGAAAAAAGGGAATATCCTTACTATAGAAGGGAAAAAAAGCCATACACAAAACACACACACCATACACACACTCCGCGGCAACGGCGGGCGGAAGGAGCGAGATTGGCGAGATTTCGCAAATGCCGGGAGAACCGAACGGGCAAAAAAGGACACGATTATAAAAATGAAACAACACACAAAAATTGCTTCAAAAAAACCGTTCGCGAACTATACGCAAAGCGGCGAGAGTGTGTGTGGAGTCAAGTCAAAAACGCGAAGCGTTTCAAATAAACCGACAAGCAAGCAGGCAAGCAGTCAAACGGGCGAAATAGCGACCATCGCCGCGAAAAATTGACGTCCTCCCACCGAGAATACTCTCAAGGGGAGTCCGGCGAGAGGACATTTCGAGGGCCGCCTTAAACAACCCCCTTCTTCACAAAATTCTCTGCACATTTTTATAGAGACGATATATCGAGAAAAAGAGAGCCGACTAGCGAGCGTAAAAATTCATTCTCCAAATGAGGAAAAAATCGTTTTTTTCGGAGAGGTGGAAAAATTATATCCTTCATCCCCGTTATTCGGTACAACACCATATGACTATCGCATACTACGACATTACCACCCACCATCCATTCGTGCATCCCTCCGCGAGAATAAAAAGGCTGCAAAAATAAAATTATGTACACATATAAAACCTCTGTGCGTGAAAAAGTATTTGTTGAGGGGGAGGATTCGCCGTTCGCCTCTCGCTGGTTTGAGAAGAATGGAGCTGAACATAAACAGTTGCCGGCAGAATGGAGAAGTGTGTCTATCAGCAACAACATTGCCACCCCCGGGTTGCAACTCTCACTCGATCTACTCATTCATCCTTCCGGCACACGAGCAACGAGAAGCCTACACTAACTATAACCCTCTCTCCCGTATTCAGAGAACGCTCGGAAGGGAGAAGTACGAAAAAACTACCCCCCAATTCTATTCGACTATACAATCAAAAAATTTCGCCAGTAACAAGTCGCCGTCATTCGCGCGTTGAGAGCAGCACATTTTTTGGGGATAAATGCCGCTATGTGTGTGTGCGTGTGTTCCTTATTGCCGAAAATCCCACAATTATTGCTTCGTATACAAAGCACTCAGACGTGGGATGTCCTTTTGCGTCCTCCTCAATCGCGTGATTATGATGCGACGGCCGACTGAAAAAAGGGATGAAAATAAAAAGTGCTCGCTTTTGAGTAGAACCGCGTGGCGTAGGAAATATACGAAGAGAGTCACATTTTCTGACTCAGTTGTAAATAAGAGAAGAAAGGACATTGTCTGGAGAGCAAGAGACACCGACCATGCCGCCACCTGGCACGGTCCGAAGAGAAACGAGTGCCACAAGAAAAAAGAGGGACTTCTTTTGCCGGCACACGAATCTCTTGGACGAACTATACCGAAGGTGAATCTCATTCGAAGGACCTCTTCGTCGTCGATGGACTCAGAGTAGAATTTATGCACACTATACACAAATTACCTGTTTGTGCATAGTGTCGACAGAAGAACCAACGACGAAGACGACGACAAAAACCCCTCGTCCTTATTGTTGCCTTTGCCCAGAGAATATTATAGTAACTTGGCACTACATCGTATCGCCTCTCATCATTATTATCATCTCTTTGCCATTTTTTCTTGCAGGCACAACGTGCATCATACCACCATTGAATTTGTTCTATTCCTCAATTCCGTCGTCCTTGGAACACGACACGGCGCGCGATTAGGGGGTGGTTTTGAAAACGGTTTAGTTAAGCGAAAAGTGAGTATCGTCGCGTCGTGAATGGGTGCGAGTATATGAGTATGGTACATGAAACTTAGTTGTACACACATTTTGAGTGAGGGTGGCGCGGGTAGTTTATACGTACTTGAGAGCTTTTTCGTTTTCTCCGATTTCTCGTCGATTCATTTTTTTCTCTCGGCATGCTTGCCTCATCGTCGTCCTTTAAGAAAAATGTATCATACAGCATCCTTGTTTGTTGTTGCATTCAACAATTTTTTTTCTGTTTTGTTTTTATTTTCAATTTCTATTTTTTTTTTTAATTTTTCGGTTTCAACTTTACCCTGTTTAGTGTATTATTTCAGAGAGAAGGTAGTTTTTTGTTCGTTGGGATGTTTGTTGTCGGTACTTCGCCTACTATAGTACCCGAAGGACGTTTCGTGTTTCGTAACGTTCGTTTTTTGTATGTTTTCAACATACAGAAAAATTTCGTCTTTTTTCGGTTATATGTTGTTAAAAAATTCCTCGCGGGGGGTGGTCGTGAGTAGTATAGAGATCGGATATGTATGATGTTTTACTATACATCCGAAAAATATTCGAATAAGGACGGGGTTTGTTTCAATGCGCCTCACTTATAATCATCTCATTCCAATTAAAATTTGTGGAAAACAGCTCGTAATAAAAAAAAACTGGCATAACGGGAGCAACGAATAGCGCGCGCGGAGATGAGCAAAGGGCGAAATATACACAAAAAAAAAAGTTTTCTAACACCGCCCTTACATATATGTGAAATGATTTTGTTGCTGTTGTTGCTATTGCTATGCTTTTGTTCCTATTAGGACTTTCAGGTGGGGTTGTTGTAAAAGTGAGCACGGGACTCCGGTCCATGTATAGTCGTACAGCATCATTGTTACATACATATAATGTACATAATAGATGTTTGAGTCGTCGTCGTCGTTTTTTTTTATTGTATATTACGGCATGGTGGGTGCTTAGATGTTCCAAACTAATTTAAAAAGGGGAGAATGTGTATAGTACACGCCGAGTTAGAGAGTACATACGCGTACATAGAGGTAACTAAAAATTTTATAGGGTGTGTATATTCAGAGTGTGGTTAAACATCCCCGGCTTACGGCGCGACGTGGCGTTCGTCCAAAAGAACCCCTTTTTTTGTGTGTTGCTGTAGCGAGCGCGATAAAAAGGAATGAGGATTAATGAAAGTTGAAATAATGTAACTAAGCATAGGATATGTACGTACATAGGATGCTAAGCAGTGAGGAGTATAGTTGTTGTCATGGGGGATGATGCATCCTCGCGAATGGAGCAGTATTTGTTGAAAAGTTATTTTTGCAGGATTTTACATTCCTTGCTTTGAATTTCTTAGAATTGAAACTCAATTACGTATTCCTTAAATTAAAATTCATTTTGAAGTCATATTCCCTTCGAAAGTACGCATTGTTATTGAAATAAAAAATACAGGAATAAAATAAGAGCAAAACAAATTATCGGGAAAAAAATACCTTGGGTATACATTTCATATTTTCGAAGTAATCTAGCCGAAAATTTTCCAATGTATGGCTACCTTGCGGCACATAAAGCTAGAAGTATTGATCAAAATTTCAAGTCGAAAGCGATATTGTATCGGGAGTTATGACCGAATTAAAATATCAAGGAGGGGTAATTTGTATGGTAGCTAGGGGAGCTTTTCGTCCGATTTGGCCCATTTTCAATACCGTCCAAGATTTTATCAAAACAAACATCTTACCAAAATTTCAAACCGCTGGCATCATTATTTTGGGAGTTATCGTGTGAACAGACAGACACACGGAGAGGCAGACATGGCTTATTCGAATCAGAGACCGACCCATTATTTATGTATATACATACTTTGCCATACCTCCGGAGGCTCTTTTGAGGTGTTATATAATATTGGCGGGACAAAAACAATATACCCTATACCATCTTATGGGTATACACTGTTTCCCAACAGGTGGTCCGCGGACCGGGAGTGGTCCGTGAGAAACCCGTAGGTGGTCCGCAGGGGACTCTGGATACTTCTTACAGCAAAGTTATATTTTCTTGTGACTAATTAAAGACGCATACCAAACACGCGCTCTAATTATAATGTAACAGATTTTCCAGTAAATACTTTGCTACTAGGTATGTGATTATGGCAAGGCGATTGGTTGTTTAGGTTCGTTGCCTATAGCTCAATTCCGAAATTATTCTAATTGTCAAAATTGGAACTCGCTTGCAAAATTCAAAAGGGTTTTCGCGCTGAACATTGTTACACATTGTTTCTGAGCTATACCGTTTACTGAATACCTAACTTTTAATCGAAGTTAGCGCTTCGAGACCATAAGACACAATTCCTGTGCGAGAAAAATCTCAGCTAGTGAGGCAAGTGTTGACGCGAACAAAACAGACCGTCTGGACTATCGAGTGCAATATCTAGCGAACTAACTAATGAGCAGATCTTGTCACGGATCGACATGTTCAAGTCCTGATGATCCCACATTAGGACAGTCGCCAATTGGAAAATGGCGTTCGACCCAAATTTCGGTTTCTAAAAGTATTGATACGACTCGAGTATTTCTATTGTCAGTGCCATTGTGAATGGCGGGTGATGGCCATTGTTGCTGACTAGGGTTTAGGCATTTTCTGTTAATGGAAGTGTCTTGCGGAGTGAAGAACGGAACAGATTTGTCTGTTTTGGATAGTGAAAAAAATGAAGGACCCTTATAAATGAGTTTTACCGTTAACCCGAAAAGCTTTTTCCTAGCAAGCCCCGAGAAGTGCGCGTATAATAGCAAACCGGATTGCGAAACCGCACCATCTGTCCGGAGCGGGGAGAACGTTTTGTCGACCCGCAAAGTTGGCTCGAAACCCGCGCTATTCTGTTCAATGTTAATCCTTTCATTTAGTGATTTTCAGGAGTTGCTCGGGTGAACAATGCTGATGCAATTGTTCGGCAAGAAAAATTGGAAACGAGCCCTTTTAGGGTTTGACCTTCAAATTAGTGTACAAGAATTTGCCGTTTTTCTTTTTTAACATACAAATTAGTGCAAAATTTTTCTAAAGTGAGGCAACTATCATCATCAATGTGGCACGATAGCCCGACGTCGCCTGAATCGTTGACCTCCAATTTTCGCGGTTACGTGACCTTGTCCTCCAGTTTCGGAAGCCCAGTAGCTGGTGGACGTCTTCACCTACGGAGTTCTCCCAGCGAGCCCTCGGTCGTCCACGCAACCTCGCTCCGTCCATTCGTTGTGTGTTCATTACTTTCTTTGGCATGCGATTATCGTCCATCCGTTGTACATGCCCCGCCCATTGCAAACGTTGAAGCTTCACTATTTTCGTAACTTACGAAAGTTACGAAAATCGTGAAGCTTTTCATGGTTATACCGGTTACGCCATTGATCTCGCTCGCTAACGGCCCCAAAAATTCGCCGAAGGACCTTTCGTTCGAATCGGTCTAGCAAAATTTCGGAGGCTTGGGTGAGGGTCCATGTTTCGCAGCCATAGCAACTATGGCAACTATGATTCTTTCAAAGTTCCTCGCGGGCCGGATTGTAGAGCACAATTCTATTGAATTTTTAGCGCATGGCAGGTGAAAATGAAAAGCTTTTTCCAATCCGCTCAAGCCACTGGAATTCCTTGTCGGACAGCCAAGTCTCGGCAAGTACAGATTACGGCTAGATTGTCCTTGCGTCTGCGATTCAATTCGTGAACCCGAAGGTTTTGGTGACAAATAATGCCATAGCCTTGGCATACATAGACCTTAATTTGTTTTATTATGATTGAATACTGGTCCGTCGAGATTCATTTTCAGGCTAAGTGGTCCGCTGACGTTTCTGAGTTGGGAACCACTAGTATAGAGTATAACGAATGTTGAAACTTTTTATACCCGAAAATTACGTTCTCCTAAGAAAATTTTTTCTTTTTAATCCGACCCTAACCTAATTTTACCCAAATGTGCTCCTAGTAAAACGTCAAATCATATCTAGGAACGGATGAAAAACAGACCACTACATCATAGGAATAGGGCTGCCGTACAAACCAACCCCTGAGAATTAGGTTCTTCTGAGAGAAACTTTTTTCTTTATGAACCAATCTTAACCAAACTTTATCCAAGTGTGTTTATAGTAAAACCTCAAAAAATATCCAGGAAGAGGTGGAGTCGGAATATTACGTCATAGGACTGTCATACAAACCCCATATATTAGGTTCTTGTAAGAAAAAACTTTTTCCTTTTTGAATCTTAACCAAAATTCATCCAGGTGTGTTCCACGCCTAGTCTTAACGCATCCAAGAACAGATGGAATGGAAACATGTCATAGGGCTGCGGCAGATATTATTAACACAAAAGAGTGGGTATTAAAATTTCGGCCACGTCCGATTTTAGCCTCGGTCTGGTTAAAATTAAGATGAATTAAAAATTTATCTTGTTAAAGGAATTATTGCAAGTGGGCATTTAAAAGTTATTAGAGAGTTTTAGTATATCGTTGAAAATATAACGATAGTTCGAATAGGCTTTTACATTTTCTGTGAAAAATTCGCTTGCCTGTCCTAAGCAAAACAGTATACCAGTAATTATTGTAGATATGTCTTGGTTCAATGATGCAAACATATATTGTCGTTGGGTTGATGTAGCTTCACCGCGAGAATCAGCTGCAATCTGCAGATCTGAAAGAGTATTCAAAATCAATACTACTATCATCAGCAATACTGTGGATCGGATTGGATCTGAAGTTTAAAAAGTCGTTAATGAAAATCAGAAAAAGAGTCGGGGACAGGATAGTACCTTGTGGTACACCAGCGTTAATTGAATGAACAGATGATTGACTATAGTAAATGCCAAAAGCACGTAGCTTTGATAGTAAAGATGAATGGCACACTCGGTCGAAAGCCTTTAAAATATCCAAAGCAACCACGTTCGCTTCACCAAGGCAATGAAGACAATGATTTCATTGCTCTGTGAGAAAAATCATCAAGTCTCCGGTTGAATGAGAAGCACGAAACCCGTGCTGACTATCACTGATGAGATTATGCCAATCTATAGGTATCGAATTGATTGGTTCAAAAGCTTTAGACAGCATTGAGGTAAGCGCAATCGGCCTATGGTTCGAGGGATCAGTTGCCTCACCTCTTTTAAGGATAAGCTGAATATGAGCCAATTTCCATGACGATGGGAAAACTCATAGTAAATAGGACAGATGGAATAGTTTACGCAGTCGTTTAGTCAAGGAAGAAGCACACTTAATAACGAAGGCCGCGCGCACACTAAAGGCGTATTGGAGCGTAGCGTAGCGTAAAACCTGTCGCCAAATACAACGCTTGTATTGAGCGACAGGTTTTACGCTACGCTACGCTACGCTACGCTCCAATACGCCTTTAGTATGCGTGCGGCCTATAGGGGATATACTATCAGCGCCAGCTGATTTCGAAGAGTCAAGCTTGGTAAGAACTTTAAAAACCTCTCTAGGACAAAAATACAACGATATTTGTTTGAAGCAGCATCTAGGGACGCGGGAGCTTCCGGCCCGTCAAAGAAAGATGAAAAAATTTGAACAAATGCAAAGTGAGAAGCGACCAAGACTATGTTTACACGACGGAACAAGTACGGGTCTTCGGACCTCTGTAGCTCGGACTCTGGTTGGCCCTGAGTGTTAAAATTTGGTAGGCGTTGTCACTCGCGCCGTCTTACGAAGTGTAGAAAATTTCATGAAGATACGATTAAAAATAACGGAGTTATAAGAGTTTGAAAATCGCATTTTTTCGAAAATCTTGTTCTCGTTGTTCTTGTTGTTCATTGACAGGGCTACAGCCTTGGAGAGAGATCCTCGGGATCCGCTCTCTTTTCGCATAGATAGAGTATGTCGCGAGGGTGTGCATAGGCTATCATTTGCTCCGATCCGTGCAGTAGAAAAAAAGATATAGCAAAAATGGTGAAACTGCATTGAGTTTCTGGCTTGTCTTTTTATATGTTTCAAAGGAAATATTTTGCAAAAGTCGGGAATGGGATCGAAAAATGCTTGGAAGAATCGTATAGTATTGTGATTTGGTAGAATCGTTTAGAACAATCCCTTGTAGGTATATGTGCTCGAAAGTTTTCAAGGGTAGGTTTGGAAGAGTAGGGGCAAGAGGTAAAAGTTCCTGTTTTGGTTCGTTTTCTATACGAGCACGTATACATACATTCGATATTAATATAATATTGCATGAGCATATAGTGCGGTGCATACATAGCGTTCTTTCCTGTAATTACCACTCGGTTTGATCCTGCTGCGGTGATGGAACCTGGATGTAAGGACATTCTTGCGTTTGTAGTAACGGGGATCGTGCCTTAACCCTTTGGTAGTCCCAATTTGAAACTTAGGAAGTATGTATGTATGTAATTTATATAACAATAGGGTAACACATAGGGTTAAAGTTATTGTTATGTCGCAGTTAGTGTTATTATTATGGTTAAATTTAAGGACAAGGCCTGCGTTAAGGTTGAGTTTAAGGTTTAGACCAAGGTTAAGGTAAGGTTAAAGTTGGGGTTATCATTAAGTTTAATGTGATGTATAAAGATATTAAGGCTACAAAGGTTACTAAGGGCTTCCAAGGTCACCAAAGTTATCAAGTGTACTATGGTCACTAGGGTTACCAAGGCGACTAAAGGGCAGTGAATATCGTCTTAACTTCAATAAATTGAACGCATTCAATATCATTTATTGATATGTTGTCTACTTTGTAAATTAAAAACTGCAAAAAAATGTGTTATCTCACAAAAACAACTCTGTTGTAAAAGGTTTCCGCCAAAGAATAAGTCGTCAGCCGCAAAAAGGATTGATATAAATACAATCCCGCCAAACTACTCGCATCTTGTCTCAAGGATATGCATATCCAAAAGTGATTGAATTAGTTAATAGCGCTCACCAAACCTACGCGGCGCGGTACCCGTCAGAATCTATGAAATAATTTTCGCCGTGGTAGACGACGCTGATTTTGCCAATTCGGGTGGTGTGTGCGTGTTGTGTGTAACGCGTACCGCTCCCGCGCTTCTTGCAATAGCAGGATAAAACCAATATTATGAAAATTACGAAAGACCTTTATTGCATAAAAAAGGAAAAAGTCGCCTAAGCGAAGGAAAGCGAAAAACACATTTTATTTACAAGGCGGGTAGATTTAAAATTAAATCTGATCAAGAAAATAACACAGCAGCAAATAACACCTTCGTCAAGCTCCCCGCCAATAAGCGTTGAAAGAAATTAAGGTTTGTGTTCGTAGAGACGACTCAAGGGGAGATCGCTCAGCGATCGTATTTGAACATCCAATTCCGAGCCCTATTTACATATTTTTTTAATGTGGCGACATTCCTTGCATCAACTATGGCCTAAAGGAACATATCGGTATAGGAAATATACGCATTAAGTGCTAAGAACCGATAGTTTAAGTGCGATCGCTGAGCGATCATCCCATGAGTCGTCTCTACGAACACAAACCTTTAGTTTCCGCCAAACCATCGCGGTAGCGGTACGCGTTACACACAACACGCACACACCACCCGAATTGGCAAAATCAGCGTGGTCTACAACGACGAAAATTATTTCATAGATTCTGACGGGTACTGCACCGCGTAGGTTTGGTGAACGCTATTAACTAATTCAATCACTTTTGGATATGCATATCCTTGAGACAAGATGCGAGTATTTTGGCGGGATTGTATTTATATCAATCCTTTTTGCGGCTGACGACTTATTCTTTGGCGGAAACCTTTTACAACAGAGTTGTTTTTGTGAGATACAGGTATACAGGAGGGTAGAGTTGAATTAGAAGCGAATAGTTAAATTTTCCTTTGAAGTTTTTTTCTGAGTATAGATGGGTCGCCCGGGTCCAATGCAAATTAGATAAGGCGGTAATGTCCAAATCGATAAAGTGCCCCAGGTGTTTAAGTAATAAAATATATTTTAAAACTATTTAAATAGACGACATCTTTATTTCAGAAGCTTCCGAAGACGGCGAACTGCGGTGCAAAGCAAACACCGGCCATATACTGATTCGCTCATTCGTATCTTTTGAACGGCGTTTCTGACACATTGCACCAAAAACATAGTCTATTTGGAGAATTAAACATCTCTAGTGGCCTTAATTTAATGTCAAAAGAATTACAGTGAACCCCCGTCATTCGCGGTACAAACATTCGGAAGTTCGCTTATTCACGATTTGTATTTTGCGACATTTTTATAATATTGGCGATGATTATTCGCGATTTCAGTTTAGTTTGAAAGCGAAAATTTGAAAAAATTAGAACTAAATTTTGGTGTTTGTTTTAACTATTGCAATTTCTTTGAATTCAATAAAATTGACCGCTGTGGCACGCATGTTTTTAGGGTTTTCTTTAGATTTTTCAAAAACCCCTTATGAAATCGATTTTGTCCGTCTGTCTGTCCGTCCGTCTGTTCACTAAATATTTCTACTTTTATTAAAGAAACATTACATACATAGGACGTTTGAAATTCTGGCTATGATTTGGAGCCGATGAAATAGCCTTTTTGGGACAATGATGGAAATATCATTGAAATATGAAGTGCGTTCCTAAAATCTGAACTAATTGATAGGCGGTGCAATACAAAATTATTATTATATTCTATGAAATAAATTCTTTGAATTGAAAAAAATATTTCACAGATTCAATGATGCGGCTTACATTTTACTTAATAAATGTTTATACATAGACGCTAGGCAAAATAATCACATGAATTCTGCATTGGATTAAAACAATTGGATTTACTTCATTTTAAGCAAATTTACATCATAATTTCTATGAAAGTGTATTTGACCTAATGGCATTTTTAATAAATTATATTCAAACTTCATACATATATTTAAAGAAATTGTCTGTTTAGTAGAAGTAAAGTAAAAATTTCATTGGTTTCATTACACGTTTTTTTTCTGGGTGTAATCGAGTATCAACTTCGAATTGTTTACCAATGGCCCTTTAACCGGAAGGAAACACTGCACTGGGACTCAAGGCCGCAGAATATCAATTGGCCATTAATACTTTTGATTCGCGCGTGTACAAAGGAAAATTTTTAAGAACTTTTTCTCGTTTATCAGGACTGGTTAAGGAGGGTCGTCCGTTTTATTTCATTAAGGGTCATCGGCCAGATAGCTCCGTCTTGTCCTAATAGTCGTGCCAGATGTATCCAACACGTTCCATTCACAAGAACTTTATCTCTCCTATTTGCCTCGATTCCATTCATTGATCGGCTACCACAACTGTGTCGATCATTTTCTCATTTGGAGCCGTTCAGGGAACTTGCATGAACAAGGAGCGCTGGCAGCGAAGGCTTCGAAAATAAAAAGGAAAAGAAACCGAGAAGTCAGGCATTGGATTTCAATGGTGACAATTATTGAAACAACTGAAGGAATCCATCCTTGAAGAAAGTGAATTGAATTTTAACTGCTGCGAAGAGTGCAAAGAACTGCAATTTTTTACTGGAGAGTTTTTTAAAATCCTCATTTGCCTTGAGTTTTTTAGGGGCAAGAAAAAGAAGAAAAGGAATAAAAATAATCCTTCTTCGCAAATTGTCTCTCCGCCGAAAAATTGCATTTTCGTCATCAATATGTCACGAAAGTGACTCCTATGGATGAAATACCGTATTTTTATTGCTCGGAAGATAAGTTAATAATTCTTTACAACGAAAACAAATACAAATAAGAACGTCGCACTATGAAACTATAGATGCCAGGTTAAAGTTCCAGCGGAAGCAAATGTAAAAAGGCGAAGTAAAAATCCGATTTTAAAAAAAGGTCGTAAAAATCGGAAATCTAGGCTAAATAATTTTTTTAAGGGACAGGACAGTTGCGGAACTTAGTTGCCATCCTTTTAAAAACTGCTTCCTAAGCAAAATGAGCAACATTTTCATTACACGGAGAGAAAAATGTGAAATGAATTCAACAAAATCATGCAATGAAATTCACAACATACAATTTCAGTAAATTTGTAGTGAAAGTTATCAAAATGTAGTGAAATTGATTTCAATGTAGCTGTTTTTACTGGCGTTGGCGTATTGTGAAAATTATTGCAGTGTAATGACAAAAATCATTGCATGATATTTATATGGATTGTTACATTTGTTGCGTTTGAGGTAATTTTCACCACAGTCTGTAATCAAATTAACAGGATCTGTAATAATTATTATTATATGGTGTAATAGTTTAGTAGTAAAAAAAAGGAAAAAATTAAAAAAAAAATTAAAATAAAAACAGGAAAAAATAAAAAAAAAATCACTTTTTGTATTTTTTTCAATTATTGTCAAATTATCTTCCTGGCAAATTTTATTATCAAAATTTCACAAACCAATTGTTTATTTTATTGCAGTGCAATGACGCATTTCATTACAGATGTAATAATTTTTACATCAATTACAGTAGGGTCAAAAATCATAACAAATGCAATAGTTTTTATTGCAGTTTTAATACCTTTCACTACATTTTTTCTCTCCGTGTACTATGCCCATGAATGATAGCTCTGTTCTAGTAATTGAAAAAGGGATTCTTTTTTATTCTTTATTAAGTCTGTGGAGCGTGTGACGACGTGTATAAGATCACAATCTTCAGAGGCATATAATTTTGCTCTATTCTGACACGTTAAAATTTATGCTTTGTCAAATTCCATTTTATGAGAAATGTCCTTCAATTTTCCACGATACGTTTGTGTTGCTTCGACCCGGTCGCAGGCCGTATACGAATTTGACATTTCTGGTCTAGACTTTATCGCTGAAGTTAAAAAAAAGAAATAACTGAATTGCACGAATATGGTGGGCTCTAGTTATTAAAATGTTATTTTTGTTGTAATTAAATTTTTTCAAACATGCTTGAATTCAAATATATATTACTTTAGCATGTTAACCTATAATTGTCTGGCTAGGGCAGGGGTGTCCAACTTAATTTTTACGTGGGCCACATTGCTGGTTAAAAAAAAAACAAACCTTTTTGATTAAGCGTTGTATAAGCTACCGGTGCACGTTACCGTTACCGTTATAGAAATATTCCCCAAAAACTGCCTTATTGAATGTTTGGACTCTCATAACGCCAAAAGTCCCCATCTTTGGGGACTTTTGGCGGCTTACTAACAGCCACAGAAGCTACAAATTTCTCCTAGAAGATCATAGAGCACACTCCCCCGTCTTAGCGCCATTCACGAAAAACCCTTTTTTTAAGGTTTGAACCCCCATAGTGCCCTTAAAGCTGCACCTATTGATATTAAATTTGGCCGCTTTGTTCAAAACTCCATAGGTTACAAATTTTCTATAGAAAAGATTTTATTTCGAGTAACCATTATAAAGATTTTCGTGAAACATTGTTAAAAATACCGTTAGACCTTCTGGCACCGTTAGGAGTGCCCGAACGTAATTGGTGTTTCCATCGTTTATTGAGAACGCACAAGAGCTTCAAATTTTCCATACACCGTTTTTTTTTTGTATACGGTACCGTTATCGAGATATTCAGAAAAACCTAATTTCGAGGCTCTTTGACCCTCTGTAGCACCGCTAGCGGCACTCGTAGAGAGGGGGAGTTTTAAGGTCTTGTTTAGGACCTCGAAAGAAAGGCTCATGCAAAAATCCAGCTTTCCCTCAATTTTTCCGAAGGGGAATGCTATATAATTTTCCTGGGGTAATATGAAACTATACGATTTTTAAAAAGGTCGTAAATATCGGAAATTCAGGCTACACCATTTTTTTTGAAACATTCAGGACAGTTGCGGAATTTAGTTGCCACCCTTTTACAATTTTTTCCCATGCAAAATAGGCAACATTTTCATTACTAAGCGCAACTCCTTGCATCCATATGGCCCATGATTCATAAATGATAGTTCTGTTCTAGTAATAGAAAAAATGATTCTTTTTTATTCTTTATTTTAAATAAGTCTGTGGAGCGTGCGACCACGTTTAGAGGATCACAATCTTTAGAGGCATATAATTATGCTCTATTCTGACACTTTAAAATTTATACTTTGTCAAATTCCATTTTATGAGAAATGTCCAACTGCATGAGATTTCAGGTTTTAATAATGTTTTTCTCTGTACCGATAAATTGATATCGCCGATAGTTTATCCGTTCAGTTGATAATAATTTGTACTTGTATTCAAGGGTATACAGGGTTTCAGAAAACTACCCCATAAACGCACCGGAATATGATTCCTCATGTAATTTCCAGATTGATATAATAAATTGATATCGCCGATAGTTTATCCGTTCAGTTGATAATAATTTGTACTTGTATTCAAGGGTATACAGGGTTTCCGAAAACTACCCCATAAACACACCGGAATATGATTCCTCATGTAATTTCCAGCAAAAAAGTTGTACGGAACATACATACACATCCAGTTTATTGCCTATTCCTACCCAAATCCAGGACTTCCAGTCTTTAAAGCCTAGCCTTCCAAACCAAAATTTACTAAAACGAGTTTTAGTAAATTGTCAATACTTGATTTCAACTCCTTCAATTTTCCACGATATTTGTGTTGCTTCGACCCGGTCGCAAGCCGTATACGAATTTGACATTTCTGGTCTAGGCTGAAGTTAAAAAAAAATAACTGAATTGCACGAATGTTTGGGCTCTAGTTATTCAAATGTTATTTTTGTTATAATTAAATTTTTTGTAAACATGTTTGGATTCAACATGCCTTTTTAATATTTTGTAATGCAAAGAAAAAGCAATGTAAAGATTCGTCGCTAGGCGACATTTAATGGTCCGATGAAGACAAATCGGATTTAATATTAGGCGTGTTTTATTGTGCTCGCGTGTAGGTTAGTTTAGGGAAACTACATGGGGTTACAATAACAACATAACCCAGATAAACCCAGTAATGTATCGGGGGTACGTACTCTGACCAAAGTTATCCCGGAAGAATTGTTACAGATGTGACAACCAGAGGCGCTCTAACACGAAAAAGCATGAGCTAATACCAAAACCAATGGTTAAATGTTACGGGTGGGAGGTTGAATGCTGCGATAAACCGACCGCAATGTTCATTGTTGTTTTTTAAGACATGTTAATTTACTGGTTATTTATTTATCACAACTTCAAACTTCAGCCTTTTACAAAGTTCATGGTTGGTGCAATATATCTAAACAGCTTTTAACCCAAATCGTTTTTTTGTGCTTATATACCCCAACCTGCACCTTTTTTACAAAAAAACACGGTTAATGTAATTCCCTCAACATCAACAGCATCGTATTTGTAATATTGCCGCAAACAAGTGGGGTAGCCCTGACTGAAAATATTTAGGAAAATACTTCGATTGAGGCGGTAATTTTTCGAAAAACCTTTAAATGATTTTGTCTTTCTTACACATTTCACAAAAAAAAACTGTAGTCTATGAGTTTTTTTTTTTAAAAGCAAACAAATTATACGCCGAAGGGACTCACATACACAATTAAGCAGGAAAAAATGTAGATCTCGTCAAAAATTATTATTTCCTGTTGAACATTTTTGGAAAATATAACACTTTGAGAACATCTTTTTTGGAAAAAAATTTAAGCTTTAGACTGGCCTGTACAAAATTTTATCAGTTTTTGTTTGCATAAAAATTGTGAAGTTTTGCTAAAGTGAGGGGGTTTTGTCTAATTCTTTCGATGGGCTCCGGGGGTAAAATTAAATTTATTTGGAAATGTAGTTCTAAAAAATAATAAAGTACTGGACGATTTCGAATGGTTAAAGATTTATTCAGAAACAAAATGGAGCCGTTATATGTAATGAAAAACTAATTATTTCAGCACAAATATCAATGATCGTATCTATAATTAAATTTGATTGAAATTTAAAAGTTATACAAATAGTATTTCATGACTCTGACAGGCAATTAGGAGATATCGTTTTTTATAATCAAAATGCACCGAAAGCAGTGACATTTTCTATTCAAAATTTAACCCTCTTACAATATGCAAATTATTTGGAAAAATGTATTTATGTCAAAAAGACTAAAAATTGGTCGGTCAGTGGATATCAGTGGAAATCACCCGATGTATGACCTCATGAACTTACACTTTACATGTCCCTTTTGAGAATATCATAATTTGTGATTTACATAATAAGATGACAATAGATGCAAAGGGGTATTGTTCAACTTTTACTCGGGTCATGAAAGGTCAACGACCGCCCAATAATTAAAAACACTGAAATAACCCATGAGTCAACACCATATCAAACCAAATCCCATTGAATCATAAACATTGACCCAGGCTCAAAATCACTGCATTAACCCTATTCACAAGAGTATAGTCCGGTAAATCCATCATTATCGCCCAATAGAGACCATTACCTACCTCCTATCCCATATGTGCATGAACACACACACGCACCGCGTTTGATTGGTAAACCGACTACTTACCAACCATATTATTTGTCCCATTTGAAAACCGAAAATGCAAGTCCTTCGTATTGTGTAGCCTTAGAGCGCACGCAAGGAAGACCCCTTCGATATTACAAAACAAAACATTGTCGCCTTACCTTACCATATCGACCTTTGTGTGTATATACGAGTACATATGGATGCGTATAGTCGGACAAAATCGTCCGTCGTCCAATATATGAAAAGATGCGAGACTGTAAGACTTAGTAGACAAGAACACGCAAAGAAAATTGTCGTGTCCTGCCGTGGTGGGAAGTATGGGTGGACGAAGTTGCCGCCAACGAACGGGTGTTTTTAGTCTTGTGTGTTTTTTTTTGCAGAAGGACGACGTGTTGCGGATTGTCGGCGACCATGGCACGCGTCGTATAGTCCTGTGGATCTTAGATCGGCCAAACGATGTGAATGAATTGATATTAGGATGACGACGACGATGATGTTGATGATGATGATGACGATGACTGTGCTGACATGATTTCTGGGGAATCCCCTCGGGGAAAACAAGAAAATGCACACAAACATTCCATCAGTGATTTCACGGTCATTTTCATTGTAACCGCAGAATTTATTGGGTGCGAAAAGCGATGAGGCAAAATATGTCAGTTTGAAGGGTGACATATGGAGAAACCTGACGACATCCGTAATAAATAATAATAGTACGGGAGAGAACAGGACAGGCTATCTTAACATTTAGCTTTTCCTTAATTCAGCTATGTTTTAGAGATGGAAATGCAAAATTATTTTCGGAGATGTTAAGAAAATGCTTACCACAGAAAAATACTGAGATTAGATAAACTGCTCATAAACAACTGAAATATTTTAAGAACATTTTTTCATAATTATAAAAACGTTTTATTCAACCCATGATCGTTTGAAGGGATAACTATCGATCCGTACCTGCGCTTCAAAATTTGAGACTGAAATTTGGCTACGTTGAAAGCTACAAATGCATCAAATTTCAAATTTATTATCCTGATTTGCATTTTGAATCTTAACATCCTTTTCACCTCTTTCTCTCATCGCCTCAATCAAGCACACACTCAAATACGTTCATATAGAAATACATCTCAACGACCTCTTAAAATTTTTTACACAACCCCTCAACCGATTTCTAATCTCTCAATTCTTTTTTTCTGCCGTATTCCGCACTACATCCTTCAAAAAAAGGAAGAAAAGAAAACCAAAGAAGTCGTGAACTGAATTTCTGTCGTACGTCCTTCTCTCTAATATCATCCAACCAACCTCCTCCTTCTGCCTCATGATACAATTGTGTCCTTCTATTACTCTATACACGGCTGATGCCCAAATTCTCCTTTTTGTTGTTGGTTTGATATAGGGTGGTTGTTGCTCGATTGCTGCGGACGATGCGATGATGATGATGATGGTGATGCCTCAACTGGTCTCGCGAACTGCTATGCTTGAAACTATTCCAAAAGCCCACGAAAAAAGGAGCCGGGAGGGTTGTGAAATGGGCTTGATTGTCGCGGAATGGCGATGTAGTGTGTGTAGAGTTAGAGCAAAATTGTATAGTTCATCCCTTCGCAATCGCATAGTCGATGTCGAATTTTCTATTCCCAAAGTCCTTTTTTTCTGCTACGTTCGTGATAGTATTATGCCATTATAAAATATAAGACGCGGGGTTGTTGATGATGGGCCAACTGAAGAAGTAAAATTTATTAACGGCAAACTGGAAGGAGGTGAGCGGGTGGCGGTAGAAACGACTAGTGGAAATATACAGCGAAATATCGCGAATCTTTATAGCGAGACATTGAGAAAAGGGTACTACCGAGTTATAGGCGAATGCCTCCCGGGCGCAGCGTGGTGGTGGCGTCAGCAAATGAATGGGATGCCATTGGGTGCGATTTTCCAATAGTGTAGTCAGGCAGAGCGAGCTTAGAAAATGAACATTGAGTGAAAAATTTTGCAGTGACGAATGTACATAGTTTCACTCCCCTCGACCGAAATTACTAAGACGAGCATCCTGATGAGATGATGAGAAACTTTCAATGTGTTTATTTAGTTGTAGTTGAATGTGTCGTCCTTTATTTTATATATTCCTTCTTCGGATATTACTTTTTCGTTCACATTAAATTTTTTTATGTCGTCGTTGTCGTTATAAGTAGCTCGACGAATTATTAGATAGAGGGAAGCTTGCTCGGATGTCCGTCGCGTCACCCCTCTTGGTCGATCCAGCCAGATTTTCGGCATTGTATTACTTTGTAGGCATTGTAGTAGTTCTGATGCGGATAGAAGAAGGAAGAAGAAAAAAACGTTGGGAAGAATTGTCGAGTCCTTTTCGCTAGCTTATGACCATCCTATACATACAGAGAGATACTATTAAACGCGAACGACCCACGAGCGCAGTGTGCCTCTCGGTCGGTCGTTCGTCCTTGCGTCGCTCTCTCACTCTCTACTGGGATTTATGTTTGAAAATTTTTAATTTCATTTTTTTCGTTTACGAGCCTTTATATTTTTATTGTAATCGTAATACCTCTTGTGTTCTTCATCGACCACCCCCTGCTACGACGGCAGCGATGGTGGAACGGTGTGTGGCGCGGTATAGTGGGTTGATTCGTCCTTTCTCTCGAGATAGTCGTCGACGATGCTGCCGCTGCTGGTGGAATTGTATCGTAGTACTAGTATGTTGTTTCACTCGTCTCGGGCGCATTATGTCGACAATGCTTTTTCCTTTTTCGGGGTCCTTCTCCCATTCGTTGCCGGGTATAGAATGTAGTTGGTTATGTATTAGATTTTTTTAGGTTTTTAGATACTCTTGACTACATTTTGTAGTTGTAAGCGGGATTTCAGTGTCGAGAGAATGAGAATGAGGTTTATAGGATGTAATAAAATATTTTATTTGGTTTTGTTCCCGTAATCATCGTTTCAGCTATTGATTTTGTTTCCTCGTCGTCTTCGTCGTCGTATAGTGAGCATTGAGCGAGATTCGTTTGTTCAGAAGAAATTAAAAATGAAAGAAGTGAAAAGAAATATTGTTCGAGGGGATATGGAAAACTTTGAAGAATCTTTGAAGTTTTGCTAGAACGTGGTAGGGTGGGTGGGTGGTTGTTCGGGTGATGGGGATTTGTTAATATATTGAGAATATGTATCGGCTATAAAGTTACATACTTTTCTAAATGTTCATGCTATAGAGCAGTATGCTAAGAATCACACAAGAACTACCTGTTTCTGGACGTTCTACAAAATAACGAGACCCAGGCTAATTTCTATTTGAATACCCGTCACAATTAAATGAAACTTAAGTTTCTTTTGCGTTAACAATTTCGACCACAGTCCTATGACGTTTTCCAATTCCATCTGCTCCCGGATTCGTTCAGGCTAATCTAGGAACACACTGGAATTTTGGTTAAGACTCAAAAAGAAAAAAAAATCTTAGAAGAACTTAATTTTCAGGTGTTGGTTTGTATGGCGGCTCTATGATGTAATGTTCCGATTCGACCCATTCCCAGACATGTTTTGAGGCTTTACTACAAACACCCTTGGATGAAGTTTGGTTAAGATTGGTACATAAAGAAACAGTTTTTCTTAAAAGAACGTAATTTTAAGGAGCAGCCCCATGACCCCGTGTTCCGATTTCATTTGTTCCGACATATATATAGCGTACACTACAAAATTTCAGCCGGATAGCTTCAAAACTAGAGGGACTAGTTTGCGTTGCAACAGACGGACAGACAGACAGACAGACGGACATCGCTCAATCGATTTCTCTCGTCACACTGATCAACAATATATGTACATACTTTATATCGCCGGAGGTGCTTCCTTCTGTGCGTTGCAAGCTTCATGACAAAAGTTAATATACCCTTCCACAAAGTGACGGGTATAACAATCGGAGAAACGAATGGGATGTTTGCAGATAAAAAAAAAACAACAAAGCAATATATTTAAGTCATATTTAACAATTGAACTCCGTACACTTAGTAAAGCGAACTCTGGCATTTGTTATGACAAGAGCCCGGATTTTGTTGCAGTAAACAATTGGAAAACGTGCAGTAAAAGTCCCGAAACGTGCAAAATCGTGCATTATAAATTGTCAAATGTGCATTTTGCATGTAATATCAAAAAAATTGTTTTATAGGCTTCTAGAAGCTCAGACTTTGGAGCAGTCGACGAAGGAAAAGTATACTTTAAAAGAACTAGCTCTAAAAATTTAAATAATTTTTACTTAAAGGCGGGACTTTTTTCATATTTTAACCTAACGGAGAGAAACTTACTCCCCATAAACTGCTCTCTAGGTTAATTTTTTTCAATTAGGTTTATTAGTTTATGATCATTGCACAGCCTATGGCCTCATTTAACTCGTTTTCTATAAGGGGCGGATGTCCTATTGTCTTCTCTGTCTATCAAAAAATTTTGCACATTTCCATATTTCTGGGAATAATGTCATGAAAGAGGCTCAAAAAATGTAAATGTGCGTTTTCATTCAAAAACCGGGATCTGCCTTCTTCCTGCTGTTTCCAAGCTGATGGCTAAGATTGTTTTAGGACGAATCAAGGACAAAATCGATGACACATTGAATGATGAACAAGCTGGCTTTCGCGAAGGGATTTCCTGTAGCGACCACATTAACACCCTCCGTATTATAATCGAGCAATCCGCGGAATGGAGATCCCCATTACATCTCATGTTCATCGATTTTGAGAAAGCCTTTGATAGCGTTGATCGTCTCTACATCTGGAATGCCTTACGGAGACGAAATATCCCAGATAAGATAATCTCCATCATCAACGAATCCTACAATGGAGCCCAATGTCACGTCCTGCATAAGGGCAAGCTTTCAGATCCTTTTGAGGTGCACAGTGGAGTGAGGCAAGGCTGCATTTTGTCACCTATTCTCTTCCTTGTTGCCATTAGTGATGTACTCGGCTCCGCACTCCAATTACATCGTAACAAAGGTATATCAGATGGAAATTGTTCGATCACCTTCAACATCTTGACTATGCTGACGACATTTGCCTTCTATCAACAAACACGGATGATGTCGCTCAAATGACAGAAGCTCTAAATTGCGCGAGTCGTAATGCGGGGCTGAAAATCAATGCTGCCAAGACTAAGTTCTTGAGCAGATATCCAGGTGGGCAAAGCGAAATTTGTATTTCAGGACAGGCAGTCGAAAAAGTTGATGAATTTTGCTATCTCGGAAGTGTAGTTACAGCAGATGGTGGAGCGGATGCTGATGTAAAATCACGGGTAAACAAGGCTAGGGTAGCTTTCTTCAATTTGACTCCTTTCTGGCTAAACAACAATATTTCCAGACGCACCAAAATACGTGTCTTTAATTCTAATGTGAAATCCATTCTGCTATATGGCTGTTCAACCTGGAAGGTGACTGAAGAGATCCCTGATAAGTTGCAAACTTTTGTTAATCAGTGTCTACGGCGCATCCTAAATATTCGTTGGCCGGAGATCATTTCGAACGAGGATCTCCTTACTATAACTGGCCAGGAAAGGATAGGCACTTCGATCAAAAGACTTAAGTGGCAATGGATAGGTCACACCTTCCGAAGAGGGCCCAAAAACGTCCCCAAAAAGGCTCTAAACTGGAATCCACAGGACTTCGGAGCAAGACGCCGTGTTGGGCGGCCAAGGAACACATGGAGAAGATCGGTAACTAGCGAAGCAAAAACGCTAAATCTTACATGGTCGCAGCTACCGCCGTTGGCGCAAAACAGAACGAGGTGGAGAGTAGGCGTGGTTAATGCCCTATGCCCCACAAGGGGTTGACAGGAACTAGAGAGAGAGAGAGATTCAAAAACCCTAAAACGTGCGATTTCGTGCAATATACCCTGAAAATGCAATTTCGTGCATCAACGTGCAATTGCACGAGAATCTGGGCTCTAGTTATGACTCTTGCCCAGCATATGTTGTTACATTAGTAAATTTCATCCGGCATATGAATTTTGCGTTCATATTCAAATCTTGTAACGTCCTTGGTAGGTACCCTATCCTATAATGCTCCCAAACCTGGAAGGGATTCTATCTTTCGTATCTTAAGCACCTTGACTATTCGTAATTTCAAAATCCAGCGTACGGGTACTGGTAAAAGTATTTTTCTTGACGATCTGACTGTACGCGCGGTCAGACCAGAATCCGTTAAAAGCCGTACTTTCTGCCCGATGAACACAACATCTTATGAAATGGCTTACGGACACGGGACCTCGCATTGCTTTAACTGCGGCAGCCAGCATAACAAGTCTGAGTGCCCGAACCAAGACGCTCGGCCTCTCGTTGTATTCGCCAAATTTTTTTCATCTCAATTTTATCTGCCAAGGTGAAGTGCTTGTAATATTCTTTTAAAAATTTGCACAAGCTACAAATTCGCCATATAACACTTTTCAATAAACATTACCGTTATGAAGACATTACCCAAAAACTACTACTGTTGTACCGATTTTCGTGAAACCTTATTAAAAATACGTTTTGACCTCCTGGCACAGTTAGGAATGCTCGAATCAAAATCGACTTTTTACATTTTATTCTGGAGCTACAAATTTGTAATATACGACTTTTCAGCACATATTACCGTTATCTAGGTATTAAAAAACTGTCTTTGAGCCTCTGTAGAACCGTTAGCGGCACTCGTACAGACGAGGAATTTCGGGGCTTGTGTATGTGTAGGACCTCGAAAGGAAGGCTCAAGCAAAAATTATTCAGCTTTCCCCTAATTCTTCCGAAGTTTGCCTAAATGTTTGTTCAAATTTCCTGCGGCTACCTAGTTTCCAAAATAAAGATTATCGAAACTATAGCAATATCCGTTGAAGACATTAACACAATTATGATCGTTGTAAATTTTATTAGCGCTAAACTGAAGTCTGAGAAGCTTAATTTATTTGATGAAGATCTGAAAATACTTTTCAAACTTAGAACAAAATTTCTTCTTCTTACTTCAATGTGCGTCATTCATCCTGGAAATGTAGCAGAGTCAACAAAGCCGGCAACATCCTTTTCGAACGCTCAAATCTATATATGTACAATATAGTGATACATGCATCAGGCACTTCAACCTGTTCCTCACCCAGAAGCCAGAGGGAACCCATCTATTCTGGATCTAATAATCAGCAACGGATTAACTCCATTATCAAACCCAAGAGTCCTTAACGAATTATCATCAGTCCACGTTCCGGTCGCCTTTACTATATTATATAGGTACAAAGAAACGTAAAGGTGCTACAAAAGATCTTGCTGGAAAACATATAGGCAGTTCTCTCAGCATTTACAAATCTAATTAATAGGTAATGAACGCTCTACGATATCGAACCCCTCTCAAATGACAGTCTTATTTCCACTTTACAAAAACAGTTTACGATGCCAGGCGACCCTTATTGAAACTTATTGATCAATCCGGTAATCCTGGCAATGACTATAGACACCGTAATTTAATAAAACGACAATGACAAAGAACGTGGGACCCACTACTTCACAGAACTGTAAATAATTTTAATGAGCAAATACGCAACTCCCTGAACGTACTACGAAATACGCAACGGAACAAAACTTTGTCTTCTTTAGAGTCAGCTCAGAAACTCAGAAGGCTCACTAAGTGCCTGCAAAATAAAACTCGGATACCGCCGCCCTTGAAGTCGGCTGATGACACTAAAATATATTCGACGACACAAAAGGCCGATTTATTAGCTGATACTTTTCCAGTAATTGCAAAAGAAAGGGGACTGATATTGACAGCTCTGTTCTGTAAACCTACTAAAATAAGGAAGATCCTAAATATAATTAAGTTAAAATCTACTGCAGGAGGTGATTCCATACCCAATATCTTCATTAAAAATCATCTCGTGAAAGCTGTTCTATCTCTTTGTTTCATTTTAATGCTTGACTAAACCTTGGTTTTTTTTTTTCGACCATCCGGAAAAACGCCTTGGTCATTCCTATTTTGAAAAGTGGGAAAGAGAGGTCTGCCCTTCCCAGCTACCGACCTATTAGGCAAAGCCTAAAGATTTTATTCTGGCATGATTCTCTCGCAAGAATAGAACGAGTCCTTGAAGCAAATCTAATTATCCCCTGATTTCAATTCCGCTTCCGTCCAGGCTTCTCCACCAATCGCCAACTGCTAAGAGTTGTTAAATCCAACCAACAGGGTAACAGCAATACCAAAACACTCCACTGGCCTAATAGCACTGGACTTAAAAAAGGCCTTTGACTGAGTGTGGCATGATGCGCTGATTTACAAATTAGAATACTTATCTTTTATTACATTCATTTGTAAAAGAATTCAGTCGTTTCTAGCGAACCGATCTTTCTATGCGAAAGCACACACCGTTTCCAAAAAACAGTGCATTTCTGCAAGTGTACCTCAATGTTCGGTGCTTAGCCCTACATCATCTGTATACTTCGGATAAACTTGTTCAGACAAATTGTAACATTGCAAATTATGCTGACAATATACCTATTTTTACTCCAGGATTAGACCAAATAGTCATTGATCATAGCCAATTATCTAACAACTACATCTCGAGCTGATTGAATCCTTTTCCCACAAATAAAAATTAAAATAAATTCCATCAAGACGCAAGCAGTCTTTTTTATTAAATGGCATGTGTCAAGGTACCTGCCATCCTCAGTTTTAAATATACTTGGTTCGGCACTTCCATGGTCAAAGTTCGTTAAATATCGTGGATTAACCCTCGATGCTAAGCTAACTTTTAGACAACACATCCAAGTAACCTGAACAAAAGTCACCAAAACCATAAGGGGCGATTTAGACTATCGACCAGATTTACTAAATCCTAGATTTAGTTTACAGTTGTATCATATTGTACTGCAATTCGAAAAATGCAAGTACATTCTACGATCCATTTTGAATTTAATGACATACAATTTAATCTAGTAGGCGGGTTTCGACTCGATTAATTTATTGGTTTTAGTAAATCCTGTCCAAAGTGTAATTCCCTCTAAGATTACCTTCATTATGATCATCAATGTGGCACGATAGCCCGGCACGTCGGGCTTTGGTCGCCTGAATCGTTGACCTCCAATTGTCGCGGTTATGTGACCTTGTCCTCTAGCTTCGGAAGCCCAGCAGCTGTTGGGCGTCTTCACCTACGAAGTTCTCCCAGGGAGCTCACGGTCGTCCACGCAACTTCGCTCCGTCAATTCGTTGTGCGTTCATCACTTTCTTTGGCATGCGATTATCGTCCATCCGTTGAACATGTCCCGCCCATTGCAAACGTTGAAGCTTCAAGATTTTCTATACTTCCAGCTCATCATACAATTGATACAACTCATGGTTGTATCGGATATGACATTGATCTCGCTCGCGAACGGCCCCGAAAATTCGCCGAAGGAACGTTCGTTCGAATCGGTCTAGCTAAATTTCAGAGGCTTGGGAGGGTCCATGTTTCGCAGCCATATCATAGCACGGGTCGGATGATCGTTTTATACACGCGGAGCCTCGTGTTCCTGTGCGCAAGTTTCGAATTAATTATAGGGAGGACCGAGAAATAGATCTTATTGGCAAGTTGTATCCGTCGCTTAATTTCGTCGGTTTTATTGGCGTCGTTTGATAAGTTACAGCCCAGATAGTTGAAGTTGTCTACATACACGATATTAAGGTCACTCACTGTGATCCTTGAATTTGCTGGCATCCTTGTTTTCGATTGCATCATGGCCTTTGTTTTACTTTCGTTGATATGTAGTCCAATTTCCTTTGCGGCGTTATTGAGGTTATGCAGAAGGCTTTCTGCATGACCCAATCTTCGAGACATGATGTTAATGTCGTACGCTGCTAATTGAGTCGACTTGATGAGTAGCGTTCCGCTGCTGTCCATATTCATGCCTCGAATTACATACTCTAAAGCAAGGTTGAAGAGCGTCGGCGCCAGCCCGTCGCCCTGCTTGAGTCCAGTACGAGTTTCAAATAGGTCAGTGAATTGGTTCTGCACTCTGGCCTGTGAAACGGTATTAGTCATCGTCATCATTGTGAGTCGCACTAACTTTGCCGGTATACCAAAATGCAGCAAAATGTCGTACAGCACACTTCCATCGATACTGTCGTATGCCTGCTTGAAGTCGACAAAGATTTGGTATACGTCGATGTTATATTCCCAGCACTTTTGGAGTAGTAGCTTCACTGTGAAAAACTGATTGGTCGTTGAGCGACCAGGTATGAAGCCGCCTTGATACTCGCCAATGATTCGTTCTGCGTACGGATTAATTCTCTTTTCAAGAATTTTCAATCTTATAGGCCGTACAACCTAATAATAAGCCCCTGTAATTCTCACACTTTAGCTTGTCACCCTTTTTGTGGACTGGGCGGATTGTGCTTTTGCGCCAATCTTCGGGGATTACCTCGTCGTTCCATATTTTCAGCAGTAGCACATGTATAGCGTTGGTCAGGCACGTTCCACCATGCTTTAGCAGTTCTAGGGATCTCGTCAGCGCCTGGCGCGTTATTACTTTGATGCGACTGTATGCTGAGACTCACCTCCTCTACTGTTGGGGTAGAACAGAAGGGCCTATGGTTCGGGTAACTGTTCAAGAGCTGGCTCCGTGGGGGATGTTGATGGTGCATTGAGGAGTTCTTCAAAATACGAGGCCCATCGTTCGTTTACGCTTTCGATGTCACTGATGATGTTACCATCCTTGTCCTTACATAGGCTTGTCCTGGGTTGATATCCGTTCTTGATATTATTTATAAGTTTGTACGCCTGTCTAATGTTCTTACTGGTTTGGTTAATCTTTGTAACTGCTCGTCAAAATGTTTGCGGTTCTTACTTCTAGTTAAGTTATTAGATACTCACCGAAGTTTGTTGTATCTTTCTTTCTTGGCTTGGGATACGTGTTGTGTGTATTGCCGATAGGATTCTTTTTTCGCCTCAATCGAAGCCCTGTATTCGTCGTCCAAACAGTCTGTTCGTCTACGCCGGCCTTTGTAGCCCAATACCTCTTCTGCAATTCTTTTGATGCTGTCTTTAAGCTCCTCCCAGAACCCATGCATGCCTAAATTGTTGATGTTATCAAGCATGTGCGACAGCTTTTCCGCAAGTGCTGTAGTATACGCAGCCGCCGTGGCATCATCAATCAAATTGTCAACCTTGAAGATCTTGGCACAGTTGATTCTCGTTAGGTGCACCGAAGAGATTCTGCACCTGTAGGTCGTCTTCACCAAATAGTGATCGGAGTAGCAGTTGGCTCCTCGATAGAATCGAACATCTAAGAGATTGAAAGCTTATCTCTTGCTGATCAGTACGTGGTGGATCTGGTTCACGGTGTATTCATCTGGAGACTTCCAGGTCTGCTTATGGATTCGGCGATGAGGGAAGCATGTACAGCTTATGACCAGGTTTCTGCCGTTCGCGAAGTCTATAAGTCGCGACCGTTGTTGTTGTTCTCGTTGTGGAGGCGTTTGATAGGAGTTAGTCGAAGCGTGTTTCTAGGTGGTTGTAGAACTCGTCCTTAATCGTGTCTTCTTTTACTTCTGTAGGGACATGCGCATTAATGAGCCAGAGATTAGCAAAATGGGTTTTGATGCGAATCGCATATAGCCGCTCGTTTATGGGTTTGAAGCCGATAACTTGGTCCTTGAGCTGCTAACTCACGATGAAAGCTACTCCAAACTCCTTCGAGTACTACTCGAAAGATTAATCAGTTGTTCGTTTGCGGTTTCGTCGTTGTCTTGTATCCGTCTAATCCGAGGCTTTTGTTTCAGGTTTTTTGACGTAAAGTTTTTGTCTTAGGATAGGTTGTCGGCGTTGAGTAAAGGCCATCATGGGCATGCCTGCTTTGGTGGTTGAATTAAACGTTTTCTGTCACCTATCACGTTGAGTAACGTGAGACGCTGCAGATGTAAATGCAGCACTCAGGCGCAGCGGCTACTCGTATAATACGGGAAAGTAACGCCCCGTAGAGAGACATAGAAATTGGCCGAAGCCCTTCACCCTATGAAGCTCCTCCTGCATAGCTAAGGGGCCGCAGTTATGCCGCAACTGAAGAGGATATCATGCCTGCTTTGGTGGTTGAAATAAACGTTTTCTGTCACCTATCACGTTAAGTAACGTGAGACGCTGCAGATGTAAATGCAGCACTCAGGCGCAGCGGCTACTCGTATAATACGGGAAAGTAACGCCCCGTAGAGAGACATAGAAATTGGCCGAAGCCCTTCACCCTATGAGGCTCCTCCTGCATAGCTAAGGGGCCGCAGTTATGACGCAACTGAAGAGGATATAGGAATCGGCCGAAGCCTTTCAACTTTTATCTTCCCCCTTACGGGCAAGATTAACTTATCCGTTTATAAACCGAAACTATCTAAGTTATCTTTATCGAATAATCTTCAAAACTGTCAATTTTTTTGCAGCTCGCTTGGACATAAAAATTTTGGTTATTTGGCTCTTGCCAGCTGCAGCGCTCATAAATACTGAAAATTTCACATTCGTTAACATGATATGTAATGGCCACCACGAGCACTAGCGCGAGTTTCTCCCCCGGGCCTTGAATTTCCTTCGCACGGCTTTCAAAATGTTCCCCAGAATGAGATGTTATAGTTAAAGAAAAATATTTCATTTGATCGGCATCGACATTTGTTTAATTTTTAGTGATTTTTTTTAAGGGCGGCAAAAGATACAATAAAATCGTCTGAGAACGATAACAATGTACATATAAAATTGCAAGTATTCATATTAAGATAAAGATGATTTTCACTGAAAATAAAGTCGCTCCGACCAAGGACCCCCATTATCCCCTCAGTTGAAATGACAACATGGCATTTCCATATTTCCCCCAAAATTAGCACAGAAAGCTAAATTCTTTCATCGCCATGTGATGGTGAGGGCATCATTAAACTACCCACGAAAAATCAGCTTAATGGGTGATGCGACACGGTGAGTAAAAAGTACTCGCGTAACACGTATGGTAATACCGCTTAACGAAATGCCGATTAAAACTAAGGGCACCTCCCATACAAATGTTGATCAAGATTGGGTAAACTCGATGTTCGATTTATGTACATTATAATTCTTAGAACGAAATGCTTAAAAATAAGTTGTAATTACATGGTTTCCGATTTTTGTTTTTCCCGCATATGATTTGGAAATCCTTACCTGAAACGACATTGAAACAGAAAATTAAAAACATAGTAAAAAGCGAAATTTCTGGTCTCAGTGACCATAGTAGGTACTTATTATGTAGTCAGCAGATTAAAGAAAAAAAATTATGTAATCATCATCTTGAAACCGAACATTTTCTTAAATTTGTGGCTATACCTGAAAATTTTTGTTTTTTTATATTATTCAATTGCTTTATAAATCTTTTTGATTTTAGTTGCTTACCATCCAGAATCCTGAAATAAGTTTAAATTACGAGTCTACTGGTAGCAAATGAAATGAATTCCCCGAGTTTTAACGCCCATGCCTGCCACGGTGGGATTTAAAGGACCGTGAGTCTACTGGTAAATAAATCTATTTTCTACAATATCTTAAATCCACTACCACCAATTACAACATGAATGCATTCGCATTCAATAAATTCAATTGTTTCACCTCCCTGCGTCACCCCCAAAAAGAAAAACCAATTGATTGCGCTCGTCTCATCGAAAATCACCGCACTAACTGTCCTTACCTCGGCAGGACATCAAACATAAGCCAAGCTGGGCCAGCCGTTCATTCTTCTCCACCCTCTTTCGATATTTCTTGAAATTCACCCATACACTTCAGGGAAAATCATCATTAATTCGTGGAATCTATTCTCGATTTAGCAAGCAAGTCGCGGTGTTGTCGAGGATATCGACAAATGTTTTTACAAAAATCTGAAACTGTCCCCCGAGCCAGACACCACGCGTAGGACGTATGTAAGTAAGTAAATTGTTGACGCGACTGGCAAAGCCATAAGCTGGCCTTCTTCTTCTTGGTACGAGTATGTATAAAGCGTAATGCGAGCCACGAGTCGAGACGCAATGTGTCCTTGTTTTCGACAGTAGCATCTCTGAATGGGACTTTTTCGATTGAAAAAGCCATTTAGTCGTCGCTATGGCTAAAAGCCGAGACAGGGTCAGAGACGTCGACTACGACGACGAGATGGTGTCTTTCGCTGTGAAAATTCATCCTTGCCAGCACAGTTGTATATCATATAGCAAAGACTCCAGTTTCATGCTCTCGCTGTGTTCTTATAGGTCGTGTAGGCCACTCTTCGCCGAGACTCGAGCGAATTTTTCAGTATACATTCTCAGGGAAAATGGAGTTTATTTTCGAAAAAAATAAAAAATTAATTCTCTCTTACTTCAGGAGGAGGCGGATATGGTTGGATGCTGTTTCCGTTTTCGCTTTCTTTATACCGGCATGCAAGAGGGATTTCCCCACGGATTGTTTGTCGTGTACTCGGGGTGGTGAATCGAAAGAGAATTGTTGTTTCCGCGAGAATTTCGAATTTTTTTCGTTGTTCGCGAAGCGTGTTGGGGAAAATTATCAGAAATGTTGGGCGAAAATTCCCCGTTCCCCCATGACTGACATTGAACGGGAAGAGTTCTTAAGGAAGTGCGGATACTTACGTGCTCGTCTTTTTTATACATACTTACTTATATGAGAAGAGAGAAAAAATGGACGAAGCAGAAGACTGGGTGTGAGGGGGTTGTGAATTTTGAATTGATACCGCGGAATGGGGTGTTTGATGGATTCGAACTAATACTATGTCATATGAGTTACGATTTTGTGTTTTACAGTAAACGGAATTTTTTTAATGACATTGCAGGATTTTTGGGAGCAGTGTTTCATTTTTGGATTACGTTTTTTTTGCAAGGGAGATGGGTTTCTTACAAAAATGTAGGAATCACAGAGATGAAATTTAGATGGCATTTAGAAAAAGCAACAAGTATTTATAGTTGAAATAAGTTCTTTCATTTAATCATTTAGCATAGTTTTGGGCGTCCTAGGTCCTACAACATACTGGACTTGCATACTTTCGTCTATGCACCCGACATTCCAATGATGCTGATGATAAATGAGAAAGAAAACTGTTAGCTACAGGAGTTCACGGGTCGAGGAGAGTACTTAATTTTCCGGCGGCTTAAAAAAGAAGTTATTTTTTCGTCGCTACGTCATCATTGAATCAAAAGTGACTAACGGTTGACATGAGACCTCGAAATTTATCGGAAGGATTCAAGCCTACTTATTTGCAACAAATGAGGCAAACTGGCAGGCCACGTGCAATCCTTTTTCGAAGCTCGGGTAATCCTTCAGTCGATTCAGATACAACAAATTGCCCATTGTTATTTGTATAGTAGAGATTCAAGATATTTGTTAAGCTGAAAGGGACTTTGGTAGGTCTTGCCGTTGTAACGATGGATTTGCTCCGATCTAGAATTTCAAATATCATGAAATGGGCTGCCGTCATGGGCGTAGCCATGACTTTGGTCAGGGAAGGGGGGGGGGGCCATGGCCGACATTTTTTTAACATCATGAATTTCTCAGAAGATGAATTTATTGTTGGTCACGAAAAGAGCTAAGATCTTGTAAACTGGATGTCCCTTACACATTTGTGACCATGGTCCAAAATGGATTGTCACGCCAAGGACAGCACAGCAGATATTGATTTTCTACACCATTTAACGAAAAATCGCCCTGTGCGTGTTTAGACATTCACTGGTAATTCTGATTACATTCAACTGGCCTCAAATTTCTGCGTTTAGGAACGTATCGGTTCGTGATACTACTCGTAACACGGATGAATCCCTGTTCTGGATATCAAGGGCGTGAGACTACAAATATTTTATTTTTCCACGAGTGAAACGTATGTATTGTGACGCAGCCTACGCACCCCCGTCAGTTACAAGTGGCCACTTGCTCTTGTCCATTTGTCCGTGCCAGCTGGCTGGAAACTATGATGGTCATGCATTCCGCAGCGCGCGGTATCTGTTTATTTTTCCACACTACAGTGTTAGCAGCAAATTTTACGTAGTGCCTGGAATCAAACTCGTATTTTCACGCCTTCAAGTGTATAGTGTAGTGATTTTTGACTACATTGGTAAGGATTTTTTTTTTACCATAATCATCGACCCCCCCCCCCGGTTCCATTAACCGATTTTAACCGGTTCGCAATAGGCGAAATCTCAGCAAGTACAACCTAAAAAATATAATTTTCTGAAGACTGTAACTTGCACTGTTTTACCTCTTACAAAATCTTCAGAAAATTTTATTTTTAGGTTGTACTTGGTGAGATTTCGCCAATTGCGAACCGGTTAAAATCGGTCAAGCAACCGGTTCAAAGTGATCAGCCTACTCCGTTTCGATACGGTTAGGCGATATCTATTGTTTCAGCATAAATTCAGCTTTCTGATGAAGGTAGGGATAATTTTTGTTTTCAACCTTGAGGCGGTCAGAATAAGTGAAGGATCCGCTGTATGAGGGATACGAGATTTAACACTGGGTATTGGGTTCCTAGACTATACAAATTAAAGAGATTGTGTTTCTATATTGGTCGCAAAAACGGCTTGTTTGGTTGACTTCTATATAGCAGACCTTGGCACAAATTACTTCGTTACCAGCCATTTCTGGGAGGCCACACACTGGGTTGTTTGCTCTTTGAGGACGATGCGTTCTTTACGAGATAATCGCGAGCTGTAAGTTGTTTTCAGGAATCTAGTTAATGGAGGATTTTCCGAAAAGAGGTAATTGTGACAATAGTTAGTGCCGTGGCAGCAGCTCGACTGTCTATTATTAATGTAGCTTGTAGTTTGACAGTTCTATACCAAATTTTGGTATCGTGTATTCGGGCCTTAACAAAGACGACATTGTGTCCATAGGGATAGACAAACTAATCCTTGGGCCGGCTCGCCCTCACGCGTCCTTTTTATGTGAGTGACATTCTATCTTAGTACCATCAGTTCAGCTTCAGTTTTTTTTCGTCAGGATATCCACATAGGACACAATCTACCCTAGGGATATGATGATTCCATTGCGATAGTTCCAGTTTCAACTTTTTACATGATCCGTGTTATCGTGTTGTCGAAGGATTAAATGTTCCTGTTTGAATTACTTCGCTCTAAGGTTTTTTATCCATTCAGATGAGATGGTTTTTGGTGGGTTTCTTTTAAGAGGGTAAGCCAGCTAGTCTTGTTCGGGAGCGTATACCTAGCGTTTTTTTTGTCAGCTGCTGCTCTCTTGGTACGTGTATCTGCTAATTCACGGCACTGTATCCTACACAACAGTCGTTAATGTTATGGCGGCCCCAGACCGACCGGAGTGTGGCAAACACCGCACAAACACGACCAGTTCCAAGAATGATACCTTGGAGTCGCCCAACCACACTGCTGCTGCACGATTGTTCGTATCAATCTTTTGTGTGGTGTTTGCCACACTCCGGTCGGTCAAGGGCCGCCTTTAAGTGATGCAGTCACTGGAGGCATGTCAGCAACATAGTGACGAAACCTAGTTTTTAAGTCACTGTTCTTTAGTTAGCTGAAGCTTCCAACAAAACTGACGAAATGAGGAAATCAAGGATGCAAAAATGGCTAGATCGCAATTAGGGCATTTGCCGTTTTTCGAACTAAAGCTAATATGAGTAGTTTTCACGAAGTCCTTTGAATATCCTAAAATATTTTTGGGTCTAAAAATCGTGTACATAATTATATGTTGATATTCTCAACCGCTTTGTCCAGCCTCAACATTTGGCAAATTTCGTCCCCAAAACCTCCACTAATAAATTCACAAAAAAAGCCCACCCTCAATATTCAACAACAAACACCATTCCCTCCCCCACCAATCCACTGCTCTAGATAAAATTATCCGTCCGTCCACACATCGACCGCATGTCCTAATCACCTCTGCACTAATATAAATCTCGTCCAGTGTACATACAGGATGAAATTACGATGACGATGCGACGTTGACATACACATCGAGCCTATTGCACGACACATACAGGACCATCCCGACTTTTCGTTGTCACAAACTCTCGCGCCAGATACACCGGCTCTAATGCTCATATGCTACAACTCAACTCTATGCCAAAGTGTCCTTTAAGGCATCCTTTGTACTCTTTTGTTTCGGCCTCCCCGCACATAAGTTTCTGCCGAGCGCGCTCTGCTTTCACCGTTTTTTTTTGTTTTCTTCACCGCACTCTTTGCAGTTCATATCCTATTCGCTTCGCTTTTTTCTTCGCCGAGTGCGAGTCCCGGTGTATATTCAGTGAAATAGGGTGCGAACCTATCATTTTGGTGTCCTTGCCACTCGTGCCACGGCTCACCTCCCCTTCGGGCTCAAGCGCCAACATCCCGATTCCAATCCCGAGAATGTCAGTGGGTTCGAGAAAAGTTAGGGCAAAATTTTCTAATAAATTTCCTTTATGTGTATACTAGTGTGCGCACGGATGTGTGTGCATGCCGGCATACTTATATTTTTAGAAAAAAGCAGATCCTGCGAACGAGACTGCAAGGTGTCAAGGGGGCGGAGCAGGCGGGAGAGACAAGCAAGCGGGCTGTCGGTCGGTCGGTACGGCATAGAAGGTTGCTGTGATGATGATGCTGCTGCTGCTGAAGCTGAAGGTCGGCCGTCAGGATGACGAAGTGTGAGACAGAGTGGGTCATGGGTGCCATACGATGTGCTTGCTTACTACTCTATACACCATTAGTAAAGGACGACGACGGATACGACGGTTGGCAATGTGGCGATAGAGGAATGGTTGTAAAAATTTTTCGCGAGATGAAAGTGCGCAGAAATAACGAATGTTCCGAATACACTACAATTAAAAATGTAAAATCTAAAACGTGGGGAGGTTGGGCGGTCTGTATAGGTTTTTGGCTGGCGCTTCCCATACGGGTGTGAGTCACGTGGTGGGCTCTAAGTTGGGGCTTTTTTTGTGTGCCAGGATTTTTGTATGTACGGGTTCGAATTCGTCTTGTGCCAGTTCCGTCAGCCGTACTGAAGTCGTGGAAGGATCCGCGCGACGACAACCGACGGCAGGCAAGCAGTTGAGGCTGGCAGGCAGTGTTTTGTATTTAGCCGCTTCCTTTTATTTGCTTTATGTATTTGGGACGGAAAAACTAGAGGGGAGGCAAAAGCTTAGCCGGATAGGGTTGCAGGGTTAGATGCGACTATACTCTGACGGTTAGGATTGCTCTGCTTGGTTGGTTGTTGGATTGCGCGCTTTTTTTTTTGTTGTATTGTTTTGTTCGCCTATAACGTGTACACAGCGAACGCTCGCATATCGGCGAAATAATGGCATAGAGGTATAGAGCGCGCACTTTATATTTTTAGTGGCCCCCGTGAATATGTACGTATAGTAGAAAAACGCCAAAAGAAGGAGCGAGTGAACCAGCGAAATTTTTATGAGATGCTTAGAAAAGGATGATCTCGAGTTTGCTCCGTGAATTGTGTGTGAGGAGCCTAGTCGGGCGTATATGGTTATGGTTTTGTGTGGTGTGCGCTCGTTCAAAATCACCCCTCGCGCGCTCGATTGCTCTTGTTGCTCGCGCTTTGTGTGTAGTTTTGAATGTTGCAGAAATTTTATACGTGATGAGATTATTATTTTCATTTTGATTTCGTCGTTCTTTTTTTATGTGTGCGAGTCTTCCTTGCTTTTTTGCCTTTTGTTTTAGATTTTTCCTTTGGTTTTGTTGTTGTTTTATATTTTGTTTCGGGTCGCAAGGAGCTGAAACGCAAACGAAGGAAACAAATGGTGTTGGGCTTTGCGAAAAAGGAGTCTTGTTGCTGCTCTCGCGGTAGATATACGTCAAATGCAATATGGGTATAGTGCAGGGTGGTAGGTGGCGTATGCTTTGTGTATTTCTTACTGTACACCTTGCCCTGTTTTACTTATATTGCTCTTCCACTAGTTAGTTCTCTATTGCCGGATTTTGTACATACGTACGCACACTTTAGTCATCCATTGCCGTATTGCATTTGTTGGGGGGATTGCACAGGAGGCAGAGCAGAGCACATCATACACACACCAGGGAGTTGAAGAGGAAACACACTGAGCGGGAAGGAATGCCAAACGGGCGGATGAATATGACAATAATAATTCGAGTATAAGCCCTTATCCTTATTCTAATGCCGTAGCAGAACAAAAGAAGTGCCGGGGAAAACTTGTCATAAACAGAGACTTTGGCTCTTGTGTATTTTAAATCAGGGATTTTTTGTTAAAAGGATTTCCTTTCTGATTTTTTTTTGTGTATGTGTATAAAAAAGGCAAATGAGACTTGGACGGAATAAAATGGAAAGCAAATAAGCGCGTTCAAATGATATAAAGGATGTGATAGAGAAGACGCATAGGGAGTTGGTAGAGCGACCAAAGACAACACATAAAAAAGCAGACAAAAATAACGTTTCAGTAAAGAATAAAAAGAAAACCCTTTTGATTCGACAGACGGCTTTTATTTTAATTGGTAAATTTTTTCTATTCTATTATTTTACGTATGTATTTTATTGTTTGTGTAAAATATACAGGAGCACGTTTGATATGTCGACAATTCAGTTTTTATTGTTCTTATGGAAATGTCGAAGTGGAAGAGCTAGACAGATCAAGAATCGACTCTTAATTTCAAAATGGGGGTTTAAATGGTCTCCGGTCATCTGAACGGCTACTTTACTTCCAAGTATTGTCTGGGAGTCGGGACGAGATCCTTGGGGGATTTTGACACTAGAAGAAATCTAAAATTGAAGGAATGCGAATTTATTCACGCTGATAAAATAGAAGACAAATATGTATGTATATTTATCTTCCAAAAGGGGAAAGTTTAAGAGTACGAGCAATGTGGCATTTGCTTAAAAGCTGTTCATACAAACTGCCAATTGGCAATACATATCCATATTAAAAATACTTATCCAAAGTAAAGTTTTGGAGTGCAAAGTTTTTCATGGAATACGCCATAGGTCCATGCGTTTTAGGTGGCAATACAAGGTAGCGGATTTACCGATGTTCCAGCAGTAGGCTATTTACATTTTGTCCTTCTTCTGATCTCTACAAGTATACTGGGGTAAGTATGTATTGCCATACCTAAGGCGTTTTTCGAAGCTTGTCCTCAAATTATATTACAGAAAATACGCCGAATACTTCAACTTCCAGTGTTCCGCCTCGTGGATCCTAAGCGTTCTTCAATCCTTAAATCTTTATCAGAGCGTAATGGAATGTAAGGAGTATTTTTTATTGATGCGATCATATAAAATTAATTAAAAAGACAGTGACAGACGACTTGATTTGTGATGTGATACCCCTGATGTATTTAACATGGTGTCCCGGATTTGTTGGGAAATTGTGGTAGAGTCGATAGTACAACTCGTTTCAGTAAAAAAAAACGCAATCAACAGAATTCGTATCACTTTTCGTATTATCCAAACGAAGCTTTGTTTTTTTTTTTGTGAAAATTGACCTAACTAATTAACTAATTTTCAGCTGCATGCAATTTTCACAGAAACCGTTCTTTTTTTCGACTCGACACATATCAACGCCGATCAAAAAAAAATTTAGGGATTGTTCAAAATCGAAGCCCCCTAGTATCCTCAATTTCGACTGTTTACAGAATATCCAATATACGGAAAGACACTCATGCCTACTTTGAACATGCAAAATTGTGGCTTACTGATTCACGTATTGTCACAAGCGAATTTTTGTACGGAAAAGTCAAAATATGTCGATATATTTTAACGACATGCTAAACCTCTCTATTAATTAAAATACACGCATGTTCCTTAAAGCAACAAGCTTATGTTTAAGTAGCTATTGGTGTTTACTGTTCTATCCCCTGTTTAGGACAGGGCTAGGCACAAGAAATAAAAGAATGCTAATTTAAAAAAGGCACAGAATCGTATGCACAATATTTAGCTGGTGAGTTTATGCGATACCTAATTTTAAGGAATACTGGTATATTTGTTTGTGTCTTTATATATTTCTTTCTTCAAAGAAATCCAAGAATTCTTCGAAATATGCGCATTGTGTTTGTTCAATATATTTTATTAAAAATTTCTCGGATAAGAGCGGTTTTTACAATAAAATTCCACACCGCTCCGTTCCTTCTCTCGGAAAACCACTCCATCGCCCCAGCGGTATGTGTTTTCAAGGAAAGCGGTGATGCGCTCATCGAACACGGCTAAAGGAATATAATATTCTTGAATACTTGAATCAAAGAATAATTACCAGAAATGCAATGCTTAATAGTCTGGCTGGTCTCGCGGATAGTGCGCGCACCTTCGGTGCGCAGGGTCATGAGTTCGAATCTCACCGTGGATCATGGCGTTTTTCGAACTCACGAGCTTGTGACGTACTATGATTTCACTCAGATGTTAAACGGGAACCCATTTATGGGGATAAATAACACTGCTGAGCGTGATGCTGATCTAATCTTTTTTTTTATATATACATAATACCAAAGTTATAGGGACAACCCTTTAGTGCAATAGCACAAGTTTAGCTAAGGAAGGAATTTAAGGGGAATATGGGAGTTTTGGGTGATACGCAGGTGTTTGTGAATATTTTGTTTGAATTTCAAGGGTTCATAGGTATTAGGAAAAACAGATGCAGGCAAAGAGTTCCACACACGTATTGTTCGTGTTAAAAACGACTCATAAAATTTTACAGTGCGGCAGGTTGAGACCACAAGAGTATGAGGATGCGCGCGACTAGTTTGCCGAGTATTGCTAATAGGTTGAGCAAGTTCAGGTATCAGACTATGAATCTCGTTAGAGCAACGGTTATAATAATAACGATAAAGGAGTGACAGGGAGCCAACATTTCGTCTATGTTCGAGAGAATCAATATTAGCCGTTATTGAGCTGTCACCTATGAGTTCAAAGGCTCTACGTTGAACTTTGTCCAACATGGACAATGCAGTGCGACCTGCCCCAGCCCAAACATGGGAGTTATATTCCAGTCTAGGCCTTATATGGGTCTTGTAAATATGAGATAAGTCAAGAGGTGAAAAATATTTAACGCATCGATTTAGAAATCCTAGACACTGCATGGCATTTTGGCAATCGCTAAGATATGGTCGGTTCATTTCAGTTTGCTTGATATGCCGATACCCAGAATATCAAGTGAAGGCGAATCGGGGACTGATACACCATCAATCAATATAGAATGGGATGTTGGTGGAATGTCCAATTTATTAGAAATTATACATCATTGCGTTTTTACAGCATTGAAAACTACTCTATTACGATTACCCCAATTGATGATCTTAGAAATGTCATCATTTAAAGATGAAAATATTTGGTTCCTATGGATGGAAGTAGCGTTTCCACGAGATACCAAAGCCGACTCAAAGGAGTACGTGAAGTCAAGCGTGCTGTCATCAGCAAAACTGTGAATTGGGTTGTTGGTAATCTGTAAGAGATCGTTGTTAAACAAACAAAAGAACGTAGGTGGCAGAACTGTTCCCTGGGGGACCCCCGCATTGATCTTAACACCATCTAGAATAACGACAAAAAGAGCGGTCGTAAAGAAAACTCTCAATCCACTTAATTAAGTTACTGTCAATACCAAATGCGTTAAGTTTTGAGAAAAGGCCTGAGTGCCATACTCTATCGAAAGCCTTTGAAATATCTAACGCCACAATTTTGGCTTCACCAAAGTTATGAAGATAGCGATTCCACCTTTCGGTTAGATATGTCATCAGATCTCCGGTGGAACGTGCAGCGCGAAATACATATTGTTTGTCATCTAGGATATTATAATAATCGAGGTAGTTAATATGTTGGGCATTAACCAGTGTTTCGAAAACTTTTGATAAAATAGATGTTAATGCAATTGGCCTATAGTTATGATGGTCGCACGGATCACCTTTCTTGATGATAGGTTGAACATGCGCCAACTTCCAAGCAGATGGATAGATGCCCGAAGAATAAGATAAGTGGAATAATTTCCGCACGCTTACATCTAACTATAGTTTGTTGATTGATGACCACACGCCACACGGCCCGAATCGCATTGCTGAATAGTAAACTGAAGGGGCCGCCTGGATGTGAAAAGCAGCGATACTTTTCTTTTTGGTGATATTTAGATCTATTGCAGGTTGTGGTAATTCCACGACGTTATTGAATTGGTCTCGAATTAATCGTATTAATCCAATTAATTGTCGCAGGGGCTTTTTTGCATTTTTGAAGGTCGAAATTTGGTCGAAATGTCTTAACCAGCCTTTGTGACAACTAACTGGGCACAATTAATATTCAGGTAATTCGTAAAGCTCGACTTTGCTGAAATGCGGTCAAAATGCACTTAAGGGTAGTTTTTAAAGAGGAAAAGGTGCGCGACAAATTTTTTGAAAGTGAAAATATCCTTCTAAGCCCCTGCGACAATTATTGGAAGCGTTTGCTTTAAGGAAGTGTCGTAAAATTTGAGATTTTAGGGTAAATACTTTTTATGGGGTGGGTATGGAGTACTTGGGGTAGTTCTTTGAAGGAGTAAAAGGAGCTCGGCACATTTTTTTAAATTGCGGATATCTTAGTCAATCCTTGCGGCAATTTAATGGATACATTTTGTGTTTAGATATTTTTCAGCATTCGATTAAAAAAAACTCGTTATATGGGAAAATCGCACTTAGGATAGGTTTGAAGTTGGGAGGGGTGTGAAAAAACTTTTGAAGGTGGAAATATTCTTTTCAGCTGCTACGACAATTAATTGGATACGTTTTGTTTTAAGGAAATTCTTGAATTCGCCGCTACTGCGGCGGTGATGCTAACTTGACAGGAGTAGTTTTTAAGGAAAGGAGGAGTGCGACAATTTTTATACCCTTCGCTCATAGAGTGAAAGGGTATATTAACTTTGTCATGAAGTTTGTAACGCATTGAAGGAAGCATCTCCGACCATACAAAATATGTATATATATGATCAGCGTGACGAGCTGAGTCGATTGGACGATGTCCGTCTGTCCGTCTGTCTGTCTGTTGCGACGAGTTTTGCTCGGCCAGTTTAAAAGCTATGGAGCTGAAACTTTGCACACATGCTTCTTTTTGTTGCAGGCAGTTTGTATGTTTGAATCGCTGAAATCCGACAAGGGGGTCGTGGGGCTGCCATACAAACCTACCCACCAAAATTAGGTTCTTCTTAGAAAAACTTTTTTATTTATGCATCAATTTCAATAAAATTTCACACAAATGTGTTTTCATTGCTGACACACAATATATGTAAAAATCGACCAAATCGGACAATGGGGTCGTGGGGCTGCCATACAAACCTAGACCCCCAAATTAGGTTCTTCTAAGAAAAACTTTTTTATTTTCTTATCGATTTCAATCAAATTTCGCACAAATGTGTTTCTAGTTACATCAGAAAACGTATGTCAAAATGGACCAAATCGGAAGATGGGGTCATGGGGCTGTCATACAAACCTAGCTCCCCAAATTAAGTTCTTCTAAGAATTTTTTTTTATTTATACACCAATTTCAACAAAACTTCACACAAATGTGTTTCTATTGATGACACAAAACATATGTATGAATAGATGGAGTCGGACCATGTGGTCATGGGGCTACCATACAAACCTAGCCCCCCAAATCAAATTTTTCAAAGAAAAAACGTTTTTATTTGCACACCAATTTCAATCAAACCTCAGAAAATTATATTTCTATTGATGCCACATAACAAACGTGGAAATAAATGAAATCGAACTATGGGGTCGTGGGGCTGGCATATAAACCCAACCCCAAAATTAGGTTCTTCGAAGAAAAACTTTTTTATGTATCCACCAATTTCAACCAAATCTCTTAGAAATGTGTTTTAATCGATGCCACAAACATACGTAAAAATTGATGGAAAGGCCATGCGTTCATAGGGCTGCCGTACTATGGTTCTTCTATGAAACTCACATCCCCCGCTTCCCCCATTAAATCTTCGCCACGGCACTTATGTGAAAATTCAAGCAAAAGCATGGAAGCGGGGAGGACTAAACACAAGTCATAGATACCCCCCAAAAAACTTTTAGCCCGAGGGGAGCGAAGGGTATCCAAATTTCGCCCGCGCCCGAAATTAGCCTCGGTCTCGTTTTCAAGGTGAAAATGTCTTAAACCGCTCTTGTGACAACTAACTGGACACGTTTAGTATTCGGGTGATTCTTAAAACACGAGTTTGCTGATATGAGGTCCAAATGCACTTAAGAGTAGTTTTTAGAGGGAGGAGTGGCGCGACAATTTTTTTTTTTGAAAATAGAAATATCCTTTTAAGACCCTGCTACAATTAATCGCATACTTTTTATTTTAAGGAAATTCTTGAATTTGCCGCTACTGGGGTGGTAGCGCTAACTTTACAGGGGTATTTTTTAAGGGAAGGAGGGGCGCGATATTTTTTTTGATGGTGGAGTTGTCTAGACAGCCCTTGTGACAAATAACTGGACACATGTTTTAGGGCGATTCTCAAAACTCGAGTGTGCTAATATGAGGCCCAGATGCACTTAAGGAGGAAACAAGTAAACTCGTTATATGAGAAAAACGCATTATTCTTTTCAGCCGCTGCGACAATTAATTGGATACATTTTGCTTTAGGGGGAGTCTTCGTTTCAATGCAACTTGGGTGGTAGTGCTAACTTGATCGTGCAGTTAGAAATGCATTGCTTTATATTTCAATTTCGATTTTTCCATTCTCCGTTCCTGGGACTGGGAGGCGCTTTGCCCCCTTAGTCCTTCCCATGGTTGCGCCACTGGCAGACTAACATACTGGAGAGAGCAAAAAATTGCCGGTTGCGACAAGCTTAAGAACTGGTCTGCCTCCGCTTCAATTTGTTTAAACACTACCGCTCTTAACTAGATGACTTATTGAACTCCTATCGGATCATTTAAGCATATACAAATAATACATATATGTCCAAAGCTCACTCAAAATCGGGTACACATTTTTTTGGCCATGTCGTCTGATCTGCACCCAATGTCACAAATACGACCATACAGATACACGTATACAGGCTATTAAAGCTATTTGCTCTTTTGCTACACATTTCAAGTTGAAGAGAGTTTAGATACTCTGCCAGAGCAGGTTTTCGTGCATTTGTCGACTTCATGAGTGTATCTTCTTCCACTGTCCCATGCCATGGGTCGGGGTGGCTTACGCAAAAGTATCTGCGCCTGAGAAATCTGCGTATTGAAAAAAGATGAAAGATGATTTGATCACAATGCATTTCTTGAGGTTGCGGAACAGGTAGCCATGCGTTCATTGACCTCATTAGTGCATTCCGTAAGTTGCATGCCGCGCTGTTAATGCAATGTGGTGGTAGCATGCGGTAGAGTGAGTGGATTTAGTGCAGGAGAAGGCAACACAACTTCCATACACATTTGAAAAGAGTTATATTTCTATACAGAACATCAACTGAAAATTTGTATGCAGGTTGTTCTGTCTAGTTCTGTACTCGATTCAATTATAGGGATATGAGAACGAGAATGAGTTGAGTATTGATCAAATAAAAATACGATATTTGATCGGCAAAAATCGTATATCGCTTAATTTTTGCAGAATGGTTGATTATGCTGATGGCGTCCTGATTATGGAAAAAAACTCCCCAACGATTGGAGGGCTCCAACCTTGGAAAAAGGGGATAGGGGAATATTTTTTTTTACTTTTTAGCAAACATTTCAAAACCGACAAAATATACAGAAAAAGGGTCTGAGAACGAAAAAAAAAACACATAAAATTACCCTTGCAATTGTATATAATACATTAGGATTTTAGTGAAAAATTTGTCGCTAGACTAAAAAATAAATTAGAATATTTTCATTTTAGACTCTTTTAAAAACCTCCATAGCTCTGAAAACGCAAGTACGCCTCCCTCCTTTTCAAGGCTGCAAACCTCTAATCTGTTGGGACTCCCCATAATCAGGAGGCCATCCCCAAAAATCCATCAATGTAAGATTTTTGTCGTTCGACGTCCATATTTTTTTTTCTTCGGCTATAATAAGATCATATTGATTAAATTGTTTGAAACAAATCAGAATGCCCACTTTAGTATGAAAGTTTGTTAACGAAATTTGTATCAGAAGTCTGAAAACGCAAAAGTCTCTATTGGAGAGTAAGGAATATATGAGTTTCAATTTTGGATTGATTTTGATATAATTTGAATAAATTTTACCAAATTGCAGATCTTTAGGGGCAGTTTCAATTGAATTGAAATAGAGCTAAAATTAACCCTAGTTTTCTGCACTTAAAGGTCCATCTAGATTTGTCGCCAAATGGCGACACGTACAGCCAAATGGCTGTTGTAATTCCATCCAAACTAGTCGCCATTTGGCTATGCGTCCAGTTTTGATATTCAATATGGCAACTCAACCAACCGCTTGTCAATTTCAAAGTGACAATTTTACAACTTTCGTTCGATCTTTTGTGTGAAATTGAATAATTATTGAATGGCCATGTAATAATTCAAACGCGCAGAGTCCAATTTTGATAATTAAATTTTAAAAAATCACCAAAATGAAATTTTGGTTATGTCATTTCCTGTCTCCATTTGGCTGCTACAGTGTGGCTGCTAGTCTAGATGGACCGCAAGGCATTAAAACTGTTAGAAATAACAAAGTTAAAATAAAATGATGTAAGAAAGAAATGATCTTTAGACTATGCGCCAATTTTTAAAAGAATCGTACAAGCACCTCACCTTGGCAGAAGTTGGAGAAAATTGAGATGGAAAAATATTTTGTTATTGGGTCAAATCACAAAAATTTGACTTTGAAGTTCCGTAAAAGCCAAACCTCTTATCCGATTTTAGTGCGGTTAGTTTTATTTTTTGGGTAATAATCATCTGTACCTAATAATCATGTTATTTTGCTATGCTACCTAGTCTAGCTTTTAAGATAATGACGTTTTTATACTTTTAGGCCCGTATTTATAGACATACCTTAGCTCAAGGCGACCTTTAGTCAAGTATGCCGAAATTCAAAAATTAGATGTCATTTCCAGCAGTTTTTTTATTGAAATAATTTATATATTTAGAAGTCAATGCATCCTTGATTTAAGGCGAAACTCAAGGAGACCTTAAGCTTTTAACACAATTGTAATACATATAATAATATAATAACTCAAGGTCAGTAACTAGCTACATTGACTTCAAGTGAGGTTGACTATTGCAAAATTTCAAAGTTTCCTTGAAATCGCCTTAAGTCAAGGATGCATTGTCTCGAGAAAATAAATTATTTCAATGAAAACTACTGGAAATGGCATTTATTTTAAGGTAAGGTATGTTTATAAATACGGGCCTTGGTTTTGGCTAATTTTTGCTATGCTTGTTGCGGCCGGCATATCAAGAAACAATACTATGTATACTATAAATTGAAAAATCTAGAGCTGTCTAGACGGGATCGCATAAATACAAATTTAGAGAAGGTATTGAATAAATTGGTCGCAACATGTAGGAAGAGCTTCTTCCAATAATAATATGTCAAAATTTGAACTTCCTTTATTCTGTCACGTTATGGAGTGAGTAAAATGCCCGAAGGGACTAACGAAGAATTTTTTTTCAGAAACTCCATGTCTTTGTCCCTAAAACTCACCTACATTTATATTAATTATCGTCTTCAATAGAGACTTTTCATTATGACATCGGCTCAGATAATCTGAACCTCAAAATATAGATGCACATGCCACAGACGAATTTTAAATTTCGTAGGCGCATGCACAGCAACGTGTTTTCGTGTCGTTTCCTCCTCTCTCCACAACTTGGTCCACTTATCTTGCGCGCGGCGCGCCGCGGTGCCATACATCGCACACCACACAAGACGCGGGCGGGACGTGGCAGTGAATGAATTTCATAATCATTTCTGTGTTCATAACATAACATATTGTCCGCAACGGCAAATTGCTCTCTTCCTCGGACCCACTCGATCCACTTGTCATGCGTCACGGAGTACGGAGATATCCATCACACACCACGGAAGTCGCAGGCAATGGCAAGCGATGAGTGATTCTTAAAAGATACTATAAAAAGAGTCTCTTGACTCTCTTGAACTGGAAAACGTTCTCTCAAATTGACACGCACACAGGCTCATGCGATTCGCTTGAAAGCTCTAGGAAATTTCAGATACATTTTCATAGAAACAACATTTTGTACCAATTTGGACATATATGTATTATTTGTATATGATTTAAGGTTTATTATTACACATATCCCTTTTAAGATAGGGCTATCAAAAGAGACGGTATACCCACTCTAGGAGGACAAAGCCTATAGACCCTTGTTGCCGCAATATATGCGCAAAAGAATTCTCTTGAAGAATTTTCCGGCCTCTATTAGACCGGCGGAGGGCTTAATGGGATAAATGGACTATGTCAAAACCATTTTGCAGGGGTAAATTTATGACAATAAATTATTGTGACTCAAGTTCAACCTAATTTCCTAATTGATTTTTCTGATGCGTTAGATGCCTTTATGGGTCGCAGAAAATCACATTTTTTAATTGAATAAACAATTTAATTTAATAGTTGTGCATTGGAAGATAACCAGATACAAGTCAAAATTAACATGGAAATTATCTAGCCCCGTATCTACCTGCAACATTTATTCATTTATAAGTAAAAATATTCAGTGGTAAGTCTTAAACACATAGAAATTTGGAAACGATGTCCTGCCAAGAACTTTCTACTGAAAATCCATGCAATCTGACCTGCTGACCTGGGATGCAATTTAAGGCAATTGCAATAGAATATTGAGTAATGAATTTTTGTAACTTTGATTCACTGAAATGTGCATCAGAGATTAGGCTTATCTGTAGGCCTAAGAAAAGCCAGACATTTGAGAATATGTAACCTATAAATCCTATTGTTCTACCTGATCCAGCAGGGACCTTAAGGCCCCCGGTCTATTCAGGGAGCGTACATTCCAGGATCCGAAAGAGTAATCAGTTGTTCGTTTGCGGGGTCGTCGTTGTTTTGTATCCGTCCAATCCGAGGCTTTTGTTTCAGGTTCCTTGACTTGAAGTTTTTTTTAGAATGAGTTGTCGGCACATCGCTAAACCATGATAGGGTTTAATCGTTGAGTAAAGGCTGCTTTAGTGGTTGAATTGAATGTTTTCTGTCACCTATCACGTTAAGTAACCTGAGACGCTGCAGATGTTAATACAGCACTCAGGCGCAGCGGCTACTCGGATAATGCGGGAAAATAACGCCCCGTAGAGAGACATAGGAATTGGCCGAAGCCCTATGGAACTCCTCCTGCATAGCTAAGGGTCCGCAGTTATGCCACAACTGAAGAAGATATAAAAATTAGCCTTTCAACCTTTATCTTCCCCCTTCCCCCTAATGGATAGATACAGTCCTAAAATTGTGCAATAAGTTTGCGACCACTGTTCTAATCAACAGAATTCGCCCATATACATATTTAAATTCGCCTTTGGACCAATTACTAAAAATCGATAATTTAAGTCGTAACATTATCATACGACTAACTTTTCTATTGCAATCAGAAGACTACCATTATAAGATAAAATAAAATATGCCATAGTCTTTTAAAAATATCCAGGCTTTTTTTCGCCATCTCTTCAATAAATTTCATTAGTGCGCGCCAGATACAAGAGAAAAGATATTTCAGACTAAACCAATGAAAATTGTCATGATGTGGTTAAAGTTGTACAAAAGTTCAAAAATGCAAATTTCATTGACGTAAAAAAAAAATCCGGGAGGGCTCTATCTGATGCCTTCATTAGAGCCGCCACCACCCAAGCCAGGCAATCGAAATGAAATTTTCTCTGTCGATGAATGAAAAAAGGAAAATAAAATTAAATTTAAATCCAACTAACCACCACCTTATACTGTTCTAACAGTCAAATCATCGTATTTTTCTTTTCCCTCCCTGATCAAGACCGGGCTCCTGCGTTGCCACCATATTAGACTGCGTTTCATTCTATGCTCGGCTTTTCAATTCCGGGAGAGCCTTCCTGCATCCCGAAAAAAAAATCTTCTACTTGATTTCATCCTTTATCCGTCTCCTTCTCAATCCGCCACGGCTTGTTCTAGTTTTGCTTTAGAATATTCCGCTCGTCCTGCTCTTAATTCGACGAAGGACTCTAAAACTTAACATTGCCCTATGCCGAATTGAGGGCGCACATAGCTATGTATGTAGTTGTCGGGGTAGATGAAGAAGAAGCCGCGACGTGAGAGTAAGTCTACTCGGTAGACCCACAAGGGAGGCGAATAATGAGTGAAAAAAATTGTTTAAAGTTGAATCCGAAAAAAGGACAAAGTCGCAGAAAGGATATACTAGACGGATATAAAATACATAGATGTGTAATCAGCGAGTCAGACTATAAGAGAAACTTGCTTGAGCTAGCATTTTAGTCTGCCGGGCGATGTGGTCGCCCGGGCCATCCACCATAATATAATCGCATGGAGAAAAAGGACGATTTCCAGAGAGAGATTTATCCATTTTTTCGATGTTGTTGTTGCTTTCATTTTATGTTCAACTATTGTATAACCAACGGTATCAAATAGATGTCTCAGACATTTCTTGCAGCAGTTTTATTATCCCATGCCGCGATATTCATATTGCGAATGTATGTGTTTGGATATCGTTGACGTCGTCCTTATTCATCTGTCCTTGATGTGAAATCATCTATTGGTGGGAATATATGGGAGTTAGGAAGTAATGTTGAAAAAAAAGTGTCCGACTAGACAGTGAATTTCGCTTGCGCTAGTGCTGTATGGTATACGGTTTGATGATGGTTTTGATGGTTGGCGTATAGGGATGAGTCTTTTCTAACTGAAGCGTACTAGAAAACTGCTTCTGAGATATGTTTCCTGTTGTGTATTTTTGTTGAATGGTGACTAAGTGTTGCCATAGTAAATAAATTACTGACTTTGCAGTATGTACATTTATCATTAGTCTAACTCTGAACTAATAATTTTCGTGTTTTTACAGAGGCTTTATTATCAGGAGCTGATGCACCTAAGGTCAGAATCATTAAGCTACTCTTTTGCAAAGTTTGCTCATTAAATTTTCTGGTTGGGGTTTAACATTAACGCGCCTTTCTGATAATCAGAGTTAATTCAACGCATTGTCGGGCTGATCAATGCGATTTGAATTTGCTGATGTTTTGATTGTTCTTTTCGGAGCCCCGTGAACCTCTCTCTCGCTAAAAATAAATGGACTCACGTCTTCGTTTTTATTCCTTTTCTGTGGCCAGAACGTGGCAACTGGCAACCCTTCTATATTTTATCCAACTCTATTTTCGCGATACTCCTAGCAGTAAGACAGGACTTATCCTCGTACTGCAACGATACTCATGCCATAAGACTGCTTAATGCCATTTTGCCACTAATATCGTTGGCACCGATGTTAGTCGGCATATAGTCGTTGTCCTCGTAGTCGCAGTCATAACTGAATCCGCTTTATGTCTTTGAAAAGAAATAGAGGGGACGTATTCAATTTTTTTTACAACATTTTTCGTCGCGAATGACTGCCAAGGGCCGCACATAATGGCATCAACTTGAATGTAGGCGCTAGATGAATAGTTCATTTTGGCATAAGCAGTTTCTGGGATTATTTGCCGAGAAAAAGGAAGCACTAGCGATAAATATTCGTTTGTCATACATATGTTTTCAGATATGGTGGGGGTTGAAATTGAAATCGATTCTATTCAATTTGAAACTTGAATTTCTCGGAGGTTCTTGTTCTTGATTTCTGAGACGAACTAGAGGCCTTAAGCACTGAAAGGATTCTATTCGTACCTGATCGAAGACAAACAAAGCTATCACCTTGTAATCAAGAGACTCAATTTGGCTGTTAAGCATGGTTCTCAACTGCTCGCCCATTTAAGCACCCGGGACGGAGCGCGGTCTAAAAACTGGAAATCGTAGGCGAATCGGATATAATCGGAAGATAAAGGATAAACACGTGTAGGGAAACATTTTTCGTTAAAAGGGAGCAAAAGTCCTTTTAGATAGTCCTTTCTTAAAATATGGTTTTACAAGTGTTCACACCTTTGATAAAAAAATGCTGAGGTTGACAATTTAAACTAACGGCAAATCCTTATTGTTGTTGAACATCAAAAAATGGGCTTGCCCCCTTCCTGAACGAGGGCTACGCCCGTGCATTGAACTAGGCAGATTGAGAGTAACGTAAGAGTCTGTTACTTTCCGTGAAGCATGTTATGTATAACTCCAATTCGAGTTAAGGAAAAACAAAGTTAGATTTGTGAGCCTGTAGGGTTTTAGTAAATCCTTAGGTTTGTAACCTGGCATTGAGATGCAGTAAGACAGCATCTAGGCAGCGAGATGGGGTAAAACAGTATCGATGGTCCCATACTAGCAACCATTCCATTACGGAATTTTCAAGACTTTTCACGGCATACTATACTCGTTTCCTCAAACGGTCCCTTCCTGGCAAAAGCCTTGAAAGTTTCTATGCAGGAAGGTTATGTTTGTCTGTGTATATGCATGAATTCAATTTATATGTTTCTTCATCTTATTGGAAGCATTTCATCTCAGCGCGGCTGCTCTCGATTCTGCTTATACGTGCCTTTGTTGAAACGAATCCAAACGAAACGAGTCGGTGTGAATATAAGGTGAATGCAGTGTAATTGCTCTTCGGAGTGGGCCTATTTTAAATCCTCAGATTTGAGGGGGATTGGTAATGGGTCAGTTTAATGGATCATATTACATTGAAGTGGGTTGTAGGTTTACCGGGCGACTTCAGGACACACCAGGCTCTTCCTCACCGCACCATTACCGCCTGTACCACCCAGCAATGTGATCTTGGACACCAGACCAAGTTTAACTCCAGCCCACCAACTGCAATGGCATTCTCAACAAAGTTCCCGAGATTACTCACTTCATCAATATACATCGATTTTTTATTGCTGCCATCCAGGAGGCGATTAGCTTCTTAGCGTTCAATGTGGATATGTTATACTGCGAAAGGACAGAATAAGCGCCAGGAGTGATTCTCATCTTGGAGGGTGGCATAAAGTCCGTAAATTGTAGTGTAATAGAAGTAGTTGTTGACGGTGCGGCGGAATTGCAAGCAATCTCAATTTCATCAGAGGGTACTAATATCAACATTTTTAAAATTGATGTATCACCTCATTGAAGTTGTATTTCTGGCTATCATTTCGATATTAGTTCCTAGTCCCTTAGTGGAGAGCGCAAGATCATTCATGGCGACTTCAATGCCCACCACCAACTTTGGGACTCTGCTCTTCATAAAGTTGCCAGAGGTATAGCTATCGCCGAATCTCTTGACGCTTAAGAGTTCATTAGCACTCCTGACATAGCGATTCTGAGAGCTAGTCTAATTAGTAAAACCCGTTGATAGACGCGTACTGCTCTCTCTTCTGATCTCCAAATCATTGTAAGAATTGAAAAACCTGCTGCCCTGACCAAGTCAGGAAGCGAACGTTTGTCAATCACAAAAAAGTCGATCGCGAAGGTTTCAAAACATATACTCCGACGAAGTTAATCGAGCTACATATACCTACCTTTTACCACCAACGCATACAAGGCCCAACGGAATATCAGGAACGTAATTGCTAAAACACCGGAACGTTTCATTCCAGCAGGACGTATTGCGAAGGTTTGACAAAATTTCCCTGCCGGGTACCGCCAGGATATCCGATAAATGAGACAACATCAGACGCGATCACCGTGGTGACCCCAGAATTCACAGTTTGCTCCTATGAATTCTGGGGCCACCAGGGTGATCGCGTCTGATGTTGTCTCGTTCATCGCCTAGCCTGGCGGCAATCGTAGGGAAATTTGGTCGAACCTTCGGAATACGTCCTGTCGGAATGAAACGTACCGCTTTGGAATTACTCGACAAATAAAGTGCTCTCCACGCTCTCACCACCTGTTTTGTCTGAGGAGATTAGGCTCCTACGCACGACATACTTTGTGGGGAAGCGCCAAAACAAACGAAAGAAGTGAGGACCTGTTTGATTTTAAACTAAATACCAACATTATTGCAATACGTTAAACTGTTCAACATTCGTTTTTCCCATCTCGGCACATCGGTGGGAGGAGGTTTAAGACGTTAACTCCTGTCGGATAATGAAAAATTGAAAATGGAACAGTGAAGTGTATCCGATCTGAAATCTTTCCCAGACCATTAAGTGGATACTTTTTTAAAATCAACGTCTTCAGGGAGAGTCTCAAACCTTACAGGAACCCTAAAACGATTAACTGGAAAAAGTTTATGCAGATTTTGAACAAAAAAACTCCCAGGTCGTCCATATTACCCGACCGTCTCCGTGAATTAGTTTGACAAGAGAATTTGGGCTTTAAAAAAGGCCATGGAAAGTTCACGCCCGGTAAAGCGTAGTAAAAACCCCTTCCTCCATGGTGGAATGGAGACCAACATCATCTGCAACAACCACAAGTTCTGGCAGCCATATAAAGACAAGAAAGTATCATCAGGATTGCAAAAGCACAAACCTGGGACGAGTTCTGCCAATCCTTGGATCACTTCAAAGGGCTCAGCAAGGATTAGTAAAATTCAGTCAGAAGCACATTCATTCGTTAATAACGAGAGAGAATGGAACCTGGAAAGAATCTACGAATGAGTCCCTGGAGCTTTTTTTCCCCTCTAGGTGGAAAAGCGTTCGCACGCCCAGACCGAAACCACATAATGCTGACATTACACTGAGTGAGTCTGTAGACTCTGTCATTATGGAGGAGGAGGTCTCCTGGGCTAAAAATAGATAAATCTCCTGGGCCAAACGGCATAGTACCGATCATGATGCAGAAAATGCAATGCAAATTCATCAGGAGTTTTCTGATCCTCAACTAGCTTCCCCAGTCATCCCAGTCATGGCTACGAGTTCGAGTCGGTTTATCAAGAAGAAGAACAAATTCCAATAGTAGCTGTCAATTTATAGTGTTCGCTAATTTTGCGCATTTGTTGTTATTATTAGACTTTTTAGTCAGTTTTATTAAAGTTAATGTAAATTGGCATTCTAGTGCATATTAATAATATAAAAGTTTGCTGTTAGAACTATTGTAACTTTATGCTGAGTGATCCCCTTTGGCCCGAGTGTTCATAACCTTGTTTTATACGATTTCATTATGCCAACCTATAGTCTTACTAAATGCTCCACCTGCTGCAAAGACTTAGAATCAGGTGATGAATGCTTTAATTGTGATAAATGCAAAAAACCAGAGCATTCAACCTGCGCTGATCTAAACAAAACGGCTGTGAAGTCACTGAGGTCTGCAAATCGCAAGGCGTTATTCATTTGTACATCTTGCGATCGAAAAGATAGAGAATGGCAGTCTATGGTTGCCACGGTTAACATCCTAAAGGCAGAAATTTGTGAATTGAAGACTGAATTGGCTTCCTTCAAATCTACTTCATCGTACACCATGGAAGATATTATTTCTGAAATGGAAGATAGGAAAAAACGATCGGCAAACGTCATGATCCATGGACTGGCAGAAGTTTCATCTGAGAACGACAACAGCGAAGTTCTTCAAATTGTCAACAAAATCGTTCATCCTTCAGTGCTTTCTTCAGATGAAATTAAAGTTTTGCGATTGGGCAAATCCAAGCCTGATTACAAGCGTCTTGTCAAGGTGTTATTGCCATCATCAGATATTGCACTTCATATCATAAGAAGTAAACGTCACTTTAATGAGTTTCTCAAAGCTAAAAATATTAAAATTTTCACTGATTCAACTACATATCAGCGAAACTACCTAAAGACCCTTCGTGATCAATTGGAAGAAATAAAGAAAACTAATCCGCAAACCACAATTAAGTATATAAATGGTTCTCCGAAAATCATTCAGTCACAGCGCTCAAAAAACTAGAAAACTTAACAATTTACTACCAAAATACTCGCGGTTTGACTGGAAAATTGAATGAATTACGACAATCACTTTTTATAAATCACTACGACATTATTGTTTTGACCGAGACATGGCTTACCAATAACATCCTCACTCCGGAACTTGGTTTCAAAGAATACATCGTCTACCGTAAAGACCGCGACGAAAAAACTTCAAGAAAAACTAAAGGCGGCGGCGTTCTGATTGCCATAAACAAAAATCTTCACTCATACATTTTGGATGGTGACTGGTTACACTGTGATATCGAGCATCTTTTTGTTGTATTGAAAACGTCATCATCACAATTCATAGTATCGACAGTTTATTTGCCTCCTGACGCCTCTCCCGAAAAGTATTTGAATCATGCAAATGATGTTACAAGCTGTTCGGAATTGTTCAATAATGTAATATTTATCGTTACTGGAGACTTCAACTTACCTGCTGTCAACTGGGATAAGCAACAATGGGCATCACAATCAAATTGTCTTAAGATAAGTTACATTGTAGAATCATTTTCAATTTTAAATTTTTATCAACACAATTCAATTTTAAATTGTAATAATAAGCGACTAGACCTAGTTTTTTCTAATAGTGAATATATTACAACAACTAGATGTGACTCGCCGTTAGTTACAGTAGATAATTACCACCCACCCACCTTTAAATATTGACCTGAGCTATAATATTCAATTACAATGTAATAATTTATCAATTCGAGTTCGAAATTTTAAAAAGGCAGACTATAGTTCAATTAATTCTATTTTAAATAGCATTGATTGGTCTACTGAGTTTGAGGTTCTATCTGTGGAGGATGCAATTAGTTATTTCTATAATGTCTTGTACAATGCAATAAATAGTTACGTTCCTTTATCTTTTATATGCAACAAATATTTCCCAACCTGGTTTACCAGTGAATTGAAACTAATTATTGAGCAAAAAAAAGTTGCACATAAAAGATATAAACAATCTGCAACTGTTACTGACTATGATATTTTTTCCAAACTTAGAGCGGAATGTAAAACGTTAATAAAAGCGGATTATAAAAATTATGTTAGACGAATTGAAGCATCAATACCGCAAAATTCTAAATATTTCTGGAAATATTTAAACAATTTTAAAAAAGATAATTTAATTCCTGCAACAATGCAATTCAAAAACTTATATAGCTCTGATAAAGTGGCTATTGCGAACATGTTTGCTACTAGTTTTAACAATGTATATGTTTCTTCGCCCAATTCTCATGTACCACCAGAATCACATTACAACCTAAATATTTCTCATTATTCTATAACATTAGATTCTCTTCTGAATAAACTTATTTCTGTTGATCCAACTAAGAGTGCTGGTCCGGATAACATACCACCAATTTTTATAAAAAACTGCTCGTATACCTTGGTTGCCCCACTACTATATATTTTTAATAAATCCTTGGCCACTGGAAGTTTTCCTCTAATGTGGAAATCAAGTTTTGTTATTCCGGTACATAAATCTGGTAGTAAATCAGATGTTGAAAATTATCGCCCAATATGCTTACTGTCTACAATTCCAAAAATATTTGAAAGTCTACTTACTGATTTCGTTACACCTTTGATAAGGCCTTTAATTATTCCTAACCAACATGGTTTTTGTAAGCGAAAATCAACATCTACAAATCTTATACAGTATCATGATTATATCATCAAATCGTTTGCTTCTTATAAACAAGTACATTCAATATGCACCGATTTCAGCAAAGCATTTGATCGTGTAATTCATGAGCTTTTAAAAAGAAAACTACTTAATATTGGCTTTAGTGGACCCATTTTTAGTTGGTTATGCGACTATATCTCAGGTAGAACTTTAATAGTCAGCCTTAATGGTCAACTCTCAGAGGAGTTTTATCCTACCTCTGGAGTGCCTCAAGGGTCACATTTGGGACCTTTATTATTTTTAATATTTATAAATGATATTAGTTCCGTTTTTAATGAAGTTGAATTTCTGTTATTTGCAGATCACTGCAAGATTTTTAAAACAATTAGCTCATACGAAGATATTAATACACTACAATCGAATTTGAATGAATTTTATAGATACTGCAATCAGAATGGCCTAGAACTTAATATTAATAAATGTCAATATATGATATTTAACCGCACTAGTTCAATATTTTTGAGTCAATATTCAATTAATGGTATTGTACTTAACCAAGCTGTTACGGTTAACGATTTAGGAATTTTATTTGACCAAACTTTCAACTTTATTAGTCATATAAATAATGTGATCATTGAAGCGTTCAGAAGTTTGGGATTCATAATGAGAAATACACAAGATTTCCGTAATATAGCTGCATTAAAAACGCTGTATTTTTCGTTGGTTCGGAGTAAACTGGACTACGTCTGCGTACTTTGGAGTCCTTATTATCATAATCATATTCATAATTTAGAAAAAGTACAGAATAAATTTCTTCGTTACATGGGATATAAATTAGGCCGTAGTCCTGAAAATATCCATGTTTCCGAAATATCTTCCATTTTGAATATTACTTCATTAGAAACAAGGAGAAAATGCTTTGATGGTATATTTCTATTTAACATTATTAACAATAATATTGACGTCCCCGATATTTTGTATGAAATTTCATTAAGAGTCCCTTCCAGAAATACTAGATGCAACGATATTTTTGCTGTTAATAATTACAAAACATTGTATTGCATAAATTCACCTTTAGACAGACTCAAACGAATCGGTAACCAGTTATGCAATAGAGTCGATTTATTCACTACTAGCATCAATGCCATGAAATTATAAATTATTAATTTGTAAATTAGAATTTGACTGTTTTTTTTTTTTTTTTTTTCTTAGTTCACTAGTTTTATTAATATTTTAATTTTCTAGCTTATATTCATGTTACTATTTGAAATTTTATAAATGGATTATAATTATTGTCAATGGACTTTGTCCGTATATCTTAAATAAATAAATAAATACCGAAGGCAGGTGAACGAGGGCATGAAACCGCGAAGATTTCAGGCCAATTAGTTTATTCTCCTTCGTATTAAAAAGAATTGAGCGCAACAATGTCCGTATAGAATATATTCACGATGCCTTCAGCATCAGGGAAGCAAAAGCAAGAGTATGGCTCGGCAAATGGATAGTGACTCTATTGAGGACTAGAGCAATACATGCAAATTTTGGAAACAGCCAGTTGACTAAATTCCCTTGCAGAGGAGCCCCACCGTTACTGTGGCTAATAGCAATCAACAAAATCTTAACCAAATTTGATGCGGGTATAAAGGTGGTCGCGTATGCGGATGGTGTAGCGATTGTAATATTAGTCAGACCAAGGTAAGAGCCCTCGGGTTGATCAGCGACTGGACCAGAAGCTGTGGCCTTGGCATAAACCGAGGAAAGACACAGCTGATGCTGTTTACTAAAAGAACCATACTACCAACTTTTACCCTTCCGAACTAAATATCCCCTAGCTGAAAGTATCTGGGAGTCATTTTAGACCCTAAGCTTAGCTGTAAGTTAAACACAGAAGAGCGTGTAAAGAGTCGCCATAGACTATCCAATCGATTGTACAATAAAGCTCATTTTCTGTGAAGAAAGCTCATTTTTGTTAGCAAAGTCGGTAGTGGAACCTAAAAAATAGGAGCTTTATTGTACAATCGATTGGATAGTCTATGACGACTCTAACAAATTCTGCGTACCTTTTTACGCCCTTAAGACAATCTTGAATGGAATCTGGGGTAATAAGCGAAATGTAATACACTGACTCTACACCGCGATCCTGACATATGGGACACTGGTCTGATGACCAGCGCTCAGTCTAGAGCCTACAATATAACGAAGCTGGGCAGGGTGCAAAGACCGGCATGTGTTGCCATCACTAGGGGGTACACAAACATGCCCGAGGTATCATACATCTTCTGTCTATCAACCTTTTTATCAAAGAACTAGCGACATATAATGCGGTCAGGCCTAAGAAGTCGGGTCGCTGGACTGCCAAACCATAGGGCTAGGGCCACTCTCATATTCTCAACCAACTGACACTGAATACGATCAAAGCTACAACGGACTATGCCGTGACTACACTAAGTTTCGAGAATAACAGCGATGTCAGATTTCCGACCAGGTGCGAAAGGAGGGGGAGTGAGGTAACAGCGAAATACGATACCTCCCTGTTCACATACATAAGCATGTCACGCACTCAGGATCTGTTCAGATAGTCAGGCTGCTATTATGGCACTAAAATCTATAGGAATATCTTCCAAGCTTGTAAAGTGCACTATAGAAACACTGAGTAACCTTGGAGGAAGGCAAACAGTCACTCTACATTGGGTGCCGGGACACAGAAACGTAGTGGGTAATGAGGTTGCTGATCAGTTGGCGAAACTGGGAGAAACTTTTGACAGCACTCAAACAGAGCGCGTAGACATTTTGATGGCAGCTGTTAGAAGAAAAATTTCCTCTTATTATGTCACGACTGCTAATCGTAATTTGCGGAATATTACAACTTGTGTAATATCAAGGACACGCTCTGTGCCTCACTTGGTTGAGTCGTGCTCTACAATGCTAGTAATCTAGAGGTCCGGAGATCGAATCTTGGCGTGGTCCAAAATTTCCGTACATGTGCGGATAGGAAATATACATATAGTGCTTCCAACATGCAATGTAACGTTGATTCGAAATTGCCTATAAACGGCTGAGCTAACGCACCACGGCCCCACATGGGGCTATACGGTACGGAGAAGTAATATCAAGGAATGTATGGCCATCTAATGACTGAAAAAAACGTCGGAGATTCTGACAAGACCGCGTAAAGATATCGCTTGACTTACAGTGGTTATTACTGGACGTTGGCCAATAGGGAACCAGACAGCCAGGCTGCGTTTTACCTACAACTCGAACTGTCGCAATTGCGATAATGCAAATGAAAGAGGAAATCTAACTCACTTTATCTGCGAATGCCCAGCTCTCGCCAGATCCTCCTACCGCACGTTGGGATGTGCGTTTTTTGGCAGCCTAGAGGATGCCTCGGAGGTGATAATAGGGGAGCTTCTTCACATCCTAAAACTCTCTGAATGGCAGTAGATGAAGTAGTAGAAGTTATATTTCCTCTAACCTCCATCCTTTAAGCAGCTTAAAGGAGTTTGTGGTCTCAAAACAACGCTTTTCGTGCTAATTGGGCACATCGCCTGTGTCCCCTTGTTATCTAATCAGCTTGATCTGGGAAAGTGCGGATTGGGGATAAGTCAGACCACTTGAGATCCACTTTGAAAGAGCCATCCGAGTATTTCCCTCGCTTTGGCTTTTACTTCTCCGGCCACATGCAGCGATCGAATTGCCTTTCACTGCATTATTTGGCGGTTCCTTTTAGAATGTCTTATCCATGTAATATGTTCCGCAAGAGAGCACCTTTATATCCCACTGATCGTAGCGCTTGACTGAATTTAAAAACTTCCTGGCCGTGGGCCGGTTTGCGGGCGAGGATACCCCCTCTAGTGCTGCGCTTATGAAGGTATTTCTGCACCATTTGTTAGACATTAAAAAGTGAAAAAATTTCTTGCATTGCATGCTAGCTTACGAAGTGTCACACAACGTGTGGTGGTCATGTATATCACCATACAACTCAAAAGAAATTGTCAGCTGGCTCTCTCTCTCTCGTATTGAAATCAAAGCTTTAAGTAGGAAAGAACTTTGATAGCAGCTTTTATTCATCTTCAAAAATTAGAGCTATCGTCAGCAGCCAGTATATTAAGGCCAACGATATTCTTCATAGTAATGATATTTGCTTAACTGCGAAATCGAAACAGGATCCAACCTAGATTCCCTTTCCCCACGGCTATCGATTTTATTATTGGAAATTCAGCTAAAATTAAGCTATCGGACAAAAGTAGGGTAAAAGCTCACGCAGCACAACCCTCCTCAATCTTCCAATAATATTACCTTCATCGTTCAAAAGCAAAAACAAAAAAACACAAATTCTCGAATCGTTTCCAACCGCTTGACTTTCTTTTTTATCCATATAATGACCACTTTGACTGGCATTATCAGCCTATGACAACGATATGAAAAACAGGAGACCCAAAACTAAGCACACTGCTGCTACACAAAAATCATCCTGCAAATGTCTTGAGCATAAGGAAAAAATCTTTTCTCCAGCAAAAACCATCATCACCCATCCAATAAACACCTTCTTTTTGCTTAGTCCTGTCGTCGGTATAGTCCTTTCTCATACTGTCAGTATGCTTCATGGCAAATGCTGGTCCTGCGATTCCGAATTCTCGCTATGAGATGCCGCAACGCTATCGCTTCGAGAGTGTTAAGAAAGGACATTTAAACATCTGTTCATCTCACACTGTCATGTATAGATGCAAGATATCCTTAGACGTATGTAGATTTGGGTGTGTGTCAGATTGTTGTTTGGGTTGCAAGCAACATGCGAACCGTGGAGCAAAAACGTGGAATTGTTGCTACCGAGTGAAAGTAAGTGAAAGTGTATGCTTTTATAAAGGTCCGTTTCCTTCCACAGTCGTTCAAGGACAGAAGATGCAGTGCAACAGGTGACTTTTCCTTGAATGATTCGCAACAACTTTCGCCCCGTTGTTACATACACACGTAGGTACATAGTAGCCAACCTTCAAGTCAACTTTCGACTCAAGACCGACCAGGAGGACTTCAATATTCTTGTTTCCGTGCTTCCAGCAGCTTGCTTTTCGTTTTCTTGCAGGTTTTTTTTGCGCTTCTCTGTGCGTTTCAAGAGTATGCTTTGCTTGCTTGACTTCATCTTAAACTCCTTTCATTCTGTCGAGACTTGGGGGCTATGCGGTGAGTTGTTGTCGGTCGCCGTCTTGTCGACCGCCCTTTATACGCTTGTGGTGGCTGGCTGGCTGGCGAACGCCTTCATTGTAAGAAATCCACAGTTGAAAGGACATTACCAAAAGCTTATCCATCGTCTATATATACGAAAATATAAGAGGACGATGACAGCTATACGGAAAAAACAAGCAAGACTGTGTCAGAAGTGAAAATGTATCCATCGACAATCACGTACTCAGACTTTTTTTTCTGAAAGCTATGACCTATTAGGCAGTATAAGCAAAAAGTGGACATCAGTGCGAACAAAATTTCCTTTAAGAAGAACGTATGGTAGGGAGCCAGACATATGCATTGTCCTTTAACACGCGTGTGCCACCCACACTGATTTCACATTCGTATATAGACTTAACCTTAATCAGGAGGGAAGAGATATATTTTTGTCGCATAGGACAATTTTCCGACGATTTAACAAGACCAATGCACTCATTTTCGATACACATCAACGAGTCAATAACGATATCGCCGCCACAAATCCCTCTTTATCCAATTCACCGTCTTGACGAGTTTCTTATTCAATTTTCCCCGAAAGAAAAAGTGAAAAGGAAGAACGGGTGACCGACCGACAATCGTTTAGGAGGATATACCAAAAAATCTGATACGTTGCAAAGATATGTATGCCCAAATAAAAGGGACCAAGGAAACAAATCATACTATTTGCATAGATTGACTATCTTCTGGGCGCGGCGGCCGTGTTTCTTTTCTTCCTTGTGCTCTGCTTTTTCTCCGGCAAGGACATCATATGTGAGAGAAGGACGAGGGCACAGACACACATGACGTCTTAGTGGGTATATTTCCTGCAAGTAAGTCGGACCCAGACGGAGAGCCAACAGGTTGGATTTCCAAAATGCCGACCTAAGTGAAACGTGCAGGGAATTTGACACATATTTTCTTGCTTTTCTCGTCAAGCGGACTAGGACAAAGATTTGAAGGAGTAACACAACATATGTGTGTTGTGTGTGTGTGTCAGGACTATGTGTAGATGAGGTGACAATTTATGTGTGAAATAAGTTGTCAATGGGACGGCAAATCTGACGGCTATACGGGTATGTATGGTACTAAGGAAATTTCGTCCGGATTCAGTCATGAATAATTCACGAGCGCAATTGACCAATTTACTCAAGTGTATTTGGAAATTTGTTTATAGGGCATCAGATCAGTGTTGATGAGACTGTTGAGATATCATCGCCCCGCGGTGCGGTAAGGTAGGAAGCGATCAAATTGTTTTTGGTGATTTTCGATGATATCAAAGGAACAATGTTGGGATACCGATAGTCCCGAGAGGTACTGATTTTTGAAAAACTAAGGCGGAATTCATAGTCGTCACTTATACTCAACTTGAGCGAATTCTTTTTACTTTGCAATTTATAGTTGTGAAAGTTTTAGAGATAAATTTCGATTTTGTTGCGAGTAGACATTTTTGATTTTGTGATTTTCCAGTTAGATTAGATTAGATTTAGTGTGGGCTTTGGCTCTTAGGTATAGCCCTGGGCACTGCGACCGTTGGTCTATTGAGCCATTGCCCAAGCTACGGGTTATATGAACTCATCTATAACATACTTCTTTCGATAAACCGATTAATGCTGGCCCATATTCAAGGAGGCGATATCCTCCTCTAAAGGGAACATAATGCCGAAGCATTCCAAGCGGAGCATTGCTAGCCTCTCACATTCACAAACAATATGCGCAGCCGTTTCGTCATCAGCTCGCGTGTGTAACAATGCGCATGGTCTTTTTGTCAGTTACTTAAATTAGGCGGCTCCTTACTTGAATTATTTTATTAAATAGGATAATGCGTTTTGCACCCCAATAAGCAATTCCTTAAATTTCCTTCTTTAAGATAATCCTTAATCTTGAGAGGAGGACTAAGAACTCCGCTCTAAATACTTTTTTCGATGATACATCCATTTATTTAATCAAAATGTAAAGGTAAATAGTGTAAGTAGTATTTGATTTTTACTTATTTAAAAACCACCGCTTAAGTCTTTTGTAAATATAACACACATCCAACACCTCTTGGAAATTTCAATTACCAATTAAACAATTAGAAATTGCATTTATCAATACTCATCTGCAAATATATTCAGAATCCTCTCAACCATTTTTTATTCAGATTGCATACAACAAAATGCACCGAACGATATTCAACGGACGGACATCGGGAATATGAAATTGATTCAATTGAAAACAAATCAGTGTGAATAGAGAGTGTTTGTAACAATTAGCAAATGTTGCACATACTTACTCTAAATACAAAGCTCAAATCAATTACGCGATGGAAACGATGATTAAATTGTACAATTTTTGTGCAGAGCTTATGGGCAGATGCAGATAGTATTCACAGAACTATTCAGAATTATGCGTAGGTACTGGGCATATGTAGATGAATATGCATAACGCTAAAGTGGATTTGAATAAATCACTATATTTTTTCGCAATTCAATCGAATTGATTTTTTAGAATGGTTTCAGTTAGACCTACGGCCTATGTGCCACTTGAGTGTAGTAAGTTGTCTGAAAATGCATTTGCAATTTTTATGCAAATATTAGCATCCGTTTTGTGTACAAACGGCAATTAATTGTAGTTTTAGTTATAAATGAATATTTGGTACAAAATCATTTTGATGAAATCTCTTATTCTTCTCGGTGTAATTTCCCAACCAAAAGATTTGCCTAATAGAGGCATTTATTTGTAGAGTAAATTCTGTAGAATTAAATTTAAAATACTTGATCCAAACTCTTACAACGAAAAATATTAGAAAAATAAATATGAAAGATTCAGAGATACTTTCAATCATAGCAATAACAAACGTGAGGTATCCTATGTTCGTCTCTCTCACAGATTTAGCGATTGGAAAAAAGAATTTTTAAGATCCGTCCAGTAGTTTTTGAGCCAAACCGTTACAAACATTCCCATATAAGCAATTTTATACAGGGTGTCCCGCAACTGGTTAGCCGTAGACCAATGGTAGACTCTACAGGATGTTTTAGGGAAAATGTCGCCAACATTTTTACTTTAGCTTTTACCGTTAAGGAGTAATTGCCTTTTTTGTGATTCTTGTAAAAAAACTCGACTTTTTTCGAAAAACTCCTATTTTCTAGCTTCCACTTTTGGCAAATCAATGTTTTTCATATTCTTCTGAAAGTACATAAAATTTCCAATAAAAGGACATATCGAACGTTTTGAACGGTTTCGTATCTTCCGAAATATGACGTTTTAAACTTTGCAGAAATGTCAATTTCAATTTTTAATGTCAAAATTAAACCCGAATTTCGTAACGTGTCCTTTTTCAGAGTTTTCCGATCCATTTTTTCCTTAACGAATTTAATGATAGAATCTTAGATTCTAAAAAATGAAAAAGAAAGTGGCAACTTGAATTATTCTCGTAGTTATGGCCTTGGAAAGATACAGATGATTACGGGAATCACGAAAATTTTCCATTCAAACGCAATTTATTCCGTTTAGGTTCCTTGAAATAGGAATCAAACACCGGATATGTAATGTACTCGGCGTCCCCTTTGATATGATACCCCGCATGTCAATCTCCAGTCAAGGGTTAAATAGTGTCCTTTTTTGTCCTTTTTGGGACCTTCCCGATCAAATTTATTTTAGTAAAATGAGTTTTAGACTCCTGGGACCCCACTGATTCAAGACCAAGAAAAAATAGCCTTACTGTATTTTTTTTCTATTGGAAATGCTTATTATGACTGAACTATCTCCAAGTAAAAGCAAGATTTCTTCCACTTACGGACTATGTTTTTTTCCCTTTTACACATATTATTCACAAACTGGATGATTCTGTGATTTATTCTTATATGCCGTTCGAAAGCTAAGATACTACGCTAACTTTTGTCAACTGTGCAGATTTGCCACTACAATGTACCGTTACGAAATTCGGGTTTAATTTTGACATTAAAAATTGAAATTGACATTTCTGCAAAATTTAAAACGTCGTATCTCGGAAGATACGAAACCGTTCGAAACGTTCGATATATCCTTTTATCGGAAATTTTGTGTACTTTCAGAAAATTTTGAAGAACATTGATTTAGCTAAAGTGGAAGCTAGGAAATTGGAGTTTTTCGAGGAAAGTCGTGTTTTTTGACAAGAATCACAATTACTCCTTAACGGTAAAAGCTAGAGAAATAATTTTGGCGACATTTTTCCTAAAACATCCTGTAGAGTCTACCATTGGTCTATGGCTAACCAGTTGCGGGACACCCTGTATAGTTATAGTATAGAAGTATAGATTACACCCTAGACAGACGATTGGAGTTAAACATGCTTGAGTTAATGATACTTGAGTTGCAACATGTTTAAATTTGCCTAATCTCTCTCTGGTTCCTGTTAACCCCTTGTGGGGCATAGGGCATCAACTATGCCTACTTTCCACCTCGTTCTGCTTTGTGTCTTTAGGTCGGACCACTGTTTGGTTAATGAAGCAGCCTCCCTATTAACCGATCTTCTCCACGTGTTCCCTGGTCGTCCAACACGGCGTCTTGCATTGGTTCCTTAAGGGTTCCAATCTAGGGCTTTGCAATATTTGTTGGCCGTCTTCGGAGAGTATGACCTATCCATTGCCACTTTCGCCTTTTGACAGAAATGCCGATCCAAGACAGGTCTGTGATACTCAGGAGATCATCATTGGAAATAATCTCCGGCCAGCGGATTTGTAAGATGCGCCGCGCCGCAGACACTGGTTTAACAAGGTTTGCAACTTAGTTGTTATCGCATTGGTCACCTTCCAAGTTGAACAGCCATAAATAAGCACAGATAGTACAATAGAATTGAAGATTCGAATTTCGGTGCGCCTGGAAGTGTTGTTATTTTGCCAGAAAGGAGTCAAGGTGAAGAAGGCTCCCCTTATTGATACGCGATTGCACATCAGCGTCCGCGCCGCCATCTGCTCTCACTATGCTTCCGGTGTAGAAGAATTTGTCAACTTTTTCGACTGCCTGGCCCGAAACACAAATTCCGCTTTGTCCCCCAGGGCCCAGGATTGGAGCTCAAGTAGGTACTTGGCCTCTGTAGCGTTTATCTTGAGCCCAGCATTACGACTTTCGCAATGAAGAGCATCGGCCATTTGAGCTACATCCTCCTTTTTATTTGAAACCAGACAATTATCGTCAGCATAGTCCAGGTGTTGCAGGTAATCAAGCATTTTCCATCTGATACCTTTCCTCTGGTTTTGAACCGCGATCACTAGAACATCTTTAATGGCTATGAGGAAAAGAATAGGTGACAAAATGCAACCTTGTCTAACTCCGCTGTGGACCTCAAAAGTATCTGAAAGCTTACCCTTGTGCAAAAAGTGACATTGGGCTCCTTGATGATGGAAATTAATTTATCTGGTATGCCCCTCCTACGAAGAGCTCTCCAGATATACTCCCGATCAACACTATCGAACGCCTTCTCGAAATCAATGAGCATGAGTTGCAATGGGGATCTTGAATGAATGCCAAAGCGCAATATTTTAATAAATAAAGCCATTTTAATAAATAATGCAACTCATTTACTTATTCCAACGGGACAAACGAAAGTAAAACGCGTTTATGTCCAATATCAGGATGCGGTTAGAATCTGTTGCGAATGGCGGATTGATTAAACTGATGGTAGTTGCACTTATCTTAACTTAACGCGATTTTAAACAGTTTAAGCCATTTGTCATTCGCAATTATAACCGCAGCCTTAGAGTAGATAAATACAATTACATAATACCATTTACCTATAGCCATGAGCAGATAAAGGAAAGAAAGAGTAACGTCTTTTATTGTTTATTTGCGACACTGATCCTTTTCTTGTTAAGTGCTATAGAAAAAAAATATTATCAAAACTTAACTACACTGTCCATGAACCATGAGACACATGTGACTCATAAAACGAAGGAAGAACAAGTGATTTTCTGAAGGTAGACGTGGTGGCAATGTCGATGAAAAAAGGGTCAGACAGTTAACGTGTTAAAAAGAACAGATAAGAAGTGGAGAATTTTATACAGAATAACTCTTGTCAAATTTTCTTAGTTCTTGAGTCAAATATATACATACATATCTACATTACTATTTTACACGTACATCAAGGTATCTTTCTTGAAAATGTCGCCTCTTTACTATTTAACGGTTCGGCACTAATATTGCAATGAAGAGTCTTTGCCAAGTGCAGTACCAAATTACGGTCAGCCTCCAACGAATATTTTGTTAATGTTCCCGCACTTATTTCTGCACAAAGCTTCGAGCTTTCAAGCACCCATTTTGATTGTCAACATCCCGTCAATTAATCTGCTTTTTCTTTAAACCTTAACTACATTCATTATTTTTATTAACGTATGTGCATTCGTGGGGTAGATTTCTACCCCAATATGTTGGTACATTTTTCAAAATACTGTAAACCTTAAGAAGTTTTTGGGTGAAATACAACACGTCTTTCATTTAATTCAAATTATATTTTTATTGTTGTTGTTGTTGTTGTTGCGAAACACATTATTATTTCAAAGCAAATGACGTATCTTCAAGCCAGTCACAATTTTTCCGTAAAAAATGGATTATTTTTCCTTATTTGAAAAAATAAAATTAAAACTAATTATTAAAAAAAAATTTATGGTGTTTTAAACTCAAGGCAAATTGTAATTAAAATTAACAAAAATAATTTTCTTATTTTACCTTACATTAAAATATTGACATGAGGTTTTTCTATGATTTAATATTCATGGAAAACGTAACGTAAGGAAGTTCCCTATCCTGCTTTAGATTTTATTTAAAGAAAAAAACACATGCTAAGGCGCCTGAGAAATTATCTTCCAAATTTTGTGCAATCTCTTCTTCACAAAAATATCACGCTATTTTGTCCAAAAAATAAATACTCAAGATAAACGACGAACAGAAGACTAGCGTAACTACATTCGTATGGTGTTTTTCTACCCAACCGTGCATTTACCGAGGCTATTATTGCATGTAGAACGACACACTTCTGCACTCAGGGAGAGCACAACGCCAACTGAGATTACATGAAGTTTGCACGAACACGGAACAATACGAACTAAAGCCTCAATCGCAATACTCCTTTCTGTTCCGTTCCATTCCGTCAACCATCCAATCCGTTCCGTTTTGTCAAAATATTAGTGCGAAGCACAATGCTCCGTTCCGTTCTGGCAGTTGTCATATGTTTTGTCGGAGTTTCTTGAAATGATAGAATTGTTTTTGAATTTATACTTACTGTACGTAATGTACGGCTTCGATGTACTACTCGTCATCCATATTCATATCCGTTTGTTATGCTCCTGAACTGTCATTTTCCATAAAGTGAGGTTAAAAAAAAAGTCCAGTCCGTAAGGTCTACTTTTGACAGCTGAAGGGAACGGAAAGAAACGGAGTATTGCGATTAAGGCTTAAGTTATGAGCAAAACATTGACGGCCAATTTAAAAGCTATGACGCTTAAATTTTGCAGAAATGCTTGTTTTTGCTGCAGGCAATTTGTATGTTTGAATCGGTAAAATTGAACAATGGGGTCATGGAGCTACGATACAAACCTAACCCCCCAAATAAGTTCTTCTAAGAAACAAAAAGCAAATAAGATCTTGGAAATAGGATGTCACTAACGCATCCTGCGGCCCTAGTCCAATGTCGGATTGTTGCGCCTGTTGTTTATTTAAGAAACATTTTTTACACCAATTTCACTAAACCTTGAATTAATGTGTCTTTATCAAAGCAAGTAAAATGGTAAAAACAAATGGAACCGTACTATGGGGCCATACTCCCGCACCCCCCAATAAAATGTTCTGAGTAAATATTTTTATTTGCCCACTTATTTCAACCAAACGCCAGGCAAATATTGTTTTGTCGACGCAACGGAACTTTTGTGAAGACAGAAGGAAAAGAATGGAGGGATTAAATACAAGTCGTAGGTACGCCCAAAAAAACTTTTAGTCCGAGGGGAGTGAGGGGTATTAAAATTTCGGCTGCGCCCGAAATTAGCCTCGGTTTCGTTTTTTAGTTTTTTTTATAGCACCTGTTTCGTACCGGTTTTTCTTACAATCTATTCAGTACGTTTTTATACCCTTCGCTTACTAAGCGAAAAGGGTATATTAACTTTGTCATGAAGTTTGTAACGCATTGAAGGAAGCATCTCCGACCATACAAAATATGTATATATATGATCAGCGTGACGAGCTGAGTTGATTGGACGATGTCCGTCTGTCCGTCTGTCCGTCTGTCTGTCTGTCTGTCTGTTGCGACGCGTTTTGCTCGGCCAGTTTAAAAGCTATGGAGCTGAAATTTTGCACAAAGGCTTCTTTTTGTTGCAGGCAGTTTGTATGTTTGAATCGGTGAAATCCGACAAGGTGGTCGTGGGGCTGCCATACAAACCTACTCCCCAAAATTAGGTTCTTATTATAAAAACTTTTTTATTTATGCACCAATTTCAATCAAATTTCACACAAATGTGTTTTCATTGTTGACACACAACATATGTAAAAATCGACCAAATCGGACAATGAGGTCGTGGGGCTGCCATACAAACCTAGTCCCCCAAATTAGGCTCTTCTAAGAAAACTTTTTTATTTTCTCATCGATTGCAATCAAATTTCGTGCAAATGTGTTTCTAGTGATAGCACGAAACATATGTAAAAATGGACCAAATCAGAGAATGGGGTCATGGGGCTGTCATACAAACCTAGCTCCCCAAATTAAGTTGTAAGAAATTTTTTTTTATTTATACACCAATTTCAACTAAACTTCACACAAATGTGTTTCTATTGATGACACAAAACATATGTATGAATAGATGGTCCGACCATGTGGTCATGGGGCTACCATACAAACCTATTCCCCCAAATCAAATTTTACTAAGAAAAACCTTTTTATTTGCATACAAATTTGAACCGAACCTCATGGAAATGTATTTTTATTGATGTTACAAAAGATATGCAAAAATGAATTAAATCGGACCATTGGGGTCATGGGGCTGGCATATAAACCCAACCCCTAAATTAGGTTCTTTGTCCACCAATTTCAACCAACTCTCATAGAAATATGTTTTAATTGATGCCACAAACATACGTAAAAATTCAAGGAAAGGCCATGCGTTCATAGGGTTGCCGTACAACCCCCCCCCCCCCCCATACACACTTCGTTTTTGGTTCTTCTAAGAAACCCACGTCCCCCGCTTCCCCCAATAAATTTTCGCCCCGGCACTTATGTGAAAATTCAAGGAAAAGCATGGCAGCGGGGGGGGGGGGGGGGGAGAATTGAACACAAGTCATAGGAACGCCAGAAAAAACTTTTAGCCCGGGGGGAGCGAAGGGTATCCAAATTTCGGCCGCGCCCGAAATTAGCCTCGGTCTCGTTTTAGGTTACACATGTTCAGTATCGGATTTTTAGGCGTTTTCTAGCACCTGTACAGTTTCGGTATTTTTTAAGTTTGAAATCGCTTTCGATTCGCATACCTACATATGACATTTTTTACGCCAAAATGAAATCATTAAGTTGTTTCAGATTCATTTTACTATGTACATCAGAAGTGAAACTTTCACCTGGTTTCATAACAGATTCGGTAGGCGTATTGGCGATGAAGCCATTACACGGAGAGAAATTTGCGTAGTGAATTTTACTAATTCGAGTAATGACATTCACTAAATGTTGAACAATGAATATTTATTACAAAATCAAAATCTTATACATATTTCAGCACGCTGAGGCATCTGATTGATTATGGACAATATTTCGTTTTGTAATAATTCGAGAAAGCTTCTGGAATTTAGTCGAGGGGAAAGGATCAAAGGGTCAATAAGCTTATCACCCACAATACCTACCCAAACAGTGACACGAAACTCATATTGAAATCGAGGTTCCCGAGTTTCATGGGGATTGTGTTGAACCCAGATCTGATTATTCCGGGTGTTGAAAACACCACTGTGTGTAAACGTGGCTTTATCCGTTCACACTATTTTAGTTTGAAAATCACTTCTTCCCGGATTTTTTGAAGAAACCTTAATTTTTACCAATCAATGCGTGTTTCCCTAAAATTCTGCAATGCAAATATTAAAAGTGATATTCCGTTGGAAAGCCAAGATGTTGAAGCAACTTTTATCAACTTTGCGAATTGTACGTGTAAAGCACCGTTATGAAATTACTGTTTGAATTTTCGATGAAAAATCTCTTTTAAATTATTTCTATTAAATTTGAGTAACTGTATCTTGAAAGTGGCGATAATGTTGGCAACAGGAAAAACTTCAGTTTTTGTGAAATTTTATTTATTTTCTGAAACTAGAATCAAATCTTGGATTAAGTCAACAGGAGGGCTGCAAAATTATGATTTTGCATGACAAGTCACGATTTTCGATTACTTTCACAAAAAGAGCGATAACAAGATAACGGTAAAAAAATCCGATTATATTGGTAATTTTCTTGCTGAAACAAGTTGTGCTATCAACCCTTACAGTATTGACCACCTAATGCGGGACACCCTGACCGAAATCGTAAATTTTTATGTTTGTATTTGCTGCACTAGTTTAGTTCTAATAATTTATTTATTACCATCAGACTAGATTGAATAGTTTAAAAAGCTCATTAGGAAATTTTACTACTATCGATTATGATTACTACTAATTTTGCAGTAAAAATTTACAACATACAAAACTTAATTTTACATATTATTGTCACCAATAAATTATTACTACTGTTGTAGATAAATTTTACAGTAAGCAAAATTAATTTTATTAAAATGCAATAGACTTTTTGACAACGCGAGTTAATTTTACTACAAATGCGATGGGGTCAAAATTCATTGCATTTCTGTAAAACTTACTTCCGATTTTGTAAAATTACACTGTTTTTTTCTCTCCATGTAGGTGGATTCAGAATGGCTTCAATAAATAGTTCGAAATAAAATCATGAAGTGTGGTGTGGTTTCAGTCTCGAATTTCGATTTCGAAGTCAAAACATCTTCTACACTCTAAAAAAAAGATTGTAAATTTCTAGCAGATTCTGTGTAATATGAGTGTAAAAGCATTGTAAAATTAAGCAACAGTGCAAAAATTACATACTCTTTGTGTATCGCAATATTTTTGAGCATTATTACATGTTTTAAAGTAAACTTACACAAATATGAGTGTTTATATACTTTTCCATCAAATTCTGTTTAAAATTTACGACGAAATATTCACATTCAGCCGCTGCACTAAAATCTGTGTAAAATGGAAGTACTCTTTTGTGCTCATCCCCCAAAAAGTGTGATTTTACACTTTTTATTTATAATAATTACACAGAGTAGCACGATTATGAGTCAGATTTGAAAGATAAATACTTCTATAAATACGCGAAATTACAACAATTTAGAAGTATATTACAACATTAGCTATGTAAACTTTTAAAATACACTTCGTTGTAATTTTACCCTGTAGATAGATGGTTTTCATGTGCCATTTATAATCAGGGTAGATTTACATGAAATTTTTTTAGAGTGTATATAGATAATTTAAAACAAAACGAAAACTACTTGTGAGTTTGTTCTCTGATATTTCCCCAGCTGGAAGACAAAATATTTCGTAAAACCCTGTTTCGAAGCATATTACATCAAATTAACTTACGAATGCCAAAATTAACTTTTTAATAGAACACATATCTAAATAACATGCAATAAGCATCCATAAAGTGTCTTGTCCCATAGTAGTAGAATTTCCTACATCAGATATAATCGGCGTACGTGAGCCTTTGAATCAATGATTTTTACGACATTCACGTCTATACTGTCAGTGCTAAAAAGAATATATTTTTTCTTCCCTTGGTCCTACCCTTCACTCACAGATATACTACGTAGTCCTGCGCATCTATACTACGGTAATATTACTTTCTAAACATAAAAACTCCCTTTACGATCATTGCAATAACTTTTGCCAACTATTTTATAGATGCTTTATATCATTCCTAAGTATCAAAAAGCAACCAAACGATAGATATGGAGTATATTTCACTGGATTGAACAAAAAAAAAGGAACTCCGGCATCTGTACGGAACATGCCATCGTAAGGAAACGGAGGCGAACGTAATAAAAAATGTTACATTTCAAACAAAAATCAAATAGGAGATGCGCGAAGATGCTTATGCTTGTAGACATGCATACGAATTGAAGAACATTTCATAAAGGTAATGGCTTACAATAACTCGAGATACGTTTTGGGTGTTTCCATCTCATTGTGTGTATGTCTTGCTATAAAAACGATGCTAGTGAACAGAAAAATTGCATAAATTTATTGGAAAAGGGTTATGTTTATTGCCTAGGAATTGATGGTTCGTCCGCTGCTTTTTTTGTGAGCAAGAATTTCAGTAGGGTCCGAGGGCTCCGAGGATTTTTATTATAAATTTATATATAGACAAGGATTAGACATTGAATGACATAAGCACGTCATTAGCAAAAAAGTGCGTAGCTCCATAATAAACTTTTTGACAGTATCAAATATTTTAATCTGCATGTACATTTATTAAAAATGGAATTAGGAAAAGAACGTGTCACGAATGAATAGCATACTTTACTAATTGGTGTCCAATTAAAATAATATTATGCTCTCACACGGTGACAATGTTTGATCTTATACATCTGGATTACCCTTCATCCTCCCGACTTATTTGCTGCGTGGTTTGCTTGAAAGTACATACGAGTATTTTCACATAAACGTATTTTTTAGGATTTAGTACCCACACAACCTGCTCTCTCGTTCCGTCGCAATTGCTTACCATGTACGTCGTGTTCGTCGCTTCCGCAACAAATTATAATTTAATTGAAAAGCAGGAAAATAAAATAACATTTTGTTAATCCCTTCGAAAAAAGGATACATATGAAGCCCCTTTCCTACATATGAGCTGCGTACCGTACACCTACCTCATGTCTCCGGAAATTCGCCAGCTCTCAACCCATCAAATCTAAAATCCCTGAGTCGCATCCATATGACCATTGAAGCAAAAGGTAATCATGTTCCGTCATTTGGCAACACATTTGAAATGTGGCGGCTTATGTTCCTCCACATTTTTCATCGGCGTGTGATACCTATTCCCCTGCACAAAAAAAAACTACGTTAGATAGATCCTGATCCACCATATAAATTTGGTATCCTGCGCACAGCACCCTATATAGCCATACCTAGCGTAATTACTCTGATTATATGTGCAAATTAAAAAGTTTATGTTTGCACGAATACGTGCAGCACCCTGTAAATGGGAGGCAACGCTAAAATGGGGAGAGAAAGTGTTAAGCTTAAGCATAGCTAAATTCGAGCTATTCTATACACACAGCAACATTCAATTTTACATTTATACGGAACGAGTACGAAGGGTCAAAATTTTCGGATTCGGATGACCGTAAAAAAGTTTCAAAGTTGCATGAATATTTTTTGAATTTATTTTAGTATCGTTTTTATTCCATACGATCGACGGAACGGCGCGGCGTGGTGGGGACCAAGCGGCTGAAAGTACCTATCGTTATCTAAACACATACAGTTTTAAATGTGGCCAAAAAGCTTTTACGTTGCTATGTCCTTCGCAAAAAAAAGTAATAAAAAAATAAAATAACCGGCGATAATTCGAAATGCAAATGATGAGGATACCACATACCTCTGAATGTATTGTAGAATATAAAATGATACATTTTTGCGTACAATCGGGAGGGTGATGTGAGGACGAAGGACTATATCGGGTAGTTACGTTTCCTACACTACCCCCCTATATAGAGTCAATTCAGCGCCCTTCGTTGAAGTCCTATACGTCAAATGAAGGAGATTTCATCATCATATCATACATGAGTGGTTCGACAATTTTGCTCTTAACTTCATTTGTCACTGTACGAAATTTCATTAATTTTTGCTTAACTAAAAAAAATGTAATTTGCATATTACATATTTTTTAATTGGGTATCAATTACGGAAGATGAGAAAAAAAATGTTTTAGTCTGTGGACGGCTACGCAATATAACGGGACTATCTATTTGAACTCGCTCATGCTAAAAAGCAATCTGTCGCCGAGGAGGGAGTATTGTATAATGCTATCTTTATGCAATTTATTGTGATTCCCAAACTGGGGGGCGTGACGATCAGGGAAGGGGGGCAAGCCATTACAAAATTATGGTTTGCTTGCCATTAATAAATTATGGTTTTCTTGCGAACTTCTTCCGAAATACACCAGGGGTAATCGGTTGTTGCAAAGCGTTCCAAATTGCAAAAATTACACTTTTGTCGACTAATTCGCTGCTACTAAGTCCATTTGATGCAGACATCTGAACATTTTTTAGCTCGAGAAAAAAAAATAAAAATTCTTGATGTGAACTGTTCGATATAAAATCGAACAAAAGACAAAACTCGACGGACCAATAATTGCTCGAAAAAAAAGTCAAAGGATGTTCGATGGACCACAATAATGTTCAATATTAAAAGTCGCAAAAAGATATATGTTAAAAAACTTGTCTATTACAAAAACGCTACAAATTAAGAAATTACATGAATTCAAAGTTCAAATTAGCATATCGTTCAAAATAATATGATAGGACGAATAGGCTTTGACATTTTCTATGAAAAATTCGCTTGCCTGCCGTGTGCAAAACAGTATATCACAATTCGTTATGTTCGAAGTAGACATAGCCGACAAAGAAAATATCATGAACCCACAATTCCAGCTGTTTATAGTCAGTCAAATTGACGGAAATACACCTATGCCTACTTGGGACTTGAAAAATTGTGGTATACTGTTTTGCGTACGACAGGCAAGCGAATTTTTCATACAGAATGTCAAAGTCTATTCGTCCTATCGTAATATGTTGAACGATATGCTAAAACTCTCTAATATTAGCGAAATCGAACGGTTGGAATCTAAAACGAGAGTGGTACGTTATTTTTATATGTACTTGCCTCGAAAACTCAAAATTACAAAAGTTGTAACGTTATTCTAGTTCAAGGCCAAAAGTGCATTGAATGCATGTACTGTATATATGTATACAGGGTGACCGGAAGCTGCCGCATAACCGCACCGGATTGTGATTTTTCATATGATTTCCAGCAAAAAAGTTCTTTAGAACATCCCCCTCAGCTTAACCCTTTAGCTGCCACAGGCATTTGAAGATTTTTGAAAAAATCATTTGCACGACTTAAAGCTCAATGCCTCCAAAGCTAGACTAGCTATAATAGTGAAACAAAATGATTATTAAAGCCAACCAATTTACCTATAAAATAAAACTAACCACACTAAAATCCGATAAGAGGTTTCGTTTTGACATTATATTTTTTCAGCTCAATTTTCTTCTGCCAAGGTAAGGTGCTTGTACGATTCTTTTAAAAATTGGCGCATAGTCTTACGATCATATCTTTCTTACATCATTTTATTCTACCTCCATTATTTCTAACAGTGTTTATACGTCAAGTGCAGAAAACTAGGGTTAATTTTAGCTCAAATTCAATACAATTCAATTCACACTGCTCCTAAAGATCTGCAAATGGTAAATCTATTCAAAGTATGCATGTCGAAATCGAGCCAAAATTAACCTTAGTTTTCTGCACTTAAGGCATTAAAACCGTTAGAAATAACGAAGCTAGAATAAAATGATGTAAGAAAGAAATGATCGTTATGTACATAATAATCAGCTGATCGATCAAGTGACAGACCGTAAATAAACATTCGAGTACAATTCAAGGCAAGTAATCTTGCTAAATTCAAAATGATTTAAACTCAAAATTAATTAATATTATATTGAGTTTACAGGTTCAAACAATGGCGACGAAGATGAGGATGACAGCGATTTCCTATTAGTACGACGATGATGCTGACGACGACAATAAAAATAAATAATGAGGCGAACGTAATCCTCAGATAAGTATTCGGTTATATAATTCAAGTTGTGCGTGATACTTTGTGTTTTCGGTTTTTACTTTTCAGGAACGTTCGTAACGAAATGGCAAGGACGAACAAGGTGTTAGCGATGATGATCTTTGCCGGTACGCATTTGGAGATCACGATGGTGTTTTGGCGGCATACTGGCAGTAGAGAGCGATGTACAATCAAAAAATATAGCAATTGTGGACAATAGCGGCATGCGATAGACGGAAGGACATCATCAGATAAGTTTTATTCGATTTCTAATTCAAAGTGAATGTGATGCTTTCCTTTCTAATTGCAGGTCAGGATGATGTTGCGAATAGAGGAACAGAACCGCCAACCATAGTTTCGGGACGATCCAAAACATGAACCGCGTCAGCCAAGTCTTTGAATGAGTTTTGAAAAAAATACGGATTTTGGTCGCTCCAGTAATATTAATTTTGCTGCTCGACGTATCACTGAAGCCACGATGACTGCCGAACTCACGACGAAATTCAGGATGCGGAAATCGTGAAATTTAAATATAAAAATAAAAATAAATAACAGGCGCGACAATCCAACATTGGAACATTGGCGGCAGGATGTGTTAGTGACATCCTATTTAAAAGATCTGATCTGCTTTTTGTTGAGCTAATGAGATCAGCATCACGCTCAGCAGAGTTATTTATCCCCATAAATGGGTACACGGTTAACATCTGAGTGAGATCATAGTCCGTCACAAGCTTGTGAGTTCGAAAAACACCATGGCTCACGGTGAGATTCGAACTCATGACCCTGTGCACCGAAGTTGCGCGCACTAACCGCTAGACCAGCCAGACTACATTTGCGTTTTACTTGGAGAATAATCCTGTCTGTCCAAGAAAAAAACGACTATAATTAAATATCTATTCAATTCACAATATCAAAGACACTTTCGTCATTGTCTTAAAAAGTCTACTGCCTCGAGTCACAATCAGACAGAATTGTATACTTTTATTTAATAAAATATAATGCATGGATATTTTTCTGAGTATATAATACCCTCGTGATAAGGTTATTTGCACAGTGGGGAAAAGGAAGATTCTGACTTATGTTAGTCAGCTCTAAAATCAGATATAGCCGACAATGCTTGCTGTACCGGTAGTAGACGTAAATATCATAGAAATCGCAATCTAAAACAAAGGGTACATAATGCGAATAAAATATTCTTGATTCGAACTATGTAGAATAAAGCGATATCCTGATGTCCCCAAATACGAAAAAATATTCAAAACTATTTCAATGACTTCTTCTTATCCGACCCTATCGATTGAAACCCATCTTGCCTATCCACAACCAAATTTCCGAGAATGTCCTTTTCAATAGAGAAGATCCTATCCGAAGATTTCCAAAATGTACAATTAGTATTTCGAGGCACTTGTCGTACCAAGTGTTGTATTTTCATATCCATATTCCTCACATTGGATTCTTTAGCAAAAAAGCACCTTTTGTCCTTACGGGTATTCCCTGGAATTAGTATGCACTTTTAAATATTAAGTGTCCTGCTGATAAATAGCTACTTATGCTTTATTAAAATTGGCACACGAAGAGAATCAAGGCAAGCAATTGAAAGAAATTGCATCGTTATCTTTACAGAATGATTTACTGTTATTCCAGTCACTGGTCAACATTGCAATCTCTGAAACATTTTTGTGGTCACCAATGGATCCTGCATATCAACAATCAAAAAATATAGCAAACGAAGTGATGATTGATGAACATATGCTCGAACTTGTCGAAAAATTAATTTAAATTGATTTACATTTGGATTTACTGTTATATTAACCGCTAATTGCATTCCCGGTAACATTATCCAAGTCAGGATCATCGAAAGTATATATGTAGATACCAAGTTTCATAGAAATCAGATCACGACAAATGAATTAAACACAATAACACGACTTGATTTCTTTATCGGCCGTTTACTCGCTTGTTTGTTTTTACCAGATAGCCCCCTTTTAACTTTCCCGGTCACATATAATAATCAGCAGATCGATCAAGTGACAGATCGTAAATAAACATTCGAGTACAATTCAAGGTAAGTAATCTTGCTAAATTCAAAATGATTTAAACTCAAAATTAATTAATATTATATTGAGTTTACAGGTTCAAACAATGGCGACGAAGATGACGATGACAGCGGTGTCCTATTAGTACGACGATGATGCTGACGACGACAATAGGTGGATCAAAAATGAGGCGAACGTAATCCTCAGATAAGTATTCGGTTATATAATTCAAGTTGTGCGTGATACTTTGTGTTTTCGGTTTTTACTTTTCAGGAACGTTCGTAACGAAATGGCAAGGACGAACAAGGTGTTAGCGATGATGATCTTTGCCGGTACGCATTTGGAGATCACGATGGTGTTTTGGCGGCATACTGGCAGTAGAGAGCGATGTGATGCCTAATTGTGGACAATAGCGGCATGCGATAGACGGAAGGACATCATCAGATAAGTTTTATTCGATTTCTAATTCAAAGTGAATGTGATGCTTTCCTTTCTAATTGCAGGTCAGGATGATGTTGCGAATAGAGGAACAGAACCGCCAACCATAGTTTCGGGACGATCCGAAACATGAACCGCGTGAGCCAAGTCTTTGAATGAGTTTTGAAAAAAATACGGATTTTGGTCGCTCCAGTAATATTAATTTTGCTGCTCAACGTATCACTGAAGCCACGATGACTGCCGAAGTCACGACGAAATTCAGGATGCGGAAATCGTCAAATTTAAATAATAAAATAAAAATAAATAACAGTCGCGACAATCCAACATTGGAACATTGGCGGCAGGATGTGTTAGTGACATCCTATTTCCAAGATCTTATCTGCTTTTTGTTGAGGTAATGAGATCAGCATCACGCTCAGCAGTGTTATTTATCCCCATAAATGGGTACACGTTTAACATCTGAGTGAGATCATAGTCCGTCACAAGCTCGTGAGTTCGAAAAACATGGCTCACGGTGAGATTCGAACTCATGACCCTGTGCACCAAAGTTGCGAGCACTAACCGCTAGACCAGCCAGACTACATAAATTTAAAGAATACTTCCTAACAATTTCAGTAGTTCCAAAATTATGGGCTGCACTAACAAACAAATGTTCCAATTTAAATTACGACGATGGATTCCGAACTTATGTCCAAAATTAAAAGCATTCCTTGCCCATTCAAAAAGAAATTTAAAAATCGGTTTTTCATCATTTTTTATCATTTGATTTTTTGATGAAAACTCGATTTTAGAATTTCTTTAAAGTTTGAATGGTTGTATCTCGAAAGATACGAGCAACTTCGTACCGAGCGAGGAGGTGTCATTTTATTGGAAATTTTATTTTGTTTCAGAAAGTGAAGTTAAATTTCGGATGAAATGTTTGGTGGTGTGGCAAATTTTGATGTAGTTCGGCAAGTCGGCAATTTAAAAAAATGCTATTACATTGTAAGGGTTAAAAATAGAGTGGTCCCGTTGTAAATTAATTTTCCCCAAATGAGTCATACTACCTACCTTTAAGATATCCTCCACCATGAATGTGACACCCTCTATATATATTTATATATTTTATTAGTTGAGGATCTCATTTTATTTTATTTTCAGATTAAATTAGATTTTTAATGTTTGACATGTGATTTTAATTAGTCGCAAGAAAATATAACTTTTTTGTAAGAACTGTCCTGAGTCTCCCCTCTCACGGAACACATCCGGTCCGCGGACCACCTGCTGGGCAACAGTGATTAAGGCCTTTGGATTTCCATCAAATGGCTGGCCGCAGGATTGTTAGACATTTTTGCAGTGGCGGATTTACCAGTAGACTGAGTAGGCTGGAGCCTTGGGCGGTAGATTTTACGGGGACGGCAAATTTGGAGCAAATATTTTTTCAAAGTTAAACACATTACATGCACATTTAATACCGTCTAAAACCGAATTCCGAATTTCTATTCCAACACCAGCACTTATCCTTCTCATGAGATACGTTTTGGCATAGTATGTGAGGTGTGTTTACCAGTGAGACACATAAGTGAAGAACTGTCTGTCACTGTTATCTCGGAGACTAGGAACGAGGAACGATTTATTATTGAAGACGGATCTACGAAAAAGCAGTGGAAAGGGAAGAGGGAATTTTTTTTTGTATTTCTTCAGCAACGGTTGATTTGAAGCCTATCATTTTTTCATTCTACGACTAAATGAGAAATTTGAAAATCATTAATTCAATCGTTGTTTAAAAAAAAGAATAATTATTTATTTCTTAAATAAATGCTGATAGTTACAATTTTGTACTCGAGGTTAAGTTTTCAGTAAGTTAATTTAATTAAAAAAACTGTTCTCCAGAAATTGTTCAATCTACCAATGAGAAAAGTAATAACATCACGTTGGAAGCCAATCACACTAAATAACTTTTCAGATTTATTAGTTAAAAGTACCGCTATAAATTTTTTTTTAAATATTCAAGAAAAAGAAGAACAAATTTAAAATTTCTCTAAAGATATAAAAATTGTATCTAATAGCCGATTCACATTATGGACAAGATTTACTAAATCTGGGATTTAATTTGTCAAATTTGTGTAAAGTACCATATTGTACTGCGATTTGAATAATGCAAGTACAATATACGATACATTTTTAATTTAATGACATATGATTCGATCTAGTAGACGGTGTCGGTTTACATAAATTAGGTGGATTTAATAAATCTTATGTATAATGTGAATCGGCTATTAGGGGCGACTCAGACTGTCGACAAGATTTACTAAATCCTAGATTTAGTTAACAGTTGTACCATATTGTACTGCAATCTGAATAATGCAAGTACATACTACGATGCATTTTGAATTTAATGACATACGATTTAATCTAGTAGTCGGGTTTTGACTCGATTAATTTAATGGTTTTAGTAAATCCTGTCCATAGTGTGAATCCCCTCTAAGAGGCAATTTAAGATTTGATTAACCATTGTACCATATTGTATTGCAATTCGAACAATGCAAGTACATTCTACGGTGCATTTTGAATTTAGTGACAAACGAATCGATCTATGTAGTATCCACGGTTTCGACTGGATTAATTCTAATTAGCTCGAGGATTTGTTAGTAGTCTGTACTGGCTATTGTATATTGGGGATTCACACTACTGACAGGATATACTAAAACAACCAAATTAACCCTTCTGTCGGCACCTACTACAATATGCATATTCTATACCCAATAGGCCTGGCTGGACCTACTGAGAATTTTTTTTAAATTTTTTAGAAAAAGTAAATTTTTTATCGGTAAAATCATTCTATCCATTCTTTACTGCAATTTTTCAACAATAAAAGCATCAAAATATTTTTTGTAGATATACTGGAAACGTTTTTAAGCCGATATATTTTGAGGTGGTATTAGTACAAACGTGTTTCTCCCTTATTTTCTTCATTTTTTGCTTCGCTATTTGCATTGCGTATATCTAATAGATAGTTCGATCGAATTTTTTAATTCCAATATCTTTGGGAAAATATTTAGCACTTTGTTGGCAGATTTTACCTCGATATTAGTCTGCAGATTTAGGGAAATAGGTGGGAAGAAATAGGGAATTTCCCAGGCAAAAATCATTTAATTCTAAATTTTTCGTAAATTTTTTGATTAAATCTATTTAGAAAGACGTTTGCAAGTCACTCATACTTAGTCCCTACTATTACAAAGGAAATAAAACTGGTTTGAATTTTCTAGGATCAAATCTCAGTTGATTAGGTGGTGTTATAAAATGTGACGAAATTAGGCATACCCATTTCCCAACTTTAAAGCTTTTTAAAGAAAAATCTCAGAAATTTTTATCGTTTATAGTTCAAATTTAGTTTAAATGACATTATTACATCATATATAACAGAATTTAATATTTTCACTTCTTATTTCAAGAGAAAAATGGGTGGAAAAACTACAGGTCTGGCCAGACCTTTTGGGTATCAAAAAGCACTATAAATTGAAAATCATCAAAAACATACTCAAAACTTCAACCGATTTTTTCAAATTTGTGCAAAATACTTCTAAACATATTATTCTAGGATATCAGGAAATATGAAGTCGCTGCGATTTCATCTTATATGCTTTTTACACCAAAATATAGTGCCAAAGGTCTGGCCAGACCTTCGTGCCGACAGAAGGGTTAATCGAGGCGAAATCGAAACCCGCCTACTAGGTTAAATCATATGTCATTAAATTCAAAATGCATCGTAGAATGTTCTTGCATTATTCAAATTGCAGTACAATTGGTATAACTGTTAACTAAATTAAGGATTTAGTAAATTTTGTCGATTGTCGGAATTCCCTTTTGAAAGTGTTGTTGATAGAAAATTATTTGAAACCGAAACAAGACCGAGGCTAATTTCGGGCGCGGCCTAAATTTGGATACTTCACTCTCCTCGGGCGTATCTATGACTTTTCTTGAACCCCGTTTGTTTGTTTGTATGGCAGCCCCATGACCCTATGGTCCGATTAGAGTGAAAAAAGTGTTTGTATCCGAAGCCTTGCGTTTGCGATTCTAAGTTGTTTTTTTTTTGTTTTCGGGAGCTCTGTAAAAATTATAGGCTAAAATGAGACCGATGTTAATTTCGGACGCGGCACAAATTTGGATACCCTTGGCTCTCCTCGGGCTAAAAGTTTTTTCGGGCGAACCTACGACTTGTATTGAATCGCCCCTCCCCATTCTTTTATTTCCGTCTTCGCAAAAGTTCCGTTGCGCCGGCAAAACAATATTTGTGTCGGGTTTGGTTGCAATAAGTGGGCAAATGAAAATATTTACTCAGAAAATTTTATTGGGGGATGTGGGAGCATGGTACCCATAGTACGCTTCCATTTGAGTTGACCTTTTTTGTTGCTTTGATAAAGACACATTAATTCCAAGTTTTGTGAAATTGGTGTAAAAAATGTTTCTTAGTTGAACTAAAATGGGGGGGGGGTTGGGTTTGTATGGGAGCCCCATGACCCCATTGTCCGATTTAACCGATTGAAACATACAAACTGCCTGCAGCTTTTAAATTGGCCGAGTAAAACGCGTCGCAACAGACAGACGGACATCGCCCAATCGACTCCCCACGTGTCATGGTGATCATATGTATACTTTTTATATGGTCGGAGATGCTTACTTCAATGCGTTACAAACTTCTTGACAAAGATAATATACCCTTTCACTCTATGAGCGCAGGATATAAATATCTGTAAAATTGCTCCGTTGAGTACCTTTATTCAAACAGAAAATAAAGCAACTTTACTTCTGGAACGAATTCTGGAACTCTTTTGTATATACCAATCCAAAAATAGATTTACTGGCAGCATTTATAAAAAATAACAGGCGCGACAATCCAGCATTGGACTAAGGCCGCAGGATGTGTTAGTGACATCCTATTTCCAAGATCTTACCTGCTTTTTGTTGAGGTAATGAGATCAGCATCACGCTCAGCAGTGTTATTTATCCCCATAAATGGGTACTCGTTTAACATCTGAGTGAGATCATAGTCCGTCACAAGCTCGTGAGTTCGAAAAACACCATGATCCACGGTGAGATTAGAACTCATGACCCTGTGCACCGAAGGTGCGCGCACTAACCGCTAGACCAGCCAGACTACTGGCAGCATTTGCGGTATCTTATTTTTATTTTTGATTTATTACCCAAAAAAAGATGATGTAAGTAAGTACGAGTATTATATACGCAATAAAATTAGAAAAACAAAAACCTTGCGGGCGCAGCCCTTTCTACACTCGACTTATTTTCTTTTGCTAATAAGTTTGTGATGGAATTTGTTATTTTGTTTGTTTGTGTTTTTGCCTTTTTGAAGAAGTAGTGAGGTTACCAATATTTTCCGGTATTCTTCGAGGACTTGGACGTTAATAACGGTATAAATAATTTTAGTTTTAGATTGGCTGTTGCCAATTCTATTTGACTATTCCAATTTGTCTAACCCCTGTATTGTTTGGTTTATCCTAGGCATGTGTTTTTTCGTTTTTAATGTGCGTAGACAGTTGCCACGCCGATTCCCGTATGACGAAGAGGTTCAGCCAGCATATTTGGACGCTCTTCCCGCCTATCGATATTTGTGTCATTAACCGGACCTCCTTGGGATATTTCAAAAACATTTGGTGCTCAGCGTCGAGAAATATTTTTCCTAGCGAAATGAGTCCTAGACTTCTGGCTTCCCTACAGATTCCAAAATAATAATAATTTCCCGTCGTTGTGACAATGTAAATTGTAGAGTATGAAGTAGAGATCGTGATGAACCTCCACAGGAAGGCGATAAAGTTGCCTATCCAGGTTTTGATGTTTCTGGAGGAAAGGACATTAGAAACATTGTAAGAAAAAAATCTCTGTCTGGAAAAGCCGTGAGTTATTCCTTTAGTAGGAACTTCGCATAGAACCTCATTACACGTAGATATTTATCTGGTAGGGGAGTCCGCGAGCAGCGGCTGTTTGCGCATCATTTTTAATTGCAAAGATGTTAGGCCGATCTCTTGTGGGTCCATTGTGTGAAATAAAGAATGCTGTACCTTTTTCTGTATGTTTCCCAATGCTCTACGACAGGCGAAAATGAAGTACACTGTACAACAAAATACTGTACGTCTGGTCACCTTATATAAGTACCTACGACATTTTATGTGGCTCAGTGGATTTGCTATGTTACGATTATTATCCTTACTGAATCCAGCTTTTACAAATAGAATGTTCGAATATTTGCCTTCAGATTTCCATTTCCACCACATATTCAGCCAACGTTTTTTTCTTCCACAGAACCATTATTTCAGACGCTTCCTTCTATAAAAATTAGTTTTTCCATTCAACATCATCCTCACACCTCTTCTTCCCCTTTCTACAGCCACTATGTAATTATATTACATTTTCTCATCTCGCTAGAGTTAGTTCCACATACATAGTCATACTGCGCAAAGAATCGTATGAAATTGCGAGTCTACCCTCTATAGTCGTTGCCGTAGGTTTTGAACAGTGTACGCGCGACCACCCTTCTAAACTTCTAAAAACTTTTTCCAGATACCTTCCACCAACCGTCGCGGCCTCGCTGCCATTCCACCCCATTCGCAAATCCACTGTACTCAAGGTATTTTAAAAATTTGTTCAGCCAAATCCAACTTTGTATAAATGCCGCACGTCTTCCTCCCAGCCCGTTCAACTTTCATAGCAGGAATCCCTTTTCGATGACTATACACTACTATAGGAGTCTATACTGGCTTTGCTCTTCCCGTGTGTACGATTCAGATTCTATACTACTTTTTTTCTCAATATTCCTTTTTTATGTGTTATATATAGAAATATATATTCTATTCTCTTTTTTTTTCGTTTATTTCAAATTTCCGTTTTCTAGTACTAGTGCCACTATACAGTACGTACACAGTCGACGTATACAATGTTGATGTTAAGGTGTTTCTCTTCTCAGATATCGCACTACACACAGCACCCCCGAATCTCGTAAACCGGGTGGTAGCTGCAACCCTCTTTGGTCGTATATATTTTACAACTAGTACTAGAATTTTCAGCAAATCGTAAAAACTCCTTCGTCCTGCCGAAAACCGTCCGCGTCCCGTGCCACCACCATAACTATATTTATGGCTTCAGATTCGCGTAGTTATATGCAATATGATGGCAGTGTGGCAACATTACGACGATGATGACGACGACGACGAAAACGACAAGGACGAAGACGTTCCAGCATCCTGGCCGTGTACACTATTCGATTCTCGCGAGCTTCATTCATCACGATGTACGCAACAACAACAGGCAATAGGGGAGGAAGATGATGGCTTGCACAATAGCGAGAGAGAAGAAAAAATAGGGAACAATAAGAAATTGCGGGTATATGCTGTTGAAGAGTGGACTGAAATTTAGGAGCACCGGCAGGATTCGTTAGCTTTATGGGTCTTTCAAGTTCAAACAGTTTCATTTTCGTGACACAATGTTTCTAAGACACCATCTATTTCCTGTGATTGCAACTACTGATAACCGCCCAAAAAACATCCCATTAAAGAAAAAATATTTTGTCATAATGCATAGAGCGACTGTTCTCTCGGGATATTGGCCAAAAATACATCGACCCCGGGACCGCTACAGCAATGCTATGACGCTAACATTTGGACCGTGACTTATTGTCTCGACGTCATTCGCGAATTTCGTTCACATCTCATCCTACAATCCAACCACCCCACAACAGGCCGGAGATTGAGCAAACTTAGAAATTCTGCAAGTGCGTAAACTTTTTAGTTTTCTATAACTTGGTTAGAGTATTGAAGTTTTCCTTCACTTCGTCGGTTTTCCCTGAACAAGCGAGAGCCGCACGTTTGTGATAAGAAACCCGCAACGATATGCCCCAATTTTACGTCCTGCAAGAGGCAGAAGACAACGGAAAGGTATGCGACACAACAACGAAAAGAATAGGGTTGCAAAATTTTCCAACGAACTTTATCGTCTTCGTTTATACTTATATTTTTTCGTTTCGTCCTTTAAAACCGCCGCCACAGCCGACGTCGTCGTTTTGCTTACTATTCGCCGTACTAGTATCATACTATGTTCATGTTTATCGCGGTATAGTGTCTTCACAGATTTTCAAGGGTTGCCGCAGGATGTTGCCGTTTCTTCGTGACTGGGTGGGTATGGTATGTCAGGAGCTCGTGACGATGATGGGAGCTCGCCTTAGTTTAGATGTCTTAAGTCCTACTTTTTAGTGTACGGTTTTATCTATTCCTCTTTTTTACTTATGCCAGCCTGCCAGCCGCGCTTTCAATGTCTATCGCAATGTAATTGTATAAGCATCGTTCATTTAGGATCGGGCATTTCCACGGTCGGGGGGGTTGTGTGTCTTCTAAAACCAAAATCGGATGGATGAACATAGGGAACGCAAAGCATGGGTAAACTTTCCGCCCCGGCGAAAAAGAATATGAGGTATGAGAAGTAAACAAAGTTTTCGGGACATTCAAAGAAAAACGATAAAAGTATCTTGCGGATGGGTGGCAAAAGATTGTGCATAGTTGAACTTATTTTGCTAGTCTTCTGCTTCTTCCTCGCGTAGACGAATAAGACAAGAGTGGTGAACAACGCGACGAGGAGAGTGACACACAAAGGATGCCATGGCCTGGATGGTATGGATTGGTTTGCGCAGTTATACATATTTTTATGTCTTCTAAAGTTATTCTTTGGATTAGGATTTTTAGGGGGGCTACAACGGGGGTTGGCAATGGTGTATGGTGGTGGTAACCAGCACGACTTAGAAACATAGTATAGTAGTGCGAAGCATAAGACTGCGGCAAACAATGGAATTTTAAAGAAACTCGTGCTCTCTTCGCACTACCCTCTTCGGATTCGGATTTTTTTCTCTACAGTGGTGGTTTCGTTGTAGTTTTCCCCGGGTATGAAAATTAGATTATGTATAGGAACTGTGTGGAGTTGAAAATATTTTTCGTTGTATAATTGCAAAGAGGGATTTTTCGAAGGGGGTGTTCGCGCGACGTAGGGGTGATGGTTTTACCAGGAAGTTTCTTGGGAATATCAATGATTTAAATCAAATTTGCATATTGATTTTTTATTACGTTAATGTTACTTTTATGGTGGTTTTATCTTTTTGTCGTCAGGAAGAGTGCGCTGAGTGTGTAAGATGTGGAAGTTTAAGATATGGATTTATGGACCTCCATCAAGAGCGAGAAATATAGCAAATAAGCGAAGGGTATTTTATAAGTTAGTTAAAATGTAGGCAAAAATTGAGGACGTGATTTGTCTACTATGGCGCTGGCAAGCGAAATATTTCATTCTAGCTTGGAGAAGAAATATTACGTCTAAACGTATTAGGTGTGACTTATAAAAGCATTAGACCCGATCTTCGTGCAATTTTTGCGAGAATCGGAGACGAAATAATTTCTGTTCCTTGGGCAACTTGTCATTTTTGGAGATGTTCTGAGTAAGAGCCGACATTTTTTTTTTACGCGGAAAAATACACCTAGAGAGCACCTTAATTATACCGGTGACGGTGAGAAAGCAAAGAAATCAGTCGTAAGCCGTAATATTCTTACACACTTTAAGATTACATTGATGCCGATGACCTACCTAACGGTGGACATATTTTTAAGCATCCCGGATGTTGATTGGGAGCGCTCTCTGTCCAATCATCTTCATGATCATCCTGTGATGTGTCTAGACCATGCATTCTCAAAGTGGGGTCCGCCAAGTCGTGCTGGGGGTCCGCAGGGGGTGTGGAAAAATTTGGGGGTCCGTGAAGCCGGTTAGGGGGTCCGCGAAAGATTTCGATAAAATAAAATATTAATTAACCATTTGTATTCTATTTTAATTTAATTTTTACGAGAGAATTGAATTCTACAAAAAAATTTGCACACAAATTTAGATGCGCAAATATGCTATCAAGGGTAAAATCAGAAAATGTTAACCTGGAGGAAAAAACACGAAATTTCGTTCAAAATATGCAAACGGCAGATTCAAATTTATTGAAATTATAGAATTTCACAAATCATTGAACTGTCAAAGCTTTCTTTACTATGTTACCCGGCCAGATTCTAAGCTCCATCACACGTTCCCATTTCGAAAAGTATAAAAACGCGATAAGACGTTGAAGCGATATCAGAATCCAACAGTTGCATCGACAATATTCCTGTGAACTATCTCCGGTGTCATCGTCCGTTATGTATCGTATGTTTTAGCGGTGCAGTGTCGTACATCGACACCACTTAGTAGCTAAGAACCTGAGTCAACGGTTACTCGACATAGGTAATCCAAGCAGTTAAAAAATCAAAAGAAGTGCGTTAAATGAGAGATTGTTTTCTCGACTCTGTCTTAAAAATGGCAAAGAATATAATAAATTGCTACTTCACACTAAAGTTCGATGGCTTTCTAAAAGCGCATGTTTCATGGATCGGTTTTATTTACTATATGATTCTGTATTGGCGTTTCTAGAACGAGTCGATAATAACTTAAAACTCAAATTAATAAGTATTAAACTATTCGGTAAATTTAATGAAGTCAATTTACAACTGCAGGGTGATAAGTTAAATTTAATTCAAAGATAAAGTATTATATCCGCGTTTGTGACGAAGCTTATATTGTTCAAGCAGAACATAGGGCGAATGCACTGAGTTTCCAAATCTTGTAAATTTGCCTAAACAAAATTAAGACCTTTTGGTTTACTGCGACCACCTTGAGGAACTTCATTCGGATTTTAAAAGAAAGTTCGAAGATATTCCTAAACTCAATATTCCTGATTGTGTGTTGAATCCGTTTCATATAGTCGAGAGGGAGAGATTACCAAGTAAGATCAACTTATTAAGTTCTCAATGAATAAAGAGTTGAGACCAAAATTCGAGGCTTCAAAAAAAACCATACCTGAATTGTGGGCCACGGTTGAGACCCTTTTAATCGCTTTCCCTCGTCGTATTTAGTTGAACGCCGTTTTAGCGCCGTTGTGAGGCTTTCAACTAAAAAAGCAACCGATTAGACATAAGTGATCGTGGGCACTTCAGGCTTTCATTGACAAACATGGTACCCGACATCAACAAACTCATATCGTCCCATTAAGTTCATCCATCCCACTGAACATTATGTTTCTTTTTTTATATTTAATTTAATCTGCCTCTTACTTTAATAGGGACAGTGTAAAAATGAAAAGATAATGATTATTGAGAGTTTTGATCGAAATTATAGTGGAAACTCGATATAATGAACGCCTCTTCGTTAAAGGAAAGGTTGTCATTTCTATAGAAAATCGCGAATATTCAGCATTTTAAAAGGCAGGGGTAGGTGCGTGACTAGTTTCCTATTCCTTATTGAAATTTGTATCAATGCCTATTTGTGACATATCCTGGAAGTTGATGGAAAGTGGAGTAGGTCTTACTAACCCTACCTTCCCTACAAACCAAAATTTAGCCATGTCTTTTGATAGAATGTCGCGAAAAACTTCAAATGTGTGTCAAGTGGTAGCTGTTGGATGTCCTTATAAAATATTAAAAGGGCGCCAGATCCGACTCATATACCCCTTGCTCCCCCACAAAAAAAAACATTAATTTGATTATTTTGGGCTTTGCGTGCCGTCTAGCTCTGTTCATGGGTATGGGTACGCACTCATCATGCGATTAGCGCGATTAGAACTCGGTGTTGTTATAAAATAAAACTTTTATATAATAGTTCGTTATAAACATGTTCCACTGTTAAACGAATATCTCGAGACTTCTTTTGACTTATCATAGCTCATGGGATTCCTTTCTTGAAAAGTATATAGACTGGATTGACTTTGCTAGGATCTAAATATGGAAATGAACTGCTGCCTGCTTTATAGCCCAAATTTGTGCAGGTCCCAGGACATGTCCACAAGAATTACATCCATGTAATCTTTTGTTTATAGAATGTGGTACTCCACATAGTCTTCCATATGAAATGGATTTCTCAGGACCCTGACCGTGGACTTCCAAGACGATACTTGTCATAATCAAATGGTTTAAGAGTTTGGATATCAAAGCGCAGCTGCTTGAGTCCTGGTGAAAGTCCAAATATCTTACTAAGATGTCCAGTATACAGAAGCTCGTTTTTTTTAGTGGCGTGTCCTAAGGACAAAACAAAACATGTGTTTCAGTATACTTGCCAGCTAAAAAGACTGGGATTATAAGAAGCAGCTACAGAAACACTAAGCCCAGACCAATGTGAAAACAAAATGGCAAAAATGATCCTTCTAAATCAACTATGACAGCTCCGTTTCCTTGGATCCTGATCAGAACTGATTAAGCTATCTTCCATTAAAAACTGCAGTAAAAAATTTGTATGAACATTTTTTTGGTCAAAATCTCAAAAGAATCTCAAGAACATATTCCAATTTACTCACCAGTATTTTTCCTTTTCCGAATAACGGTAAATTTCGCAAAATTATTTAGCTGAAAAGATTCGCTTTTAAAATTTCACACAAAATTACGTTCGTCCACTTTGACGAAGCACAGACAATTCAAGGAAAGTTTCAGGAAGCCAAAATTGAATTTATGTGAAATTTTATTTTGACTACTTTGGGAAAAAGTAAAAAAAAATTAAAAAACGTAATAATCGCTAGACTTTTACAGGAATCTAGCCAAGTACCATATACGGTACGCTATGCATTTAAGGGTTAAATCGTAAATATATCCGTGTGTGTTGTAATAAATAGTGTTACAGTAAAAGCTAGTGTTGTTCATTATCGTGTACGCGAAAATCTATCGAGCCCACTGGAACGTCTAGAACAGACGAGAAAAATATAACAATCCTATACGCCGTTCCCTACGGGTGTGTGTTCGTGTCCTCACAGAGTTATTTGAAGCAGTTTTGTTGGTTGCTTTTAATTGCGTTTTTTCAAGAAACGGCTGCCTTTTTTAGGCAAGTTTGCAAGCCATTGTAAGAATGTTGACAAAGGCCCCGAGCTTTGAAGCACTCGCGCCGCATACATATCTCCTCGGTCCTTCAAAAGTTTTTATTTGATTAACGGATGAACTATTTCTTGGCATGGGGACATGCTGTTAACAGTTGATCAGGGCAAGTTGAATACCCTCGTCCGCTGATCCATTATCTGAGCCTACATGAGACAGCATTTCAGGGAACAATGCCTCATCGAACCTGCTCGTTTAACATCCCGCAACTGCAAATCCCATTATAGGTCTATAGTCCAGTCATATTAAATAAATAAATAACAGGCGCGACAATCCAGCATTGGACTAAGGCCGCAGGATGTGTTAGTGACATCCAAGATCTTATCTGCTTTTTTTTTGTTGAGGTAATGAGATCAGCATCCCGCTGAGCAGTGTTATTTATCCCAATAAATGGGTACTCGTTTAACATCTGAGTGAGATCATAGTCCGTCACAAGCTCGTGAGTTCGAAAAACACCATGGAACACGGTGAGATTCGAAATCATGAACCTGTGCACCGAAGGTGCGCGCACTAACCACTAGACCAGCCAGACTACAGTCATATTAGCATTTCAAATATAAAACGAGACCGAGGCTAATTTCGGGCGCGGCCGAAATTTGGATACCCTTCGCTCCCATCGGGGCTAAAAGTTTTTTTCGGGCGTTCCTATGACTTGTGTTCAATTCTCCCCGCTTCCATGCTTTTCCTTGAATTTTCACATTAGTGCCGCGGTGAAGATTTATTGGGGGAAGCGGGGGTCGTGGGTTTCTTCGAAGAAACAAAAGGGAGGGGGGGCATGTATGTATGTTTGTGGCATCAATTAAAACATATTTCTATGAGATTTGGTTGAAATTGGTGGACAAATAAAAAAGTTTTTCTTCAAAGACATTAAAACCTAATTTGGGGGTTGGGTTTATATGCCAGCTCCATGCCCCAATGGTCCGATTTAATTCATTTTTGCGTATGTTTTGTAACATCAATAAAAATACATTTCCATGAGGTTTGGTTGAAATTTGTGTGCAAATAAAAACATTTTTCTTAGAAAAATTTGATTTGGGGGGATAGGTTTGTATGGTAGCCCCATGACCACATGGTCCGACTCCATCTATTCATACATATATTTTATGTCATCAATAGAAACACATTTGTGTGAAGTTTGGTTGAAATTGGTGTATAAATAAAAAAAAACTTCTTAGAAGAACTTAATTTGGGGAGCTAGGTTTGTATGACAGCCCCATGACCCCATAGTCCGATTTGGTCCATTTTTACATATGTTTTGTGGTATCATTAGAAACACATTTGCACGAAATTTGATTGCAATCGATGAGAAAATAAAAAAGTTTTTCTTAGAAGAACCTAATTTGAGAGAACAGGGTTTGTATGGCAGCCCCACGACCCCATTGTCCGATTTGGTCGATTTTTACATGTGTTATGTGTCTGCAATGAAAACACATTTGTGTGAAATTTGATTGAAATTTGTGCATAAATGAAAAAGTTTTTCTAAGAAGAACCTAATTTTGGGGGGTAGGTTTGTATGGCAGCCCCACGACCCCCTTATCGGATTTTACCGATTCAAACATACAAACTGCCTGCAACAAAAAGAAGCATGTGTGCAAAATTTCAGCTCCATAGCTTTTAAACTGGCCGAGCAAAACGCGTCGCAACAGACAGACAGACAGACAGACGGACAGACGGACAGACGGACATCGTCCAATCGACTCAGCTCGTCACGCTGATCATATATATACATATTTTATATGGTCGGAGATGCTTCCTTCAATGCGTTACAAACTTCATGACAAAGTTAATATACCCTTTACGCTTAATAAGCGAAGGGTATAAAAATAGAGTAAGGCTAATTTTCATTGATTTTGAATCAGTGGGCTCCCAGGAATCTATAACTGATTTTGCTAACAAAAATTTGATCGGAAAGGTCCCAAAAAGGACAAAAAAGGATACTCTTTAATCCTTGACCGGAGGTCGGCATGAGGGGTATCATATCAAAGGGAACGTCGAGTACATTACATATCCGGTGTTTGTTTCCTGTTTCAAGGACCCTCAACGGAATAAATCGAGCTTAAATGGAAAATATCCGCGATTTCCGTGTATCTTTCCAAAGCCATAACTACACTCTAAAACAGCATTGTAAATTTAAACCCATTTTACACTTACTAATATTTTACAAATACACAATTTTCGACGTGGAATTATTTTGGTGGCTGTAAATACGCCCTTTCAAATGGCGCAATCTAATATTTTTCACCTTTCTACGTAAAAATACACAGAAATTTGCCCAAAATGCCTATATAATGATTATTTTTAGATGTTAAGTGTGTAAATTTTAACAGTGATGTCGGTTTTTACTCAATTTACGCAGGAATAGTGTAATTAAGAGCTTTATAGGCATTTTGTGTGTAATATTTTACTTGATTTATAGAGACTTGCAATAATTTCTATTGTATCTCATTTCCATTTTGAGTGTGAAGTGATACAGGTCAGTTGGTGATTGGTGAAGAAAGTGTAGAGTTAAGTTTAGTTGTAATAATATATTATGTATTTAGCATAAGTACTCTTAAGAAAAAATAGCGATACAATAAAATATATTGAAAATGGACATCGCTTCGTTTTATTCAATAAATAAATTTTCAGATATCTTATCATTTCCCAAGCAGCACAAAATAACCTTGGTTGGATATACAACCCGATTTTTGGTTATATTTTAGTTGAATAATCAACGATATGGGTTATTGTTACTGAAGTGAGCATTTTGTTGGAGTCTAAACTTAAATATTTGCTTCAAAATTAACTAGATGGTTTCATTTGAGACATTTTTTTCTCCCGAAAACCTTAATGTTTTCTTTGCAACATTATTGTTTATAATTTGACTCAATTGTTACTCTTTGAACCATTTTGTCATAAAAGAACATAATTGTCACAAATACAACATGGTTTAAAGTATAACACAATTGTTAGAATTTGAACCGAAAGGATCTTTTTTATATTTGCAAATATATTGAATACCAAGCTTCCCAGCGCTAACTGAAACAAATATCATAAAAGGGATTATGTTAAGAGAATTTTTGACATAAGAAAAAAAGAGAAATAAAATATGGCATGACTGAGAATCATTCTTGCGACCGCCATGTATGGCGCGTCAAGTACTTCAGATTTAGTGAACATGAGAAGTATTTCCCTTCTGGCGCAATGGCAATGGTGACAGACTAGCACGCAAGAGGACCAGGTTCGAATCCAGTTGTAAGCAAATAGATAAAAAGGTAATTGTCTTGGATAAAAAGTTAAAAAATATAATATGTCTGAGACCAAAAGTGTCAGATAAAAATAAACTTGTCAATTCTGAAAAAGGAAAAGTGTAAAATTTTTAATTTTTTAGCATACGAAATTGTGGTTATATTCACAACGATTTTACAACAATAATGTCTGAAAGACAACGATGTTACGACAATAATGACAATAATGTTACGTTTAGAGCCAGGCAAAACCCTCTTTTTTACGGTTTGGCAAACGTTTTTAAAACGTTTTTACAACCATTTTCCTAACAATATTGTCATATAACCATGGTTGTATTTCGGTTATATAACCGTTTTCCAACTCGTTTGTGCTACTTGGGTTTCCTTTTCAGATTTGCATGGAATAGATTGATAATTGAAAATTTTTTGTTTCTCACACTTTTCAGGAGTAAATTGGTGACCACAGGAAAAGTAGGTAAGTCGAAAATGATAATTTTTCAGGCCAACCACTTTGAGGAATATAGAAAACGTGCATTCGTAGTTTGCGTCTAAAAGTGTAATACACAATTTTGTGAAAAGTAAGCCTCAAAATATCTGCCCTGAAAAGTTATTTTTTTCGAACTTATCTACATCTTTCCTGTGGTTATGGAAATGAAAGATTGAATAAAACATATTCTAGTTGAAAATTACACACTTCAATGTAGTATATTAACGACAGAATTACTCTATAGATACCTCATCCAAAGACGCATTAATTCGTCCAAAATGTCTAAAAACACACCATTGATTAGAAACCACTTCAAAACAATGCCAAATTTACACAAACTGTTGCTTAAAATTAGAAAATTCCTATGCGTATTTTCTTACGACCAAAATGTGTAAAATACTGCGTTCCGACTTTTGTGTAAATTTACGGTTATAAAAATAGGAAACTAGTTTCCTAGTATTTTGAGTGTAAAATTCAACTAAATTGTCTTAGGGTGTAGGAGAATAATTCATGTTGTTACTACTTTTATCACTTTCCAGAATCTATATTAGCTGAAGATTCTACTATCAAATTTGCTAAGAAAACAGTTGACCGGAAAGCTCTGAAAAAGGACATAAAACGAAACTAATTGCACACCTTAGTCGAACGTGGGTATGTGGGGTGTCATATCAAAGAGGATGTCAAGTACATTCCATATCCGTCATTTGTTACTTGTTTCAAGGACCCTCAAAGGAGAAAATTGGGCACAACTTAAAAATTTTTGTGTTTCCCGTATCTGTATCTTTCTAAAGCCGTAATTTTCCATTTAAGCCCGACTTATTCCATTTAGTGTCCTTGAGACAGGAAACAAGCACCGGATATGCAATGCACTCGATGTCCTCTTTGATATGACACCCCACATGCCCACGTTCGATCAAGGTGTGAAATTAGTGTCCTTTCATCTCCTTTTTCAGAGCTTTCCGATCAACTTTTTTCTTAGCAAATTTAATGGTAGAATCTCCAGCTATTATAGATTCTGAAAAGTGATAAAAGTAGGGACAACTTGAATTATTCTCGTAGTTATGGCTTTGGAAAGATACACGGGAAACTCGAAAATTGTCCATTTAACCTCGATTTATTCCTTTGAGGGTCCTTCAAACAGTAAACAAACACCGGATATGTAATGTACTCGACGTGTCCTTTGATATAATACCCCGCATGCCGACCTACCGTCAAGGATTAAAGAGTATTCTTTTTTGTCCTTTTTGGGACCTTTCCGATCAAAATTTTTTTAGCAAAATCAGTTGTAGATTCCTGGGAGCCCACTGATTCAAAAACAACAAAAATTAGCCTTACTCTATTTTTTTCTATTCGGAGGCCTGAATTGAGATATTTCGACTGCATACTATGGACTGTCTGCTTTCACGAATAAAATTCTCTTATGATCGCTGAGTATTATAATGCTCGGTAACTTGTCATAACTCTACATATAGCTGTAGCTGTAACCAACGAACGAATGTAAAGTCAATGATGGACTCCGCATTTCCTTTTGTAAATGTGTTGACGTATTGACCATAAGTTCATTAGAACAATATTGAGTCGAGAGCATGGGCGTAGCCAGGATTTCGGTCAGGGGGGGGCAAGCCCAAAATTTTTTTCAAGATCATGATTTTCTTAGGAGCTGAAATTTCCGGTCGCAGAAATATTGTTAGCAAAGAAGAATGGTCACGATCCATACAAAATTTACCCAGTCCCGGCACAAACGAAACCTATCTCAGGAATTTCGTTATTGTATGTACATCAATTATTAGATATTTTTTTTTAAATATCAGTGGCTAAGTTTGTTTGTTGCGGAACAAAAGTTCTACAACATCCCTTCTGATTTCCAATAGACGTACAGAAAGCACATATCGCCGACGACTACGTAGTACTTGTTCACACACCACGCAACGCAAACACGCTAAGTCCGCTAGAGCAGGTAGAAACCCTAAATGTAGATATTTTGGTTTTTAAGGGAGAGTATGCGAATTAGACACGAGTAGTAGTAGGTAATTCAAAAATCGTATTATCAGCCTTCTTGGCGATGTCAATTGGCCGCCTCGGAGCTGTGATTTGACTCCTTTGAACTTTTTTGTGAAGGACCGACGTTATGCCAACAATCCGTGAGCTACAGCTCGAAACCATCAACAGTGTCTTGAAAATTACTGCGACGCCAGCCGGGCCAGCCACTTGAATGAAGTTGTGTTCTATCATTAATGGGAGCTTACTTACTTTCTAATAAAGCCATAAGACGTTGAAAAAAAATTAATTTTGTTCATTTTATTGCATTTTTCAAAACAAACTTGTAATTGGCCCACCCGTTATATACTCATTTTATAATGAGTTAGCCACAGAAATCTGAAAAAAGAAAACCTGATAATTCATGTATATAAAATAACAAAATAACTGGCATATATTTCGCTTGCGCCGGAGCTGGGTGACAAATGACCATTCTTCTTTTAGAGTCGCCTGGCTTGTTGTTGGATTGGTGCACAGGGTCATGGATTCCAGACTCACCGTGAACGTATTCATTTTATGGTGTTTTTCGAACTCACGACCTACGTGACGGACTATGATGTCGCTCAGATTGTAAACAATTGTCCATTTATGGGGATAAATAACATTGCTGGGCGTGCTGTTGATCCCAACACCTCAACAAAACAGCAGTTTAGATCTTGGAAATTGGATGTCACTCACACATCTGCGGCCCTACCCAAGCAACAATTCGTTTGCTTTAAAGAAGCACTTTACACTGTAGCAATCATATAGTACCACGAAATTCATTTATCGTGTGACATCGCTTAAAGTAATATTTTGATCCGATAAAACATCCTTTAACCCTCGGATGGTTCGGGTAAATTTTACATACGTAAATGGTTCAGTGGGGTCTGACAGACCCCAAGGCAATAATCGCTCTAAAACTTAAATTTTTGCTTTTTTGGCACATTTTTTTGAACTAGAAGTAACTGTGAAGCCTTTTGATTAAGTTGTATGTAAAAAAAGTGAAATTCGGGCAGTCGCTTTTAGTATGTGAAAGAAAAAATTAGGTGGCGTCAAATTTGAGGGTAATTCGAGCTTATCACAATCAAGTCAATATAAAAACTAAAACTTTAACAAAATTTTAATTTTATTAGTCAAACCGTATTTAATACTGATTAACAAAGATAAGTACATAAACATTTTTTAGCTAAAGTTAATATTTTTTCTTAAATCGGGATCCAAAGTTAGTCAATATTTAGAGCATTCTTCTTCACAGCTTTTTTCTCGATTGTCTTCGCAGATTGGCTTTTTGCACTCGTTTCAATTGTATTTTGTTTTCCAACCATTTGCTCGTGGGCATAGAAAACATTTATGCCTCTTTGGGGGACCATCTGACCACAAGGGGGGGGTCATCAGCCCCAAAGGGGAGGGGGTCAAGCTGAACAATGCACAAAATGTCTTCAATATTTTGCACTGTGCTTCGGCGAACATTGCCCGTTGATTTCCTCCTTCTTAGAAGAGGTTCGAAAAGTGTATAGCCAAGTTCGCTGTGGAAGCTTTATGTATTATGTAAAATACCCACCTAATTATTACGCTCACAAAAGTCATTAATTTACGTCTTGACTTAAAAACATAGGGTAATGACACAATAGTGAAAGGAGATCCTCATAAAGGAAAACCAGGTAAAAACGGCATGATTTTGAATGAATTGAGTAAAAAATTTGAAAACCACTAATTCAAAACACCTTAAATTTTCCATTTCTTTCAAAATTAACTTTCTAATTTCCCAAATGTACTCTAATTACAAAGTTTCAACCCTTCCCGACTATTATTATCACATTTTATCGTTTTCCAAATAACATGCTTTGAAAATTTCCCACAAAACGAAAAATTTACTTTTGTAAAAAAGACATACGTAAATGGTTCGTGGGGTCTGACAGACCCCAGAGGACTTTCAAAGTGCTATAACTTATTAACAAATTCACAAATTCAAACAAATTCATGATTAAATGAACGTATGTGACACATACTTAAATTACATATGCATCAAAATACCATTAAACAAGTTTTTCTATGAAAATTTTAAGATTTAAATTTCTCTGGGGTTTGTCAGACCCCACTGAACCATTCGAGGGTTAAGTATTTTCCGGAAAGCTTCTATCATCATTATAGAATAAATTTAAAGATGGTGGTATAAAACTTCTATAAAACTGTCTCTAAACGTTAACCTAAAAGCGTACTCCTTTAAATACTCCACTCTTGTGTTTATTGGATGATACAGCACACACATGCAATAGTCTCTCAAAGTTAACTCACACACATGCATATATCCTTCTATAGCACAGTTGGTGTTATTTTTATAGTGTGACATTCGTATGGTCATCCAATAAATTGTTCAGCGTAGTCTTATAGAAAGATGGACTTTGTGATTTTTTTTAAGAATTGACACTTATGAAGTGCTCTGGAACACCACGTTTCTTGAATTGAATTCATTTAAATATTGCATGAAACCTACATTTCCTCACTTCTTGTTAACTTATGAATCAATTAAGATAATCTCAACGCAGAAAATGTCTGCATTTTATTGATGAATGTGTGGATTTATTCAACTTCAACTGATTGACATATAAAGAAGAAGATGCATTGCAGATGGGTCGATAAAGAAGTGTAAGTAAAGTTTACGAGCAATGTTAACTATATGTGACGTTGGCCGAGTGCAATATCGGCGTCGGACTGGCGTACGACAGTCGCTGGTTCGACGCTAGCTGCGAGAATTATTTTTTTTCTCTTTTTTTTTGCAATCGCGAGAAAATGACAGAAAATGATGACATAACAGATGATGTATGTCTTTCTCGAAACGTAATTCAGTGCTACAATAAGGTTCTATTGGATCAAAAAACGGCGCCAGATGCCATTATTGGACTATTATTGTAAAGTGCCCCTATTGTCGTTAGAAGAGAATATTTTACGAAGTATTATAGGGATGAAATTGTTACTTGGGTAGTTTACTGGTGGACTGCCACGCATGTTATTTCTTCTTTTTTGCTAATTTTGGAGTCAAATTTTTAAAATGGAGATGAGAATGATTTTCTTCTGCATTCTGATTACATTCAACTGGCCTCCAATATCTGCCTTTTAGAGAGTAGTTTGTCTATTTTGAGTGCATTTTTTGCATCTCGGACTGCATATTCCACTTGCGAAATCAGTTTGCTTCGTCTGTCACTTTCGTCTTAGCAAAGTAGCATCATTAGAATATTTATAAATCCTTTATTGATTGAAATAATACGATTTCCTCTTAATTTATCAAAGTATTAACAGTGGCTAAATTTTATTGCTGGTATGATTCAGCTAGAAAATAAATTTTTATTTAATAGCTGGAAGACCCGCTCTGTGGCTCACTTGGTTGAATCGCACTCTACGATGCTAGTAATCTAGAGGTCCGGAGATCGAATCTCAGCGTGGTCCCAAATTTCCGTACATGTGCGGATAGGAAATATATAGTGCCTGCAACATTATATACACCTATATGGTACTGAGAAGAAAATGAAGAACTTGAAAGACACTGAAATATGAGACCCGTTCTTATTTTTAGAACGGAAAGGTCATGCTTCGTCGTTCGACGACGCTCTACTTTGACGCTTCATACAAATCACCCTTTCTCAAAATATTTACAAAATCTGACAGATTTTCAATCGTAAGTTTATTTAGAATGGAAAAACATGGATTTTGGAGCCGATTTTTATGAGTTCGAAATTCAATCTTACTATAATGAGGAAGAATTTTTAGCCATTTTCCTGATTTGTCCTATTAAATATTTTTATTCCATAATTTTTGAAAAAATATGTCCCTCATTTCAAAAATAAGCACATTTGTTACGGGCTAACAAAGCAAAGCTGTATATGTACCATTTGTCATCCTTTCAGATGCAAATAAGTTGCATTCCACTAACTTGCCGAAGGGACCTAACGGTTGAAATTGTGTACTCGAGCTCAGAAGCCATGAAATGAAACAGGAAATATGGGATCAACGCAGCCACAGTAGCACACTCACAAGTGAAATGTGTTGGCTGGTACGCAGCCTGCGTCAGTTACGAGAGGCCACTCGCTGTCATCTATTTGTATCCGCCTCCTGACTGCAAGCTGTCCCAATCATGGTTTCTCCGGCAGCATTTGGATAAGTAAGAAAGACAAGACAAGACAAGACAAGACAAAATTTTTGAAAATGAGGTATAGTGCAGCGATTTTTTTTACTACATCAATAAGGATTTTTTTACCATGTTCATCGACCAGGGGGGGCGACCGCCCCTCCCTGCCCCCCCTGGCTACGCCCATGGTCGAGAGAAAGCAACTAGAAACGTCCGTTCATGCTAGTTTGCTGCACTGCTGCACCATTGCCGAGCGAGCGCGTTGAAGAATCCCGCAATTATCACGGGAATGTGCCTTCCGCTCGTACTCAAGTGCTTCATTCCACTCATGGGCGTGGCTAGGACTTCGTTCAGCTTGGGATGTCGTGAAAGTGTACAACTTTTTCAACATCATGATTTTCTTAGGGGTTAAAATTGTCCGTCGCCAAAATATTGTTAGGCAAATGGTACCGCCAAATTACTAGAAACAACTTTCTAGAATGATCTGATTTACCTTTTTATTGCATTTACAAGTGCGCACAATATACGCCTGGGGTCATTATCGTAGGTAGGATGCCGCTTTATAGCCATCCTATGCACACTTGTAGCACATAAGTGGTCGAAAAATATATCTCCTACCATATGCTCTTATATTCCCTATATTCAGTTTCAACAGGTTCATAATCTTTCATCTACCGAATCCCCACCGCGAGGTCTCATTTGTTATAGAATATTCTCATTTTGCATCAGGCGAATGCGAGAGACGATCTGTCTTTCAGCCATTTCAACTTGACTTTGATCAGAATTTCCGCGTTGATTATCTTCTGAGTTAAAAATAATCATAACGTGGTTTTGCTCTCAACTTCTTAAATGTTATGTTCTTCTTTTTCTCCCGTTTTGGTTCGATACTGCTCCCTTCTCTTCCAGCTGGCGGTTTTCGTTTTGCACCACTTTTTTTTTTTCAAATCCGCAGCCCTCTTATTTTTGGGGACTTCGCTTTCCGCGCTTTTTGAAGTTTGAAGAGATGGGCCCTTCTGTACACCCCCTTGCGATATAACAGGTCGAGCGCCGTTACTCTTGAAAGTCTAGGAGAAGTATGGACTTCTTGTATCTTTCTGGAGTTTTTTTTTGCTTTTTTACCAGATACCTGCTACTTGGCTTCGTTGTACCTGACAAGTAGGTTTCTAAGCTTCTTTTACACGGCGCCATGTAATTTGGGCCTTGATTCTACAAACTTGATAATCAGTTCACCCTAACGAACATGTTTCTTTCGGAAGCTGGCGTCCGTCGCAGAGTTTCTGTAACAACGGCCAATGTTTGTTGTTGAGCAGTTGAGCTCTTCCTGGAAGCTTTTGCTCCTATTAGAGTGAACACCACCTCCTCTATATGATAGTTTGAAGTTGCTACATTTCAATAGGTTTTCAGATTTATGGTTGTTTTTTCGTTCTTGCTCATTGAATCCTCACGAGTAGCTAGGGAAATAAAGGTCCATTAAACCAGAGACCCGCATGGTGCAGCAAGACAAGCTTCTACTGGAGGACGTCACATATCATGCTGCTTCGTTAGAAATGCCCCTTGCGTCCCAGAATATCTCCACCTAATTAGCACGGATTGCATAACATCGCGGGGATGTAGGACTTCATTTCTGAGTAGCTACATGTTGATTAATTTGATAATATAATGGAGGAAATATTGGTTTGGAGATCGGTTCAAAAGATAAATATTTTAAAAATATTTATCGAAGCAGTATCTACTCTGCATGTAGTAAGAATTCCCAACCACAACCAGATCCAAAAATTGCTTTTTAGTATTATTTATTAGTTTAATTCTTCTTCTTCTTCCTGGCCTCGTTCTTTATACCGCTCCATGGTTTCGCGTTGCTCGACCTGCGGTGTAGGCACATCACCCGTTTTGGCGGTAATATCTCAGCATATTTCTACAGGCAGCTCTATCTTAGATCGTGTCATCGCCGAGACCCAGTGGCGTAGATAGCTTTTCAGAGAGGGAGGGGATCATTTTGCAAGATTGCTTATATGTACTTTTACTGTTATCAAATTTTGAATTTTAGAATAACTAATTTGAAGTGTAATATATGCAGAAATCTGCATACAAAAAATAGCGTCCTGAAAATATTGAATTCTTCGTAAAAATTCTGACACTGCATCGGTAATTTGACTTTCTTACTACGGTGAGTGAATCCACAGTATGTATTCCAATTTTCTTTCAAATTTTTGCTATTTTGATTAGAGTATCAGAGCTTTATATTGGATCTTTGCCCTGCTATACGATAAAACCTTTCGACAAATTTTAACTTATAAAAAAGAAAAAAGAATGTTGATAAAAAATAAAGAATGCTCAAAAATTGGAAGCAGTTTTGCAGCGTTTTCTTTTTATTCGCATTAATTTTCCACTCTCCTGAAAAAATCTTTATAATCTTATGTACTGTTTATTGGAAATTGCGCTTCTGTGGAAGAGCACTCCGTGTGCAACAAATTTTCAATCAGTAGTTACATATAATTTTTCTAACAGCACTTCTGGATACAATTTTTACAATTGAAATAACTAAAATTTGAGGAAGTGCTGAATTTTCTATTGCAGTTCTGAAAATGGTTTCACGTTTTTATGAAACTCTTCACACGTTGCATAATTCCAGCTTAAAGTTTACTTCTGCTTTGTTTTACGTATCTAAAGTAACAAAAAAAATATGTGTCCGAAGGGAAGGGGGGATTGATCCCCTTGATCCCCCCCTTATCTACGCCACTGCCGAGACCAATGCGTTGTTGTTGCTTTTTCATTTGACACATCCAGGAGTTCTTCGGTCTGCCTCTGGCCTTGGGTCCATCAAGTGGAACTTCCATTGATATCGCTTTCTTTGCGGGGTTCTCAGGCGGACGCCGTTGAACATGGCAATTCCAATCCATTTGTCGGTCTTCGAGCTTTTCGGTAATTGGTTGGTCTATGGACAAGCTGCTTCGGATGTAACTACTCTTGATGTGGTCCCTTTTGGATACACATTCTGATCCATACATGAGTGCGAGACGTACAACCGTTTTGTACAACTTGCCCTTTAGCTTCAGTGGCATTTTCTTATCGCAGAAAACTCCAGAGTTTTCTCGCCACGTCATCCAACTTTGTGCGATGTTTGATGTCATCATCGCATGCAGCTCCGTTGTTCACCATCGAGCCAAGGTACTTGAACTTGGTACACGACTTAAGCTGCTGTCCTTTGACGTACATTTCTGGTATCGGTGCATCTGGGTCTGAGAATGGGCAGCATAAGAACTCAGTCTTTGTTATACTTACCCTCATTCCATGCTCCTCCAGAATGTCACACCATTTTGTAAGTGCAGCTTTCAAGGCAACTGTGTTTGGGCTACTGAGGACTATATCATCGCAAAAAGAAGAGATATTTCTAGGCCGTCGGAGATTCGTGTTAATAAGTAGTACATGATGATGTTGAAGAGCAACGGACTCAATACACTGCCCTGGTGTACTCCGACATTCACCGGAAATTCTTCGGATTCACCGGCTGTGCATCTAACCTTAGTCGTAGCTCCATCATTCATGTCTCGTAACATCCTGACGTATGCCTATACTATTGGTATTGGGCCATTAAAATTGTATATATACGAGACCGAGTTCTAATCGTGCGAATAGCACGATGAGGGTATACCCTGTACCCATGTACAGACCTAGAATGCGCGTAAAACCGAAAATATTCAATTTAATTTTTTTAATGGGGAGGGGTAGATGGGCTAAATCTCGCACATCTTTACTATCTTATAACGGCATCGAGCAGCTATCATTTGCGATAAATTTCAAGTTTTTCGGGACATTCTATCAAAAGATATGGCGGAATATTGCTTTGTAGGGGATGTAGGGGTAGGGGAAGTCAGACCTTCTCCACTTTCCACTAACTTCAAGCATATGTCACAATTAGGCATTGATGAAAATTTCAGGTCCATAGCGACATTCTGTCGAAAAATAGGGCCGAATTACACTATCACGGAGGGGTCATTTGTATGGGAGGTAGGGGAACCCTTGGTCCGATTTGGCCCATTTTCAATACCATCCAAGCTTTTATCAAAGCAATCATCTGACTGAAATTTCAAAGCGCTAGCTTAATTATTTCGGGAGTTATCGTGCGAACTGACAGACACACGGACGGACAGACAGACAGACAGACGGACATGGCTTATTCGAATCAGGGACCGACCCTGATCATTTATATATATATACTTTGCCATACCTCCGGTGGCTCCTTTGAGGTGTTACATAAATCGTCGTAACAAAAACAATATACCCTATACCATCTTATGGGTATAGGGTATAAAAATTGCAAATAATCTGAAAACTTCTGACACCTACACATTCCTCGTGGGCGATGAGCGATCAAGGTGAGTGCAGTGAGCAAGTGAATGACCATCGTAAGACTTGACGAAGCTACCGAACGAAAAAAGGAACAACGGTTGAGGATAGCGAAGCGCGTTTTGTTATTATTCGATGATAGTGGCAATAGAGAAAATGGTGCTTCCTTATATTGATTATTCAATCAATCGTGAGACTGAGTTTAAGTATAATAGCCAGCATGCCACTATATCGAGAGAAAAGCGCGAGCACGAGCGACAGTAACAGAGTAGGTGATAGTCGATGATAAGAATGCTTGAAGGAAAATTCTCGAGGTCCTTTTTCACAATTTTTTTTTCGTAGAACATGCCGTACTTGCCACTTACGAGTACCACCCATTGTGTTCGTTCAAGATGTTGGTCGGTCTCATCATCAGCATCATCATCGGAGTACAGTAGCAGTAGCGGCATAAGCGGCATCGTCGTCATCATCGTCATGTGCCAACATATTAGGTCTTCCCTCCAAAATCTCTAGTATCCTTCTATGCACAACTACCGATCCATTGTCCTCATACCTAAACAACGACGAACGCCCGCCAACAACATCGGGTACCCTTCATTTCGACATGGTCGTTATATTTTGTCTTCTTTTCTGCAGATGTACATATACCATTAGAGAGATTTTCTGTTATGTTTCCATTTTATATCCTTTTTAGAACAGGATGATGTGTATTCAATAGAAAAAAAATAATACAAACTCGAATATATCCTATGCTCTCGCATACCCAGAAATGTATAGCAAATCAGCTTGCTCTCGTGTATAAGAAGCGAGCAAGCTGAAGATGAAGAAGAAGTGGAGGTAAAAAGATTCGAAGGATATTTACGATGACTATACGTCGACAAGGAATCCATACCTACTGCTGATTATAGGAACGGGGTTGCTTTTTTCCCGGCACGCGGTGGTAGTTAGTGGCCCGAAATCGTCTCACACTTGCCGCACAGACTTCTCAGTCCTCATCACACCACACTCCAACAGCCAGCCATAGTCCGCCTGCCTGTGCTGTGAGCAGATCAAGCCAAGCCAGTTCACTCGTCCTTTTTAGAAAAATATCGCGTATGTCGAGTGCGAGGTACGAGTAGTATGACGATGGAGTCATCGAAGAATGAAATGAGTATGTCTATGGGGTTATATTAAAAAAACATTAGAGCTCTTATTTTAAGATGAGATTCCAGGATTTACGATGAGTTTTTCTGTATTGTGTACGCATGAATGTATGTGGCATTATGGCACATACTCGTACATGGATGATGCCGTGCGAGCAAGAGACTTATATTCAAGCTTCAAGTATGTATGGTGTGTTGTGTACTTTCAAAAAACGAATAGAGAGACGATATGCCCAGGACCCAGGCGAAGTGTGTGTGTGTGCAAGAAACAAATCTTTTATAGTGTTCCGTTTTCATTTGGATAGGACGACACAACTGTCGGCAACGCGGGACTAGGTATGCTGACGGATAACTGTACGCGGGGGAGACGACGATAAGGACGACGACAAAGTCGTCCTTTTCAAAGGAATCTCCGCATAATATCAACGTCTTTCTAATTCGTCTAAAGCTTGTTCATATAAAATGTATTATCTTTTGGCATGTAGCAGATAAAAATGAATTTGTTCAAGTAGGTATGTATATCCTCGTACGTGAATATTGACGGGCTTAATGATATAGGGGAAGTGAGGAATAAAAAAAAAACATTCGCACCGATATATGATTGAAGAGTGACTGTTGAATTATATATGACAAAGAATATGGCTGTGATTCATACCGGGATCAATAATGAATTGATAAAGGATGTACAGCTCCTAGAGTTTCTTAACTAAACAAAAAGCATTAAATATTGCCAAATTAACTTTTAATATATGTATGTAGGTCACTAACGGTTTTTTTTACGAAAAACTGGAATTAATAAAATAAAACTGCTGGTAAGAAATAAAAAAATTGAACGATGTACAAGATATAAATGACCAACATACATTATAAGAAAGTCATTCTTCGTATTTCTTATATGCAGGTATAACCTGGACTAAATACAAGTCAAATCCATTACGATCTGGAAGAATTTTCGGTATATATTGTCTTGTCATATTCTACCTGCTTACTCCATTACAATTTTATAATCGAAATTCCAGATAATGCATTTATCTATGTTTATCGAATGATTCAAATATCTGCCTAATACGAACTAAACGATGTTTGATTCTGTTTTCTTGTCAATGGAATAAAAATTATTTTTCGTGATTCATTAATAGTTCACACATCACAAAGATATTTGCATAATAAGGCTATTGCTATGGCTATCAATTTCAAACTGTATACAAATACTCGTACGAAGCCTACAGAAGAATTTGAAACTTCCGCTAGTTACTGTTCAAATAATTATGACAAATCTGCTGATAGTCCCAGCCAGCATTTAACACATTTGTAATCATTATTTCATGCAGCACGCGTAAGCACATATACCTTATTCATTCATCACGTTTTCATACAAGCAGTATATTACGATGTCCCCCTATTTCGTGTATATACGCATTTGCGCCTTATTACGGATAAACATTATAAAATCGTTATTCGTAAACATTATGTAATAGTTAAGTATCATATATATTCATATATCAATGAACAATTAAAAAAAAAATACGTGCGACGGTGACTCTCGAACTTATAACCCTATGGACCGAAGGTGCGCGCCCTAACCACTACTCCAGCCAGACTATACGAATGATCATGTTTTATTCGTGATTCTAATCACCCCAGCAACAAAAATCACACTTGAGGAGAAAACCATTATATTTCCTATATGCATGATCCGTCGATATTCCTTCAGCTGACCATCATGTATTTAATTTTCAATGCGTCCTATATCGATACATAATGCCGATTCGTGATTCACGAAGTAAAGCTTATTTGTGGATGTTCACGGTACATGACGCCGATGCTGGCTGGGGTGTAGTCATTGGGTGATTTCAGATTGCAAAATGTGGTGAAGAATTTTTTTTTGTTCAATCTCAAAATTTAATTCATACTATGTTGGTTACTACACAATTTTTCGTACATATTATCGGCTGGTTAGTCTTATCGCATAGAGAAGACCCACACAATATTCAGAAAGCTTTTCCATTGTATTGAATGGAATTTTTGTTTATTTTGCATAGTTCTGCCATATTTTGCTTGGTTACGCCTTCGTCCTAGATTAAAACAATCATTGCGCGGTTTCATACAACAGCGTAAATAAGCAAAAGATAACATAACTATGCAAAATAAACAAAAATGCCATTCAATCAATACAATGGAAAAGCTTTCGGAATACATATTGTGTGTCTTCTCTATGCGAAAAGACTAACCAGCCGACAGGTACTGAATGGGCCGATTCACATTGTTAGACGAAACCGGACAGCTAATAAACGGACCGCGAGAGCTTTTGTAGTGGCCAGCAGAAAAGTATTGTGCATCGTAAGAACCGAAGGTGCGCGCCCTAACCACTACTCCAGCCAGACTATACGAATGATCATGTTTTATTCGTGATTCTAATCACCCCAGCAACAAAAATCACACTAGAGAAGAAAACCATTATATTTCCTATATGCATGATCCGTCGACATTCCTTCAGCTGACCATCATGTATCTAACTTTCAATGCTTTCGTGATTCATGAAGTTGTGCAAAGCCTGCTTGAAGTAGTGCTACAACTTGAGTGGCTTTCTCCGGTGTCGTATTCATTACTGGTTGACAAAAGTAGCAAAAATACACGAGTCTAAAAAAGCAATGAATAACAACCAAAGAAATTATAAAAAATATCCTATACCCTCACTGTAGAAGAAAAAAAGGTAAGGGCGAACTCTAGTCACAACATAACAAATCGTTAGCATTGTGTTTGTTGTTTGATTGCTATGTGAGTTTACGGTACTTTAAATATAATTGATAGTAATTTAAATTGCCATTAAATGCACTTTCTGTGAATATAACTTTCATAGTTGTAAGTGTCATACTTTTTTAAGAAAATTGGGTTAGAGTTCGAAAGTTGCGGGTGGCCCGATACTTTTGATGTCGAGTACATACATATGTATAATCCCAACTTTATTATTTGAATAACGAAAATATAATGTACCCAATTGAATTTAAAACTAAGGACGGAATTCATAGTCCTCACTTAACCCTAGTTTACCGCAACAATTTTCTTACTAGTTTTATGTTATGGGGTGCAAATGCACCCCACAGTATGTATATATATTTCAGCATTAACTGACTTCCAAATTTTTTAATTTGATTCATTTTGATCGTGTTTTATGTTAGTTAAATAGGGAAAACAAAAGTGAGATAGTAAGTGCGAATTCAGAAATACGGGAGGCATACGTGTTGAGTTTGGTTAGACGGCAGGCACTGATATTCATACTATAAATGACATGATAAACTCAAACAAGAGTGATGGTCATGAAATTTCCGTTTCCATTCACTGACTTCGCGGGTGTTATGCATCACTTCGGGTTCCTCATCATTTGACGATTTCAGCAGAACTTATTATTTCCAGTTATAAAAGTGAAATTGCTTCGCATAGATATTATTAACATTTTTAAAGTTTCTTTATCATCCCAGATGAAAGTTTAGATATTATTATCCTTATTTTAAAATAAATATCAATTTAAAATCAAAATAAATAGTTCTGAGCCCAAATAAATTATATGGGGTGCAAATGCACCCCACGACAGAACCAATGGCTTATTTCCACAAAAAAAAACGAAAAAAATAAATTTATGTAGCAACAATTGTACAAACATTAAAAACTAAAACAAAACAAAATTTGGTCAAGCTATTGAAAAATCTATAATGAAAACTTGGAAAATTATATTATGTTAAACATGCGCTGGGGTGCATTTACACCCCAAACAGTAAACTAGGGTTAAGTAATAAGCATTTCCTTAAGGAATAAGGTCCGTATTTATAAACATATCTTAACTCGAGGAGACATTTAGGCCTGTATTTATGAGCATTCCTTTTCAATAGAATTGAAATATAATAACTGAAGGTAGGTAAGTAAACTAGCTACCTTGCCTTCAAGTGAGGTTGACTACAGAAAATTTTAAGGCTTCCTTGAAATCGCTTTAAATCGAGGATGCATTGACTCGTAAATATAAATGATTTCAATGAAAAACTACTGGAAATAACATTTTTTTTTCTGAATTTCGACATCCTTGACTAAAGGGTTCCTTGAGTTAAGGTATGTTTATAAATACGGGCCTGAAGTGTAAGGGAATACTTATTGGCGTAAAACGTCACTTATAATGATTGAGATTGCAGAATGTGTTGGATTTTTTTTTTATTTCTTATGGTTTTAAGGGTGCTCGAATACGGAGCTTCGCACAATTTGGGAACTAGAGTTTTTCTAGGTTTTGGCTTATAACTCCGCAACTGTACATTTCTGCGGAAACCTATTCATGAACATGTTACAGAAAGCATTATAGCGGGTTCATCGCGATATTAATCTCCAAAAGGCATTAAGCGGTATCGCTACAATTGATAGCTAATTTTCGACGTTTTGTTTTTTGCGATTCCGACCTTGTTTCGCAACGGAATTTTGGTGAGAAGCGTGCTCAGCGCTCCCACAAACGTGCGAAACACAAAAAAATATCTCCAGCACATTTTGCAATCTGATGTACTAGGTTTGTCACGTGCTTAGTACACTATGGACCGGCTTCTCATACCTCTTATCTTATTTAGCACCTGTCGGCTGGTTTAGTCTTATCGTATAGACAAATCTCGAAATGAATTGGATATAACGAATCGGAAAATCCACAAAGCTAAACTATCGCAACTTAGGGTATTTAATAAAAAGACTGTTCCAATAGCGCCAGGTTTTGTGAAACTGAGTTTGCGAATAAGGAATTTAGGATTCCGTATTTGGGCTTATGGGTATTAGGGGTAAGTGGCGCTCGTTACGGGGGAGAGCGAAATATAGTGCAGTGGCCTAAGGAAATATTGTCAGATTAGGCAAAAAAAAAATTGTTGAATGCTTCTATTGTTTTGCCTCGGACGCCAGCCATAATCAGCCAAGCACGGCTCTGACAATAAATGAACATGAGGTTCACTCTCAAAGTAACCCGATGTGATGTAATTCGAAAACACTCATTACTTACCTGCAAATAAAAAGAAAACAAAAAACAGTATTTAGTCTAAGGATGACTCAAGATTAATTAATTATAATATAATGTAATAAAATAAATTAAATTTTATTTTTGAAATACTTGGGCTTTCTATTATGGGAAATTCTTAGAGAAAGCATAGCAACCCACTCCATGCATTAGTCCAGAGTGGGCATCAAAAAATAAAAATGGCACCGTTTTCACACTAACGCAGTTCACACATCTAAACAAAAATTTAATTCAATGTCGAATTTTTGTTTACAATTGAGAATATACATAATTTCCGCGTAATATTTATTACTCTCTTAAAATGCCAACGTGATAATTAACCCTTTGGTTGACACATAGACCTAGACAGACCATTGGTACTGTATCTTAATGAAAAATATCGTTTAACAATATTTTCCACTCCTTTCCATATATACTTCAAAAGAACTGCGATCAAACGTTCGGCGATATATAAAATATGTCTAAAGAAACGAAAAAACGGCGCGCGTATCATCGTAAGACATAGTATGTAAGCTGTTTCTAGAACCAAAATTAAACCTGTTCAAAAAATAAGATTGATTTCTCAGAAGATTCAGCTACACTTCAGTCATAATAGCTCGTAGGTGGCGACAGAAGAGTTAATAATTGCTTCGATAATACTTTGACGTTTGAATTACTTTGTGCAGTGTAGTGTAATCAATTTGGAGTCAAACACATATGGGTTGTGTGAGCATATAGCCACTCTGGACTAACGCATGGCATGGGTTGCTATGCTTTCTCTAAGGGGAAATTAAATAAAAATAGGGAGGGAACGTGAATGTTTACATAAAAGATGGATAACACAGGTCTACACGGGTTTTGGTGCCGGGGAGATTCAAACTGTTTTTGAGTAGCCTTGCTATACTGATTCTAACGGTATATAAATTTTTTAAATCCTACGCGTAGTTTTCGAGATATGATGAAATGTTCCAAAATATGTATGTTGTTAACTCTTTCAGACATAAAGGAAGCTTCTTTTTCGAGATTTCTTGAGATGAGACTTTCCAGGGGACTCACGCATGATACTCTAATAGTAATCCGCCATCATATGTTCATCCCATCGACCTTCATAACGATTTTCCACAATTTTTAGGTCCTGGTCGAATCGTTCGCCTTGTTCCACACTATAAAACCCTAGGTTTACTGGAAATTTATTCAAATGACCATGGCGGTAGTGCATCTTGGTAATCATATTGCAACCAAGATTTCAGAAATTTTCCAGCATATTTTGCACTAAAATCCGATAATTTTCAGCCTTATGATTGCCGCGAAAGTTTTTCACAACGTCGACGAAAGAAATCCACGCTAATGACTCTAAATCATTCATCGAATGCCCAAAACTGGTATCTTTTATTAAAAGTCCTATTTGAGGGCCGTCAAAAATGCCTGCCTTAAGCTTTTCTGTACTTAACCCAGCTACCACAACTACCATTTTTGTCCAAAGCCTTAACAAATTGCTTCATGAGTCCCAATTTGAACTTTTACCTGAAAGTAACGGTAAATCACAACAGAAAAAATTCAGGACTACATCAACACGTCAAATGTTATTTCGTCTGAACATGCGATGCTCAAACTGTATATATTTAGCAATTCAAACGATTTTAGATATATTTAGTCGATCTGGGAACGCTCGTGGCTGTTGATTACCATGCAATTTCATTAATTTGCGTAATCTAAAAACTACATGTAGTATTCATGAAAAAATCGCACTGAGAGTATTGACAGGACCGATGCTTTAAAATTATGCTTGAATCGCAGCGGCCCCATTTTTTTTTAATTTTGTAGACCTGTGTAATTGATTGTTTATGATGATGTATATATCATATTAGAACTAGAATTTATAATTTTGTAAAATTGTACAGCGTCGTAAAAAAAATTGTTTGTTGAACTCCAAAACTTACCGATTTCATTAAGCGTCAAAGTTGTCTTATAGATACATAGTTATAGCAAGTCGTACAAACAGTTGTGGTGTTCAACTTGGCAATCTACGTCCTGAAATAGCTGCATCGTTTTTTTCTGCCTTTAATTAAGCAAAACACACCATTCGATACGCCAACAAGAAATATTTTAAATTATAATTAACGTTTTTAGCATATGTATAAAATTTCTTCTTTTTTAAGGTGCCATTCGGATTAGCTGGCCGTTTTTCTAGCTGCAACCTATCTAGCGGGATTTTTTGCCGTTCTTGAAAAAAAAAAAATTCGGCCGTCTAACTTTTGCCGGAAATTAAATTTTCAGTTGACAACACTGTTTATGACAAAGTTAATATACCCTTTTCGCTTAGAAAGCGAAGATAATAAAAATGGCTCTTTGTTGATACAAAGATACTATGCTAAAAATATGAAAAAAAAAAAGTTTCTTAGCGAATTCAAATCAAACAATAAGTTTTCTGCGGCTAATTTCGGGCGTGGCCGAAATGTGGATACCCTTCACTCTGCTCGGGCTAAAAGTATTTTCGGAAGTACCTATGACTTGTGTTTAATACCCCCCCCCCCCCCAAATTCTTTTCCTTCACTTTTCACATAAGTTCCGTGGCATTCTCTTAGAAATCTTGATTGGGGTGAGGCTATGATACTATGATTCCATTGGTTTTTACATTTTATTTTTGTTTCGATAAAGACAAAAAAATGTAAAATGGGGTAGGGTTTATACAGGGGCCCCATGACCCCACGGCCCATTTCCGTCTATTTTTACACATGTTTTGTGCCATCAATATAAACATATTTGTATGAGGTTTGGTTGAAATATGTGCACAAATAAAAAACTTTTCCTAAGAAGAACCTAGTCTTGGGGGTTCGGGTTTGTATGACCTCAATTCAATAGGGATCCATTTTTATGAAGTTTGGTTTAGATTGGTTCATAAACCAAATAGTTTTTCTAAGAAGAACTTAAATAGGGGGCTAGGTTTGAATGGCAGCCCCATGACCTAGTAATCCAATTTCGGTGATTCAAACTTCAAACGGGATGTCAAAAACCGGACGGTTAGTCCGAAAACCGGTACTTTCAAAACGGTTAACCTGTTTTTTTTCGGTTTTTTCATTCTCGCGGTTTTAACCCGGACGGTTGTTTGCCCATCCGGTTAAAACCGAAAAAAAAAACTTTGCAGATTCATAAAATTTTTATATTTTCTTGATTTGTCAGTCTGTAATTCTATTGCTTGTCTTCTACGAAAAATTTCGTATTTCCGAACACTCTCCGTGCTATTATTCCAAGAACCATAGCTTCGCCAAACTACCGCTCCTTGCATTTTTCGTTTCCAAGGCAGATATTGTTTACGTTGCGTGTCACACGTGTATCTTTTGTGCGTCGTGAATGTATATGTGTATCAGATCAGTGCATTTAGAGTTCATTGTTATAGGAAGACGAATCGGCAGTTGCTTCGACGTCCGCGTCCACATCGATATCCGCGTTCCTTGAACATCCGTCGTGTCCACAAAGACTTCAACATCTACATCATAGTGCAGTCATATTAACATTTCAAATAAAAAAAAAATAGAGTAAGGTTAATTCTGTGTGGTTTTTGAATCAGTGGGCTCCCAGGAATCTAAAACTCATTTTGCTAAAAAAAATTTTAATCGGAAATGTCCCAAAAAGGACACTAATTAGTTTGTAATTAGTGTCCTTGAATGTCCTTTTTCAGAGCTTTCCGATATTTTTTTTCTTAGCAAATTTAATGGTAGAAATTTAACCTATCATAGATTCGGAAAAGTGTGAAACGTAGTGACAACTTGGATTATTCTCGTAGTTATGGCTTTGGAAAGATTTTATACCCCACATGCTGACCTCCGGCCAAGGATTGAAGAGTATACTTTATTGTACTTCTTGGGACCTTTCCGATCAACATATTTTTTTAGCAAAATGAGTTTTAGATTCCTGGGAGCTCGCTGATTTAAAAACCACAAAAATAGCCTTACTCAATTTTTTTCTATTTGGAGGTCTGAAATGGGATATTTTGACTGCACTATATACATTGTCTAGCAATAAAACTCAGTTAACTAATTTTGAAACATTATGAATACTTCTGACAATTTTATTTGATTATCTTTTTGGTTCAACATGTTTCTCTTTTAGGGCTCCATTACATAGTCATATTTCTATACGAACATCAGCATTATTTTGCTAAAATTCTAAGCAATTCAATGAAAAACCGGTTAACCGAAAACCGGTACTTTGAGCCCGGTTAAAACCGGACGGTCTAACCGGCTTTGCGAAAAAACCGAAAAAACCGAAAACCGGGTTATGGGCCGGTTTGTGACATCCCTAATTCAAACATACAACAGACAGACAGACGGACATCGCCCAATCGACTTACCAAGTCATGCTGATCACATACACTCAGAGAAAAAAACGCACATTCATATTAAAAGCTCCACATTTAAATTGAACGCAGTATTCGTTTGAAAAATCTCGTTTGATTTGAACGAATTCTCATTTACGCTAAGATAATTTCTTTTAAAACAAAAGAGCAGCCAAACCGCAAACGACGGTTGTTTAAATCAAAAGAGTCCGCATTACATAGTAATGTGTATACATTCCTTTACGTAACAAATACACATACTTAAAGGACGCGATGCCAAAATGTCATTTGTTTCAACGTAGCACAACAGGTAGTTAAATACTTCCGGCCGGTCCGATGAGTCTCGCGTGTTCATGTTCATTCCAAACAAATGTGTAGTGTCTAACAACAAACGCGTATTAGAATCTTCGTCGATGTTAAGAGTGTTTTCGATAATTTACTTTTGCATTCAATGGACGCTTGCACACGTGCAATTTAAGTTTAGCGGGTGTTAGAATAAAAGTGTAATGTATTAACCATATTAAAATTAGACCTAAATAAAAAATAAAGTGTTTTTCTAAAGTTTTCATAAGTTTTATTCTTTATTGATTTGTCAACCCAGGTAACAGTAAGTATCTAATCGAATGGAGAATGGACAATCAAACGGAATGTATTATTTTATTTCAGCAGAGTTTGCTTTTAATTCCATGTAAAACTCAATTATTTTGAATGAGGTAATTTCTATGAAATGAAAACGCGATGCGTTACTTTCGAAATACATACCGTTTCATTAAAAAGAATGCTTCGTTTATTTTAAATAACAAAAATGTTCAATATAAAAACGAAGACGTTTGATACAATTGCCTTTCATTTATTTAAAATGTTTTACCCGTTTACAATAAAAGAATAAGTGTTTATTTCAATGAAAAATACGTTTAAATCGACTGGCTCCTTCTTTCCAGGTAAACGTAAATTCTTTTAATTCAAACGCTTTTTTACAACTCATTATGCTTTTGAAAGAAACGCCACTCGTTAGAATTAAACGCATTTGCGTGTGGAGCCAAATCAAAAGCGCAAATCGTTTAAATTAAATATATTTCGTTCAATATTAGTGAATATTTCTCTGAGTGTATGAATACTTTTTATATGGTCAGAGTTTTTTCCTTCAATGCGTTACAAACTACATAACAAAGTTATTATACTCTTTCACTCTATGAGCGAAGGGTCTAAATACTAGTCAACCTGGTAGCTTCCATCGGACCGTTTTCTTCAAGGAAAAGAAATCATTCTTAATCCTACACATTTGTCGAGCAGTGTCTGTATTGTATTGTAGTTGTAGCCTTACGTGTTTGCATAGCAGCAAAAATAGTTTTATCATAAACGAAACCTACATCGCTGCTAATTTATTTGTAATCGCTTTATTAAAATTTAGTATTTAAAAAAAATCACAAAAATTGAGTGGCGGCTGGTGACAGTTGAAGGACAAGCCTAGGGATTGGGCGGATAAATCCATTATTGAAAATGTTTAGGCAGTTCCGCAAATGGAATAAAAATCCGAAAAGCATAGCTGAAATGCTGTAAAAGAGCAACATACAGTTCAACCAAACTCGATAACTCGAAGCAGAAGCGAAGCTAAGATTTCATTAAGGGATATGGAGATTTAGATATAAAAAGTTTTCGAATTATCGATTTAAATTCAAAAGAAAACTTTGAATTATAAAATCTCAAGCATAAGAAGATTTTGATTTATAAAGTCCTGTGGTTGTCGAATCAAGAATTTGAATTATTAGTCGTGGTGACGTAAGCCTATGCAATTCAATTTATGTTATGTTTCCACACGATGTTTTTTAAGTAGTAAAAACTTAAACTTATTTACAATTACATTTAGTTAAATTTAAAACACCCATGATAGTAATACGAGTATCGTATATATTCTTCAATTCTTAAGTGGCCTTCGGTCATGTTTCAATTCACTCTGATCAAGTGATCCTTCATAATATCCACCATCATTTCAATTCAATCATTCGCCAACCACTTAATTAGGTTACCGCGCTCATCCTCCGGTAATGTAATTCAGCTTCCAGTTCAACAATTTCGTTTTTCAAATTGACTTTTCTCCCAATCAACCAAATTCTGTTAATAAAATATATCTGTTCCCATCAATAGGCTACACTTTTAGGATAGAGCCATACAATACTTCAGCTTATACGATAGATTTTCAAATATCCTCGAATTTTGAAATGTGCATGGTTGAATATGTCTGATTTTTTGTGTATTTCTCATCATCAATTGTACGTAACTAGCATTCGCCTGAAAATTATATTATACGTACAGATACTTTTCAGCCTAGTCCTCTAGCCTGGGTGCATACAATCTGCAAATACTGCTGTATACAAAAATCACGTCAGTGGACAGTGGATTTTTTAATACGTTCCTGTGTACTATCACGAAAATAAAAAGTCCTGCGTGCTTTTTTCGGTGAGTCCTTTTTAAAAGCCAAACCATCCGCCACTAAACACACAACGAATATCTCTAATAATTTTGATGATGCGCAAAAATTTTCCCTTGTATTTATATTATTTTTCTGTATATTTTCCTGATGAGTCCGTGTCCTCATTTACGCCTCCCATGTATAGTGTATACTGTAAAGTACACCAAACTGATGCTCGCCATAAGGGATGAATATTGCCCGAAAGCGTCCGCACCATATGAAAGAGAGGGGGCACAATTTAGGGATAACTCGCCTATCTCGCTATTTCTATGGCAGGGTTTTAGTATTTTTATGCAGTGCTTGTCAGATCCTTTCTATGCTTTTTTTTCATACATAATTTCTATCTACATATTTAATTTTGCCAGAGAACGTTTTACATAGTCGCAGCACGGATGGCAAAAAGATGTAAGTATGCTGGTCGATTTCTATTTGTAGCCAAGGGCGATGAGCATAGAGTTCGGTAACGGACCGAATGGTTATCATATAGTTCCACCATCACCCCCAATTCAAACCCCAATCAGAGCTGATAAAATCGAAATAAAAGTCAGCAGGACGAAAAACTGCCTATTTAAAAAGCCCACCCCAATAAAAAATACATTTTTAACTAAATCTGCACTCTGGCTATAATTGCGACACAGCCAGGTCGAAATCATATAAAGTTGGGCCACCTATGCCCCACACTACGTGTGTAGTTCGCCTATTCAACCTATTTATGTCCCATCAAGCGGGGTGGTCCTTTTTTCTATATCCTCTCATTTCATTTTTTTAATATGAGCACCTCTTTGTGTGCGGTCAATTTTTTCGGTGTTTTGTTTTCCAGGCAAACAGGATCAGAATAGCCACCACTTTATATATGCAAAATTGGGGGATGACGATTTGGCGAGAATACGGTTCGCTGGACCAAAAGCGAGTGGCGATGATGGTTGGTTTGATAATAATTTTTTTTCGGGAGGGATGATTCTGTACATTGATAGAGAATGAGGAAGCTCAAAACATTCGCTTTTATAATATTTCATGAAACTGAATTGTCGTGACTAAAGCACATTTTCACCCAACACAATCGACCCCGCGTTTTATATGTAAATAGACATTAGAGTGTCCTGTGTCGGCATCTATTAAAATGGACAAAGTTTTTAGGATACTCAAAAGTATATAAATAATCTGCGATATGGTCCTACATGAAGTATGTGTGTGTGTTGTTCGGATTCGCTTTAGTGGACGGTGTAGAAAAAAAGGGTCATGTGTGATATTTCAGAACAATGGACGCCGGGCGTGGAGGACCATTTTACCATTTTCAACGAACGTATACATAATGTACACTCGTGTCGTCTATTCAGGGGGTAAATAAAACGCCTGGCATTAGTGTGAACACGAGAGACTCAAATTCATAATTTTGGCTTAGATATGGCGGTCGTGTATCCCTGGAGTCATATTAGTAGTCGCTATCTACCCTGCGGTGTTTTCTCCTGGAGCTCAATATTCTCTTGTTGGGTTGTGAGTACATACTATTTAATGAACGGCAGATATTTCTGCGTTTATAAAATGTATTGATCATATCTAATAGCTGCTTATTCGACGGTCAGGTCTCGAAAATTGTAAAATGCAAATAAGTTTTTGGACATTCACCACCCGCTGTTAATCAAAACATTTCAGATGAATTGGAAGGAGAAAATAATTGAGCCCAAAATTTTACAAGTTACATTTACGGATGACTAATCAAATTTGTTGTCATAATGTTTAAATTTGAGATTGGCGGATGTCAGTAAATCCGTTTATAAGGAATTTTTTGGCGTTCTAAATGTAAGACTTGACTCTAAGTCAAGTAACCACATAGAGAGTATAGCCTACACCGCTGATATGGTCGTCCGATTATACGTTAAGGCTGGGACGACTTGGAACGTGCAGAAACGTAAAGACATTCACTTCAGTCAGATCCGTGATTTTTTTGCGCCATAATGAGAGCTGTTTATCAATCAAGGGTAAATGGACTTTGGTCAATATACTCGGTAGCGTCTCTCCCGCCAAAGAAAAAAATCGATAGCGAGCAAGTTCGTATGATTACTGCAAGATATACGTTCGGATTTAAAGTTTGATTTCGATCTTCCATGCGACTAAAAAAGCAAAAAACATGATAATTTGAAATAATTTTTTTTATACCCGTCACTATGTGAAAGGGTATATTAACTTTGTCTAAGAAAAACTTTTTTTCTTTATGTACCAATCTTAACCAAACTTCACCTAAATGTGTTTATTTATTTTATTTTATTTTATTTGAAAAATGTTCAACAGAGCTTATAGGTCCCAATTAAAAATAATAAAATAAAAATAAGGGAATAACATGTTTACAATAATACCAACCCAAAATATGTCCACGTTACTAGTGTATCTACAAAAATGATTTTAATACTTTTATTGGTTAAAAATGGCAGTAAAGAATCGATAGAATGATTCTACCGATAAAAATTTCACCTTTTCTAAAAATTATTTTTTTTTCTCAGTAGGTCCAGCCAGACCTACTGGGTATAGAATATGCATATTGTAGTAGGTGCCGACAGAAGGGTTAAAGTCGACGATGGTGGACTGTTGCAGATATTGAATAAAAAGCACTCATCCAGAAACACTCTGCGTTTCGAGAAGGGGGACGTTTAATAGTACAAGGCGATCAGCGTAATTGCAGTAAGGGACTAGAGATTTGTAGATAAGGATTCTAGTAAATTTGCGCCGAACCGCTTCGATTAGAGCTTTTAGGTAATCAAAGTGCGGCGACCAGACAGGTGAACAATACTCCAGAATACTACGGACAAGGGAATTATAAAGGAGAAGACAAGTAGATGTATTGTTGAGAACATGAGAAGTACGGAGGACGAAGCCAGCCGTTCTGGATGCTCCAGCACATATATCAAACATGTGTAGATCAAATTTGAGCTTGTTGTCAAAAGAGTCGAAAAGACTTAAAGAGTCGACTTTACTTAAAGGGGTAGTTCTGAGGTGATAACTAAATATCAATGAATTTTTCTTTAATGAAAAGGTCATCGAGTGACACTTTTTAACGTTTAAATTAAGTTGGTTGGTTTCACGCCAATTTTCTAACGCATATAGGTCGTCCTGAAGGGATAAGCAGTCATCAATTGACTGTATAGCTCTATAAACATTGAGATCATCGGCATATAAAAGGCAGGAGGACGATAAATGCAACGGTAAATCGTTTTTGGCTATTTTTGTATGAATCTTATCTTATTCGATAGTATCTTGTTTGACATGGCTACAGCATTCCTCCAGGAAACATCGACCATTAGGGCATAGGCTGTCTTCGATCGGAGATATGATAGAACAGATACATACATATATGCAATAAACGGTAGTTTTTTCGCTGAAAAACTTCAGCGAGTAACCCGATGTCAGACTTGTCTTGAATTCGATGTCGTAAATCATGCTGGTGTCGCATTAAGGCCGGTTTACTCATTCATTTATCCAATAGATAAGCTTAAAGCATTCTATAGCTAGTGTAAACGACCATGCTACAAGTGTGATTTAAGCTTAAATGATGGATAAATGTACGAGGCTAACAGTTTCTATGAAATCATTTTTGAATATATGTACTCGGTGTATGAAAGCACAGAGTCTTGGGACCATGTAAGAACTTCATACGACGAAAGTTTGGTTTGAAATGAGACAAGACGCGGATTGCGCAATAAAGATTAATTTTAATTATTAAAAAATTAGATACTGTTATCGCCTTTGCATTGGATTGAGTCGAGTCTCACTACACTCGCGGGAAAATCAGTCGAATTCGTTCCCCGAGCGAGCTCAATATTGCAAAACTCAGCCATTTGTACAACGAAAGTGTCGGCACTGAATTAGCTGCAAAGTATACCTACTTCCGAATTATTTTTGATACAAAATTCAACCTTTTCTTCTCGACAACCTCAACGGATGAGTGACTCGAATTTGACGCCAATAAAATTTGCCAAAGACGGCGAAAGTTTGGCTAATTTGAAGCTTTTCAGCTGTTAAACCGGTTACTCGCACATCTTACCTAGTGGTTAGTCTTATAGTATAGACAAGACGCACAACATTCTCTGAAAGCTTTTACATTATATTAAAACTGAATTTAATATGTACCATCAACATCCCCCACGGAGCTAGCTCTTGAGCAGTTAGCCGAACCAGGCCCTCCCGTTCAACCACCAACAGTAGAGAAGGTGAGTCTCGCCATACAGTCGCTCCACAGTAACAAAGCGCCCGGCGCTGACGAGATCCCAGCAGAACTGCTGAATCATGGTGGAACGTGCCTCACCAACGCTATACACGTGATACTGCTGAAAATATGGAACGACAAGGTAATACCCGAAGATTGGCGTAAAAGCATAATTTGCCCAATCCACAAAAAGGGTGACAAGCTGAAGTGTGAGAATTACAGGGGCAAATCAATGGTTTGTACGACCTATAAGATTTTATCGAAAATTCTGGAAAAGAGAATCAATCCGTACGCAGAACGAATCATTCGAGGCGGCTTCGGACCTGGTCTTTCAACGACCGATCAGCTTTTCACAGTAAAGCTACTATACTCCAAAAGTGCTGGGAATACAACATCGACGTATACCAAATCTTTGTCGACTTCAAGCAGGTATACGACAGTATCGACCGAAGTGTACTATACAACATTATGCTGAATTTTGGTATACCGGCAAAGTTAGTGCGACTCACAAGGATGACGATGACTAATACCGTCTCGCAGGTTAAAGTGCAGAACCGACTGAATGACCTATTTGAAACTCGTACTGAACTCAAGCAGGGCGACGGGCTGGCGCCGACGCTCTTCAACCTGGCTTTGGAGTATGTAATTCGAGCCATGAATATGGACAGCAGCGGGACACTACTCATCAAGTCGACTCAATGAGTAGCGTACGCCGACGATATCAACATCGACATGATGTTGGTGTCGTCGGCGTGAAGATTGGGTGATGCAGAAAGCCTTCTGCATAATCTCAATAACGCCGCAAAGGAAGTTGGACTACATATAAACGAAAGCAAAACAAAGGCCATGATGCAATCGAAAACAAGGACGCCAGCAAATTCAAGCATCACGGTGGGGGACCGTAATATCGAGTATGTAGACAACTTCAACTATCTGGGTTGTAACTTATCAAAGGACGTCAACGAAATTGACGAAATTAAGCGACGGATACAACTAGCTAATAAGACCTATTTCTCGGTCCTCCCTATAATTTATTTGAAACTTGCGGACAGGAACACGAAGCTCCGCGTGTACAAAACGATTATCCGACCCATGCTTTCTTACGGCTGCGAAACATGGACCCTCAACCAAGCCTCCGAAATTTTGCTAGACCGATTCGAACGAAAGGTCCTTCGGCGAATTTTCGGGGCCGTTCGCGAACGAAATCAATGGTGTATCCGGTACAACTATGAGTTGTATGGTTGTATCAATTGTACGATAAGCTGGAAGTAACGAAAATCGTGAAGCTTCAACGTTTGCAATGGGCGGGGCATGTACAACGGATGGACGATAATCGCATGCAAAAGAAAGTAATGAACGTACAACGAAATGACGCAGCGAGGTTGCGTGGACGACCGAGAGCTCACTGGGAGAACTCCTTAGGTGAAGACGACCACCAGCTGCTGGGCTTCCGAAACTAGAGGACAAGGTCACGTAACCGCGACATTCGGAGGTCAACAATTCAGGCGGCCAAAGCCCGACTTCGGGCTATCGTGCCACATTGATGATGAAAACTGAATTTTGGTTTACTGTGCATAGTTACGCCATTGTATGAAAATTCGTCATGATTTTTAAAATTTCAGATAATGGCGTAACCAAGCAACATATGGCGTTATTATGCAAAGTAAACAAACATTCAATTCAGTATGTAACTACAAGCTTTCGGAAAGTAATGTGTGTCTTGTCTATACGATAAGGCTAACCACTAGATAAGATATACGAGTAATCGGCCCAAAAAAGCAAAGAACTTGTTTGAAGTGCATTAAGGCAAACCAGAAAATTGTTTTCAAAAAAACTTACCGCTTACCGACCAAGCGGCGTATTATTCACGGCAGCTGTATTTCACTGGAATTTTTACCGATTTAAAAAAAAGAAAATACATATTACTGTATACACATGGACTGAAAATCAGGTCAAACAATTATCTGACGAGGTTGTCTCCATTGAGATATAATAATAAGCAAAATTCAAAATTTTTGACTGGCTACCATCAAGTTAGACTAATGCCGGATGGCTGCGGCGGTCAAAACAAATATACTAATGCTCTAACGATGATTGCTACGTGATATTGAAGGACGCACCTAAAAATATCGAGAGCGTAGAAATAGCCTATCCAGTCACCGGCCACTCATTTATGCCTCTTATCGTGTATTTGGTTTAATCGAAAAGGAGACAGTCACTGAAAACGATTGCGTCATTGAATGATACCACCATATTTTTGAGAAGCATGGAACATTGTAAGTTATTTTACAAGACAGAAGGCCTTTTGACTGAAAGAAGCTCAAACCCAAATAAAACTGGGGGACAGTTGCATTTCCAAATCAGCCAATCCAAAAGGATGTAACAAAGACTTTAGCCTTTAACTGTGAGTGAAACACTAATTTATTTTTATTCATTTGTCCTCAGGTCTCCTGAAAAATCAACCTACATGCAGATGTCCGCTTCAGTGACTACCTTAATCTGATTCCACTGTATCTTCCCGTAGTGGGATTTTTATGAAATTTGAAAGGTACAAACAATAAAAAAACGTTATTTCGATCAATGACTAAATTAATGGGTAAAGTGAACAAATGTAGCGCAATCCAGTCGCATTATGATAGTGAGCACGAAACGTCCTTTTTGTGCCCGAAAGCAACATGCAAACTACGTAGATATCAAAGTACAATTTTTGATGTCAACGACTGAGTGGTGCGTTCACTCAGCCGTGCCCTACAAGGAATTACGAGGTACAGAGAAGAAGAATACGCCTAGGCTTTGTGCATGATTTGCTCAAACTTAAGCACGTGGTATGGCTGAAGTTTCGCTCGTAGTTCAACCTAACTTTTGTGGATACAAACTGCTCTAAGCGGTTGAAGCAGATATTCTTTCACAAATACTTCTCAAGTAAGAGAAGGAAAGCCTTAAGATTTTTTTTCGCCCCGTTTTAATATATTTTTATACTTTTACAACTTAATAATGAGACTTTTTTTTTGAATTTTGGGCATTTATTCATAGATTTATTCATATAACTAAATTAATCAAAATATTGGCCATCAGCAGCGATAACTTTCTTCCATCTTTCGGGAAGTCTACGAATTCCGTCGCGGAAAAAATCTTGAGTTTTCGAGGCTATCCATGAATCGAGCCAGTTCTTAGTATCCTCATATGAAGTGAAGTGCTGATCAGCCAACGCATGAGCCATCGAAGCGAACAAATAGTAATCAGATGGAGCAATGTCGGGGCTATACGGCGGGTGGGGTAGCACTTCCCATTTGGTTGTTTCCAGGTACGTTTTCACGACTCGCGCAACATGAGGGCGAGCATTGTCATGCTGAAGAATTATTTTGTCGTGCCTTTCATATTCATATTGTGGCCGTTTTTGACGCAATGCTCGACTCAAACGCATCAATTGCAGTCGATAGCCCTGCCCGTCAATGGTTTCATTTGGTTTTAGCAGCTCATAATACACAACACCGAGCTGGTCCCACCAAATGCAGAGCATAAGCTTGGAACCATGAATATTTGGCTTCACGGTCGATGTTGATTGGTGCCCGGGCGGTCCCCATGATTTATTTCGCTTTGGGTTATCATAATGTATCCACTTTTCATCGCCGGTCACAATACGATGCAAAAAACCCTTCCGTATTTGCCTTTGAAGCAGTTGTTCGCACATGCAAAAGCGCCTCTCAACATATCTTGGCTTCAACTCGTACGGAACCCAGTGGCCTTGCTTGTGGATCATTCCCAGTGATTTTAACCGCTTCGAAATGGCTTGCTGAGTTACTTCCAACGAAATTGCGAACTCTTTTTGCGTTTGGCACGAATCTTCTCGAGTAATTTCGTCAATGCTTCGTCTTCAAAACTTTTTTGGCTGGCCAGGTCGCTCTTCGTCCGTAATGTCAAAATTATCATTTTTGAGCCGATGAAACCACCGAAAACACTGTGCACGCGAAAAAGCATCGTCACCGTAAACTTCTACGAGCAATTGATGACTCTGAGCTGCAGTCTTCTTAGCAAAATAATGCCCAAGTAAAACTTCCCGCAAATGTTGTTTTTTTCGTGAATTTTCGAAACTTTCCATCCGTCCGGTAAATGCGTTGTCAACAAACAAAACGAAATGTTTATACTGACATTGCCAGCTTATGAATAGAAACTTCAAATGGTATGTATGTCAAAGATGGACTACCATTAGTTTATTGGTGTTGCCATCTCTAAAAAAAAGTCTCATTATTAAATTGAAGGTAATAGAATACATTGCAACTCACAAAAGCCTTAAGGGCTTGAGCGTGAGAGCTGAAAAATAGAGATTGTGTTATAGTAAATAAAGCTGTAAGAATATGTACAATAAATTTCATAAAATAGTTAGTAAACAGTAAAAATCCATGTACTTAAATAGTAATTATTGGAGGATATTTGTAATTTCTGCAAATATATTTGGACTAGTGAAGACTAATTATTTTAACCCTTAAATGCATGGGGTCAGAACCCATTATCGTAACTGACCTCCTTTTATGTAAAATCGGTCACTGAACACGGAATCAGCCTTCATTTTCCCAGGAAATAGCCTGTTTGCCCAGAAAAGAGAAAATAGTAGAATTTGCATTGTGTACCAAATATGGTACGCCATGCATTCAAGCCATACGTTGTAAATGAAAGACATTTTTAAAATTTTATTTAATCTGCCTCTTACTTTAATAGGAACAGTGCAAAAAGAAAGGATAATGTTTTGATCGAAATTATAGTGGAAACTCGATATAATGAACCCCTCTTCATTAAAGGAAAGGTGGTAATTTCTATAGAAAATATTCAGTTTTTTAAAAGGGAGCTCGGGTAGGTGCGTTATTAGTTTCCTATTCCTTATTGAAATTTGTCTCGATGCCTATTTGATACATATTCTGGAAATTTATGGAAAGTGGAGTAGGTTTGACTACCCCTACATCCTCTACAAACCTCAATTTAGCCATATCTTTTGATAGAATGTCGTGAAAGACTTCAAATGTGTGTCAAGTGGTAGCTGTTGGATGTCCTTATAAAATATTGAAAGTGCGCCAGATCCGACACATATACCCCTTCATCCCCTACAAAAAAAACATGGAAATTATTATTTTGGGCTTTGCGTGCCGTCTAGCTCTATACATGGGTATAGAGTATGTATGCTATTAGTGCGATTAGAACTCGGTCTCGTTATAAAATAAATATTTTATACAATAGTTCGTTATAAACATGTTCTACTGTTAAACGTATATCTCGAGACTTCTTTTGACTTATCATAGCTCATGGAATTCCTTTCTTGAAAAGTAAATGGATTGGATTGACTTTGCTAGGATATGAATATGGAAATGAACTGCTGCCTGTTTTATAACCCAAATTTGTGCAGGTCCCAGGACATGTCCACAAGAATTACATCCATGTAATTTTTTATTTATCTGATGTGGTACTCCACATAGTCTTCCATATGAAATGGTTGACCCCAGAAGCACATTTTCTGAGGACTGACCGTGGACTTCCAAGACAATACTTGTCATAATCAAATGGTTTAAGAAATTGGATATCAAGACGCAGCTGCTTGAGTCCTGGTGAAAGTCCAAGTATCTTACTAAGATGTCAAATACGGAAGCTCGGTTTTTTAGTGGCGTGTCCTAAGGACAAAACAAAAACTGTGAACAATTTTTTCAGTACACTTGCCAGCTAAAAAGACTGGGATTATAAGAAGCAGCTACAGAAACGCTAAGCCCTGACCGGCGTGCTATAGAAAACAAAATGACAAGAACGATCCTTCTAAGTCAACTATGACTGCACTAATAACTGACAATGTGTTTGTTTGGCGAGTAAGATATCCTGTAGAATGTATTGCAAATTTTGAACGATTTTGATACATGTACTTATATAATGTATATGCATACATTATGTTTATAACCTTAAGTACAGCAAAAGTCTGGGTTGTAGATGAGAACTTACTTCGATTTAAACATATTTTCACAATAAGACTTTGAAAGTTGTTGAGAGGTGAAGTGCAGTTGAGTAAGTTGATCCCCACGAGATTATGCCATATTGTGCTACACTTTGAAAAATAGCAATATATATATATATATACGCTTCTTAAAATATTAACGCTTACCGCAACAAGTGAAACAGTTACTAGTGCGGGCGAGTATTCAAAGTGCATGCATTTCGTTTTATGGAGGTTTAGGTGCAGTTTCTTAGTCAACCAATCAGCTACTGCCACTAAACCTTCGTTAGCCATTTTTATTGTTTCCTCCCAACTTAAACTTTTAAAAAGAAGCACCGTGTCATCAGCAAATGAGACAATATGACCTTTAATTTCGTTTTCCATCTTGTACAGATCGTTTATGTATGTATATAAGGAAAAGTATGGGCCCCAAAACTGTTCCTAGAGGAACTCCACACTTAACGGTATTTGGAGAGCTTATTTCACCTTCAATTCTAACAACTTGTTTTCTGTCTTTTAAATACGATTGAAACAATTCAAATTCTTGGTTTTTAACTTTCCAGTTTCATTAATAATAAGCGATGGTTCACTGTGATGTCAAAAGGTTTCTGTAAGTCCAAAAATACTCCTAAGGGCTTTTCATTTTTATTTAGTGCTTTCGCAATGTATTCTGTCACATCATAGAGGGCATCGGAGGTGTTGGAACCAGAACTATCAAAACTATCAACTTAACTAGATTATCTAGTTAAGCCTAATGAAATCTAGTAAAATTCACTAGATAATAATTAGATTAGACTATCGAATCAACTAGATGATCTAATGAAGTATAACGAAATCTAGTAAATTTCACTAGCTAGTCATTGGGAACGCAGCTAACTGGTTCACTAGAATTCTACTTATTGAGTCCTATATTATCAATTTATTTAACTAGATTTCTATCGAAAAAAAATGCTAAAAGTTTTTTTTTTCACTAGATTCGCCACTAGAAAATCGAGGAGCTCTAGTTTCGGTTTACTGTTTTCTAGTTGAAAAAGTCTGTGTGTAAATTTAAATGACATCAATTTGGCAAGGCCGCTTTGAAGCGCTAAATTTTATCCACTATTAAATCTGACTATAGTAGAATAGAAATTTGCATATTAATTGAACTGAGTATATAATACGAGTAAAAACAAAAATTGTGTCTATTATTCATGAAAAACAATCTAAAATCTTGTCCCTTGTATCCGTTACCAAAGGCAACAGTATCATATACGCGTCCAGTAGGCGCGACACATTACCACCCTCTTACCGCATCTATTCCAAATTATAATTCGGTGGATTTTTTCCCGTTCTCTTATTTTTTTATTGTTTGTCCATAATACGAAAAATTTCAGCGCATGAACATGACTAAAAATCCCATCAGCACAATAACAGTAAACTGTAATATACACATATAAAAAATAGATATAAAAATAAAAAATAGTAATAAAATGAGCCTTTTAACCCGAACCAAGCACTGGCAGGAAAAAAAGGAACGAAGCACGGAACACGTAAACATTCTACACATAGCAAATTTGGTCGCGAATAAATATGTATAAAAAAAAGGGGAGGGATAAAGTCGCGGGCAAGGGGTGTTGGCTTGTCCTCGATGTTCGGTGGACTCTTTATTTTATTTTTTTATTCGGGTTCAATTTTATTTATATTTTGTTATATGGCTTGTTGTTGGTTGTGTTCATGTTTTGCTAGGAAACATCTACTTACTCTGGCTATATGTGCGGCCTGCCATGGCATCACATCATACTCCGTCGCAATCTCATGCTGTATTACCCGCACATGGTTGATCCACCGCTCTAGTCGTCCTCTCTACGCCCACATTGTTATATAAAATTCATTATAGTAATAAATATTACATAATTTTTTTAAAGTCGACCTAAACCAAGACAAAAAAGTAGAATCGGGATTTTAGAGATAGAGCTGTGGCGGCGCTGGCGGAAACTTTTGGTATCATGAAGGGCACCTCACCCGTATAGAGGCAAAAGCGATTCGACCTCAACAGCTGCATGCGACTGAACGAAACGACAGCGATGATGATGACGACAACGATGACTACGGTAATATCGTCAAAAAAAAAACCAACGGAGCAAAAAATCAAGGATAGAGGACAGATACTCTATCTCGGGGAAGGACGAAATGTCAGTGAGTTTATTTTTCCTCACTGCTTCATTTTACTCCATACACTCTAAAGTCGCGCTCCCGCTTTTTTTTATGCCACCACCATTAGAGGACATAAAAAATTTACTATACAATCGCCTCCCAGTTACACATACGATGGGACGGCCCTGGCCCCTTGCGACTAGAGATGTTGGTATGTTGGCATTTTCGATATGTATGGAAAGAGATATCCTGGATATTATCCTGGAATTATTCAACTTTGTTTTATACATTTTGATGGTTCGGTTCTGTTTTTTTTTTTTTGCATTTGTCGATCTTGGGTTCTATGTGTGGAATGGGATATGAAATTGTCCTTTTGTGTCGTTTGCTTTTTTGCGGAATTGTCGTTGTCGGTATAATCCTATTTGTAAAAATTTCCTACACACATTGTACGCGCGTACAGGACAGAGTGGATATAGTCATCTGGCATCGAATCGAGTACGAAGTGAGACCAAATGAAATTAAGTGGGAACTGATCTAATGTGCTGAACTATGTGCAATTTTGGATTCATATGATATTTTTTGTATTTATGGTGGATGGCATAATGAGAAGAAGCAGTATTGAGAGTGGGTGAAATTGGTTGGTTGCCAAATTCGGGATTTGAATGAGAAACGGGACGGATTTTTTTGCTGTTACAGGCTATTACAAGTTAAACAAAAATATTACTTTGGTAAACCAACTTTACAGGGCATTTTACAATTAGAGTGTTATGTCATAGAGCTGTAAACATTAAACCTTTTTTTAGCAACTCTTCATTAAAGTTTTTTTGCAGACAAATTTTTATTATTTTGGAATACAAGGGTATCCCAGGATGTATAAACTAAACAGCAACACAATTTGGCTATGCAAAAAGTAGTGGAATGATCCAGAACGAACCAAAAAGAGCAACCTTATCTGTAAACAGAGATAGGTTACGATATTATAGGGCACGTCAAGCACATCGGTGTTTTAGGTCTTATTTGTGTCATTTACATCGTCCGGACTATTTTAAATCATAAAAACAAAGCAGAAAAAGAAATGGCTTTACTAATTGATAAGCTACCTTTCTAACTTTTTTTCCGAATAAGAAAACGTTAAGCCCTTACCTGTCCTTTTTGAGAGCTTTTCGCCAAAAGCTTTTGCTAGTAGGTATAATGGATTTTAGAATTATTCTTAACTTCCACGATTCAGTATATATGGCCTTAAATCAATACTGAATATTTTCTGTATGACAGATATTTTTATCTATGTTGTCTCACTTGCACAATGCTATCTGTTTTTAGCAAATTTCGAGCTGACAGTGTAGCTCCATGTGTATCACAGGCGTTATGCTGTTGCATACCCTACACAAAAAGTCTGTGCACGCCACTGTCTGAAGCGTCTAGAATTATAGTTGAAATAGATTGGCTGCGTCAGCATCATCATCGGCAGAGGCATCGGCATCAGCAGAAAAATTTCAATTTAGAACACACCCATTTGCCTTTGATGACCCACATTGACAGCAGCGGCAGAAGCATCGGCAGAAGCATTTTTCTGCTTCTGCCGCTGCTGTCATTGTGGGTCATCAAAGGCAAATGCGTGTGTTCTAAATTGAAATTTTTCTGCTGATGCCGATGCCTCTGCCGATGCTGATGCTGACGCAGCCAATCAGAAGAAGCAGAAGCATTTTTCTGCTTCTGCCGCTGCTGTCATTGTGGGTCATCAAAGGCAAATGCGTGTGTTCTAAATTGAAATTTTTCTGCTGATGCCGATGCCTCTGCCGATGCTGATGCTGACGCAGCCAATCTATTTCAACCATGATATAAAAAGTATTCATATACATTTCTCGGCACAATTATTTACACAACCGAAATGCCATACATTAGCAGCCTATCTCTCTCTTGATTACCGTAACTCCTAGTGGAGCATGGTGCGTTGATGACTACCGTGTGTAGTCATCAACGTTACAAAGACAACTGAATTCGGAGTGTGATACGGTTGTCAGCCATACCACTTCCTTGTCGCATTGTTAGTTTATTATTCTACGATAAGAATATTTCTTATCATCTTCTTCTGAATGGGCCTGTCTACACGCGGAACAACAAGATGAAAACCGTTTTTTTTTAGAAGAGATCGGTGAGGAGCAAGACAAGGAGAAATTCAATTTTCATATAAAAACCGGTTTTGTTCTCGCGATGTTGTTCCCCGTGTAGCTACACACAATAATAAACTTGCGACGAGTCGTGCCGAGCTTAGAAACTCGTTTCTCTATGAGTGTCTATTTCACAGAGTGGCGACCGAACGTTCACGGCCACAGAGCAGCCTAAAATGTACTATAACTTTTAAAATAAGAAAAATCATTGAACATTTTTACACAGTTTAAATCTTTATCATCTTCTCTAAGTACACGATACAAAAAATCACTTTCAACGAACCACAGAAGAAAAAATAAAATAAAAAGATGAATGACAAAATTATTTACACATCCATTGAGAACAGGCAAAATTATTTTCACAAATATATTAGCTTCATTTTATTTCACTTCTGTAAGGGAAAAATTGATTATTTCTTTAAATTTAAGTAAATGGTCATGTCAAATAACGTTACTTAGTAAGTGTTGCCTCCTTTTGACGCAATGACTTCTGCGAGGCGTCTCGGCATCGAGTCTATTAGTATTTGTACTTGCTCTGATGAAATTGAGCTCCAAGCCGCAATGCAGTCGTTCCAAGTCTGATTTGTCAATTAGTTTGGAGCCCGCGAATAGTCCAACATCATTTAGGATTTCGAAATAATGTGTCTTATTATCGGGGCATCTAACAAGGGGTCCAACGCCACTCTATGATATGGGTCCAACGCCACTCTATGATATGCAACCCAATACCATGAATTCACCACCCTTAGAATGCCTTATAGGCTGGGTGACGGGTTGCCTCGTTTTAGTTTTTGAATCAGCGTAATAAAATTTACGTCCATAGGAGCCATCCTAGAGGCAAGTCGTCTCATCCGTCCACAGAATGCTCCTCCAAAGCTCTGGTGGCTTGGAAATTTGATCTTAAGCAAATTGTAATCTCGCTTGACTGTTTTTCTGTGTAATGTACGGCTTTTTTTTGACGACATAAGCTTTTATTTTATTTTATTTTCGTTCAACCTTCTTCGCAAGGTTCTTTCGCTAATCCTAACATTCATGTCTGTAAGTACGTTCTGGATCTTTTCAGAAGAGTTTCTCTTAAAGGAACGGGCTATTTTAGAATCATCCTTCCTGGTTGTAGTTCTTTTCCTTCCTCTGTCGCTTTTAGTTCACTTCCGTATTGATTGAACTTCCAAACTTGATAATAAATGGTTTTCCCGGAACATCCATATTTTTTTGAAAGCTCTATTGCCGAAATACCTCTATTAAACTCTGCCACAAACTCTATTAAACTCTGCCTTTTTTTCTATCGAAAGTTCAATTGCTCTTGCCATATTTCCAACTTGTATCTCTAGAAAACCGTACAATATTGAATAAAACAACACTCCGTCCCACACTGCGTCAATTTGCCCTGGAAATTTAGAACCGTTACTTAGCAAATGCAGTTATTATCGAAGTGTGTAAATAATTTTGCCTGTATTGAATGGATGTGTAAATCATTTTGCCACTTCATATTATACCTATTTTCCCGTTATTTTTTGGAGTTAAAAGATGGTTTTTGTTTTGTTCTTTCATCAACATATACCAAAGAATCAAACTGAGAAAAACATATCATCAATTTGATACTAGTTGAAAAGTTATAAGGCTTTAAATGCTGCTATACAATGGTATTTTTTGTTGTTTCAATAATTTCGCCGAGCATAGTATGTACATTCCCAATCAATAGGATAGTTCCACTTGAAAAATTGTTGTATCTCGGAAAATTATAACGGTATTTTCTTCAAACATGTAGACAATGTTTCAGTAGCACAAGGTCTCAGATCCGAAGTCCCGTTAGGATTTTATTCCGAAAATTCTTACAAACAGTACAAAAGCAAAAGTCATTTGGATAGTTCCAGAGGAAAAAAAACACACAAAAACAAAACGAGAAAAATCTAATCTGAATTTGTGTGTTATAAAAGTCAGGTTAAGGTAAAAAAAATACCGGCGTACAGGGGGCTGCGCAAGGGTTTTCCAGAATTTTAATGCATAGTGAATATTATTTGTATATATTTAAGAAAGATTTCAGTCTGGTGGTCTCGGTTGCTTCGAGACAGGGATTCTAAAAGTATCATCCGCACAATTTTATTGAGACTGCAGTTTTAGGCATTTAATATCCGAAGCTTGAACACCCACATGTAGGTGTCATAAACATCATCATATCCATATCCTATCCGCGTTTTCGGGACCTAGCTTTTCGAAACTTAAATTATGCCCCAAGTGACATCCTAAGTTCTCTTTGTGAGGATCCTAACCACCTATGTTTCCGATCATGTTGCCCAATCAACCCCATTCATGAAAATATTTCGCCGCCAAAAAGCCTATATTGTCCGTGTTTCATCACTCCATTACTTCTGGGCTTAAATGTATACTTTATCGAGTTTTTGCTTTCGCCATGTTTTAACGTTAGAATAAAGGCCTCCTCACACGAAGTTTCCTTTGGGAAGTTAATCGATTTAAAAACATTTCGTCTGAAAGGGATATTTTTGTGACAAAGGTCATGTGATGTAATCAAGAAAGAGTTAAACTCATGTAGACGCCATTTATCGTTAAAAGGAAAAGGTTGCTCTGGATTTCTCAAATGTTTAACCCTTTTTCTAAAAATATTTTTGTTGTCATATAGTTTAATGGGAATGACATACCCTCCGACCCACTAAAAAAAAATCCGGGCTAGGGCATGATGTTGAAAAAATGTTTACGTCTTTAGAAAATCCAGCCTGCGCCCTTACTGAGAATTTTTATAAAGAAGAAGGTCAGAGCTAGCTAAATCGGGGGAATCAAGCTTAGTCCTGATTAAGCATGTCCGAAAGAAAGGAAGTACTGCTACTGCGGCTCTGGTAATGTGTACTGTGATTCCATCCCTCATCTTGCTGAAACCCAAACAATTTTGTTCGAAATTTGACCTTTAAATGCTAGATGAATCAATGCAATGGGAACCAACTGAGGCGATCCATCCACGAGGAGATCGGGTGAATTTAGGTCAAATTGCCGCCAAAGGTTTATAGATGTTTCCAAAACTCTTGCAGGGGTACGAAATCTCTCTCAGGAGAATTTGTTTTAATCGCTTTTATGTGTTTAGTGGCGTTTATACGAATTATTATTTCTCATTTGATATCAATTTCTCCGGAGGATTGATATTTTTTTTTAGGGGACGTGCTCTCCTCCGATTCAATAGACTAAAATAAAGTTTTAGACCTTACTTCCGGAAATTAAAGTGCGACGTTCCGCATATAAACTCAATAATAAGATTACGTTCTTTAGGTACTTTCTGCCTTTAAAAATTAGATGGATCTCCCCTTTGGTAAGACTAACACTAAGGGATCATGCATAGAAAGATGAAATATAATCCTTAATGCTGGTCAAAAGAAGAGGTACTAAATGTTTAATTAGAGGACGAAATTAGCACATAAATCTCCAATTTCAGTTTTAAAGTAGAACTTGAATAGCGCATAGCTTCGGAAGTAGGGCGGGGGCTAGCATCACAGACGTACAATAACGCAACTCTTACTAGGCAAGCATTTTAGGATTCTAAATGCAGCACCTTCTATCAATTGTTGGCTCTCAAGGACTTTGTTTCTTCAAAACACAACTTTCAACTATTTATTTCATCTGTAGGTTTCGTTTCCACTTAATGGAAATTGATATGGAATTTTTCCTTCTGGCTTTTATATTTTCTTTTCTTGGAGCTCTAGCCAAAAAGCCGCCCCTAAAATTCGGCGCCCCGGGCGACCGCCCGGCTTGCCCCCCCCCCCCTTAGAGCGGGCGCTGCTGGTTAAATATTTGAATGTGAGTCCCTATCCATTTGACTCTTGACAGATTCAACATGCATTATTATTGTTGGTAATTTTCTAGGAAAGTTTTTCAGATGTTTGTCTATACTTTTTCTCCGTATGGTAAAAAGCGACTCCAAACAACCGAAGCAACGGAACGAATTTTTACTAAATTCCATAGCCATTACTTATTTTTAATTATATACTGTAAAATAAATATGTGAATGTCACACATTCTGGTGCGGGGGCCCCTCTGGCATGGGGGGCCCATGTACCATCGAACACATGGAACACCGTACGTTACGCCACTGAATTTATGTGAGTCGTCTTTCTGACAACCCCAACATTTATGAAACAGTAATCAAGTTGGTGTGCCTTTCCCGCCGTTTTTTTATTCACTAATACCTAATATTTTGGATTATGTATTTAACCCGAATAGTGTTCATTTCAAACTTAAAAAATGGTCCGTACTGGACTTCCACTTAATTCCGCCAAATCTCAACTTGGTCCTATTGAAACCCTACTCCGAAATTAGTAATCCTACGTTATTCTCCAATAAAAAAAATACTCCACAACCTCATAACTTAAAATATTTTTAATATTTCAAACCCATAAAGAACCAATTTTTTGCAGCACTATATTCCCATGCCTCCATTAAGGCGTTGCACAATATCGGCGTACAAAAACAATAACATAAAAATACCCAATGTATGGGTATATATCTTTCGTTTTTAATACCTTGAATTTGAGTTACATTTCAAGTGCTGTCGACTGTTCTAGGTGACCCTTAGTAAATTCAGTTACATAGTAGATATAACTATATAAGTATAACAACAATTACTTGTTTAATCAGCTTGAACAAGTCTGAAAAAATATAATTGTGTGTTTAATAGCATTAACTTAATTCTAAATAACAAAATTGTGTACAAAATGAAAAAGAAAATATTATATTTCGTCACATTTGCCATTATTAACCCTTCTGTCGGCACCTACTACAATATGCATATTCTATACCCAATAGGTCTGGCTGGACCTACTGAGAAAATTTTTTTATTTTTTAGAAAAGGTGAAATTTTTATCGGTAGAATCATTCTATCGATTCTTTACTGCCATTTAGAAACAATAAAAGCATTAAAATCATTTTTGTAGACACACTAGTAACGTTTTTAAGTGAACATATTTTGGGGTGGTATTACTGTGAACATGTTTTTCCCTTATTTTCATCTCTTTTTGCTTCTCTGTTTTTATGGCGTATATCTAGAAGAAAGTTTGTTCGCATTTTTCAATACCAATATCTTTGGGCAAATATTTGGCGTTTTGTTAGTAGACTTTACCTCGATATTAGCCTGCAGATTTAGGGAAGCAGGTGGAAAGAAATACGGAATTTTCAAGCGCAAAAATCATTTCATTCTAAATTTTTCGTAAATTTATTGATCAAGTCTATTTAGAAAGACGTTCGTAAGTCTCTCATACTTAGTCCTAACTATTACAAAGGAAATAAAACTGGTTTGAATTTCATTGAATCAAATCTCAGTTGATTAGGTGATGTTATGCAACGTGATGAAATTAGGCATACTTATTTCCCGAACTTCACGGCTTTTCAAAAAAAAATCTGAGAAATTTTTATCGTTTATAATTCAAATTGAATTTAATGACATTGTTACATCATAAATAGGAAAATTTTAAGACAATTTCATATTTGCACTTTTTACCTCAAGAGAAGAATGGGGGGAAAAACTATAGGTCTGGCCAGACCTATTGGGTATCAAAAAGCACTATAAATTGAAAATCATTAAAAACATACTCAAAACTTCAACCGATTTTTTCAAATTTTTGCAAAGTGCTTCTAAACATATTATTCTGGGATATCATGAAATATGAAGTCGCTGCGATTTCATCTTCTATACTTTTCTGACCAAAATATAGTGCCAAAGGTCTGGCCAGACCTTTGTGCCGACAGAAGGGTTAATGCATTCGACGATTTATATAAATAGGTGCTTAATTTTTTTGAATGCTTATCACTTTTATTTTTGGCAAAATTGTGTTGCACTGGTTACAGATTTCCAGTTTTATTGTAAGGAAATGATTGACAAGATGAATCTGATTTGAAATGAAACGAGCACAAAACGAACGTTTTAAAACAGAAAAGCACTTGAATAAATTGAGCTTTAGCAAATAGCAATTTGTAATATTCTTATTCTGACATGATCTTTTTGTTAATGTTAAGTATGTGTGTACTTATGCATTGTAATGCTTGTCTGGTCTGAGATATTTGCTTAGCTTTGCTTTTGATATTTTTTATAAATAATAATGAATTTTGTATTATGTATTACGTTTAAAGTTATGTGTCTACGAACGCCATTATCTCGACTAAAAGCATTAATCTGCATGGATTCAAATATGTATATTTATTTAAACATAAATTTGTTGAATTTTTGGGACTGTTTCTTAGCAAAATGCCATATAATGCACTTACCAAGTAAATAAACAGCTGAAATGTATTCGAAACGTTCGTAATTACGCAAAAAAATGAGATGAATGCACTTTGATTTCTTATCTAGCACATCGGCATGTACATAGAAAATGCATTTCGATAAGGCGCAACCAAAAGTGAATGTGCATTTGTCGGATTTATTATTTGTGCAGAAATGGTGGACTTATTGATGGTGTTTACATAAGAATTTACTGAATTTAGAGCTTCAAGAAAGTTGTCGAATCAACGATGCAGCGCTAAGGCGACGAACTCTGCGCGCCTGTTTACTTTTCTGTTTCTAGTATGTATTATTCAAGTTATTTCCAACTACATACACATATAAAAATCATCTTTTTTTTAACGACTCATTCCGTCTTTTGTATTTTTAATTTTTTTTTTGCATCTGGGCAATATTTGAAAAGATGTTTTTAGCTTATAAGATGAATGCATTTTTATTTCGCGCACAAACTTGACTCCGTTCAACTACGACTACGACGACACGCCGACATATCGGACGGCCGTCCAATGCATTTTTCCATGTGTAGAATTTTTTTCCTCCTTTAAATAAAATGTATATTTGTTAAATATATGCACACAAAGTAGGTATAGTATAAAAATGTGTGTTAGGTTCTCTAGTCGAAAAGAGATGCATACTCGCGGATTTACTGTATTTTTTTCTGCAAAGCCGCCAGACGGACGACTCTTCGTCTTAATTTTACATATAGGCTGGGGTGATTGCCCTTCGTAATCAACAGGACATTCAAATGTCAAATTGTACATTAGCATCGAAAGATGAGAAAAAATAGACAAGAAATGGGAGAGGGGGGACTATGAATGTTGTGTGTGAGAGTTGCATAAAAATGAGAAGAATAAAAATTGCATTCTGTTTTCTTTTTCGGCCGGATTTATACTTATTTTTATTTCTTTCAGAATTTCAGGGAGCCGAAAATTTATTAGTAATGCTATTTCGGAACGAAGTGAATGTAACCAAATATTAATGGGATTTTTTTCGTGGGCATAAGGCATGTATGCGCTGATGGTTCGATGATGCCATTATTGTCGTCCAGACATGTTAGACACATGATGTGTCAAGAAACCGTCGGAAAATGACAATTTTCTATGAAGGACATAATGAAAAGTTAATTTTAATTATTTAGGTCAAGACATTTGAAAGAAAAATTACCAGGAATTAGATCGAATTTCTTAAATTGAAAAACAAATTATGTATATTGTTGTTGTTGATTTTTGGAATTAAGACAGTATTCAGACATTTTATGATTTAAGAACATTTTAAAATAATCTATTAATGAATTCTTTTTAGATACGTTTTGTTGTTTATAAGTGTTTTTGTTTTTTGTTAATTTGATTTGAGCGCAATGTTGGCTGCAGCTTACCGAAAAATTGGCTGGTCATTTCGTGATGGCAGGACAAAGGTGCCATCATCACGGGAAGTGCTTGGAGTACCTCTACGTGGTGGCCGCTAGTAACTTCACCTCGGTGAAGGCCAAACTGTGAGGGCCGGTTGTTGTAGGGTTCCCCATTCAGACAAGTCGCTTTCCAGAGCCGACGAATCTGTAACCTCAGAACTTGGCTCCAGAATGTTGCATTTGTCCTAAATCCCCGCGGTGTTCAGCGACCCGTGCCCATCGGGGGAAGATGTCCAGGGACGCAAATGGGCATCTCTAACAGAATCAGCCGGATACCGGGCGACCTCCGGTGCTATCTAGCGATACCACATCAAGCGGGGCTCTGGTGTGGCGGACTCTCTTTTCCGTAGCTACTCGTGGGAATCACATGAATTCGAATCAAAAACAAAACAAACACCCAAACTCCGATCCGACTGAGGCAGCCTCAGACTCCGATCAAAAGGCCCTTGCCTCAGATTTTGTTCCAGCGGAACTCTATTTGTCGAATGTGGACGAACCACACCCACCTACCTATACTGAATTCTTCCTGCACGGAAGCCGTAGCGGGCTCTAGCGAGCGTACCGCAAATGAGGGGAAGCAAAAAGCTGGGCTTCCACCCAAATTTTCTCCGGGAGCTCTTCGGAATCTTCTTCGTAGAAAACTTGGAGGGGCGCCCTGTAAAAGGTATGTAAGCTTCCTCGCACAAAGACATGCTCCCAAAAAAGCCAGGGCACTTGCTACTAACTCCAATCGTAATGCCCCCCCCCCCTAAACGACAACGGTCAAAAGAAGACGGTGCTCCCGACTCTGGGAAGCAAGCCGCTTCCACCAAGAAGCAAAGAACGGCAGAAATCCCTAAGCGGAAGCCCGAACCTAGACCCAGCACTTCAGCGGCATTTGGATTCAAGGTACCTCCGGTGACCTCTGCTGGTTCATCCCCACCAGTGTCCACCCCTACGATTACGGCGAGCAGGAGCAAGAGTGACCGCAAGGGAAGTCTGGTAGCATCAAGTGCTATCCCTCAAACTCAAATTGCTAGGAGCAGGAGTACCTACCGACAGAATGCCCACACGCGCGACCATAATGTACACCCGGTGGCATCGGCAGACCATTCAAGGTCAGCCGTCACCCTTCTGGCATCAACCAGCAGGAGCAGGGGTACTTACTCACAGGTGTCATCATCTGTGAGGGTTGCAATAATGGCGTCGAGCTACCCGGATGGTTTGCTAACCGCAGCCCAAATGTCCATGGTGCAAAATGCTATCATCTACCACATTGTGAGCATCCCTCCCACCAACGTCTTTCCGGAATTCGGCAGCATCCGATTCCGCCCCGGATTTCTACTGGTCGAATGTGACAATGAGGCCACTGCCGAATGGCTTTGCAACATCACCTCCACTCTCAACCCTTGGGAACGAGCCACGCTACGTGCCGTAACTGGATATGACATACCCAGATCGACGCTCTCCCTGCCTCGCACCACGGATGCCACGAGTGCGATAACACTTCTTCGCAGGCAAAACGAGTGACTGCGCACCAGCGAGTGGAGGTTAATCAACGCTGCTACGGAGGGAGACAATCTCACACTGATCGTAGCAATCGACTCGATTTTCATGGAAAACATCGCTAGGCGCAACTTCCAGGTGTCTTATCGCTTCGGGAAGACTAAAGTCCACCCGAAAAACTGGAAGGGCCGGGCGCCGTCGCTGCAAAACAGATGAGCCTACAAGCTCCATGGAGGAGGCTCAACACCAACTCGACCTCTCTCCCACACAGGAACCGATGGAGCTACAGCCACATCACCTCGCCCCTGCGACTCGCCGGAGCCTATGGGGGATGCAGATGTCACCATCATTCCTAACCCTAGGAATGATACGAGGAAGGACAACTATGATGCAGACGACTAATCCGAGCATTGGTGTGTTGCAGTGCAATCTGGATCACGCCAAAAGAGCCTCGGATATGGTTTCGGCGCGGTTCATAAGGGAGGGCCTCAACATCGCTCTCATACAGGAACCGTGGCAACGTTATGGGAGCGTCAAGGGACTGAGCGTAAGTACGAATGTGGTATATGATAAGGGTGCTACTCGCCTCAGAGCCTGTGTCGTAGTTAGCAAACGTATTAATAATTACCTCTGTTTTTCAGAATTTACCAATAGTGACCTAGTGGTCATATAAATCTGCACCACCAGCGAGGGCGAACACATCCTGGTCGTGGCGTCCGCCTACTTACCTGGTGACAGAAACATTCTAGCGGGGGAAATCCAGAAATTGGCGTTGATCTCAGTGGCGTAGATAAGGGGGGGATTAAGGGGATCGATCCCCCTCCCCCCTTCGGTCACACATTTTTTTATTATTACTTTAGGTACGTAAAACAAAGCAAAAGTAAAGTTTTGGTGGAATTATTCAATGTGTATAGTGTTTAGTAAAAACGTGGAAGCATTTCCAGAACTGCAATAGAAAATTTAGCACTTCCTCAAATTTTAATAGATACAATAGAAACACTATAGCACAGGGCTTACGTTAATATACTTTTTCGCATTGGATCTGCAATTCGCACAGGCAACCACTACTGAAGTAATTTAGAAGTGCTGCTAAAAAACTTAAAAGCAGTGATTGAAAATTTGTTCTCGGAAAGTCTTAATATTCGTTTTAACCCTTTCGCTACCAATGATGCCATATGGCATCATGAAATTTAATGATTTTTCATAGAAAATGTAAGAAATCAATTTTAACTTTTTGTGTGATATTAGACTCTCCCAACAGTTCAATACCTAGTTGATTTTTTCCAGCGTGAAATTTTTGGTTTTAGGATGTTATTTTTAATGAAATTTTAGAGAAGGTTTGACGATTGTCGTAAAGCCGAAAAACTTATTTATCCATTTCCCCATATTTCCTGATAATAATCATTTTATGCAAATCATTTTAATGTTTTTATTTTGTAAAGAAGTTGTTGTAAGAGAAAATCAAAAGATTTTTCGATTTTTTTTTAGGAAAACCCTATAAAGTGGTTTTGCATGAGCATCATTGGGCGTGAAAGGCATATCAGTAAGTCCCCTATTCATATAAATGCTGTTGCTTGCTGTATGGAAGGCACCCTTAGTTTTTATCCGAATGAGCTAATTTTTGGTGGGTGGGGTGATTATGAGCTCCAATCACAATAAGCCAAAATTTAGCACTCTGCTCTAATTTTGGGGGGAGTTATGGACATTTCCTTTCGCCAAATTCAAATGGGGGGATAATGGGGGTCGTTGATCGGAGCCACTCAATGCTTCTCCCAAAAATAATATTGAACTTATTGGGAATACTTGTACGATATTTTACGGCTCCAATCACAATAAGCCAAAATTTAGCACTCTGCTCTAATTTTGGGGGGAGTTATGGACATTTCCTTTCGCCAAATTCAAATGGGGGGATAATTGGGGTCGTTGATCGGAGCCACTCAATGCTTCTCCCAAAAATAATATTGAACTTATTGGGAATACTTGTACGATATTTTACGGCTCCAATCACAATAAGCCAAAATTTAGCACTCTGCTCTAATTTTGGGGGGAGTTATGGACATTTCCTTTCGCCAAATTCAAATGGGGGGATAATGGGGGTCGTTGATCGGAGCCACTCAATGCTTCTCCCAAAAATAATATTGAACTTATTGGGAATACTTGTACGATATTTTACGGCTGAACTAACATTCTTTCAAGAGTTATGGGGCTCTTAAAAAAGGTATAAAATGAAAAAGTTCTAATTTATTTTTAAGCTAGCGCCGAATCATTGAATAGATCTCTAATGTGTTATATATCATTGCAAAGATAATTTTATGTAGTTTTTTTCGTTCTCAGACTATTTTATATATCTTTTGTCGTTTTTTAAATACTCGCAAAAAACCGAAAAATGACCACCATTTCCCCCTTTCCCCCATTTTAAGGTTGCGGACCGCCAATCGGCTGGGACTTTTTTTCCTATAATCTGGGGGTCGTCACCAACCATTCTGCAAAAAAAAATCCAATGTAGGATTTTTGCCGACCAAATATCTCATTTTTCACACGGAACTTGCTAAGTGCCCTTTCAGTCCCAATGATGCCATATGGCATCATGCTCTAATTTGTTAACTATAGCGCTTAAAAATTTTTTTTTCAAGAAAATATCATAAAAGATGTCTACTGAACGACATAATGTTGTTAGAAAAATTCTACGCTTAAAATCCATAATTTGGGCATGAAAGGGTTAAAAATTTAAAAATATTGTGGAACACGGAGTGCTTTTCCACAGAAACGCAATTTCCAATGGGGAAATATACAGTACTTAAGATTATAAAGATTTCTTCAGGAGAATGGAAAGCTAATGTTAATGAAGAGTATACGCCGCAAAACTGCTTCCAATTTTCAAAACTGCTTCCAATTTTTGACCGTCCTCTATTGTTTGACTTTCTTGACTTTCTCCAGTTGTTCGCAATTTTATTGTATTTAATACGAAGAACTCACAAAACTATAACCAAGATTCTGTTTTTAACTAAATCTTTAAAGAAAAATGTTTGTAGAAATTTCCAAAATTGAAAGATAGTTTTACCCAAAAATTGCAACACTCAAAATATCAAAAGACCTCTGGAGGCCTGTAAAGTTAATAATGAGTCAAATACCGTCCATTCCCATTCAAAATTTAACTTAATAAGTCACCAGAGGTTTTTTGATATGTTGAGTGTTGCAATTTTTGGGTAAAAATTGCCATGGTTTCAGGTCTTTGAAAAAATATTCTGACTCCAATAGGGAATAATTATAGGCAAACGTCATACCATTATGAAAACTAGGGACAATGCGCCAACTTTTAAAATTACTTGCCGGAAGGTCCCAGTGCAATTTTACAGTACAGTTATTTGAACTTAAAAGAAAACAAAAAAGTTATTTTTGGGTTGGGATGTAGAGCATAAAAGAAAATTTGAGAAATATTAAGATTTGCAGTTACAGCGGACGAAAAATGACAATAAGGTGTGCGTTTTTTTATTTTTCTTTAATTACAAATAACTGCAAGAACGAGACTGATTTTTTAAAACTATTTTTCTCATACCGAACACACCGTTTACCGAATTATCGTTGGGGTTAGGAACATTTCGATTATCCAATACAAAGCTTTGGTACTCTAATTACATTAGTGAAAATTTGTACGAAAATTGGAATACTGTTAATTCACTCACCGTAGTTAAAAAAGCCCAAATTTTCAGGACTAAGTTTTTTTCATATGGCAAAATTGCTATCTTTTTTGAACCAAAATTTGCTCCAAAAAAACTGCTAAGATGAAGTGTCATAAATACAGAAATTGTTATTCTGAAATTCAACATTTTATAACCGTAAAAGTATAAATAATTTTGCAAATTGATCCCCCTCCTCCCTGAAAAGCTATCTACGCCACTGGTTGATCTATGTATTCTCAACCGAGGATGTCAGCCTACATGTGTAACCAGAGCAAGGCAAGACGTACTTGACCTAACTCTGTGTAGCAACTCAATAGTGGAACGAAATCGTACTTGATGGCATGTGTCAGACGAGCCCTCCTTATCCGATCACATGCACATACGCTTTGACTTAAGATTTGCGGTTGCTGCAGGAATTGAGCGAATAGTTCCACAAAATACTAACTGGCCAGGATACACCGACTCGTTGAGGGAACATCTGCAGCAAATCGACAAACGAAACACCCTGGCTGAGCCTCAAAAGACTCGTGGACGAGACCACCAGGGCAATTGTGTCATCCTACGAAGAAAACTGCCCCTTGAGGGTCTTCAAAGTAAATAAGTGTGTTCCGTGGTGGAATCCGGAGATAGCTCGTCTCAGGAAAAAAAGTGAGGAAGCTGTTCAACCGGGCCGAGCGCAACGGTGACTGAGCTCTGTATCGATCCACCGTCACGGAATACAACAAAAAGATCAGGGACGCTAAAAGACAAAGTTGGGCTAACTTTTGCGACAGCGTCACCAATACCACCAAAGCAGCTAGACTGCACAAAGTTTTGGCAAAAAAAAATTGGTGCAGCTCTATTAACACTCTGAAGGGTGCAAATGGGGAAATAAGAAGGGATGTCGAAAGCACAGGCATGCTGCTTTTGGCAATACATTTCCCCAGCTGCAGACTAAAGTATAACTTGAATGACGGTCACAGTTGCATGAACCCGTCCAATAGAGCAAGCAGATCTGCCTAGGCAGCAGCAAAAGATATATTCACGTATGGCAGGATAAGGTGAGCAATTGGGACGTTCGATCCCTTCAAGTCGCCCAGCATAAATCTAACTAACGATTTAAATCACTCGTATGAAAAATATTTAAGACCCAAAAATCGCAGATTTATTTGCCATCAATTATATCGAAACATACTTACTAAATTACATTATTGCTTTGCAACAATAAGAATCCAAGTACGATACATCATGCGCAATGAAGAAGCAACATACCTGCAAAAGACAAAGTAAAATATTTTTTAAATATACGGCTAGAAGAATTATGTATATTTTTTAACCCCTTCATTTTATGTAAAAGAGTATGATTAACTTTATTATGAAGTTAGCACCATACAGAAGGAGGCATATTCAACTATGGACAATAATAATAATTGAATGATCGATATTCTTTTTGAGCAAAAACGCAATCAGTAAACTTGGTCAAATTTTTACTTTTAGCGATACCGTTATCGTGTATTTTGTTAAATTAAAGAAAAACTAGGGGGTTTCGCCCCCTGGTCGCTACGCTCCCCAGCCCCCGGAAGCCGAGGATAATTTCGGGCGCGGCCGAAATTTGGATACCCTCCGCTCTCCTTGGGCTAAAAGTTTTTTCGGGCGTACCTATGACTTGTATTTAATCCCCCTCCTCATTCTTTTTCTTCCGTCTTGACAAAAGTTTTGGGCTTGGTTGAAATAAGTGGGCAAATAAAAATTTTATTGGGGTTGCGGGAGCATGACCCCACAGTACGATTCCATTTATTTTGAACTTTTTTCTTGCTTTGGTAAAGACACATTAATTCAAGGTTTTGTGAAATTGGTGCAAAAAATGTTTCTTAGAAGAACCGAAATGGGGGTTGAATTGGTATGGCCACCCCATGACCCCATGGTCAGATTTGATCAATTCTTAGATATGTTTTGTGTCATCAAGAGAAACACATTTGTGTGAAATTTGGTTGAAATTGGTGCACAAATAAAAAAGTTTTTCCTACAAGAACCTAATTTGGGGGTTAGGTTTGTATGGCAGCTCCAAGACCCCATTATCCGATTTCATCCATTTATAGATATGTTTTTTGCTATAAAGAGAAAGACTTTTATGTGAAATTTGGTTGAAATTGGTCCACAAATGAAAAAGTTTTTCTTAGAAGAACCTAATTTGAGGGGTTAGGTATGTATGGCAGCCCCATGACCCCATAATCCGATCCATTCTTAGATATGTTTTGTTTATCAAGAGAAACACATTTGTGTGGAATTTGGTTGAAATTGGTGCACAAATAAAAAAAATTTTCCTAGAAGAACTTTAATTTGGGGGGCTAGGTTTGTATGACAGCCCCATGACCCAGTGATGTAATTTCAAACATACAAACAGCCTGCAACAATAAAAAGCACGTGTGCAAAATTTCAGCTGCGTAGCTTTTGTAGTATAGAATTTCGATATTAGGACTGAGCGAAACAAGATAGACCGGTTCGGGAACGACCTTATCACCTAGTTCCCAAACTGTGCTGCTTTACTCTGGTAGTGAACTTGAATCCTCACCCAGAATGGCTGGAGTCGGCATCCTTTTGAACCAGGAGGCTCGCAAATCTCTCATAGATTAGAGGCCTATTTCCGACCGAATAATAACTGCCAGATTCAAGTCCAGAGTAAGGAACATTACTACATATTATTCAGTGCTATGGCCCGACTGAGTCAACCGACCAGCATGCTAAGGACGCCTTTTACCACCTGCTTGGCGACACCTTTGACAAGGCTCCCAGAGGTGACATAAAAATTATTATGGGGGATCTAAATGCTAAAATTGGGTCTGACAATGTTGGATTGGAACATCTAATGGGCAATCACGGTCTGGGTGTCAGGAACGACAATGGTGAGTTGTTCGTAGAGTTCTGCAACTCTCGTCAGCTTGTCATTGGCGGCACCCTCTTCAAACACAAACCTTGCCATTTAGCAACATGGATATCTCCAGATGGCCGAACACAGAACCAGATTGACCATATAGCCATCTCCAAAACATGGAGGAATTGTCTCATGGACGTCAGGGCAAAGCGTGGTGCTGATGTAGGCAGCGATCACCAACTTGTCATCACAAAAATTCGCTCGCGAACCGCTGCTGTTTGTCGCACACAAAAGGAGCGTGTATTGCCGCGATTCAATGTGCAAAAGCTTAAAGAACCATCAACAATACGCGCAATTTCTAGCGCATTGCGCGAGGTAGCTAATGCACAAACGCCAGATGCTTCTTCTATTGATGATAGATGGAACATTGTGAAGGAAGCTTTTCTATCGTGTGGCGAAACATTTGTGGGCAGACTACAGCGAGGTAGGAGACCATTTATCAGTGATGATACATGGTCTCTGATAACTGCACGGAAGTGGATTAAAGAGCAAATAAACTCGGCTACTGACAATTCAGTCAAGCAACAACTAAGGACCGAGTACAGTTTCACTTCAAAAAACAGTGCAGAGGAGCGTTAGACGTGATACACGCAACAACATCAACGCGTTAGCTTTGGAGGCAGAAGATGCGGCTTACCGTGGTGACAGTGGAACCCATTACAACATCCTGTGAAAGATAAAGACGGGTCTCTGCTAGTCACAGATGAATAACAACTGCGCCGATGGAGAGAGCATTTCATGGAGGTTCTTAACAACAACTTCAACCCTTTAAGCCCATCTCCACCGGAGACAGTAAGTCTTCCGAAAATGGCCAGAACTAACACCGGCGTACCATCCAAGCTGGAAATAATTAAGGCCCTTCAATCTTTGGAAGCAGGTAAGGCCCCGGGGGCAGACGGTATCCCGATGGAATTTTTAAAGCGGACATCAACGCTACAGCGATATTCTTCTTCCCCTCATCCAAGAGTGTTGGACAACCGAGACTCTCCCTCAAGAATGGAAAAAGGGCGTCATTATTAAAATCCCCAAAAAAGGAAGTCTCAAGGATTGCAATAATTGGCGTGGAATCTGTCTCCTCCCTGCAGTCTCTAAACTGATGGCCAAAATAATCTTGGACCGGATCAAGAAAACGATCGACCGCACTTTGAACAATGAACAAGCTGGTTTTCGTGAGAGTTTATCATGCAGCGATCATATCAACACCCTCCGAATTATTATTGAACAATCCGCTGAATGGAGATCCCCGTTACATCTATTGTTCATTGACTGCGAGGAGGCGTTTGACAGCGTCGACAGGGCTTATTTCTGGACAGCCTTACGTAGGAGAGGCATACCAGAGAAACTGATTGCCATCATAAAGGAGTCCTATAACGAAGCCCAATGTCACGTCTTGCACAAGGGCGAATTGTCTAGTCCTTTTGAGGTGAAAATGGAGTTAGACAAGACCATAAAAGTAAGGGTATCAGGTCGAAATTATTTGATTACCTTCAGCACCTGGACTATGCCGACGACATTTGCCTTCTTTCAAACACCGCGGATAAGCTGTTTCAAATGACAGATGCTTTGCATCGTGAAAGTCGAAGTGCTGCTTTAAAAATTAATGCCGCTAAGCCGAAATACCTGAGCTTTGACATCAGAAACGCAAAGAAACATTTCTATCTCCGGACAGCAGATAGAAAAAGTCGAGAAATTTACTTGCATTGGGAGCGTAGTGACAGCGGATGGTGGGGCTGATGCCGATGTAGAGTCGCGCATACATAAAGCCCGCGCAGTATTTTTCAGTTTGACTCCTGTCTGGCAAAACAAACACATCTCCAGAAATACCAAACTCCGGATCTTCGAAAGCAATGTAAAATTCGTGCTTTTATATGGGTGTTCCACTTGGAAGGTGACCAGTGATATTACAACCAAACTACAAACTTTCGTGAATCAGTGACTTCGACGTGGGACCAGCTAAAGGCGACGGCTGCTAATAGACAGAGGTGGAAAAGAGGCGTAGCCAATGCCCTATGCCCCACTAGGGGTAAAAGGAACCTGAGAGAGAGAGAGAGCTTTTTTAGTGGCCGAAAAAACGCGCAGACGGACAGACGGACATCGTCCAATCGACTCATCTCGTCATGCTGATCATATATGTATACTTTTTATATTGTCGGAGATACTTCCATCAATGCGTTACAAACTTCATGAGCGAATGGTATAAAAATGAGATTTCTCCACAGAAATGAGGTTTGGTTGTTCAATCGGTCGCACTGTTTATGGCGACCTTAATCTTAATGCGTCCAATATAGCGGGTCTGATAGAAATGCGTGAATTGCATTTTGCGGCACCATTTCAGGATAAATTTTAATACGACACAGAATCGTGAAATGTGGGTCTATCCCGCACGGGACGCTTTCGATAAAACATAACTCATAACTAGAACCCGGATTTTCGAGCAGTAAAAAAATTAAAAACGTGCAGTTAAAATCCAGAAACGTGCAAAATCGTGCAATATAAATGCCCGAATGGGCAATTTCCGTGCAATATGAAAAAATTCATTTTTTAGGCTTTTCGAAAGTTTGGCTTCGGAGCAGTGGATGCGGGAAAAGCATTGAAAAAAAAATTAAGAAGACTTGCTCTAAAAAAAAAATTATTTAAAATGCGGTGCACTAACAATATTTTAACCGAACATAAACTTCTATCCATAAAAAGCTGTCTAGATAAATATGGCACCCGAAATCCATGACCGGTTTTTGTTTAAGATCCATCGCGCAACTTTTGTGCTTATCTAATTCGTGAGTGCATTGTCTTCCAAAGGGCAGATTTTCCTATAAAGGGCGCCACAAACCTGACGATTTCTCGGCCGATCGATCGGCCAATCGATCTGCCCCCGTAAAGCACATACATTAGGCAATTTATCGGGCAATCTGAAATAGACAGTCTCACGGTCCACAAGACACAGCACAAAATAGCGAAAATTATACCATTTTTGGCGATGGAAGATGAACATCCATTGCTACTTTGTTGGAGTATGACCGACACAACCACAGCATGAAAAACGACTACAGGTTTATGTCAAAAAATCAGCAACTGAGAACACATGATTGTCATGACAGCTTGTACGGAAAATTGCATTGGCAATGCGTTCCACATGTCAAATCCAAAAATTGAATCCGATGGTCCCATACACCTTCCGATTTATCTCGCAATCAAAAAATCTGGCCGATCGATCGGAGGGTCTATGGTGCCTCTAATGTAAGTTTAGTTAACCACCAGATTAACAAGCACTCTAAAAACAACAACTGCAAAATAGCTTCGAGCAGGTATTAATAGAAGGAGAGGAAACATCGCTTAAAAAGTGTGCCGAAAGCGCAAATTCATGGGAGAGAAAAATACAATAACAACACTGTTGAAGCAAAGCGATTTGACACAAGTAGAATAACAGTACATCTCGATTCAAACAAAGTTCCATGCTTTGACAACCCACTTTTAAAGACAAAGAGAATGAAGAAGAAGAAGAATTCAACCAAGCGCGCACGAATTTTTGACACAATTACTACTTTACTGTTGCTTGTTCTCCCATGTATTAGATTCTCGGCACATTTTTGAGCTGTCACTTTGTATGGAATTCGTGACTTCCGCCCTCTCCTTCTATTAATACCTGCTCAAAGCAAAATAGTATGAAAATCAAGTGACTGACATTTGATGAAATTTTCATAAAGTGAATCACTTTATTATGTTTTTTCTTTTACTGTCAACCGAAAAATTCTGAACATTGGATAATTTCTGGGGAAAATTGTTATGAAACACGGTTAAAAATGCAAATGTTCGTTTTCATGCAAAAACCTTAAAACGTGGATTTTCGTGCAATATTAGATTGTAGAGAATTCCCAGCCAAGATGCATAATTTTTATTTACTTTCCATTTCTAATTCAAAACAAATTCAAGTTCAATGACACAGACGAAAGCCATTAGCATTAGATGAACGTATTCAGTCAGACACTGAAAAATAGATACAAACTGTGTATAGCGTAGGAATACATTATGGCACGAGCACGAATTTATTAATGAATTTAGAAATGGCTAGAATGCAGTCTAGCATGTAAGATACAAGCGGTTATAGTCACGCAAAACATGTTTAGAAATGTTCGCTTGTTAAAGGAAACAATCAAAATGCTAATTTGCAAGTTCTGACTCAAAGATATACGTAGTATGTACGTATGTGATTTTGCAAATGATATAACACACAAATCAAATCATAAGAATAAATCCAAGCAGATCGATTGGGTAGAAAAAAAATAGTATTTTATTGTTCTTACAGATTTTCACAATATACACCAGTAAAATCGGTATTTTCGATCACCGAATAGACAATGTACCTATAGAGAACTTTTTGCTTCCTTTAAATCTACCCACCCTCAGAGACTGTAAACAAATGTGTAATTGCACTGCAATGTAATTTCCAATAGTCCAAGGTTATCGGCGTAACAAAAGCCCAAGTTCAATGCAAGTTACATTGACCCCCTAGCTTTAGCCAGTTGCTAGAATACTCTGTATCTTTGTGCATGGCTATTAGTTAGTACGTTTATACATTACGTAGACATGTGCGGAACAGTAAAATTAATGTTATGTATTTTCTTATCAAATAATGTACATAATTTTGACGTAGCTGCGCAAATGCTGTTTGCATAAAAAAAAAAGAAAAAGAAAAGCCAACGTCTAGTAAAAATCAAACAAATGCGCTTTGCGAAAAAAAAACACACTTCCCTAGACTATTGAAATGGGGAGAGAGAGAGAACTTTGGGCTTACCCGAATTCTCCACATTTAATAGTTAGCTATAAATTTATTGCTCGGCTCTGTTGTTTTGGGATATTGTTAGGATAGGTACCAGCAGTGTACCACCAAGTTTGCAACTTCGAAAAACCTGTGCTAACCCCGTAACCCTCAAAAACCGTAAAAATTTTCGGACTTTTTTTTATATTTTTGTTTGTAAATTCTAAAAGGTGCTATAATGCTACAAGTAAGTCGTCCACTGCACTTTTAAAGCTAAGAAAATCTTCTTTAATTTGAGTGTAACCCCAGCTTTGTAGGTGCTTACTATTACAAAGGAAATAAAACTGGGTTGAATTTCCTAGGATCAAATCTCAGTTGATTAGGTGGTGTTATAAAATGTGACGAAATTAGGCATACCCATTTTCCGAACTTCACGGCTTTTTATAGCAAAATCTCAGAAATGTTTATCGTTTATAGTTCAAATTGAGTTTAAATGACATTATTACATCATAAATAACAGAATTTAATATTTGCATTTCTTACTTCAAGAGAAAAAAGGGGGGAATAACTATAGGTCTAGCCAGACCTATTGGATATCAAAAAGCACTATAAATTGAAAATCATCAAAAACATACCTACTCAAAACTTCAACCAATTTTTTCAAATTTTTGCAAAATGCTTCCAAACATATTATTCTAGGATATCATGAAATATGAAGTCGCTGCGATATCATCTTCTATGCTTTTTACACCAAAATATAGTGCCAAAGGTCTGGCCAGACCTTCGTGCCGACAGAAGGGTTAATCGAATGACAGTTGATTCAAACATTTTTCACTTCTGTTACAAATATTTCAGGCTACATGGACCTAGGTTAAGGTGACATGAAGGCCCAATGCTGTACACGTACTGGTCTCGCGAAGGGGAACACTTCCACGGCAAAGCATTATTCCTCAGAGTTTCTGTTCCCGCATTAGACTGACAACATGGTGTATGACATCAAAAAACTCAGATTACCCTTCCGAATTTAAAGACTTTGTGGCCTGTTTCTATTTAGCTCCAATAATTGGGAGTTTCTCAGTATTAGGTGGATTTTACACTTTCCTACTTATTTATTGTGTAGAGTTCCGCAGAAGGGCTACTACCAGGCTTTCTGAGGCAAGGCGAGAGGAAACGGCAGTTTGCCCCTTTTTTTGCACACTACCAGTACCTATACTTTGGGCCGATGCTTAGGCTGATGGTGGCTATCCCGACACACTGTTTCAATGTAATTGTGAGGTCGTGGAGTGGAGACTGAGGTGGACCTCCAAGGCAGTGGTAAGGTTACCTATTATAATTGTGACTACACACTGCAGTCGTCAACGCACCATGCTAATCAAGGAGTTAGAGCAGCGATCAGCAAAATGGGGCTTGCGAGCCTCATGCGGGTCTGTAGCTCATTTAGTGAGGCTCTTCAACGCTCGAAGCATATTGAACCTATCAAAATATTTAAATGAGTTTTCTATAATCTAAAAATAATATTGAAGCCTTAAAGACCTGTGGAATAAATAAAGAGTACCATAGACGAGGTTTTTCTATTTGTTTAGTTTGCTGTATAAATTTGAAAAGTGTCACGGGACTAATGTTGTATACGAGGAGGCAGTTCTGACTTACGATCTGCTGGTTTGCGACAGTAAACCAACAACTGTGAAGAGATCCGGGGAAATGAAGTTGGTCTGCTGCGAAGAGTGGAAAGAAACAGAATTGAACAATTAAGTGCTGAAAAGGAGCTGTCTCTTCTTTTGCATACAACTAGAAAACTGCCCTTTTCTCGTGCTAAATGATTTAGTGCCTAAAATACATTCGTGAACGAGTTTTCGGTATTTTACGTTTGCTAAGCCTGTGTCATCGTGTATTATACAGCGTATCCGAAAACAGAAAAAATAAACGCACCGGATTGTGATTTCTCATGTGATTTCCAGCAAAAAAGTTTTAGGGAACATACCACCAATTCTTAACCCTTTAGCTGCCACAGGCATTTGAAGGTTTAAGAAAAAATCATTTTCTTGCACGACTTCTCAATATCTCTAAAGCTAGAATAGCGAAATGATTATTACAGCCAACAAATTAACCTAAACAAAAACCCTAAAATCTGATAATAGGTTTGGTTTTTACAGAGCTTCAAATATAAATTTTTGTGATTTGTCCAAAAAACTAATTTATTTTTCCATCTCAATTTTTTTCAAATTGTGTCAAGGTGAGGGGGTTGTACAATTCTTTGAAAAATTGGCGCATAATCTTACGATTAGCTGCTAAATCCTGATCAAACCATTACGAGAGGCATCTACAGACTACAATTGATGCGAGCAATAACCGAAAAACCTCCAGGATATGCGACCAGACACGAGTTATCTTTCGCCATGACAACGCTCGACCTCTTGTTGCTGTTCTGGTTATAAACCAATTGGAAAATAGGGGTCCTAAAAGTCAACTTTAAGACTAAAGTAGAAAATAGCGCAGAAGAAAAATATTAACAAAATTTCATTTTAAATTATCTATGTTCCAAAAATGAGGTCAGATTTTTATAAAACTAAAATAGTTACTTTTCGGGGTGGGCTGCAATTGATCGAGCAGTTTGTTGCCGTTATATTTCACAGGGTACTGGGTATTCGAGACGGTTGTGGCTAATTAGCAATTTCCGCGATTTGCTGTCTTACGCCTGGCTTCCTCATTTCGGAGCTCCTTGTCAATTTCACAGACCGCTCGGTTGGTTGCCTCCCATTTCTGGTTGGATTACAACATTAAACCAAAACCTACCAATTTCCTGCTACTTATGTTGCCAGATGCAACTCGAGTCGATCCCGTGTCGCTGCAAAACTTGGACAGTTGGAAAGGACATGCCTCGCGTCTGCCACCACCCCCTGGCACCTGGGGCACTCTGGCGAATCGTCTATAGTTTGAAACGATGCAAGTACTGGCGGTATCTTTCGTGGCCCGTAAGAAATTGGTTGGGTATACCTACTCTTAGTGCGCACCTTCTCGGTTGAGTTAGTAGGTTTAAAAGGTTTAGCATTTCAGGCGTACACTGGACAAAACTAGCGACGTTCTTCCAACTCTGATTTTGAAAGAGGGCTTTTTTCTGCGCAGTCCCACTGATTCCAGCCAAAGTTTCATGGTTGCTATAGCCTTGAGCCATCCGTGTTCTGTGGCCGTGATAGTTGGGCCGCCACTCTGTGATATTGAGATTCAGAGAAACGAGTTTTCGAAACTTGTCATGACCCGTTGCACGTTTATTTTTCAGACGGAGATAAAATAAATTTCCATATCGTAGAATAATAAACTAGAAAGCGACTAGGAAGTGACATGGTTAACCACCATATCACATTCCGAATTCAGTTGTCTTCGGAACGTTGACGACTGCACACGATAGTTTGCATCGCATAATGTTCCCCGCGGAGTTAGGGCAAAACCATCTTTTGAAAACGGATCGAACTAAGTGTTACCGGACGCCCAATACTAAGCCGGAGAAGTGAATAAACCTAATAGACAAAAACATAAAATCTTTTCATTAAGAGATTTAACTAAAGGCTCCGTCACATATAACACGATCTGCGTCCGAAATCTCAAAAATATCTACGCATCGTGCACTGTATTACGCTGAGATTTATTACTATACCCGTCAAACAAGTCCGAAATAAACACGCGACTTGACAGAACGCAGTGCTTTACTCGATCGGTTCATGTATGTTTGACGTTTATCAAAACAAACACACGCAAAATTTTCGCACAATATTAAATTTTATAATTTGCATTAAATTCATAAGATTTATTATTAAATTCATTATTTTATGATTCATTTACTCGTTCGCTTCATCGGTAAAAGTGGTTTCGCGAATCGGTTTAGTGAATAATCATAAATTTGTTTGAAAAGTTTTTGGTGGTTTGCATTTTCTACCTGCCGCTCGGGCGGTCTTTGTTCTTTGTTTTCATTTGGTCCAGTAGCAGTGGCGGCTCGCCCATATGTGCACAAGTGCACGTGCACCCCCTGAGAAAAATCGTAAGAGCACGTAATTCACTGATTTCTTCAAATTGAAAATGCGTATCTCAAATCACACATCTAGGCCGCAAAGTGTCCTTATTATATTTATAGATACACATACCTAGATACACATTCCAACTACTGAATCTATGTCCACATAATGTGTGTACACTGCCTACTGCTCACTTTACGCACATACACACATACGACATGGTCACGACACTGCGACCAACAACCTGGAATCACAATGGGTGCACATTATGGAAAGAGGAGCACACGCACCAATTTTAGATATCTTAGGGGTTTCCGGAGCAAGGGGGTAGTGCAAAATTTACACTAGAGCTTGTGCACAAAGTCGATGTGCACCGCGCATATGAACTAAATTCTAATAGAGGAGAGATTGTGTCGCATGCTCGCATGCGTCTGTTCTGTTGAAATCGCGATGAATGGCTCCGTCCACACATGTGCGCTGTCGTCTTCCCTATCGTCTTCAAGCTCCGTATATCCACTTTCAACATTGAACTTGTCATTGATTGCGTCAAGTGAACAGAAGAGATCAGTGTCTCATTCTATCCAGTTTTGTTAATTATTTATCGTTAAATATGTGTCGCGGCTTTGGTCAGGACGGGTAAATGATAAATTCTTTCATGAATAGTATGAATAGATGATGTATGTCTTGTTAATATTTAACATTGGCAATTGCGTTCAAGAATGAATGCGCTTCTTCAATAGCGCAGACATCTCAAGTTTCAATTGACAAAATGATGAAGACGAACGAAAATTGAAAGTGTCTAGTCAATTTCTTTCAAGCAAATTTCAAAAATCTTCTAATATAAAATATGATTAAAATAAAAAACTGGGGAAGAATTACACCCGTGGATTCCTTAGCACACGTGCACGCGACGGAAAATAACAATTCCGGCGTGGATTTAAAACGACAATTTACGCGGAAAACACGTCGATTTATGAAAATACATAATGTGGAATCCATGGATTTTCCTTCTGTCCAATGAGCTCATCCACAGGCCGCTTTGGATTTTGACAGAATGAAAATTCGCCATGTGTGTGCGGCTTAGAAAACTCTTTTGTTTTCCCTGTTTGTTGTACAGGAGTGAAAACGAACATTCCAGCTGACGAAATTCGGAAATAGTCCGCGGAAGAATAATATGTAATATAAAAACAATATTTTTTTTTAATTATGAAATAGTTAGTTACATCACTATTCTTACCGTAATCAATACATTTTTATATTTTCTTGTGAACCCCCGGTATTTACCACCATGAGCCGCCACTGTCCAGTAGTCATTTCAACTCGGCTTAACTGAGTTATCTGGGCATAGATTTCCATACAAGCAGTGCCGGATTAACCACGTGGCAGAAGGTGGCAAATGCCACGGGCCCCGCGCTTTTAGGGGCCCCGCGTTTTTCTCAAACAAAAATTATGCCAACGAAATTCTACAAGCCAGTTCCTTCTAAATTGATATAACGCGTTATAGTAGAACAATTTACGTCAGGGTGTTCCAAAATTATAGCAAGGTTAAAATGAAAATACAGAGATATTTATTTCTGTATAACTCATGATGGCATTCCCGTAAGTTTACGTCGGCAGTGTTTCAGATTCACATTCTAGAGGGGACACAAGATTTTTGAAGTTTGTGTTGGGGTGTTTGCACACATCCGTAGAACTTAGAAATTACAATTATATCTCTCATCCACAGTGGCGTACCGCTTTAAACGTTATGAAAAGTGGGAGCAAAATTACCTGCTTGTTTCACAAAAATTTTGTTTTCCATTAAAGTGTGTAAGATTTTCAAGATTTTTTATTTAAATTAGTGAAACCGAATAAATGTAGTTGTTAACGTACATTTGCCCTTCTGGTATGCGCTACGTTAGTATATTTATTATGAGCCTTTTTTAGCTAGATGTTTGGTTGTGACCTTTTATGAACCTGAGTAACCCTGAAAAGGGACAATTCAACTGAAAGCTATATTAATAAGCAAACACTTTTAAAATGAAATATTTTCCCATATTTTATCACTTTTCGGAAAATGTCGAATTTGTAAATTTTCAGAGGTCATCCAAAAAGGGACTTCTAAAATAAATTCTTCTTTGTCAAATAAATATAATTTGTTTACAAAAATTCACTGTTTTACTAACTAAAATAAAAAAAAAATCTTGGCAAACTTACACAAGTCAATGAAAAATATTTTTGTGAAACAATTTTCAAAACAGATTATTTTTGCCCGTATTTTTCATAATGCTTTGAGAGGTACGCCACTGTGCATGAGGGATATAATTGTTATTCTATATTCTATTGATATCAGTAATCGCATACTCACTCTTTTGATTTTTGTCCCGCTAGAATGTGAATCTGAACCACTGTGCGTGGAAGATAATAATCTTCTTCATTTTAGATTGATTTTTTAAATGGTTCCCCATTAATCAGAATAAATTTGTAAATTGTAAATGCAGAGTGCTGAGAGTCCACAGAATCACGAGAACAATGGTTTACCAAACACCGTACTTTTAAATATCATAATAGCTTTTTTTTTATTGCACATTCATCGCATAATGCAAGGCTGTAATTCCGATATTTGCTAGCAGCTAGCCGTTTTCCTAAACCCCTTGAGAAATGACTAATAACACCAAAATATTAATTTTAGAATCAACAAACTAAAAAGGTTAATCGAAGTTCCACAGGCCCCGCGCTCAACATTTGCCACGGGCCCCGCGCTTGCTTAATCCGGCACTGCATACAAGCATACAGCGCAGTGGTAGCGTGTACGACTCACGCCCGTGAGATCCTGTGTTCGAATCCCAGTTTTTACAATTTTATTTCTTTTTGCATTTTTTCTGTTTTTATTAATTTATTAGTTTAGTTCTTGAATTAAAATGAATTGTGTTTGCGAGCAATTTTACAAAGTTCAAATTGACGGTCTATCTCAGCTCGTTTCGTCGTTGCAGGGCCAACTTAGCAAGCTGAGAACCCTTATGAAAACTGTAAATTGTTGTGAAAACAATGCGAGATAGAAACGTAACTTTAAAAAATAAGAAGAGTAATATAGGGAAAGACACTAAGAAAAAAACTAAAAATATTATTTCAATATCTTCTGAGCAATCTTTCGTTAGCGATGAAGCGGGGACTTCCACTGTTATTTCAGATTCATCTTCTACAATTCCTTCCAACGTTGACAAAAATCAATCTCCGATTGATAAATTTGTCACAGTTCGTAAGAAAGGGAAACATATTAAAAACCCTTCTCCTGTTGGTGATGTTATTCCCAAAAAGAGTGATAATAATAATAGGCGACACAAAAGAATCTTCGGTATCGATCAAGCTAATGATTCTCTTCGAAGTGTCCCCAGTTTCAAGGTATTCCATGTTTCTAAGCTACATGCTTCGGTAAAAGCAGAACATTTAAAGGAATATGTAATGAAAAAGCTTAATTTAACAGATGGCAGCTTTCTTTCGGTTTATCCTCTGATAAAAAAAGATTGTGATATATCCAAATTAGTTTCAATCAGTTTCGGTTTGAAACTTCCTCATGAATATTCGAAGCAAGTGTTTTGTGCCAACTTCTGGCCCAAATGCGTCAACATATCACCCTTCAAATTTTCAAAAAACGACAAACGCCAAAACAGTGTCCAGCAGAACACATAATTTCCAATTCATTTTTCTCCGTCTATTATCAAAATGTTGGCGGTCTTCGTTCAAGAACAAATGACTTTTACCTTGCAGCTTCACAAGAAGATTATGCTGCCATTTGCTTAACCGAGACTTGGCTTCACACAGACATTTCAAATGAAGAACTTTTCATAAGAGACTATGATGTCTATCGTCGCGACCGTTATGAGGCTTCGACTAAGAGAGGAGGTGGTGTTTTGGTAGCTATCAAAACAACATTCCCATCTCATGAAGTTGAGCTTTTTCATAAGGACGTGGAACAGATATGTGTTTCTATCAATGTTTCTCGCAGCGAAAAAGTATATATTTTAAATAGCTATTTACCACCTTTGAGTTCAGTTGATGTTTATAACAAACATGTAGATAATATCTCCAAGCTATTTGCATCTTTTGAGGAAAAAGACAAATTGATCGTTGTTGGGGATTTCAATCTTGGTAATATAAGTTGGTACTGGAACGACGACGAGAAAAAAATTCTGCCGCGTGATTTACATCTTGAGTGTGAATCTGTTCTAACAGATTGTTTGTTTGCAATGGATTTGATGCAAATGAATCTTGTTAAAAATTCGATTGGTAGAATTTTAGATCTAATTTTTGTTAGTACTTGCTTGAATGCTTCTGTAATTAAAGTAGATAAACCAATTTTGCCCAATTCAATCCATCACAGTGCTCTTCTTCTTGAGTTTGTTTTTTATGATTACATTGAAGAAGAGCCCGAAGTTATTCCTACTAGAAATTTTCAAAAAGCCCAATTTGAAAAACTAAATTCGACATTTTTTAATATGGATTGGGCTCCAGTTATATCGAATAGTAATCTTATTGAAAGTTATACAATTTTTAATTCAATTTTAAATATATCTATTCGCAAGTACGTTCCTTTAAAAAAGAACAAAACAAAAGCAAAAAATCCTTGGGCTACCAAAGAATTGTTCAAACTTAAGAGAGCAAAAAATAGGGCCCATAAATTATACAAGAAGTCATCCTCTCTTGCCAATAAAGAAAATTTCTTTAGATTGAGAAGAGAGTATGAACTAATGAATACAAATCTTTACAAACAGTATATTGCGAGAGCTGAAAATAATATAAAGAACTAGCTAAGAGAGCTCGCTTCGCTCTCATTATTGGCTTCACTCACAACTTGACACTAATTTGAATGCCAATCAACCTGCTAACTATAATTTATTGGGATCGACCTCTCGATGATGAAACCAAAGTGTATAATGGAAACAACGCTATAGATTTCCGTCGGGGGGTTAAGCGGTCAAGGTAATACAACAACAACATATGTACTCAACCCCCTGACTGATTGATGAGACTGCACTTGCCCTTCAACTATATTAGCGAGTTATCTCGAAAATCATTAATTTAATAAATTTCTATTAAATATGTCAGCACACTCATTTACTCAGTTTTTCGTGCACTAAAATGTGCGCACGCCACCTACAATGCTCATACTATCCCAGAAACCATCATACATCCAGGTTGACGGTTGTTAATGTAACTTAATTGTAATTAATTGTAACCTTGCTATGCCAACATCCGGGCTGACGGTTATTAGAAAAAAACCCCATGACCCTTTAGGCAATTTTGTTGCGAATCCGGCGACATCTCAATCGTGTCGTTCCGCCAAAGGATTGCGGAGATATCGACGGATTCCCGAAGTATTGTGAAATTGCTGTGACCAACATCAAGGATGTGTGTACGTAAGAACATAGTCACCTTGACTACAATTAACACTATATTTGATCCAATGACAACTAAAATATTCCCATTAAATTTAAATGTTGTCGATGAAAACTTGATTGCAACAGGTGACTCTCATACAAAATGAAATTTCGATATTTACCACCACTTCCTTCGAGATTTTCAAAATTTTTTTGGTCCATAAACCTTCTCCAACGTAAGACGGATAAAACAAAAAAAGAATCATCCAAATCGGTTCGTGCGTTCTGGAGTTATAGCGTCAGGGAGGAAAACCCGACTTATTTTTATATAGTAGATGACAGTAAGACATTTTGGAATTTTATAAACAGCAAGCGTAAGAATACGGGAATCCCAAAAAATTTAGAATTCAATGGCAATTTTTACAAAGATGTTCAATCGGTTTGTGACGGATTTGCTAGATTTTTCAGTTCAGTTTACAAAGTGCCAGACTCCGTTTCATCAGAAATGAATGCTAACATCAATGGAAGTCAGAGTGCATTGGTCCCTCGGATAGCTCAGGAGGACCTTACGAGAGCTCTTGAGATTTCTGAGGATGACCTATTGAATGCGTGATCTTGATGTTAGTATTCAGGCCGGACCTGATGGCATTCCTAATATATTTTTGAAGAATTGCATGCAATCGTTATGTCGTCCTTTATCCTTTATTTTTAATTTGTCCTTGACTTCAGGTGTTTTTCTTGATGAATGGAAAGTTTCATACATAACGCCTGTACACAAAAAGGGTCCGAAGCATCATATTGATAACTATAGACCCATAGCTAAAATATCTGCAATACCGAAGTTGTTTGAAATGCTTATTAAAAATAAAATAGATGTTTTAATTAGCCGTTTGATATCGCCATGTCAACATGGATTCCTGAAAGGAAAATCAACTTCAACCAATTTGGTATCATTTACTAAATTTGTTGCTGATGGTATCGAGCAGGGAATGCAGGTTGATGTGGTATATACCGATTTTTCGAAGGCTTTTGATAGAGTAGATCATAATATTTTACTTACAAAACTAGAACATTTAGGAATACAGTCAATTTTTCTAACTGGGTGAGATCCTATCTAACGGATAGGACTCAGTTGGTGAAGTTAAATGGCTGTATATCTCGCTCTGTTATAAAGTGCTCGTCAGGGGTTCCGCAAGGAAGCCATTTAGGACCACTTTTCTTTTTAGTTTTCATAAACGATATCATCCAAAATTTTAACCTTCGGGCGGGCGCAATGCGTCTGACAGATTAAGTGATCAGTTTTTGTTGCGCCAATCAGCGATATGAAAAGGGAGAGATCAGAAACTCACAGTAGCTTAATCTTTTTCGATCAACTACCCAAAGCAGTTTTCAGTTTCTATCTACCAAGTGCCTGAGGGGCGGGAGGGAATGAAATAATCTCTCAGATGTATTGCGCCCGATTGTGTTATTTTTTCTTTCCTATGAAAATTTCCACTCGTTATACTCTTCACATTGCGTAATAACTTTATGTTGACTTTTATGCTCACCAAATCGTTCAATAGTGTGTTTTTAGTCAAATAAGCTCACATTTTTTACGCGGTCGAGTTGTTGGAGGTTTTTCAAATATTGAAGCGATTGAAAGCGGAATATTCTTAGAAAATTCAAAATGTGAAGGGTATCACACTTTGTGAGCCAGTTTTTGTTTCTAAAATTTCGTAGAGCTGTTTGAAAAAGCCAATGCAACAATAAATAAGAGTCTAAAATATACAGAAACTTAGTTTCATCCTTTTTTCTGCACTTAATCTGTCAGATGCATTGCGCCCGATCGTGTTAGGATTAGTATTGCGCCCGCCGGAAGGTTAAATTCGTGCGTGTATGGCAGTATGCCGATGATATGAAAATCGCTATGAAAATACGCAACATTGATGACTGCCTTAAGTTGCAATCCGATTTAGAAAAGCTGCAATTTTGGTGCCGCGATAATAATTTAAATTTAAATGTTAGTAAATGTAAAGTACTTAGCATATATAAATTGAAAACTCCGGTCTTCTTTGAGTACTCCTTAACAGGTAGTGTTCTTGAAAGGGTTGCCGAAATATCAGATCTTGGTGTAATTTTCGACCATGAGCTTTCATTTCGACAACACATTGATTACATTATTTCAAAAGCGAATAGTATGTTAGGATTTGTTAAACGTAATGCGCGCGAATTTAATGATGCTTTTACTTTAAAAATATTGTATGCAGCTTTCGTTCGTTCGCACCTGGAGTATTGTTCTATTGTGTGGAATCCGTTCTATAAGGTGCATATCGAGCGTATAGAAAGAATTCAACACAATTTTACACGGTTTGCCATTTATCAAATTGGCTGGCGTTTCAAGCCAGATTATAAAACTCGCTGTTCCTTATTGGGTTTACAAGCCTTAGATTATAGAAGAACATTTTTAAACGCTATGTTTATAAGAGACCTGTTTTGCTCTCATATTGTTTGTGAAGATATATTAAATAACTTTCAAGTCAGAAATATTCCTCACAATTTACGGCGGAACAACCTTCTTGTTCAGCCTTATCATAGAGTAAACTATGGGCTTAATGAACCAATTACAAGGTCAATTATTCTTTATAATAGTTTGAAGGACTTAGTTAATTTTAATTGTACTAATAAACTAATTTTTAAAAGAAGTTATTGTGATAAATTTCCTTATTAATATATTTTGTTATCAGTTTTTTTTACGATCTGCTAGAGTTTACACTCGATTGATTGATTAGTTACTTACGTACGGATAGTAAGTAAAGTGATGCCGAGAAGCCTAGCCCCGGGACAAAAGTTTCTATGAGGCAAAAAAATAAAAATAATGTGAAGATCACGTTAAAATGAATGTATGTGACTGATCGCCGCGGACCCGTGCGCTACATGGAATTATCTAGAACATGGAAGCAGATCGCGTCGTATGTGGAGGGGTCTTAAGAAATTTTTCATCGCGTTTTATAGCAATTCGTCAGCAATACTGTTCAGGATAGTTACAGTGAAAAGGTAAAATATAGTGTATGCATAACATTTTCAGGTCAAGTAAATAACTTTTGGAGTCAAATCGATAAATGTCCGAAACAAATAGATAAATTTTCGAATCAAGTAAATACGTTTTCGGGTCAAAAAAATAAATTTCCGGAACAAAAAATACACATCCGGGGCTCTATGAATTAACGCCCCAGGAACTATCACCCCAAAACGAAAATGAACTATCGCCTCAATTTCGAGGCGATAGTTCATAATGAACTTTTGCCCCAAAATAAAATGAAATATCGCCCCAGAATTTATGAACTATCATCCTAGAACTACCGCCCCAATTTTGGGGCAATAATTCATTAGAACTATCGCCCCAAATTTGGAATGAACAATCGCCCCAAATTAAGTCGTCTAGGGGACATTTCAATATCTGCGGCGCCAAATTTTGATGATACCACTTCGTTAATATTAGCCTGAAACGACCGAATCTGCAATCCTTTTTTGCGAAATCGTGACTTTTCTCCGGATATTCAATGTCAAATTTTGACTTTTCTATGAAGCCAGTTAAGTAATTTGATACGAAAAAGGGGATATTTCCACTTTACACATTGGGGAAAGTGTTCGATGCTATCAAGTTGACGTTTAAATTTTAATCAGACCCACTAGAATGGTAAGTTTTACCAATTAGGCAAAGATGTTAATAATATGAAAAGGCGAAATATATTTGCGAGCAAGAATTGAAAAGGTTGCTATAGACAGAGAGGCAAATGAAATTTAAAATTTTATTTTTGATGTGTAAAGCGGAAATATATCCTCCTTTTCTTATCAAATTACTTTATTTATAAATCATTGAAACGAAGTGCAAATAGTAAATCTAATAATGAAAATGAATTATTGCCCCAATTTTGGGGCGATAGTTCATTTTTGTAAAGGATGATTTTGGGGCGATAGTTCATTTGGAATTATTGCCCCAAACTGTATTGCCCAAAAATTTTAGAAACTTTTGCCCTAAATTTGGGGCGATATTTCATAATGAACTATCGCCCCAATTTCATATAAAATTTTTGGGGCGATAGTTCATTTTCGGGTTGGGGCGATAGTTCCTAGGGCGTTAATTCATAGAGCCCGCATCCGGATAAAAAAAATAAGTTTCCGAATCAACAAAACATGTTTTCAGATCAAACAGATAAATGCCCAAACCAAAAAAAAAAATGAATTCCCAAATGAAAAAAAAAATAAACAATTCATGAAAATATATTTCCAAATCGAATAAATAAATATCCAAATCTGAAAAATAAATGTACAATTCAAATAAAAAATTGTCCAAACAGAAAAATAAGTTCACAAATCAAAAAAAATATTTTTTCCCTCAAAAACATATTTTACAAATCAAATAAACATTGTTTCGTATGAAGGAAGCGATTTAAGAAGGAAGTGTTTTAATATAGTAAATAATATGCTTTTATAGCATTTCCAGGTCAAGTAAATAACTCTCCGAGACAAATAGATAAATTTCCGAATCAACAAAATACATTTCCGGATCAAAAAAATAAATTTCCGAATCAACAAAACACGACTCCGGATCAAATAAATAAATTTCCGGACGAAATAAATGAACTTCTAAATGAAAAAAATAAATAACCAAAACAAAAGATTAAATTTCCAAATCAAAAAAAATAAATGTCCAAATCAGGAAAATAAATTTACAAATCAAAAAAAATAAATGTCCAAATCAGGAAAATAAATTTACAAATCAAATAAATAAATTTCCAAATCGAATAAATATATTTACATGCCAAAAAAACTAAATCAAATAAATACATTTCCAAATCAAATAAATAAATTTTCAAAGGTTATTAATATTCTTCTAATAAGAAAAATTAAATTATATTAAATTTATGACACCCCTAGATATATATAAACGGGCGGTTGGAAGTGGAAATCTATGAGATTTTAAAGGAAAATTCGCTTGTGTAGCGCGCAAAAAAAAAAACAGTATACCACAATTTTACTTGTCCCAAGTAGGCGTAAGTTTTTTTTTGACGTACGTTAAACAGCGGAGACTGTCGATTAAAGTTGAAATGTGTACGATAGTACGACATGCTAAAACTCTCTATTAGTAAAGGTACACAACATCAGCTGAACACTACAATTCGTATAATTCAACAGAATCCTGTCTGAATCGGATCACCGTTACTAAAAGCTGTGTCAATGTGTATGCTTAGGGTGCAGACTCTCCCGCATTTTCCCCTGATTATTTGCTCGGGTTTATTCCCCTGGAATGCCAGCCTCCCTCCTCCTTGGTATTCTTCACCTATTGCGATAGAAATATTTAAAAAAAAACGGAATCTAATTGATCATGACGATAAAAAGCTAAACGTTCTCTTGCAAAAAAAAATAAAAACACTTCTAATTTGGAGCTTTTATTCAAATTCAATCGAGACCTAATAATTTTAACTTTTAAGTACCGACACTGGGTCTTACAGACTCGAAGACACTGTCAATGTATAGATTCCGTTATGTTCCCGAGCCTCCATTATTCTGAGGTCACCTCTATCTTCGATTCTAATGTAAAATAAAAATTTTAGAAAGCTCAGCTGGTGTGACTTGAGTTTTGAGGAAGTTATGGTAGATTAGAGATGGAAAATAACGTCTAAGAAAACAATTTATATCGTCCTATTCCAAGCGTGTGTAGTACAATTGACAATTACCCACTAGGAAAAAGTGTACTTAATAAGACCTTCCGAAGGACTTTCTTGGAAGGAAGGAATGCCTTCTTTTTACCTCCCTTTATATCTACTATTTTACATAGCCATGTCCGCGGAAAGAATTCATTCCAAGAAGGCATTCTGTGGGAGTACTTTGGAATGATTCAAAAAAATCTTCTTTGGAGGCCTTATATTTAGTTCTTTGGAATGAAACAGTAAGGGCTTCTACAAAAGTAATTCAGAATGAAAAAGTAAGGTTTTCTAAAAAGGCCTTATTTGCAGTACTGGAATGGATTAGAAAAAGCTTGTAGAATAGTAATTTTTCACTAAAAACAAGACTTCTTTTTTTGTGCAGCTAGTGTGATTTTGTTTCATATAACAACATAGTGTACTTCATACGAAATAGTACTTTATAATAAAACTTCTTTCCGATAAGAATGAAAAACATTCGTTGACAGCTAACACTTTTTAACAGATTGATTACTGCGATTAACTGGTACTTAGATTATAAAAAAATAACAAAATTGTGCGTTCACCACATAATTGTGAATGATTTGCATTTACATTTTAAACTCATTCTAAAGCCCTCCTTTTTACTTCCTCCAAATGAAAAATAATCATTCTAGACACCTTCGAAATGCCTCCCCGAGAATGATTTCACATTGTTTTTTATTTCAATCGCAATCCCTCCGCCATTACTTCCTGGGAATGAAAAATACCTTCTAAAAACATTTTCCGGGAAGGACTTCTAATTTTTCCTAGTGGGATATACGTCATTTTGAATAAACAAAATCTTATTCAGATTAAAATAATTAATTAATTATTTTTTCAATGCTCAACGAAATTCATATAAAAGCACATTATTTACTATATTAAAGTACTATCTTTTTAAATGGTTTGTTTGTGAAATATGTTTTTTGATGGAAAAAATCATTTTTTTGATTTGTGAATTTATTTTTCTGTTTTGGACAATTTTTTATTTGAATTGTACATTTATTTTTCTGATTTGGAAATTTATTTTTTTGTTTTGGAAATTAATTTTTATGATTTGTTTATTAATTTTTTTCATTTAGGAATTCATTTTTTTGTTTCGGACATTTATCTATTTGATCTGCAAACGTGTTTTGTTGATTCGGAAATTTACCTATTTGTTTGGGACATTTATCTATTTGACTCGGAAAGTTATTTACTTGACCTGAAAATGCTATATATTAATTTTGTTGTGCATTGAAAAATATATGCGGGAGAGTCTGCACCCCTAGCAGAGACCAAAAACAGCTTCGCGGCGCAGGGGTCGAATTGCCGCATTATTCGGGATTAGCCTTGGTGAATAAGAAAGAATGTTCTTGTTACTTATCGCATCAATTATACACAAAAAAAAAAAGAAATCGAAAAATTAAAACTTAAATCGCGACACGACTCGACAGTCTCCACTGTTTAACGTACGTCAAAAAAACTTACGCCTACTTGGGACAAGCAAAATAGTGGTATACTGTTGTGTTTGCCACGGGAACCATACGAAATCCCCAATCACGAAATCCCCAAACGTAGAAAAATCCCCAAAATCAAAATCCCCATATTCAAAATCCCCACAATCATAATATCCATATACAAAATCCCCAATCATAAAATCCCTAAACACCCGAAATATGATGGTAAATGGTAGATGGATGGTACTAAAAAATGGTAGATGGTAAATGGTTGATGGATGAAAGACTGTAAATTGTTGATGGTAGATGGAAGGTGTTAAATGGTAGATGGTAAATGGCACTAGGAGGGACGTAAATCGATTCTAACTTATTTTTTGATTAGCACAAACAAAATATTCGAGTCCATTGCATATATCGTTCTAAACATAATAGGTTTTCTTTAACATCGTCGAGACAAGTCCTCATCCGATAAGGTAATTTTTCATATTACGAGAATATTATTAACCTGATTTGAAAATTTATTTATTTGATTTGGAAATGTATTTATTTGATTTACTTTTTTTGGCATGTTAATATATTTATGTATTCGATTTGTAAATTTATTTTTTTTATTTGTAAATTTATTTTTTCTGGTTTGTAGATTTATTTTTTTGACTTTGAAATTTATTTTTCTGTTTTGGTTATTTATTTTTTTCATTTAGAAGTTCATTTAATCCATCCGGAAATTTATTTATTTGATCCGGAAACCTGTTTTGTTGATTCGGAAATTTATTTTTTTGATCCGGAAATTTATTTTGTTGATCCGGAAACGTATTTCATTGATTCGGAAAAATATTTTTTAGATTCGGAAATTTATCTATTTGTCTCGGAGATTTATTTAATTGACGTGCAAATGCTAAAGGCACAAGAGGATAATTGGAAAATATTTCTAAGGAAGGAATATTGCCTCAAGTTCGTTTTCCTTTATATATTTATTAATTCGTTTATGAAAACGAAATACTGTCAACTCCCAAAGCGAAATAAAGTCAATTTTTGAAATTGGCTTGTAAGGTAATTTTGAGTTTTAAGTTTCAATTTTAGAACGAATACGAAACCGCTTCCGTTCTATTTGGCAAAACAATTTGCTAAATGAGAATACTAGACAGACGGAGTTAAATAACTGTGATGGCGAAGAGGAGAGGGATCTTTCCTTGAACGTTGCAGAGCCTGATCAAATAGTGGAAAACAATATTGTTGCATTATTTGTTTGGAAAATGGGCGCGAAGTATTGTTGCAACCCTGCAACCATGTAAAAACTTGCTTGAAATGTTTTGAGAGCATATCCCAAAAAGCAGCCGAAACAAACTCAAGCATTATGTGTTCTTTTTGTAGACAAATATGTAGTTGAATCGGCAATGAAAATATTTTTGTAAAATTTCATTTTTGTTCAAATAAAAAAAAATATTCAAGAGGAAACATGCTTTTTATAAGGACAATGCATTATAAAGGTTCATTTCGTGATGTGCTAACAAAAAATATTTAATATGCCGATCCACTGGGAGGGAATTTTGTTTTTCAAAAGCGAATTAATGTCAACTGATTTTATTTCCTTTTGGCAAAAGGAATTATGTAATGTTAATTGCCATTATTTCCTTTTTACGACGAAATTACGTAAATTGACATTAATTCGTTTGACGTTATCACCCCCCCCCCCCCCCCCCCCCCCCGCCCAAAAAAAAATACTAATCAACAAATGTGAAATAAATAAATTGTACATAGTTCGCATCGAGTAAAATTATTTTTCAGTTTAGAGCGAAATACGCTGGAATTAAATATACTATACTTCTAGAGTCGTAGGTGAAGCCAGCAGAATCAAAATCGGGAAGTTCCAACATATGATTGGGATCATCACCGCAAATGTGTATTTCAGACTAATGGTATCCTTGTGCTTCTATTTTCTACCTTATAGGCAAACATACCTTTTTTGAAAATCCTCTTACCTCGCTTTCTGACATTCCATCGGCTTATCACTAAATAACAACACCCAAATTATTAGAAAGGACACTGACACCAATATTGTACCTCGTACTCAGAGATTTACAATGCAACACCAATTACTATGAAAGCCAAACACTATACTAAGTTGCATTCAATTTCTCTTTGTTGTGGCCTAAAAAGGCCAAACCATACCAAAAATTCAATAATGTTTGTGTACTGTTTACTGTGTGATGGTGCTGCTATGCTGCATGAGTCAATCAAACCCAACGGATTCCGCGAAATGTTTTCTAACTATAATATTATTTTGACTAATCCTAGAGAAAGAAAGACCCGCAAATATCATCTCTATGCAATCGTGGTTGTGGGCAAATATACTCGCGATTCGTGAATACTCATAACATGCTAATCAATTGTCCAATTCGTTTTATTGCGATTAGTTTTTTTCTCCGCAAAGACGACTATGGGTCGTTGAGGTTTCGGGATTTGTATTGTGGTCTGGTATGCGTCAAAAACTATGCAGAAAATAGTGAACTCATTTGTCGATGAATAAAATTAGTGTGGAAACAAATGAATCGTTTATATGGAAGAATGTACCTAAGCTCAAAGCAAAAAATAACTACTCAAGCTACAAAGCAAAAAGAAAAGACAATGTTCATTCAAACTAGTCAAGCTGTAGTCATTTAAACTAAATAAAGCACCGTCATCTTGACTGATGTGTTAATTTGAACCATTGCATCTCAGACAAGTAAACACTTAGTAAAATCCAGGCAAATCCAACAATAATCATTAGGTACATTATGAACAATTAGTCGTCTACCACTCTAGTGGACATTTATTTGCGACTAGTCAGGTGAATAATGAGACTTCCTACTTCTTCCCAAACACTCGACATCTCTTTAGCTCTCTAGCATCAGCTAGCCGCGTCAGATACTCAGATAGCGCAAAAAATCTCTTGAACCACCTCGCTTAGAACAATTCAAACTAAACTAAAAATAGCCAACGTCACAATAATAATATTTTTAGTAGTGCGCATGTAAATTACAGCAATATGTACGTACTAACTAAAAGCGCTAATAGCGGACAAAGATTGTTATTGATGTGTTGCGACGACAAGACAGCTGCACAAGGTCGCCATTAAAAGTTCATCGCGGGGAAAACAAATCAGCTGGTGACGTCACATATACAATTTGTTTGTTCTTTCTATTCAAATGATATTTAATTCCACAAGTTAAAATTGTTTTTTCGTCTGCGTCAAATCGTGGTGAGCGGTTTTCTTTTTGTCATTGTAAATTTTAGACAAACTGTATGACTATGACTACAATGAATTAATGTGACTGAATACATATAAAGTCTAGTACTGCACTACTGCAGGAAGATGAAGCATCAATTTTTAGATTTGGGCGGTTGAAGACTAAAAAAAAAAGCAGTTTCGACCACAATTAGTCTAGTACAGATAGCTCAAAACCCAAACATCCAAAAGAAAAAGGAATTTTTGATGCCAAATTGTTGAATACACTGCCTAATATACGCAGTAAAAAGTTACAATAATTTGCGCCATGGGTTAAGGGGGTAGGGGGTAGCGAAGGGGTGAAAATTCAGTTTCTTGAAAATATCTGGAAAACTATGAGTCTGACCTTAAAATGTCCTAAGGACGAAACAAACTACATAAAATTACCTTTGTAATGATATATAACAGTCTAGAGATTTTCTCAGAAAATTATACCTTAGACCCAAATATTATATATTATATTATAGTATTATATAAATAAATATTATATATACATATAGTATTATAGTGAATTTACATTTTTTAGTTTTACATTTCGCACTGTAACTCTTGATAAAATATACCTACTGTCATAAGATCTTGTCCATATATTGATAACATGGGGCCATGCTCGGGCATCCCCCACTCAATTTTTTTTTAGCAAGTATTAAATATTTTTATTTGCCCGCTTATTTCAACCAAACCCCACACAAATATTGTTTTGTCTACGCAACGGAACTTTTGTGAAGACAGAAGGAAAAGAATGGGGGGGGGGGGGGAAGTATTAAATACAAGTCGTAGGAACGCCCGAGAAAACTTTAAGCCCGATGGGAGCCCAATGACCCAGTGATCCAATTTCGGTGATTCAACCACGCAAACAGCCTGCAACATAAATAAGCATGTGTGCAAAATTTCAGCTCCCCAGCTACCTTTTCGTCTATTGGGGAGGTAGCTCGACTCTTTTTTATAAGCCTGGTGTCAAGTCTAGCTTCCAACCATGTTAGAAGCATTGTTAATGGGAAATTACCGTTGACAATGGAATCTACCCTTTATTCTAAAAAGCAATAGTGGATGATAGTACAGCTCATTTGGGTACAATTAATGTTCAACATGACCCTCTTCTTTAGAATTTTTTGTAAATAGTGTCAAAAAGCTCGACTTGCCGAGCAAAATCACTATTTGCCACACTTCCAAATATTTAAACCGAGATTGGACTTCACTTTCTGAAAAATAAATAACAGGCGCGACAATCCAGCATTTGACTAAGGCCGCAAGATGTGTTAGTGACATCCTATTTCCAAGATCTTTTCTGCTTTTTTGTTGAGGTAATGAGATCAGCATCACGCTCAGCAGTGTTATTTATCCCCATAAATGGGTACTCGTTTAACATCTGAGTGAGATCATAGTCCGTCACAAGCTCGTGAGTTCGAAAAACAGCACGATCCACGGTGAAATTCGAACTCATGACCCTGTGCACCCAAGGTGCGCGCACTAACCGCTAGACCAGCCGGACTACACTACACTATACTTTCTGAAACTGCTCAAAATTCTACATAAAATAATTCTTTTTCTCGTTGAATAGTTTAAAATGCTACCCAGATACTACCATTCAACAAAAATTTAAAATTGATTTTTCATTGAAAATTCAAACTGTAAAATCGTAACGGTACTTTGAACTGACAAATGGGTGGACTAATTGAGACCTACCAATGAGGAACACGATTAACTTTTTCACTTTTTGACTTTTTTTTCTTTTTAATATTATGACGCAGCGAAAATATCGCCAACATTTGAATATCAGATCAGCTCCTTATTAGGAGTTTCAGTGGCGCAGGAGCTTGTCCTGGAGGGGGCTAAGGCCATTCATTTTACTGGGCATTTGAGTTGGCCTTTTCTAGTTGGGTGGTGCAATTTTCTCACAATAAAGGTGGTGTTTTAAGCTCCCATTACATCCATGCTTTTTATTGCATTTTATTTTTTCGTAGCTCAACGTCGTGAAAACGCACGTTCTTTTTCTTGTTTTCATGAAAATAATTTTGATTGGTTTCTATAATTTTGACTTAGATTTTTGTTGGTCACTTTTACCTTCCTCTTATCATCTAATCTAATAAGAAGTTTTCATTTGACGATGCATTGTTGTCGTTATCACCATAGTTCAGGATTCGAAATATAAATAGGGTTATCTCACAATGTTTTACGAGTAAGGTCATGGGGTTGCTGGGCATTGGAACTAATGGCCCAGCGCAACTAGAGCAGAATTCGTGAATCCCCACTACTACACGAAAAAAAATGACAACAATCAAAATCCGGACTGAAGTTTGGCTAATGTCGTTCTAATGGCGCCAGGGAACCTTTTCTTCTTATATGAAATAGACAGTGGAAGCACCGACAGGACCTGTATCTGTACCATTTCGTAAATAAATTGTTTCGATGGCGGCTCGTTAGGTTAGTTAATTTTTTTTCTTAGAAAATACTTGTAAAACAAGTAGGCACACTCCTGATAGGATTTATTAAATCCTAGATTTGATTAACAATTGTATACCATATTGTAGTGCAAGTTGAATGAATGCATACACTATACGATCTATTTTGAAGATAGTGACAAAAGATTTAATCTAGTATCCAGGGTTTTGACAGCATTAATTTCAATCTACACCAGGATTTGATGGTAGTCAGTATCGGCTATCAAAGTCGTGTGCATAATTCAAATTGCAGTACAATATGATTCAATTGATAATCAAATCGATGAACTTTGTCATGAAGTTTGCAACGCACAGAAGGAAGCACCTCCTACTATATAAAGTATATACATTATTGATCAGTGTGACGAGAGAAATCGATTGATAGTCCAATAATATCGTATTTTCGTCAGGAAAAAAATACAGAAGTTTATTTCTCAATTTTGTTATATGTATTTTGGGGCGCTGATTCCGAATATCAACTTTGCACCCTAAAAAACGTGCCGCAACCTTTAAAAAAGGGGGAAAGGGGGGCATTTTTTCGGTTTTTTGCGATTATTTCCAAAACAGTAAAAGATACAGAAAAATGGTCTGAGAACGGAAAAAACTACATACATAAGAACTAAGGGTAGCTCCCATACAAAGTGACCCATCAGGAATTTGTTCTACGTACGAGTAGGTACTACTCATTTTATAAACTGTAGAACAAAGTTGTCTTGGGTCACTTTGTATGGGAGGTACCGTTAGTTTTCATCCGAATGAGCTGATTTTTGGTGGGTGGGGTGACTATGACCTCCAATCGCAGCAAACCAAAATTTACCACTCTGCTCCAATTTTTGAGGGAGTTATGGACATGCCGTTTTGAAAAATTTAAATGGGGGGATAATGGGGGTCCTTGACCGGAGCGACTCAATGTTTACCTTAAAATGATCTTGAACTTATTGTGAGTACTTATACAAAATTTAACGGCTGAACTAATATTCTTTCAAAAGTTATGGAGCTTTTAAAAAAGGTCTAAAATGAAAATATTCTAATTTATGTTCTATTCTAACGCCGAAATATTCAATTAAACTCTAATGTGTTATATATCATTGCAAAGATAATTTTATGTAGTTTTTTTCGTCCTCAGACCATTTTTCTGTATCTCTTACCGTTTTTGAAATAATCGCAAAAAACGGAAAAAATGCCCACCTTTCCCCCCTTTTTTAAAGGTTGCGGCACTTTTTTTAGGGTGCAAAGTTCATATTCGGAATCAGCGCCCCATAATACATAAAGAAACAGTGAGAAAAAAACTTCTGTATTTTTTTCACGGAATGGTACTAAATCGACACGATATTACTGAACTATGAGTGATGTTCGTCTGTCTGTCCGTCTGTTGCAACGCTAAATAGTCCCTCAGTTTTGAAGTTATCGGGCTGAAATTTTGCATACAAGTTTCTTTTTAGTGTACGCTGTATATATGTCGGAACGAATGGAATCAGATCATGGTGTCATGGGGCTGCCCTGAAAATTAAGTTCTTCTCAGAAAAACTTTTTTCTTTATGAAACAATCTTAACCAAACTTCGCCCAAATGTGTTCCTAGTAAAGTCTCAAAACGCATCTAGGAATGGATGGAATTAGAACATTACGTAATAGGGCTGTCATACAAACCAACCCCCAAATTTTAGATTCTTGAAAGAAAAGCTTTTTTTCTTTTTGAATCTTAACTAAAATTTATCCAAGTGTGTTCCTGGATTAGCCCCGACGCATCCAGGAACAGATGGAGTCGGAACACGTCATAGGGCTGCGGTAGAAATTGGTAACACAAAAGAAGCTTAAGTTTCATTCAAATGTGATGGGTATTCAAATTTCGGCCTCACCCGAAATTAGCCTCGGTCTCGTTTATATTGGTTAATATGCTCCATAATATTTAATATTTATTTATTAATATTAATATTAAATTTTGTAACTTTTTATCTCCCAATCCCTGGTTTTGCGCCACTGAGGAGTTTGGTCGATCGTTTTAAAGAAAGGGGTTCAGTAGCCGAGCGCCTTGGAAGAGAGGGGAACTTATACTTAATATTCACACAATGTATTGAAAACTATCTGCATCAAGTCGTCGGCGCTCGATCCAATTGTGCATATCCAGATCTACATTAAAGAGAATTTTAAAGTTGGATCTTAAGATGCAATCATACAAAGTTCAAATTGTGCAAAGACCGCAAGACTACGAAAAACGCTTAAAATGCGCTTATTGCTTTACGGAATTAGTCACACAAACGGATTTGTTAAATAATCTAATATTGTCGCATGAAGCGCAATAACAAGCAAAATTGTAAGTCATGAAGCACAGGATATCCTAGGATAACACACATTAGTCACATCCATTACGATGCACGGTTTGGTGCGGTGTTGTGGCCAACAACCTTGTCGGTCCATATTTTTTCGAAAATGAGGATGAAACGACAGGAACGAATTCTGGAGCTTCTTACAAAACCAACAAAGGTACAAAGGTATCCTAATTTGTGGTTCCAGGAATATAAAGCCCCTCCTCACATATCTAGGTAAACCGTGCTTCTGCGTGAGATCTTCGGCGAACGTTCAATTTAAAAAAAAAACTTCGATTTCCCTTAGCCAACTCGTTTACCAGATTTAACTGCGCCCGACTTTTTTATGAGGCTATTTAAAGATAAAGTGTATTAATAAGCCAACGATGATTAGAGTTTTAAAACAGAACATTAAAAACGAAATTCGAAAGCTGAAGCCGGAAACATTACGTGGAGTCATGGAAAACCTAGTAGCAAAAGCCAATGCCCGTATTGACCAAAATGTTGAAAATTTACCTGGTGTTATTTTTCATACATTATTTCCATAAAGTATTTATCATTTATTAGCTGAGAGAGCTTTCTTCGCTCGCAATCTTATCTAGTGCTCGCTACGCTCGTGACACTAATTTAAGCGAGTTTATGAGCCATTTTCAATGCCAATCAACCTGCTTATTTATTGGGATCGACCTATCGATGGTGAAACCAAATTGGATATGGAAACAAAGTAATAGATTTACGACGCGCCAATATTTCTTTTATTGCACACTGATTTTCTCAGTCTTAGCCAAGAATGGGAAAAATTTAGCTTCTTAAGTAAAACATTTTTCTAAGAAAATCACAGTTTTTCAGGTGGGGTTTCTAAGCTGTGCACAGGGAAGAGGCTCCAATGGCCCTTTAGGCAATTTTTTTGCGAGTCTCCCGACACCTCAGTCGTGTCGCTCTGCCGAAGGATTGCGGAGATATCGACGGATTTGCGAAGTAGTTCGAAGTAGATTATGAAATTTCTGTGGCCAACATCCAGGTTGACGGTTATCTCTGACCATCCTGTGCACTGATCGGAGAAGAGGGTCCGCAATTTTGTGGCGAGTCCGGCGACACCTCAATCGTGTCGCTCCGCCAAAGGATTATGGAGATGACCAACATCCAGGTTGACGGTTATCGCTGACCACCCAATTTTCTGGCACGACACCTCAATCATGTCGCTCCGCGAAAGGATTGCGAAGATATCAACGGATTTTCGAAGTAGATTGTGAAATTGCTGTGGCCAACATCCAGGATGTATGTACAAAAAACGTAGTAACCTTGAATACAATTTATCGGAGATATCCACGGATTTCTGTACACCCTGTGCTCTGATCGCGGAAGAGGGACCAATGACACTTTAGGCCATTTTGTGGCCAGTCCGGCGACACACCAATCGTGTCGCTCCGACAGGGGATTGCGGCGATATCGACGGATTACCGAAGTATTATGGAGTTGATTGTGAAATTGCTGTGAAAACATCCGGGATGAATATGTACGTAAAAACGTAGTCACCTTGGATACAGTTTATCAGAGATATCGACGGATTTCTGACCACCCTGTGCACTGATCGGAGAAGAGAGTCCGATGACCCTTCAGACAATTTTGTGGCGAGTCCGCCGACACCTCAGTCGTTTCGCTCCGACAAGGGATTGCGGAGTTCACCAACATCCAGGTTAACGGTTATCTCTGGCCACCCTGTGCACTGATCGGAGAAGAGGATACGATGAACCCTTAGGCAATTTTGTGGTGAGTCCGGCGACACATCGATCGTGTCGCCCCACCAAAGGATTGCGGTGATATCGACGGATTTCCGAAGTAGTACGAAGTTGACTGTGAAATTGCTTTGACAACACCCAAGATGTATATACATACATACATGTGTACGTAAAAGAGGGGTCACTTTTAATACAATTTATCGGAGATATCGACGGATTTCTGACCACCCTGTGCATTGATCGGAGAAGGGGGTCCGATGACCCTTCACGGAATTTTGTGGCGAGTCCGGCGTGTCGTTCCATTAAAGGATTGCGGAGATATCGACGGATTTCCGAAGTAATACGAAGTTGATTCTGAAATCCCTGTAATCAACATCCACCCCGCAGGGGGGTCGGTGTCCTTGCGACATCAGCCAAAATGGCTGTATGTAGAGGGACAACGATCTTTGGTGAGCTGCGACACCACGTACCTGAGCAGCACAGGGAGGCCCCTGGTACAGTTGACACCAGCGCCCGCTCTAGCACTTACGCCGCCCCGGGCAAGAGGACACATTGCCGCCCCTTAGGTACTATTCAAGGCAAATTAAACGTAGATTGTATGAGGAATTCAAAGATGGTGCTCTAAAGTTTCTGTAATACTTGCTCTTAATATGAAGCTAAAAAATATATGTAGGTACTCCATTAATACTTTTTGGTTAAGGCATAGGACGGGCGATACGGTGGGCATGGGTTCAATGCTAACTGCGCGCTACTTTTTTCATCAGATATCAGTGTCATTTTATAAGCTTCCTATAGATGGCATTAATACTTAATCTGTTCACATTGGTTATCGGAGGTAATGCACGAGGCACGAAAGTAATGATGATATAAGATTTAAAATACACGGTTCTATTGGTTTAGAAAAAACGGCGGCAGATGTCACTTTTCTGTTTTCATATCATGAAATCTGCTTCTAATACTATTGGAAGAGAATATTCTACGAAGTAATATAGAACTATAATTGTTAGTTGGGTAGAAGCATTTTTTGAAAGACAACACAAAAATTGATGGTGACAGTAGGACTCGAACCAACGCCCTAATAATTCAGAAAATATAATCTTGATCCACTGAAAAGGTCCAGAAAGTATACACTAGAAAACTGTTCCGCTTTCGTTCAGACTCCTAAGCGAAATTCGCCACAGTTCAGCAAGGCTTGATATAGAGTTTATTTGGAGTTCCAAAAATTGAGGTTAGTATTGAATTCCCCGAGCGACATTTTTTTCACCACCGTCAAAAAATAGGCAGAGGGGGCACGGACACCTGGAGGCTTTCACAGCGACGTAAGAAATTGAAAATTAATGCAAAATTATTTTGTTCATTAAAAGACTCAACACATTTTGTAAAACACTGCTTGGGAAAATTTTGGAAATTTGCAATGCTGCTCGTTTTCATTACTAATCTTTTGGAGTAGTTTTTGATAACATCTTTATACACTGCGCAGCAGAAAAACTCCAATTAGTCGAATTTCTCTGCAAACTGATGTTTCCAGTGATTTTTTTTTCATAAATGTGTCATCTTGATCTCACAAAAACAACTCTGTTGTAAAAAGTTTCCGCCAAAGAAAAAGTTGTCAGCCGCAAAAAGGATTGATATAATATTTACAATCCCGCCAAAATGCTCGCAAGGATATGTATTTAAAAGTGATCGAATTAGTTAATAGTTTCCACCAAAACAGCGTGGTGCGGTATGCGTCGGAATTTGTGAAATAATTTCCGCCGCAATAGACCACGCTGAATTTGCCAATTCGTGTGGAGTCTGTGTTGTGTGTACCGTAACGCACCCGCGCTGGTTTGGTGGAAGCTAATTTCTTTCAACGCTTATTGGCGGGGAGCTGACGAGGGTGCTATTTGCTGCTATGCTCTTTTCTTGATCAGTTTTAATCTCGAATGTTTTAGCCTTCTAAATAAAATGTGTTTTACAAACTTTTTTTGCTTTCCTTCGTATAGACGACTTTTCCCTTTTTTATACAATAAAGTTCTTTCGTAATTTTCATAAGATTGGTTTTATCCTGCAATTACCCCTATGAAAGCTCCCCGCCAAACAGCATTGCAAGAAATTCGCTTCCACCAAACCAGCGCGGGTGCGTTACGCGGTACCCACAACACTGACTCCACACGAATTGGCAAATTCAGCGTGGTCAAATCGCGGCGGAAATTATTTCACAAATTCCGACGCATAGCGCACCACGCTGTTTTGGTGGAAACTATTAACTAATTCGATCACTTTTGAATACATATCCTTGCGACCATTTTGGCGGGATTGTATATATTATATCAATCCTTTTTGCGGCTGACAACTTTTTCTTTGGCGGAAACTTTTTACAACAGAGTTGTCTTTGTGAGATATCATATTTTTTTGCAGTTTTCAATAGACAAAATCAACTTAACATAACAATAAATGAATGCGTTTATTTTCTTGAAATGAAGACGATATTCACTGCCCTTTTATCACGACCATGTTTGAGAACATAATAACAATAATAACCCTCTTGGTAACCTTTGTAACCTTAGCGTCCTTCGTAACCTGAGGTGTGTGTGTTTTGCGAACCTCTACCGTTTGCTGGAAGCTTTAGGATCATCGGGATGTTATTTGTTCATTCAATATTATAGTAATATGTACGTACTCGTATAAGAGACGAACCAAATCTGGAACTTTGAGCCCTTGCCGCCGCTCTTGCAGACGCTTTACAACTGAAAACTTTAGAGAACATATACAAGGGATTGTTCGAAACAGTCCTGCCAAATAACAACACTATACGATTCTTTTCTAGGCATTTTTCGGGCCAATCCCCGACTTTTGCAAAATGCTTCCTTTAAAACATATAAAAAGATTTAAGCGAGAAACTCTATGTATTTTTTCACACTTTCCGCTGTATCTTTTTTTCTACTCCACGGATCGGAGCAAACGATAGCCTATGCACACCTTCACGACATACTCTATCAATGGGAAAAGAGACCAAATCCCGAGATGCCCTCTGCAAGGCTGTAGCCCTGTCAATGAACGACAAGAACAACAAGAACAACGAGAACAAGATTTTCGAAAAAATGCGATTTTCAAACTCTTATATCTCCAGTGTTTTTCATCGTATCTTCTTGAAATTTTCTACACTTCGTAACACGGCACGAACGACAACCTTTACCGAATTTGAACACTCAGGACCAACCAGAGTCAGAGCTACAGAGGTCCGAAAACCCGTACTTGTCCCGTCGTGTAAACATAGTCTTAGTCGCTTCTCACTTTTGATTTGTTCAAATTTCTTCGTTTTTCTTTGGCGGGCGGGACGCTCCCGCGTCCCTAGATAACTTTTATAGAGAATTGGGTAGCTTAGCTAGCTAGTTAAATCGGGTATTAGCATGTCTAGAAAAATATTAGGGGCATACATACGTACCAGTAGAGGTTGATTTAAATGCTTTTATGTGGTGAGTGTTATGCGATGTGGCTTCTTATTTCTCATTTCATATGCCGTCCCACTTTGCTTTTCGGAAGTAAGACGCGTGCTAGAATCAAGGACGTACAATTTTGGCATCCGAATGCAGTACTCCGTATCAATTGTGGGTTATTAAAACCTTGCAAAGACTTTTTTCTTTAAAACACAACTTTCCTTTTATGTATTTTATCTGTAGTTTTTATGGTTTTAATTCCACTAAATCGAAGTTGATATTAATATTTTCCTTGCGGCCTTTTCCACTTTTTTCTTATACGTGTGCCTACTAGCCAAAAATCCGCCCCCAAAATTTGGCACCCCGGGCGACCACCCGGCTCGCCCCCCCTTAGAGCGGGCGCTGGTTGATACGCCATGGCGAGGATCTGTACAAAGACCATTCGGGCGATGACGTTCCCGAGCTCCCTAGTCATGTACGGGTGGCTCTTGGCGTGACCTACCTCCTCCCACGACTTACGGGAGGGAAGTCACTAAAGGCCGAGCACGTAAACGGTGTTCTCTGGTCGGGGGGCCCCCATTACGGTTAACCGTGTGAGCCTCGGAGCTGGCGGCTTCGTATAACCCGAGCCTCGAAGGGGCTAGTCAGGGAGAATGACCTGGGTGGAAGATGCCTTCGCGCCTATATCTGACTAGTTTGTGAATTGATGACCACACGGCCCAAATCGCATTGCTGACTAGTAAACTGAAGGGGCCGCCCGGATGTGAAAAGCAGCGCTACGAGTCTGCACAGGCTCGTAGTCACAGGTTCAACGAGCCTGGGAGATGCACATCTGAATTGTACGTGAGGTTTAACCAATAGGGGGCCGAAGGAAGATCACACCTGCTAACATAGTTACATAACATCATTTTTTACTAAAAGCTGCTGCTCAAACCCAACATCCTCGATAACAAACATAAAAAAGAAAACTTGTCCAATCCAATTAATCTGACCCAATGATTCCATCAAAGTAAATATAGAACAACAAATATTTCTGAAAACGAACCAATTACCCAGAAATTTATCAAAAATCTAACGGATCTCTAATGAAATTTTACAGAATCCCAAAAATTCCAAGTAGAAGATCTATTGTTTAGATTCGCAGAATAACAAATCGAAGGATGAGGTCTAGTCAAAACCTATTATGAAATTCATCACAGTATACAGAAGTAACGAAAAAAGGTGGTCAAATGTGGCGTCGAGTGTTGGGACCCTTCGAATCTTCCCGGAAATCATATGCATGGAGTATATCCTTTCGTAAATATGCCAACAAAATTTATGAACTCAAAAGGCCTTCATAGAAATTTCCCAATCTTTGAAAATTAAATATGAAATTCGATCCTCGTGAATTTACAGTTATCTAGTCTAAGGTACCGTAGATAGGTACATACTCACTTCAGGGACCCTAATTCTGCGAAATCTTATTTTGTTTATGTTACGATAGAAAGGGACTATGAGAACGCGCATAGAAGGCGTAGGATGTGTAGACCCAAAAACGATCTGTAAACTTGAAATGGAGATTGATGATTTTATATCCACTGACCATGAACAGTGCAAATCAGAACAAACGAAGTAGTCACCCAAAACAACAAATCATTTATTTTCATTAGAATAGAGGTCTGTCTGCGGACACTATAAAAAATGCCCTAATTTCTTATTCCATTCCATTCATTCATTCAATCGCTACTGTCGGCGCGGTATGTATCGCCTACAATGTCAGACGATTCGCATTAAATTTCTAATCGTCTGCCCGACACGACCTAATGCCAGAAAGCCATAGCCAGCCTGCACAAAAAAAATGCTTAAATTTAGCCACGGAAATGAAAAAATAACAAACAAATGAATAATACTACATTCAAGTTCTATGCTTGAAGCTAACAAGCGACAAACGAGACAATTTGGTGGCTATATGGTGGCGGGCGTGAACACCAAACGCTACTACTCTACTAGCCAATACTCCGTCCCGCGAGTAGCCCAAAATTCGCGGTCTGCCTCTGCGATATGGCCAAAATCAAACATGTCTTTGCGTCTAGACGAAAAACAAATTCCAGTCAAATATAATTCAAAATAATAAAAAAAAAACAAGAAAATAAAAATAACCCAACTGCGCTCGCTAGACGTTACAAATGAAATCAAAACAACAACAACAAAAATGCAAACAAGCCAACGCGAAAAAAATACGTTACGATAACACTAAATGTTTGCTATTTGACTTTGGCTGTCTGTCTACTAGCCGCTAGAAGAGGGTATGCGGTCCGGGCCCGCGAAAAAGCTCGCGAGTTGCGATTTTCGCGGCGCAGCAGCAACAGGGCACCAAAATCGTAGTCATATGATGAATTATTATCTTTTATGCGCATATTACTGCACTAGAGGCTACGATTGTATCCAATAGGGTAGTAGTAGGTGCAACATACGAAAAGAGGGGCGCCGTGGGGCAGGCAGATTAGTAACCGTCAAGTCGAAAAGTTCGCCAACGACCGTACGCGTCTGTGTATATAAAACACAGAACGAGTTAAGTATGGTCGCGAATTTGGGTCCCCTCACAAAAAAAAGACCAATTCAGAATTGGAACCGGATAAAACCAGATTGCCACAAAAAACAACAGTCAGATTCTTCAAAAAAGTCATTAGGCGAACAGATTCAGATAGAATCTTGCTATTCTATGAGTCGAGAAGTCATACTACAGTGAAAACTCTCCTAACGGACACCCCCCGTTGACCGGAACATTTTTTCATAACATATTGCATTTAGAATGACTTCCATAGAAAGTAACCCCGCTTGGGCGAACCCCCTTTACTCCGGACCAGGACAACACATTTCCATGAAATTGAATATGGCCGGACACGGACTTCTCTTAACCCTTCTGTCGGCACAAAGGTCTGGCCAGACCTTTTGCACTATATTTTGGTCATAAAAGTATAGAAGATGACATCGCAGCGACTTCATAATTCAAGATATCCTAGAATAATATGTTAAGAAGCGTTTTGCAAAAATTTGAAAAAATCGGTTGAAGTTTTGAGTATGTTTTTGATGATTTTTAATTTATAGTACTTGTTGATACCCAATAGGTCTGGCCAGACCTACAGTTTTTCCCCCATTCTTCTCTTGAGGTAAAAGGTGTAAATATGAAATTCTCTTAAAATTCTCATATCTATGATGTAAGAATGTCATTAAAATTCAATTTGTACTAAAAACGATAAAAACTTCTCAGATTTTTCTTTGAAAAGCCGGGAAATAAGTATGCCTAATTTCATCACGTTTTATAACATCACCTATACATTTGATATTTGATTCAATGAAATTCAAACCAGTTTTATTTCCTTTGTAATAGTTAGGACTAAGTATGGCAGACTTACGAACGTCTTTCTTAATAGATTTTATCAAGAAATTTACGAAAATCTAGAATGAAATGATTTTTGCGCTTGAAAATTCGATATTTCCTTCCACCTACTTCCCTAAATCTGCAGATAAATATCGAGGTAAAATCTACTAACAAAGCGCTTAATATTTGCCCAAATATATTGCTATTGAAAAATGCGAACAAACTTTCTACTAGATATTTGCCATGAAAAAAGAGAAGCAAAAAGAAATGAAAATAAGGAAAAAACATGTTTATAATAATACCACCTCAAAATATGTCCACTTAAGAGCGTTACTAGTGTATCTACAAAAATGATTTTAATACTTTTCTTGTTTAAAAATGGCAGTAAGGAATTGATAGAATGATTCTACCGATAAAAATTTCACCTTTTCTAAAAAAATAAAAAAAATTTCTCAGTAGGTCCAGCCAGACTAGCTATTGGGTAGTAGGTGCCGACAGGGTTAAATGGGCAAAATTTTGTCTAAAAGACAAAACGTAGACGAAATGTACGTAATGTAATCCTGGGGAATTTCTCGTTTATTGCATTACAATGCACCCTAGAACACTCTTTAAAAGAAACAAAAATGTTAACCCTTCGCCAGGCACGTCCCGTAATCAACGTGTACGTGGGTTTTTTTCGGACCCTAAAGTTTATTGACTGGACATATTCTTGAACATGAAAATGTTTAAGAAACATATATTTATAAGAACTTTGTTATGTTCTTGAACATATTCAACAGTGGCGTAACATACGGTGTTCCATGTGTTCAGTGGAACGCGCCCCCCCCCCCTGTGCAAATATAAAGATTTTTTTCTGATACATCCTGTGGCTAGCTTTTCTTCTAAAGACATTTTCATTAGTCTGCTACAAACCTTGCGTGTCCACTGAATACTGCCGCTACTGACGATCTGAATGGCTGTAGAGAGTTTTTCTGGTTGAGCGGGGATTTGTATTCGTGTGAATATTTTCTACTTTCTACTTTCTACTGAGTTTTTGTCAACAGGAATACTGAAGAGATATAAAGGTTCAACTTGCAAGGAGGAGTGCCTCTCTTTCTGAGTAAATTTGAGCCATTGGGATATAGTTCTTTGAGTGTTTGACTCTTGACTGCTGCATCAAGGAAAATGTGTTCACGACGTTTATATAAAAGGATAACTGTGAATATTTTGACAAATAGATCGGTCAATAAGATCCAAGCCAGAAGAACTTTTTGTAACTAGGACTCATGAAATCAACAAAGAAATGCCTGCCGATATACCCTTCGGTCCATATGTATAATGGATCCACCATTTCCCCTGCATGACGCATTTATCTGTAGTGGAGCTGCACTACGAAGATAATTTCAGTCGATTTAATTCAAGATGTAGACGTGGATACGCCTTAGTTTAACAGGTTCATTGAGTGAAGTTCTACATTTGTGATCCTTCGATTTGGGGTGAACACTTCTACTCTATCAATGACTGTTACGAGGCTGGCATTTTGAGAAGCTCCCCTCACTGTATGGCCTTCTTTTGCTACTTTTCTTGAAATAAATGATAAGCAGGTGAATAGTCCAAGTAGATGACCTTATAAGTTTTCCCTTAAAATTATTGAAATTTCAGTTTTAATTTCCAAAAAATTTGGAACATGTTGCCCCCATTCCAATTTTGAACACAATAGATTTGGGAAATGTTACGCCACTAATTAGATTATTATTAGTGAAAGAAAAATTTTGATATCCTTATTTTTCAGATTCGCTGCAATCAAGGTGTGCTTTCCGCCCTATATCGAAAGAAGCTATCGCAGGGATTGAAGAACGAAATTAAAAGCTAGTTGCCTTAATGTTTCAAGCCAGATTAATTTCTGGCCAATTAGTCCATTGTATAATCTCTTCCTTTTGCTTTCATTGTAGCCAAGAATGATACGAAGCTTACTTCGCTCTGCAATTCAGTGTGGAAAGACGCTATGAAATTACAGAGGAGAAAGAGCAAATATATGCTATAGAACAGTCGAGATAAAAAGGCCTCGACATAGAGTATGGCTATAAGATTCGATTCCTGGAAATTCAGGATAATTGGGACTTTGGTATTATTGGGGTCTTTGAAGACCCCACGTGCCCGTTCCCGTAAATTCTTACTTTTGGTTGATTGACAATTTTTTAAGAACATTTTCAAACATTTTTGTGCAGAATTTATGCGGCTTAGATGTCCTACAAATTCTGCTGGAGGCTAAACCACTCAAAAGTAATATTTCAAAAACTATGCTAAACTATACATTTGCACTGAAAAATGAAACGTGTGACGGCGGAATATTGTCAAAGGCTGTGTCTCCAATTTAGGAGTTAGAGGGGGGATGTTGGAACTATCTGAATCGTTAGGTGAATGTTCAACGTTTTGTGACGAATTTCTGACGATAAATGCAAACTTGTTAGCCGAAAATCCAGAAATATGTAAATTATGGCGATATTGTAGTTGTCGAAGAAATCCAGGACAATGATGATAGCGACCCAGAAATAACAACAGGAAAATACCACAAAGTATAGACTCCATTCGTACAGCGTTGATTCATTTTGGTAATTTAAAACGATTTAGTAAAGATGAGTTTATCGGTTTTCAGCATCTTCAACATGTGAATAAAATAAATAAATAACAGGCGCGACAATCCAGCATTGGACTAAGGCCGCAGGATGTGTTAGTGACATCCTATTTCCAAGATCTTATCTGCTTTTTGTTGAGGTAATGAGATCAGCATCACGCTCAGCAGTGTTATTTATCCCCATAAATGGGTACTCGTTTAACATCTGAGTGAGATCATAGTCCGTCACAAGCTCGTGAGTTCGAAAAACACCATGATCCACGGTGAGATTCGAACTCATGAGCCTGTGCACCGAAGGTGCGCGCACTAACCGCTAGACCAGCCAGACTACAACAACATGTGAATAGTCAAGATATATTGTTAAAAGAAGGTCAACAAAAACTTCGTCAGTCGTCAATTTTAATTTCATAATTTTGTAAAAACGTACATACAATGTTTGTTTTAGTCAGACATGACATAACATTGAGTGCAAATTTTCCTTTTGTTTTGAAATACGAGGACATAATAAATCTTCAAAATTCTAATAATGGTATGGTACCACCCAGACCCACGGTCAGTGTCCGCCCAATAGGGTTTTCACTGTAATACTACGTAGAGCAATGACGCTAACATCCAATTGGGTGGAACATAAGAGAGTACAAGTTGCTTGCTTAGTGCACTTTTGAGGTTCAAAGAACAGATCTGTCCTCGACAAAAAAACCATTCGTTGATCGTGTCTTCCCGTTGTCGCCAAATGGTGCGTCCACCCCCATTGTAACGTATGGGTGTACGCGTATCTAAGCTCGGAGCTAAATGCAGGCTAGTCTTTGTGCGACTCATATACGAGACTTACATTATTTTGGCGGTCAAATTGTGAACGCAGAGTTCATTGATACCGACATCGAAACGAAAAAATTGAGAAGTTGAAAAATACGTAAATAAATTTAAGTCGATAGTCTGAAGTGGAATGTAGTTACGTATAATCAGTTAAATTAGATTCGCGATATTTGTACGCATTGTGCATTTACCTACGACCAGAAAGACAATGGACAAATAAAGATTCTTATCGACGTTGCAATACTAATCTAATCTAAACCAGGGCTGTTCAACATTCGGAGCGAGAGCCACAGGTCGGTTTGTGAAGCCTTTCATGTATCAACATCAACCACAAAATAGCGATGGACGAAATGGTTCCGCTTTATTCAAAATGGAGACTCGATTGTGTAATTCATTACAAAGTATTTTTATACCCTATAGCCTATGTACGAGTAGGTGTAAACCCAAAACCTGGCCCGAGCCAAATAAGGATATCCTCAGGTTTGTGTGGGCCGCAGGAGTAAAATTTCAAACCTTTTATTAAATCGTGTTACGAAAGTCGATTACAGAAACAAACGGACGGCGAGAGCTTTTGTAGTGGCCAGCAGACAAGCATTGTGTATTTCAGATTGCAGAAAGTCTGGATCACTATAGCGGCTTCGGGATTATTCGTGAGAGCTTCCACCTTTCGAAAATGTACTTCAAGAACATTAAAAAAGATAAGAAGCGAAAACGTGAAAATATGATTGATCTACAAGTACATAACTACTTTTTGTTAATTACATGATTTGTGCCAAATTTTGGACAGATTATACAAAAAATTGTAGCACTAGTCATCCAGGTCGCCCAAAATAACGTTGAAAGGCAAAATAGTCAGATTAAATGAATTTCTTACATCTTTAGTTTTAGTAATTTTTGTCGACTTGAGTTAAACGGCTGAATTCACCTTACTAATTTCACCATTTTTGTATTGACATGGCCGCGGGCTGCACAGAACTGCAAAGTGAGCCGCACGCGGGCCACGCATAGTCTATGGCGACCTATAGACAGGGCGGTTAATTAAATAATCAATGTTAATTTCTGAGGAAAAAGCACATTTTTAGGTTCCACTACCGAATTCGCTAGAGAAAATGGGCTTCCTCCACAGAAAATGGGCTTTCTCTACAGAAATGAGATTTGATTGTTCAATTAATCGCACTGTCTATGGCGACCTAAAGGCTGTGCCACTACCTTAGTTTATACCCATTTTAACGTAATTTCTAACCCGATTTTTCGTACTTGTAAGGCACCCTCTGGTACAAACTTTTGGATATACATTCAGAAGAACAATTAACTGTTATAATGACGTTCTAAGAGATCAATTTTTTTTCTGTTTTAGATATAATAGTATAATGGGTATTTGGTGGGGAGCATAATGGAGCTTAGACTTTAGACTAGGCAACCCACCAAATTTTATCTGCCTCGGTCAATTTAGAAAGAAGCTACAGGCATGCCTTTTTAAAAAATGTAAAGAAGAGTGAGGGGGCGTCAATGGTCGGAGCATTGCAATTTTTAGTACAAATCAAACAAATTTTGTTAGCAATATATGGACAAGATATTATGACCCTAGGTCTATTCTATCAAGAGTTACAGTGCGAGATGTAAAAATAAAAAAATTTAAATTCACCATAATACTTTTGGGTGTAGGGTATAATTTTCTGAGAAAATTTTCTTTTTATGTTTGGGTTTTAAGCTATCTGTACGATACTAAATTCCGCACGAGACCGGACCCCCAGGAGCTAACACATTTTGTAAAAATAGGCTAAAAAATTTAAAAAAATCATAGTCATATACGTATAAATACGTTTTGACTATCATATGTATATGCGACTTCTACAATTTCTAAGCCTAGCCAGTGACGGAGGGCGGCAATTCGGCTACTGCCCAGAGGCACCGCGCATAGGGGCTAAATCCGGCCCAGGTTTTGAAAATAGTCGATTGTGGTCACGCATTGGCATCAAATGTGTCTCCTGGTGTAAGTGAAAAAATAAAAAAAGAAGGAAGCACGGAAAGTTTTCAATTCGTTCTGCGCACATATACGTTTAAAAACTCTGATCGCTGGGAGGTTTTTATGAAAAGATTTTGATTTCACATGTGACAATTTCTATAAATATTTTGAATTTGGGTAACACAGATTCAAAAGTTTCAGGATCAATGTTGATGCTGATGACATCCCAAATGTCCACGACGCGCATAACCATTTTTACATGATTGATGGTGTAACTGACAGCCAGTTTACGTTACACAGTCGAACTTCCCAATCCCATAGATGAACACCGTATTGAGGGAATTTTTTCTGCTTACACAAATTGTCCGCTTATGACAATATTTCACAAAGGTATGTTAAGACGTTAAAATTCTTAGTTCAGACTATGCTCTGCGCGATACCTACTCGATTCTCAAAAAAATTTATTTAAACAGTGAAAAACATCTAACAAAAAAAGGTTAGCTGAGCTTTCTAAAAATTTTATTTTACATTAGAATCGAAGATAGAGGTGACCTCAGAATGATGGAGGTTCGGGAACATAACGGAATCTATACACTGATAGTGTCTTCGAGTCTGTACGACCCAGTGTCGGTACTTAAAAGTTAAAATTAATAGGTCTCGATTGGCTGAATTCCAGTGGCGTGCGGTGACATTTAACAATAGGGATGCGTTTGAAAAAATCAGAAAGAGTACCCAAGTTCGTTTATTAACAGCTATGTAATGTAGATACTATCTAATAAATAATATTTTACAGACACTGAATCAATTGAAAGACTCTTTTCTTTGAAATAGAACTAAAGCAGCATAATAGCGGACGAAAGCAGCGCAATGTATTCTAAATTGGTGACAACAATATTGTCTCGTTCAGCTTAATACTATGCGATAATATATATTTAGATATTTTCACAAATGTTCTATTCAAAAACTTACATAAAACAGAAAAACATATTCCCATACCACCCTGTATATGAAACTATTTCATACAAATTTGTATACTCAACTCAAATACTGTTATAGCCAGACAGACTACAAACAAATCCTGGAGTTGCTTAAAATTAATCCAGTCAAAACTCTGGATATGAGATCGAATCGTATGTATTTCACTAAATTCAAAATGCATCGTATGTATTACTTGCATTATTTAGATTACAGTACAATATGGTATAATCGTTATCGTTAATCAAATCCAGATAGTAGTTCCCCTGTTGGAAGTGTGAATCCCCTATTACAAAATTTTCACAAAACACGTCTATTCACCAAACCCATTGCGCAAACCATATAGCGGTAGCACAACAATATAATTCACGTGACTCTGATGAGGTGAGAAACATCACCCCGCAACGCGCAACATATCACCCGAAGGAAGCGCAAGCTCTGGTGAGAACAAAATGAATCCAATGTGTCTCGGCTATCTAAAGTGTATCATGTGACCTTGAACATTCTCTGAGTGCGAATCGGAATCGCCATGGTCGAAAAATGATCAACGCATCCATGGGATCTTTTTATTGCTTGAGAGCTGAGAGCCATTGAAGATGATTGATTACAAATTGAAATGCGAGAACAATGAATCATGTCGAAAGTAATATTTTTCAAATTGAATTAAATTTTTTAAAGCTATTGGTTACTTTAAAATTTGGATTCGTTTTAATATATAATTATGCTGAAAGCAAAAGCCGAACAAATTCTAGAAAGAGGAAAAATGTTTTTAATTGTTACAGAGATAAAATTTAGAGGGATGCGGCGCATCCACCGCATCTATGGACCGCACGCCACTGCTGAATTCAAATTGTAAGACGAAACCGGACGGGTAAACTTGCAAGACAAGAACCATCGTTCTTACAATCTGAAATGCATAATGCTTGTCTGCTGGCCACTACAAAAGCTCTCGCCGTCCGTTTATTAGCACAAACAAACGGACGGCGAGAGCTTTTGTAGTGGCCAGCAGACAAGCATTATGCATTTCAGATTGTAAGAACGATGGTTCTTGTCTTGCAAGTTTACCTGTCCGGTTTCGTCTTACAATTTGAATTCAGCCATTGAATTTTAATAAAAGCTCCAAAGAAGAATTGTTTTTATTTTTTTTTACAAGAGAACGTTTAGCTTTTTATTGTCATTCATGATCAATTAGATTAAATTCCTTAAAAAATATTTCTATCGCAATAGATGAAGAATACCAAGGAGGAAGGAGGGTGGTTCCCGGGGAATAAACCCGATCAAATAATCAGGGGAAAATGCGGGTGAGTCTGCACCCTAAGCAGACACATTGACACAGCTTTTCGTAACGGTGATCCGATTCAGACAGGATTCTGTTGAATTATACGAATTGTAGTGTTCAGCTGATGTCGTGTACCTTTACTAATAGAGAGTTTTAGTATGTCGTACTTTTTCAACTTTAATCGAGTCTCCGCTGTTTAACGTACGTCAAAAAAAAACGCCTACTTGGGACAAGCTAACCATCTACAGGTATACCGTCAGGGGAGCACCTAGCCTTTCGGCCTTTATCTCCCGGTCCCGCTAAAAAGTTTGGACCTTCGGCTTTTTACTGACAAGGTGTTGTTGTCAGACGGAGATTTCTCCATCAGGCGCATGCACACACCATCCGGAATCCAACCCCGGGATTGCATCACTAGCTGGATGACTTGGGTAACAACCTCCAGCCACTACGAGTCCAACACCATGATGGGCAAGGACCATGGTCCCCTGGGCACACCCATCCCCGTAGTACACTATTCGCTATGGACTTCTCCATAGCAGGTGTGATCCTCCTTCGGCCCCCTATTGGTTAAGCCTTACGTCGAATTCGGGCATGCACACCCCAGGCTCGTTGGACCTGTGACTCCGCGTCTGTGCAGACAACGAAGCGCTGCTTTTCACATCCAGGCGGCCCCTTCAGTTTACTAGTCAGCAATGCGACTCAGGCAGTGTGGTCATCAATCCACAAACTAGCTAGATATAGGCGCGTAGTCATTTTCCACCAAGGCCGTTCTCCCTAGCTAGCCCCTTCTTGACTCGGGTCATGCGGAGCCGTCACCTCCGAAGCTCACACGACTTCCGTATGATGCACCCCCCCACCAGGGGACATCAAAATCGTGCTAGGCCTTTAGTGCTTCCCTCCCGCAAACTATGGGGGGAGGTAGGCACGCCAAGAGCCACCCGTGCATAACTCAGGGGCACGGGACCGTTAACGCCCGAATGGTCTTTGTACAGATCCTCGCCATGGCGTATCAACTGTACTTGCGCTACTAGGTCCGTGGTGTCGTAAGTCACCAAAGATCCCTGTCCGACTACAAACAGCCTTCCAAGCTGAGTGTCACACGGACACAGACCCCCCTGCGGGGGCCTACTTGGGACAAGCAAAATTGTGGTATACTGTTTTTTTTTTGCGCGCTACACAAGCGAATTTTTCCTTTAAAATCTCATAGACTTCCACTTCCAACCGCCCGTTAATATAAAATCTTGGGGTGTCATAAATTTAATATAATTTAATTTTTCTTATTAGAAGAATATTAGTAACCTTTGAAAATTTATTTATTTGATTTGGAAATGTATATATTTGATTTACTTTTTTGGCATGTAAATATATTTATTCGATTTGGAAATTTATTTATTTGATTTGGAAATTTATTTTCCTGATTTGGACATTAATTTTTTTGATTTGGAAATTTATTTTTTTGTTTCTGTTATTTATTTTTTATTTCGTCCGGAAATTTATTTATTTTATCCGGAATTGTGTTTTGTTGATTCGGAAATTTATTTTTTTGATCCGGAAATGTATTTTGTTGATTCGGAAATTTATCTATTTGTCTCGGAGAGTTATTTACTTGACCTGGAAATGCTATATATTCACCTTATTTACGTATTCTTAGAATAAGTTCCATATATGGAGCGCTTATTTTGAAAGTGGCGTAAGTCCAACTTTTCAAGAATCGACATATTTAAAGGTTTGCGTTTCAATAAATTTAAAAATCTAGGTAGCTTCGTTTGATTTGATTAAATTGTATTTATATTCTTCGGATTTTAAATTTTTTATCCATGTTAAACATTTTGCATAACCATAAAAAATAAGGGATTTTTCATTCGGTAAACTTGAGATAACCGACAATTTGATAAAAATAAGTAATTTTTTCGCTATAATGGATCAGTTTCAGCTTCAAACAGCCGAATATTTTAAAAATTGTTAATCTAACATTTTTTGATAATCAAGAAGTGTGAAAGAAAAATGTTTGGTCTGTAGTCCAGTCAACACAGCACACTAAAAACACAAAATACACTTCGTCTATATTTTGTTGTCTTGAAATAGGCATAGTCGTAGGAGGCTCAAACTTATTTTACTAAGAAAAATATTTAAGGGGAAAAGGTCCTATAATGGAAAAAAAGGACAAACATTTAGATTAAACTGAAGATAAATTGCATAAATATGGCTTACTCTTTTATCATATACATTTGAATAAGTATCTGGTATTGAAATTATTATACCGTTTTGTTATAAAATTAATAATATTTTCGTATACTTTTTTTTAGAGCGCAATACATATTTATCTGAAAATTTTATGGATTTATATGTAGGTATACGAAAATTGTATAGTTTATATACCAACATTTCTGGCCGTTTAGTGATAAGACTAACAATAATAAAGTATTTTTGCAATCAAATGAAAGTCGAATTATAACTTGCTGTTCGATCCGATATTTCTCAAGTTTTATTAAAAAAAACGTTTTGGTTTTAAGAAAAATGCGACCTTCTATGTGCATCCGAGAAATCAAACAAATATTTTCAAGTTTTTCTCTTCTAAAAAAAGGTTTGCGCAATTTGTCTATATTCCACAACGATATCAAATTTGCGTCAGTATGACTACACTCGAAAAAATTTTAGTCCAATAATAGGAGGAAACTTTTTTCCTTCTATTATAGTAGTAAATTTACACCACGATATGAACGAGAGTAATTTGACGCTTTACGGTGTAAATATTTTCTACAAAATTGGTGTCAATCTACAAACGGTAATAAGTAAATTTGCACACACAAATAAGTAAACAAAGAGCTGCTACACCCCCTTCGGTTCAAGAGCAAGAAAGCGCTACAACAATAACAATAATATGATGCTCACACGAACGCACTTCGGACGGAACAGACTCTGCACACAGAACAAGCCACTTGTGGGATACAGGAAAATACAATAATGCACAAAAGTATTGTAACACACTAAGTTTTACACCAAAATCGTAATATTACATGAAGATATACACTGAAAATGTAAAGTTACACAGAAATAAAGTAATTACACATCTTCACACCAAATGTGGTGTAAAATTACTCCAAAATAGAGTAATATTAAAAAATCAGTATAATATTACACTATTTTGTGGGCTTACTAGAAATTTTGTTTAAAAATAAAAGTTTACTGTAATTTTGCGAGAAAAAAAGGTGTAAAATTCAACGAGTTTTCGATGTAAAATTCAACCTTGTTTTTACAGTGTACTTTTCTTGGGAATTTCCTTTTATTTCTTTTTTTAAACACTCAAAATGTAACTATAGGTCTCTGGAAGTCTGTAAAGTTCACAATTGGTCAGGTGACTTCTTTTTCTCTTTCAAACCCGAACATGACAAATTTTTTTAGTAGTTACATATTTGAATGTAGGCATAAGAAAGAGTTTGAACACTCGATTTCACAAAGATAAGGTGATACATATTTGTTTCAAAACCAAAACATTTTTTTTTATAGAAAAAATTTTTTTTTTTTTTTGAAAATTATGATTTACAGTTACATTAAAATTTTCAGCAAGATTTGCATTTTCTAATTTCTTTTGATCGTACATAACTCTAAAAATTCGTAAAAGATTCTTAGGGAAACAAAAGAAAGGAAAATCATGGTTATTGTCAAAAAAAAAACCCAAGCCGAATTACAAAACCTGATATATGTAATTTTCCTAGGCATTTGAGAACTTAACGGGCCAATGGGCTTCGAAATTCTTCCACGCATCATTATCAAATACTAGCCCAAGCTGATGTCAATTTGCGATTTTCAATAGCATAATTTTCTCGCATAATGCCCTTGAACAATTCATTCATTCAATTTATAATGTCAGTCATTTTAATTAAAAGTTTGATGGGCTATTCACTTATTTCAAGACACTTCACTATATTTCAACACATTTTCTTTCATATTTATACCCTATACCCATAAGATGGTATAGGGTATATTGTTTTTGTTACGACGATTTATGTAACACCTCAAAGGAGCCACCGGAGGTATGGCAAAGTATATATATATGTAAATGATCAGGGTCGGTCCCTGATTCGAATAAGCCATGTCCGTCTGTCTGTCCGTCCGTGTGTCTGTCAGTTCGCACGATAACTCCCGAAATAATGAAGCTAGCGTTTTGAAATTTTGATGAGATGATGAGATGATTGTTTTGATAAAAGCTTGGATGGTATTGAAAATGGTCCAAATCGGACCATGCGTTCCCCTACCTCCCATACAAATAGTGATAGTGTAATTCGGCCATATTTTTCGAAGAATATCGGTAGGGACCTGAAATTTATATCACATGATAGCTGCTGGATGCCGTAATAAGATATTAAAGATGTGCGAGATTCGACCCATCTACCCCTTCCCCCTTAAAAAAAATAAATTGAATATTTTCGGTTTTACGCGCATTCTAGGTCTGTACATGGGTATAGGGTATACACTCATCGTGCTATTCGCACGATTAGAACTCGGTCTCGTTTCATTTTATTCTGATGAAATTTCTTAGAAAAATCCCATTTAATTTTACTGAAAAATATTATAAAATTTTGACAAGCACATTAAAAATAATTTACAAAAAATCAAAATTCTATCATATTTCTGATCAGAAGATAATTTATTGTTGCCCTAAGAATGTTAATTTTGAAAGTGGAGTAAGTCACACGGATGGACTTACGTCAGTTTCAAAATAAACACTTTGAAGTTGCTGTTAAGTCTCCAATTTTGTGACTATGTAAATAACAGTACATTTTTATACCCTATACCCATAAGATGGTATAGGGTATATTGTTTTTGTTACGACGATTTATGTAACACCTCAAAGGAGCCACCGGAGGTATGGCAAAGTATATATATAAATGATCAGGGTCGGTCCCTGATTCGAATAAGCCATGTCCGTCTGTCTGTCCGTCCGTGTGTCTGTCAGTTCGCACGATAACTCCCGAAATAATGAAGCTAGCGTTTTTAAATTTAGGTCAGATGATTGATTGAATAAAAGCTTGGATGGTATTGAAAATGGGCCAAATCGGACCAAGGGTTCTCCTACCTCCCATACAAATGACCACTCCGTGGTAGTTTAATTCGCCCATATTTTTCAACAGAATATCGCTAGCGACCTGAACTTTTCATGAATGCCTAATTGTGACATATGCTTGAAGTTGGTCGAAAGTGGAGAACGTCCGACTACCCCTACCCCTACCTCCCCTACAAAGTTATATTCAGCCATATCTTTTGCTAGAATGTCGCGAAAAACTTCTAATAAGTATCAAACGGTAGCTGTTGGATGCCTTCATATAATATTAAATATGTGCCAGGTCCGAACCATCTACCCCTCACTCCCCTACAAAAAAGATGAAATTACATTTTTCGGTTTTGCGTGCCTTCTAGGTCTGTACATGGGTATAGGGTATACACTCATCGTGCTATTCGCACGATTAGAACTCAGTCTCGTTGAAATTTTCGTTTGATTTTTTTGTCATAGAAAGAAATTGCCAAAGACAGGATAATGCCATCATTAACTCAATTTTCATAAAAAGTGGACTTATGCCACTTGCAAAATAAGCGGCTCATATGTAAGTACATGTACAAGGTACAACATACCTACATACTTGATCAACCCGATTGGCTCCGCCTTAGTGCGAGCGTGCGAGTAATATTTTTAACCAAATTCGTCGAAATATCGTTGACATTCCTGGCATCTTTCGAATTCTATGCCTCGGAAGGATGTCGATGACCCCAATTTTCAGCGTTTCGAATCCCATTCTACTCGTCGTCTACGTTTCTAAAACGTTTCATCAAAATATCAGCGCAGGGCGAAAAGATATGAAATAAACAATTTAAAATAAAAACAAAAAACTCGCTGAATTTTTTTCGGCGACAAAAATAAAAATTGCATGTTACACTCCCATTGAGCCGAACAAGAAACGCATCTGACTGAACTGTCAATGGCCTAAGGCCATCATACACGACAATTGCAAATAAGTATTTGTGTATGAATTTTACATATATGTAGTAGATTCATTTGCGATTTTTTTCTGCAGAGTGTAGACTAATACAAGATTTACACTAAAAGATATTTGGATGACCTCATTTGGCTTCCATAAGCCAATTTCATTTTTATCGGTTGATCATATAATGGATTTAGCATTGAAACAGTGTAAGCCACGGTTATCTACGGATTGATCGAAATAAACCCATTTACGAGCAACAATAACTTCGAGGACTAAAGAAAATGATGATCTACCGCTATGGCCGGGGACTTAAATCTTTGCAGTCTCTGATCATTATTGTTTTCCGTGCAATAAACAAATGAAGGTGGTGTCATTCGCATAGTCACCAATGTAAACGCATATAAAACGATCCCTTAGGCTGCAAACGGAAGAAGATGATCCAACCGACGAAAAAGTGCATACGATAAAAAAATGCTAATAGCATGCGAATTTGAGCTAGACTTTCAGAATATACACACAAAACCCATTGCGAGTATTAGGTAGGTATATTTCATTTGCATGCTATCTACAAGGGTTTGATCACACCACGAGTTCATTAGACTGTTTTTTTTTTTGTACCAAAATGTGCAAGGAGGCAGACGATGACTTTAGAATGAATTTCGACTTATAAAACGCCCCTCGCAATTTGTTTTGGCAACTATGCATATGCACGCACACATCCACAACGACCATTGCACTTCTATGAAATATCTTTGTTTCGCCTTTGGGATCATAGTCCAAAAGATGCATTGAAAAATAAATTTTTGTAGTCAGAGTTTGCCAACAATATTATGCACACAAAAGAGTGCAAATCCCCCTATGCAAAAATTACACTAATACAGGGACGATTCGAGTTTGTTGACACACGTAGTTTGACGCATCTATACAGAAACTAGCCAACAACGAGCTTGAGCCAGAGTGCATTTGCCACGAGGGTTTTTTGGTCCCCCAAAATTGAATAATAAATTAAGCAATTGGAACTCATACTCACAACAGTGACTTTTTGGACCATGAACACTCAACTATAGTCGTTTGCGCGAATGCGAATTGCGGATGGCATACTGAGTGCGCATAGTAATAAAATAAGATGACGGACGGTATTTAGTCAATACCCTGGTCGTAATCACATCTTTACCAAGTCAGTGTGCTTGGTTTGCTGCTGGTGCTTCTTTGGGGGCCTTCTTTTTCTTCGCACATTTTTGCTTCAACACTCAATTGCTTGTTAAACCCAAATTGCAATCACAAAATAATGCAACGTGATGTGCATTTAAGGTGAAAACTTACATGCTATCGATATGTAATTTGTTCAGCAGCTTTTGCGATATTTGCATACGTAACAAGCAGCAAGCTTCAGAGGCGAAAACGGCTGCTCTGTCCGACAGACTGTCAGTCATTTCGAGGGGCAGGGCCTCTAATTGCAAAATTGTTAAAAGAGTGGCATTGGTAAACCTGTCAAAAAGTCGGAAATCAATGGAATTTTGTTTAATAAAATGTTTTTGTATAGGAGACTGAAGGTTATAAAGTTGATCAATGACTTAGGTAGGTACTAAACAGGATATAGTTCTTTTTCCCAAATACTAAAATATTATATTTTTAATTATTTGCGCTTACACTTTTGATTGTGGGGCTAGACTGGCTCTTACTTGGATTTAGGTGTCCTTCACGCAAAAATCCTAAATACCATCAATCAATAACAAAGGTGCTATGATATCTACCTATTCCTTTACAAAGGTGAAATAAAATAAATAGAAGCTGACAAATAGTATTTTGGGTTAAGTCTCATTTACCGCTACTATGCAAATCCTATGAAGATCCACTATCTTCTCAAGCCAATTAGCAGCGCTCGCCCCGGGCAAGAGGACAATTTTTCGACCCTTAGGTACTATATCGCCGGCAAATTGTAGCATGTATGTATGTATATCGATGTTGTTTTAAAAGCGATTCAAGGATTTGTTTATCTTGAATGCAGTAATTTTGTCAGCTCTACCCGTCACAAAAAATGCATACGGTCACAGTAGGAACGCTGCAGTAATTCAAAGAATAAAATATTTACCCACCCGTAAGGTGAAGGATAAAGGTTGAAAGGCTCCGGCCGATTCCTTTATCCTTTTCAGTTGTGGCATAACTGCGGACCCTTAGCTATGCAGGAGGAGTTTCAGAGGGTGAACGGCTCCGGCCAATTCCTATGTTTCTCTACGGGGCGTCACTTTCCCGCATTATCCGAGTAACCGCTGCGCCTGAGTGCTGTATTAACAACTTCAGCGTCTCAGGTTATTAAACGTAATAGGGTGAAAAAACCGAATAGGCAATCACCGAAGCAGCACCTCCGAGGCCCCTCCATGATGGACCTCTTTCGTTTACGAATACTGTCATGGTTAAGCGATGGGCCGACAACTCATCCTTGTAAAAAAATCGACGTCAAGAAACCTGGAACGAAAGCCTCGGATTGGACGAATACAACTCAACGACGACCTCGCAAACGAACAATGGATTACTCTTTCGGAACCTGGAATGTACGCTCCCTGAATAGGGCAGGAGCCTTAAGGGCCCTCTTGGATCAGGCTGAAAAATATAAGCTGAGCATAGTTGCACTCCAGGAAACAAAATGGCTTAGTAGCGAGATTGACGACCGAAATTCGTACCCAATTTTCACAAGTGGAAAACCTTCGGGCGACAGGGAGTTTGGAGTGGCGTTTATTGTAAACAATCAACTTAAGCCGCATGTTATCGACTTCAAACCCATAAACGAGCGGCTGTGTGCGATTCGCATTAAAACTCGGTTCTTCAATCTCTGGCTCATAAACGCGCATGCCCCCACCGAAGTCAGTGAAGACGCGGCCAAAGACGAGTTCTACCACCGCCTAGAAAACCTCTTCGATTCACTTCAATCAAACGATGTCAAATTGCTGCTGGGGGACTTCAACGCCAAAGTCTGAAACGAAAGTTGGCATAGGGGGATTACTGGAGGTTACAGCCTCCATGAAGAATGTAACGACAACGGCCAACGACTAATAGACTTCGCGACCAGCAGAGACATGGTCATTAGCTCAACGTGTTTTCCGCGTCGTCGTATTCACAGACAGACCTGGAGATCTCCAGATCAACATACCGTCAACCAAATTGACCAGGTCTTTGTCTGCAAGAGATGAGCATCGAGCATGATGGATGTTCGGTCCTATCGTGGGGCAAATATTGACTCTGACCACTATATGGTGAAGGCGACTTATAGGTGCAGAATTTCTTCGGTGCATCATTCGAGATTCAACCCGGCAAAAATTTTTGCGGTTGACAAATTGTTGGATCATGCCACGGTGGTTACTTATACGACTGCCCTTGAGAAGAAGCTGACGCCCTTGCTAAATAACATCAACAACAAAGGCGCCCTTGAGATCTGGGATACACTCAAAGACACCATCAAAGGGGTCGCAGAGGAGGTTGTGGGATACAAAGCCCGGCGAGCCCGAAATGATTGGTTTGACGAGGAATGTCAAAATGCGGTAGATGCGAAAAACGAGGCATATCGCCAATGGACCGAACGCGCAACTAGAGCCAAAAAAAAAAAAAACAAATTATGACGAGCTTCGACGATTTTCGAATAGGTTAATTAGACGTAAGAAACGTAAGCATCTTGACGAGCAGTTGATGCAAATAAACCAAAGACTAGCTAGTAGGAACAGTAGACAAGCGTACAGGCTAATTAATTCAATTAAAAGTGGATACCAACCCAGGACCAGCCTCTGTAAGGATAAGGATGACAATATAATTAGCGACACCGATAGCGTTGTTAAACACTGGGCCTCACATTTTGAAGAGCTCCTTAATATTCAATCGAACAACCCCACACAAGAAGCACTGGAGCTGACGGCTGAAACAGGCCCTCCCGTTCAACCCCCAACAGTAGAAGAAGTTGATCTCGTCATGCAATCACTGAAACATAATAAAGCCCCGGGCGCTGACGAGATTCCAGCTGAACTGCTGAAGCATGGTGGGGAGAGCCTTGTTAAGGCTATATACACACTTAACGTTAAAATATGGAACGACGAAGTAATCCCGGAAAATTGGCGGAAAAGTATGATTTGCCCAATCCACAAAAAAGGGGATAAGTTAAAATGTGAGAACTACAGAGGCATCCCATTAGTTTGTACGACTTATAAGATTTTATCTAAGATTCTAGAAAATAGAATTAATCCGTACGCAGAAGAAATCATTGGCGAGTACCAAGGCGGCTTTAGACCTGGTCGTTCGACGACATATCAGCTTTTTACAGTGAAGCTTTTACTCCAGAAGTGCTGGGAATATAACACCGACGTATACCAAATATTTGTCGAAGCGTACTGTACAACATTCTGCTGCATTTTGGTATACCGGCTAAGCTAGTGCGACTCATAAGGATGACGATGACTAATACCGTCTCGCAGGTCAGAGTTCAGAACAGACTCACTGACCTATTTGAAACTCGTACTGGACTCAAGCAAGGCGCGTACCATTCGTGAACGAGGTGAATGGCGCATCCGGTACAACCTTGAGTTGTATCAGCTGTATGATGAGCTACAGGTGCTGAAGATCGTGAAGTTGCAGCGACTGCAATGGGCGGGACATGTACAAAGGATGAACGACGATCGCATGCCCAAAAAGGTGATGAACGCGCAACGAGTGGACGGAGCCAGATTGCGTGGACGACCGAGAGCCCGATTGGAGGTCTTCAATCCAGGCGGCCAAGGCCCGACGTCGGACTATCGTGCCATAAAGAAGAAGAAGAGCGAATGTAGGCCCAGATACATAGTATGTAGTAGAAACTATTACGCTGTTAAGTAAGGGTTTGTTAGCAATTTGTGTGGAATATAAATAAATATAGCTTTTAAACCGACGTAAGAAATCGAGAATTAATGCAAACATTTTTTTTTTCACTAAACACTGAACACATTTTGGAAAATCCTGCTCTGGAAAATTTGACGCAGAAAAATAGTGCTCGTTTTCATTACTAAACTAACTTCATTTAGATGTATCTACACGAGCACACAATTGGTATAATTGGTAGCTCGCGATGCCAAATGGCAGCTGTCATCGCAGAAACCACTTGTCATCGCACTGCCATCTGGCTGGCTGCCATGTTATGATATTCAATATGGCAACTATATACATCAACTCCGAAATTAGTAAATGCACCAAAATGAAAAATTTTATTATGTCATTTTAAGGCTTTTGGCGAGCTGCTAATTATCTACTGCGCAGCAGATAAACTTTAATTAATTAACTCTATTCGCCGGACTGATTTTTTAAGTTGGTTCAACCAGCGTGGCTTATTTCCATAAATGGATCACGTCTAGAATTCTTAGAGAATAAAGTCAGAGCTAAATCTAGGGAAGCAACTCCCAATATTAGGCTCTGTTCGAAACTTATCCTCTCAATCCCATATGAATAAAAGCCCTAAGAGCGGGCGCTGTCAATTAGACTTCAGATGTATTTGTGAGAATAGCGTTTGGCAACGCAGAGCTTAACAGCTGTTAAACATCTGGAAGTTTTTCTCTATGTGAGGTACCTCTGGCTCTGTCCCACACACTTATTTCGTTTGGTATTCCACAGAAGAGTTCTGGATTAAAGAAAGGGTGGCAGACGATCTTCTTGCTATTTCGTAATAATATTGTAACATTTGTGTACCCACTCTTTTTTTGGCATTTTCTCGTGCAAAATTCAATTGTGTTTGAAATATGGTTGGATATATTCCCATTGGACTGAATAGACTAATACATACATATGGGCAGTGGCGTAACGTACGGTGTTCCATGTGTTCAGTTGCACACGGGCCCCCAAGCCGCAGGGGCCCCCAAAGCAGCGAAAATAAAGTTTTTTTTTCTTTGATACATATGTATTTCGGCTAACTGTTCTTCCAAATACATTCATTTTTAATAGTCTGCAACAAAAAAATGTGTGTCCACTGATTACTGCCGCTACTAAACGATTAAAATGGCTGTAGAGGATTTTCCTTACTCACTCCAGCTACAGATTCTAAGGTGGAAACAAAACATTCCGAAAATACCGATTTTGTGTACGGAGAATAAGCTTGAACTTCGTAGTGTTGAACAACTTTATAATTGGCTTAATCTTCCAATAAAACAATCATCGTAGCAATCAATAGATCGCAAGGATTGGATAACGTCTTCCAAGCTGGTGGAGTGTGGATTTGTTTTCGTCTGAATATCGGTTTCTACTAAGCTTTTGTTTACAAGAATATCTTTAATATTATTCAATATTATTATATAAAGGTTCAACTTGCAAGGAGGAGTGCCTCTCTCAGAGCCGTGCAAAGGAGGGGTGGGGTGAAAGGGGCACTCGCTCCGGGCACCGTCTTCCAGGGGGCGCCAAAAACGCAGGCGGAAATAAAAAACATTTTTTTTTTTTCAAAAAAAAATTCTATATTTTATGTTTTAGAAATGGAATTTGCATTCGAAAAGAAATTTCGTTAAACCGCTATCAAGAAATAGTAAATAATACATGGTGTTCCTACTGTATACGGCCAACCAGCTCTTTGGTATTTCTGCAAGGCACATTCGGCCCTATGCTGCTATCAGATATTTGGGCAACGTGGTGGGAGCAATTGAGCTTAGATCGTTGCGTTTTAGCGTAGTGTATCAGGTTTCCTGCAAAACGGGAGTTTACCATAGAATTAAATCCGCACCTAAGTAAATGCATATTGTCTATAGGCTATATAATAGTCTATATGCTGTAATAATCAAAATAATCATAATAAAAACTGAAGGAAAGATATGCAACGGTGGTAATTCCTTTATGTTCTTTTTTTACTTAAGGCCCTTTATTTTGTTAGATACAGCTGTCAAATCGAGAATCGCTTGTATGTATTTTGGAGTTCTAATGCCTAAATTATTGGCACCCGAACATGACTTTGTTCTATCTGCTTTCTTTAGTTCTTTAGTGTTTTAATCAAGATAGGCTTCAAGTCCTTTTTTGCAAATGTAAATCATTGCGATTTCCAACGGGTGTGCGTTTTTTATGCATTCCCAGCTTTCATCCCTTCTACGTTCAAAGTTCCAAAGCTTCACACTGAATTTTTTGAACGCTTTATTTCAAAGAATTTACATTTCTGGGGAAAAAATACAAAAGACTAACGGTAAATCTCATTTTTCAGGAGAGGGAGTTCTCAGCAGCATTTCGAGATTTTTAATTTTACGGCTCGTTTGAACATAAAAGCTTGGGTAATTTCGCCTCATGCCAGCTCCTCTGTTGGACACCCCAGTGCTTCAACTTCTTCTTGAAACTTTCACTCATCCAGAAAATGTAACAAATTCTCCAAGCGTCCGCCAATGTTTTAGTCAGGTTTAGGCTTCAATTTCTTTGGCCTTCCTTCGTTATGTTAGTTAAGTTAACTGAGAATCATTAAGCAGCAAAATGTTGCGTTCGTGAATATTCGTTTAAATGTGTGACATAAAGGAGGGCGCTCCGCGAGTTTCTGCTCCGGACACCAAAATTCCTTCGCACGGCTCTGGTTTCTCTTGAAGGTTTTTGTGTAAAATTGCGCCATTGTGATTTAGTTCCTTGAGTATTTGACTCTTGAAAAGAAAGTGACTGCTGCATCAAGAAAAATGTGTTCGCGACGTTTATAGAAAAGGATAACTGTGGATCTTTCGACCTAAAGCCGGCCCCAGACCGACCGGAGTGTGGCAAACACCGCACAAAAGATTGATACGAAAAATCGTGCAGCAGTAGTGCAGCAGTGTGGTTGGGCGACTCCAAGGTATCATTCTTGGAACCGGTCTTTTGTGCGGTGTGTGCCACACTCCGGTCGGTGTGGGGCCGGCTTAAGGATCGTTCAATAAGGTCGAAGGAAAAAGATAATTTTTTGTAACTAGGACTCATGAAATGAAGAAACAATTGCCTGCCGATATACCCTCCTGTTCATATAATGGATCCACAATTTCCGCTGCGTGACGCATTTATCTTCGGTGGAGCTCCACTACAAATTTGATTTTAGTCGATTTGATTCAAGATGTGGACGTGGATACGCCAACGACTGGCTCTCCATATATGATCCTCAGATTTGGGGTGAACACACAGGAGACTGGTATGTATGGTGTTATTTTGCTGCTTCTCTTGAATTAAATGATAAGTAGCTGATCTTAAAAGTTTTCTCGTATAATTATTGAAATTTAAATTTTCATTAAAAAAATCAAAAACAAAAAAAAAATTGAACATGTTGCTCGAACACAAAATTTTCGTTGCGCTGCTTTACATGCGGGTTTTGTCAATATTTTCTGGTTAAAAAATCGAAGGTAAGGGGCCCCCATTCCAATTTCGAACACAATAGATTTGGGAAACGTTACGCCACTGCATATGGGTCACGAAAACCTGGGCCAGCGCCAGAATCTGTATTGGTCTTTGAACTGTCTGTGTAAAATATGATTGCACCTGGGTGGAGTGCTCTTTAACTGGTCAGTTCATTCCTCGCCCCGATTACGGCGTCTATTGAGGGGTCAAGGCGGCCAAGTAGTCTAATGGCATGGCATAGGAACTGAGTGGGTTACTTATCCATCTAAGCGACAATGAGCCCAGTACGCATATCATATCACATGCATTGAGCCTAAAGGTTGATCTACATTTTTCAGTCATGTGTCCCAGTCACATTCCATACAAGTTGAGATTTTGCCAGTTAATCAATTAGCTGACAATCTGTTAACTTGTATGGAAAGTGACTGTGACTGATGACTGAAAAGTGTACATCGGTCTTTATAAAATAAAACAAATAACAGGCGCGACAATCCAGCATTGGACTAAGGCCGCAGGATGTGTTAGTGACATCCTATTTCCAAGATCTTATCTGCTTTTTGTTGAGGTAATGAGATCAGCATCACGCTCAGCAGTGTTATTTATCCCCATAAATGGGTACTCGTTTTACATCTGAGTGAGATCATAGTCCGTCACAAGCTCGTGAGTTCGAAAAACGCCATGGAACACGGTGAGATTCGAACTCATGAGCCTGTGCACCGAAGGTGCGCGCACTAACCGCTAGACCAGCCAGACTACACGGTCTTTATGCCGATTAATATTGCCACTGCCTCAATAGGAATGTGGAGTGGTGAAAGATTAGCAGAATGCAGGCGGTGCGACTTAATATGAAGACCCAAAAATGGCTAGATAGGTCAGCCTCTGATTTTTTAAAGATTCAATCTGCCGTCTGTATGCTGCAAGCTTTCCCCCCCCCCCCCACTACCGCTCCGTATTCCACAAATAGGTCTGCCAATTGTCTTATAGATCCAAAGGATTAGAGTTTAATTCCACTTGCTTTTCTAGCATAGGTGTGGGTAGCTAAAAACGTACCTTAAGGAAGCCATAATTCTAGGCGACCATAAGTCAAGGATAGAGTGAAGGAGGCATTTGACATGTGCTGTTCGTCGACACAATTTTTGTGAATTATAATTAAATGAACATATTCTCTACTTACGACTTAGGCCAGTATTTATAAACATTCCTTAACTCAAGGAGACCTTGAGTCAAGGATGCCGAAATTCAATAAATTAAATGTCATTTTCCATACTTTTTCATAGAAATCACTTATATTAACGAGTCAATGCATCCTTGATTTAAGGAGAAACCCAAGTAGACATTAAAATTTTCTATAGTCAACCTCACTTGAAGTCAAGGGAGCTACCCACCTACCTTGAAATATAATATTTCAAGTCTATTGAAAACTTAAGGTCTCCTTAAGTTTCGCCTTAAATCAAGGATGCATTGACTCGTGAATATAAGTAATTTCTATGAAAAAGTATGGAAAATGACATTTAATTTATTGAATTTCGGTCCTTGACTAAAGGTTTCCTTGAGTTAAGGAATGTTCATAAATACGGGCCTTAGACTTATTAGGCCCGTATTTATAAACAGACCTTAACTCAAGGAGGCCTTGTGTCGAGAATGCTGAAATTAAAAAACTTAAATGTCATTTTCCGTACTTTTTCACAGAAATCACTTATGTACATATATTCACGGGTCAATGCATCCTTGATTTAAGGAGAAACTCAAGGAGACCTTGAAATATTCTATAATCAATCTCACTTGAAGTCAAGGTGACCCATCTACCTTGAAATATTATATTTCAAGTCTATTGAAAACTTAAGGTCTCCTTGAGTTTCGATTTAAATCAAGGATGAATATAAATGATTTCTATGAAAAAGTATGGGCAATGACATTTAATTTTTTGAATTGCGGCATCCTTGACTCAAGGTCTCATTGAGTTAAGGTATGTTCACAAATACGGACCTTATTCTTTACATAAATATTGTTTTTTTTTTTTCCTTGGGACAGATACGGAATTTATATGACACCCTTTAAAAAAAAACTAGGGGCTTCGCCCCCTACTCGCTTGGCTCGCCAACCCCCGGCGCCGAGGCTAATTTCGGGCGCGGCCGAAATTTGGATACCCTTCGCTTGTGCTAAAAGTTTTTTCGGGCGTACCTATGACTTGTATTTAATCCCCCTCCTCATTCTTTTTCTTCCATCTTGATAAAAGTTTTGGGCTTGGTTGAAATAAGTGGGCAAATAAAAATATTTACTCGGAAAATTTTATTGGGGTTGCCGGAGCATGACCCCACAGTACGATTCCATTCGTTTTGAACTTTTTAGTTGCTTTGATAAAGACACATTAAATCAAGGTTTTGTGAAATTGGTGTAAAAAAATGTTTCTTAGAAGAACCAATGGGGGATTTGGTTTGTATGGCAGCCCCATGACCCCATGGTCCGATTTAATTCATTCTTACATATGTTTTGTGTCATCAATAGAAATATATTTGTACGAAATTTGGTTGAAATTGGTGCACAAATCAAAAAGTTTTTCTTAGAATTGGGGGGGTTGGATTTGTATGGCAGCCCCATGACCCCATGGTCGGATTTGATCAATTATTACATATGATTTGTGTCAACAATAGAAATATATTTGTGTGAAATTTGGTTGAAACTGGTGCACAAATAAAAAAAATTTTTCTTAGAAGAACCTAATTTAGAGGGTTAAGTTTGTATGGCAGCCCCATGACCCCATGGGCCCATTTGATCCATTCTTGCATATATTTTGTTTTATCTATAGAAACGCTTTTGTGTGAAATTTGGTTGAAATTCGTACACAAATAAAAAAGTTTTTCTTAGAAGGACTCAAATTGGGGAGCTAGGTTTGTATGGCAGCCCCATGACGCAGTGATCCAATTTGGGTGAATCAAACATACAAACAGCCTGCAACAATAAGAAGCACGTGTGCGAAATTTCAGCTTGCTAGCTTCAATACCCGCCGAGTAAAACGCGTCGCAACAGACAGACAGACAGACGGACATGCTCCAATCGACTCCCCAAGTCATGCTGATCATGCTCCTGCTCATGCTCCGACCATGTATACTTTTTATATGGTCGGAGATGCTTCCTTTAATGCGTTACAAACTTCATGACAAAGTTAATATACCCTTTCACTCTATGAGCGAAGGGTATAAAAAAAAAATTGCTGGGACGTAATCACTGTAATCAAGAGTATTACACCTTAACTCATCAAATGCCTAAACACGTTATTCAATGGTCCATCTTAACAAAGGAATGGAAATGCTCACGCTGCGCTGCTTTCCATTCTGGATGGCCGTCGTTTGTACCGAACGGAAGTTCAAGTAGACCTGCTGGAAATATTTTAGGGCAACTTCCGAAAACGACTCGAAAAGCTTCCATTCCTTGGCATAACATTTTTTTAATAGGGTCGCATCTAAATTCCGCAACTGTCTTGGCCTCTCGGTGCAACATTGAACGAAGAAGAGTGGCTCCGGGCCGCGTAACCAAATTTAAGCAAAGTGTAGCATTCTGCCGTGTTAACTTAAAAAAGATGTATCTTAATGAATTATACTTTCCAGATTTATTTTCAAAAGAAATTTCCAAATATTTTGAAGGTGTACATACTTATAACGTATTTAGTGTAGTCATCACGTGATTTGAGATTCCAAAATGTGGTGTAGACATTTTTTTTTATTTCCTGTTTTTTTTTTTGTGCTGAGATTAAATACAGATTGTTGTACCAAACTTTCGTTGCTAAACAAGGTCAAAACCAAATTTTCTGAGTTTTTCTGGATTTTTTTTTGCTTATAACTCCGAAACTTCACATTTCTACGAAAACCTGAACAACGCGTTAAGCGGTATCGCTACAATTAATAGTCATTTTTTGGCGTGTTTTGCGATTTTAACCCTGTTCTGCAACGAAATTTTTGGCGGGAAGGTGTGGATTTGTGCTCAGGACCCCAAAATACATAAAGATAAAAAAATACAACTTTTGGACCAAATATGTAAAACCGTTCAATCTCAAAATTTATTTCATAATATGGAATATGTTAAAAATGGCAAATATAAATTATCAATTGTATCAATACCCCTCAACTGATTTAAAATATTTGTCTCTTTGGAGGCGCAACCATGTGCGCTGTAACATATTCATGGAGAGTTTTTCGCAGAAATGAACTGTTTCATATAGTTAAGGTATGTACTGAGTTCACCGAGCGAAAAACTTGCATATATGTCTCCCGTGAAAACGGTGCCGTGGAGACTTGCTTTTTATTCACTCAATGCAAGATAAATTTTCTCTCGCGTTCTGATTGTTTGTCGACGACAGCTTTTCATTGTGAAATAAAGTGCAACTGCATTATTTTCGCTGGCAAAATGTCAAAAACCGGTGTGGAGACTTTCATGTGAAGTGAGTACCACTAAGCGAATTCGATTTGACGATCATCAAAATTTTGACAGTATTTGCATGGATTTCACGTGGACTGACGATGTTAGTACCTACTTTTAGGGAAAAAAAACGGAAAATCAGCGTAAATTTTGGGGTTTTTCGAAATTTTGATGTGAATTCGGATTCGTGGTCAGCACCCCAAAAAATATAAGACAAAAAAATTCTCCACCACGTTTTGCAATCTCATATATTAGGCTTATCACCTGCGTAATCATTTTGTGAACATACGAACTCTTTTTCATTGTGAGACACGACACGGTGCCAATACCTTTTTCCCGATTCGGATGCCATGAATTGCACTGCTTATGCTAATTCGGCTATTATGTATATCTTCTTCTATAAAATTCCTGACAATGCCTGAGATTCAACGTTAAAAGTACTTGAAACAGGGGATAACAATATGGTAGATTATTATTTTCGCAATTTAATTTGTATATCGAATATGCCCTTGTCTGTTGCAATGAACTATAAAAGTCGTTTGTCGCATCACTATGCTTATATCTTGCCCAGTGGACCGCAAGCGGGCCGCGAACACCAACAGCCCTGTCTTAAACCATATGCCAGAAAGGATGGACCGACCAGTAGCACTACGTCATAGGGCTGTCATATAAACCAAGTATTCAAGAAAGAGTCTTCTAAGAAATACTTTGATCGTTACATATCTTAACCAAACTGCACTTGAGTTTGTTTCTAGTAAAGCCACAAAACCAGGAAAGGATGGAATGGGACGCTACGTCATAGGGCTGACATATAAACCAATCCAAAACTAGGTGCTTAAAAAAAATAACAATTGTTTTTGAGACACATATGACTCATGAAACAGAACACCATGAGTCACATGTGTCTCATTAACATTTTTTGCTGAAACCGGCTCACTTATCTAAAACTATTTTAAACGCATTTTTTTCAATTAGGTACAAATTCGCCATTCGTTTCATGCTTAAATAAAGAATTTTTGTGTGGAATTTAATTAGAAAAAAATACATTTTAAGATGTGTAATATTTTCTTACAAATATATATTCATTTCTTTAATATACAATAAAACACCACTGACAAATTTGAAAACCATTTTCCTAGGATTACATGAGTTTATCTCACACTTTTAGAGCGCGGCAAATGAAGTGTTAAATAAATAAATAAAGCCCAAAGGGAAACCGGAATGATGCAATTTGCAATTCAAGACTCTTAACCAGTGGAATAGGAGCCTAATCCGTCGTTCTAAAAAAAATTAAATTAAATAATGGCCTGAATATATTTTTACCCATTATCAGAGATCATCGCAGTTGGAATTTCGTATATTTTTGGCCATACAAATCGGTGCTATCGTGAGTTCGTCATTCCTTCATAAATTCTTCTCGCCTTTAAAAACTGAATAATCAACACTTGAAACTGCATCTAAATTTGCAATAAGCCATGCATAAACAAAAAACCGACCGCGATTGAACACGTACATGTAACATAACATGAGAAAAATGAGTTTCAAAAAATTAAATAGACGTTCATCGTTCTTTTCACCAAAAGAAGGGGTCGTTGGCCGCTATAAGCTGTTGTTAGCGATGTATGTACTTATGTAGGTTGTCGTATACGTTCCCTCTTAGAACATGCTGCTCTTCTCGAGAGGCTCACAATCTCAAAGCGAATGTTACGATGAAAAAAGTGGTTGCAACCGAGAAGCGGAGGAAGGAGGGAACATGTTGTCGAAAACATCCAAAAAATACTCGCATCGCATCATGCACAATATTCACGATACAACCAATTCGACCACATGCAAAAAAGTGCATCGGAGCGCTACATGGCACTAATCAGAAGAAGAAAAAAGTTGCCACAACGAAGACGCGATGATGCCATTATAAAGTGCGAGTCGTAAAAAATAACATAAGAAACTAGAACCGGCCGTTTGGAAGACCAAAAATTGCATGACAAAGGTTCAGGCATAGACGAAAAATTTTCAATGGGGCCATGTATTGCTTCAGTCTTTTTTTTTTGTCGTCTGTTCCACTCGATATATTCTTGTGGACGAGCTTCTTTTATATGCAATAGAAGATGGATATCCAAAACCATCTGCAGCTTGAGTCGTACCGCGCTCAACTGCGCTTAATTGCACGAAAATTCCGCCTAAAGAGTGCAGCGGCCGTATAATGATCACGCCGCAGTCCTAAAAGTGCATCGATGCGAATGCAAGTTCGCGAAACACGAAACCCAAAACTCGCCAGAAAACCGATCTTGAATATCTTGAAAATCATGGACGCGGGTGAAGATAGGGATGACACATTATCAGAATAATGGTCGCGCGGCTGATTGTGTGACGAGAATTGAGCATAATTATGACGACAAGGCAACTGATGCGAAAACAACAAATATGGGTCTCTACTCTATATACATTGTGCCGGAAGAGGCCAAAGAACCGCGTATCTGAAGATATTAAAAAAAACTGGAACGCATTTTGTTTACAATTATACTCAATCGGAGAAGAGTGATCTGCGTCAGTTTTCGCGGTCATTCGCTCCAATGTTGTTGATCCTCATATAGGGAGAAAATCAGGAGCGCTCGCCGACAACCGCTACTAACCAGTGACGCATTGTGAGCAAGGATGTTTGGGTGGAGTGGAATTTCAAAGCCTCGAACTATGTATGGGCTGAAGCCAATACGGTTTCCGCTGCGGCATCTGACAATCTTCTTGAAGGACTTCGCCACCGACATTGACGGGAAGCGATCGTCTGCGCAAAAACATAGACGAGAGACCTTTTTCTCGCTCTTCTAGAATTACCATCACGGTTTCAGGTTTCGACTATCCGCAAATGTCGCGCACTTCATCATATCCGACTCCTTATGCCCGTAGACGTAAAAAAAGAAAACAATACCAAAAGTCTGTGTTCACAACAATCGAGTGCATTGCATAAACTTTACCATGTATACGGACCATGTCGACAACTCTCAAACCTTGTTTTGTTAGAAGCACACACAAGGCCGTGGAAAGGATATTCTATGTACATACGTACGTGTACAACATGTCTGGTGTCTAATTCTCTGATAGAAGCCCGCATCATACCACTTCATATTACCACTAGAATATCCAAGAAATATAAGATTGCAGCCAGAAACCCTTGTACTTGTATTTTTTAGTGTGCGGGAGCAAAACAGGACCAGATTTTCCCCTCTGTGGCTTGCAGATGTGTGTATGTAGTGGAGTAAATAATGTAATCTTGTGCTATCCAAGACAATTTGCAAGAGACGGCCACGGAGATGATGTGAATTGCCTAAAACCGGACTTTCTAAGCGCACACAAAGACGCTTAAGAAAATTTCTGGGACCAATGAACTCAAGGCAGACAAGAAATTTTGGATGAGTCCCGAAAATATTTTTGTTGTGGCGGCACAAAGGAATCGATTCAATTGTATTTTGTTGAATGCAGTACAGCGACTAGATGAAGCCAGTTTTGATTTGGTCAGTGGCGTGCCACGAGTTGACCCTTTCTCTGGAACAATATAAATGGGCTGTAGTGGATCAATTTTAATCAAGGTTTTAGGTGAATTTCAAGATATGACCGATATATTTTTAAATATTTATTTTTCAACGATGTTGTAATGATATTTAACATTTTTATACAATAAAAGCATTTATGTCAGTTATGTAGATGTACTGGAAACGTTTTTAAAACCCTAGAAGGTCATCCTTCGTCGAATCGACTACGCTTCATCGTATTTATCACGTTTTTCTTGACAATTTTCATTATTTTGAGCTGATTTCTCATACAGCACTTACGGTGCCGATGTACTTGCCTGGTACCTTGCAGCTAGTCGAAGTAAGCAGGACAAGTTGGATTTTTGGAAATTGGCGTCGTCGAAACGACAAAAGATGAACTTTGTGTAACTTTTAGAACTCCAGTATTTACTATGGCTGGTTGTCGATTCGACGATAAATCTGTGTCCATACAACTAGGTCATAGCAAATATGTTTCATTTTGAAATGTGGGACCAATTTTTTCAAAAATTATGGAAAAAATATTTACTAGGACAAATTAGGAAATTGGCTCAAAATTGTTCCTCATTTTGGAACGAATGCCTTTCAAACTCATCCAAATCGCCTCCATGGCACTCAATTTCAAAACCTGACATCATATATAGAATTAGTACTAATCAAGGGAACTCGGGGAGAAGAAATTCCTAAATTTATTGCTAATAATTCTAAAATAGACTCAAAAAACTGGAGTAGGCGAAGTGAAAGAAAACCTGTCTTGGGACCCCAAAATGGATCACTGTGCCTCTAGTATATACAAGAGCTTCTAATTCATTGAACCCAACTTTCAATTAAGTTTATTTTCTGATTGGAGCACATTTTTTAAATAATATCACCGTTTAGTTTTTATTTATTTCATTTTTAAATTTAATGTTTTATATTTCTGCCCAAATAATATTAAATTGAGAAATTTTGATTTGTAAATCAATTTCCTTACAAAATTTCTCAAAATCGATGTTTTTCCATTCTAAATAAACTAAGGATTGAAAATCTGTCAAATTTTATAAATATTTGGCGACAGGGTAATTTGTATGAGGCCCCAAAGTTGAGCGTCGTCGATTCGACGAAGCATTACCTTTCCGTACTAAAAATAAGCATGACCTTCCAGGGTTAAGTAAACACATTTTGGGCTGGTTTTGGTACGATCCTGTTTTTATTTCTATTTGCTGTTTTTTTGCTTTTGCATGGCGTTATATTTAGTAGTAATTTCGATAGCATTTTTCAACTCCAGTATTTTTGGGGAGATATTTGGCGCTTTTTTGGTATATTAGATCTCGATATTAGTCTGTCGATTTAGGTAAATAGGTGGAAAGAGGCTGAAGCGCAGACCGATGGAAACAAGCGCTCATGCAGTTGCCGAGCGAAAACGAAGCTAAACAAACCGAAAAGGTAGCAGAGTCCTGATGTCGAAAATAAACTGGACACTTGGACCAGGAAACGGACTAACAGGAAAAGAACAAGACGTCCAACTTAACAAAAAATTAACATGTTACTGCCATCAATCTTGCTTTTGCTTATTGGAATTAAGCCTCTTCGGGGTGGACCTCCTCTCTTCTTTCCTAAAAGGTCATGAAGGTTCGATGGAGGTTGTATTTTTTGCGTATATGTGAGGTTTCGAATTTAAACGTTTTTTCGCCATCTTGGCACGAAACTTACTCTCTTCATCAGTTCATACAGAATCTGAAAATCTCTCCAACCCACTGGAACGTATAGTGTTTATTTATAGTGGCGGAAGAGCGCCACTGTAGCCGCTGTGCGACTGTTACCAAGCGGTTACACTTGGTGTCGATGAGCAAAGGGCGAATATGTCACTAAGCACGTGAACTTATTGACAATATTCGCCGATTGCTTGTGTGCCAACAAGCGCTTGAACTTTTTGGCTGCGGTAAATGGATAATACCGCCAGCTGTTGCCACTCTGCTGCTTCTGATGCTGCTACTGGTGCTGCTACTGGTGCTGCTAGGACTACTGGTGCTGCTACGAAATGATTACAACGACGGTTTTCTGACAACTGGCATTTATTCAGAAAGTGCAATCACTTAAATACACAATTTTGTTGGCAATTACCAATACATGGAGAAGAGATCAACTGTATTCTAATATGCATTAGAAAATAACAAAGTACATTGTAACTGTAACTAACTATACAAAATTTAACCCTTGTGTTGGCGGGCTGCAAATGTTATCCAATTTAAATTCAAATTATATAATTATTAATTATATACAATTCAACATATAGTAAAGACGGGAATATAACAATTGGTGTCAGAAGTGGGATTTTCAAGTACATGGTATCGAAAGTCGTGCGCGGAATATACGACGAGAAATTCCGGGATAGTTCGCGTCGGAAAGTTCTCGTAAGTGAACTTACGCGTTCGTGTCGACTAGTGTGGACAGATCCGGCAAACTCGTAATTGCGTGTGAGAACTCGATGAGAATTTTCGGGATAGTTTGCTCTGAAAAGTTCTGGAAAGTGAACTTTAGCGTTCATGTCAGACTATTGTGGAAAGATCCGGTGAATGTGAGAAACTTCTCGAAAGTGGTTTAGGGTAATTCGAAAACTTTCTCAAAAGTTCGAAACGTGTAAAAGTAAACTGCGGACAGTTTTAACGTAAGCGTCGAGAAACAAATATATCTCATTATTAACGATGCGTCGACTTAAGCAAACCAAAGAACGTTGCTTGCTCGGCTGATGGGCGTACTGAGAGATGAAGGACATGATCCGCATACGGTAGAGTTTCGGGAGGAGGAAGAACCCAGTGAGAAAAGTTCGGAACAAATCGCGGACCCACTGATGCAATTTATTAAGTGAATTAAGTGACCGATCAGCCAAGTCTAAGAAGGCACTCATCGAACAAATTTCGAGATCAGAGAGGTCTGTAACAACAAAGCAGGAAGAGGCGTTCAGCCATTTAAAGACCAAACAATTTAAAAAAGATCAATTAGAAGTCCTCAACTTAATCGACGAGAAGTCTCGAGAAAATTCTGAGAAAATCAAGACAGTGACGGAAGAAGTCCAGATGCTAAAGAACGATCTGGAACGTTTAAAAACAACGAACGTCAACCATCCCCAGCAGAGTTCCGTAGTAGTTGAGGAATTCCAGAAGTCAAATAGCAACCGAGAAACATCGATAAAAAGTTAAATATTTAAAACTGAGTCGATTATTAAAAGTCTGAAAGCGCTGACTTTTAATGGACAAATGTCTTGGAATATCTATAAGACATACAATTTGAGGCTGCTGCGGTGGTTGGTCGGATACTGATCGCGCCACGGCTCTTGTTCTAGGTTTGAGAGGACCTGCTGCTGATATCCTGCAATCGATTCCTGCTCCACTGCAGACGTCTTATGTGGAGCTTGTGAAGGCGATGGAGATGAGCACAGGAAGCAAATATATCGATCACAGCTTCGAAACCGGACAAAGAAGCCAGGTGAAACACTGCAGCAATTGACAAACGACATTGAGCGGCTGGCTCTTTTTTCATACCCGACCTCGGAGCTTGAACATAGAAACGTCTAACAGTGGATGTGATCACTAGGGCTCAGTGTCTGTTGTCTAACAGTGGATGTGATCACTAGGGCTCTCCTGGACCGTGAACTACGACAGGCGTTACGGCTAGTTGACCAGGGGACGATCAAGGCGGGCGAAACTTGAGTCTGGAGTATTCAGCGAGATATGCCGGTTATTGGGAATACGGACAGCTATGAGTATGCCTCTACACTCTCAGTCCGATGGAATGGTCGAGCGTTTCAATAAGACATTGAACGAACATTTAGCCAAAGTTGTGTCGAACAATCCGCGAACATGGGACAAACACAAACAACTATTCCTGATGACATACCGTGCAGACGAACACACATCAACAGGAGAAACACCATCGAAAATTATGTTCGGAAGGACGGTTACCCACGGATGTGAAATTCTGAATAGCGCCAGGGGAACAGTTGACATCAGTTCCTGAGTATGTGTACGACCTAAGGCAACGTTTGAACGATGTGCGTAAGTTTGTGCGAGCACGATTACGATTGAATGCAGATCGTATGAAAACGAGATACGACTTAAGTGCTAACTCTGCCGGATCAAAGGAGATCGCGTTTGGTTATACAACCCTCGTCGGGGAAAAGGAGTATGTCCGAAGCTTAAACAGAACTTGCAAGGACCGTACGAAGTTATCACCCGACTTAACGATGTCGTATCTCGTATTCGAGAGCGAAAACGAACATCATACATGTGGATCGACTGGCACCCTATCGAGGCAGCGATACGGAGCAGACCGAAGCGAGTTCTGTTCGGGACGAACAGGTTTAAGGAGGAGGTAATGTTATTTGTCCAGTAATTCGTCAACCACAAATCGTATTTCCTTAGTTTACACCAAAGGCCGCTTGTGTCGCTAACAAGAAAAAGTGTTGAAATATTGCGTTACAACAATGACGACTTTCCGAAAGTTTCCGGAAAATGGAAACGAGTATATAAGGGCGTCGACAGTGAAAGATATCATACGATCTCAAAAAATAAAGGACGGTGTTTCTATTTCCAGAGAAACTTACATATTTTACATCTACAAGTGAGCGCAATGCCAAAGTGAACATTAGGAACTTCATTCCTAAAGTAGCGGCCCGTTCTATTCCTGCAGGACATATCTCTAGAGTCGACCTAAGCTACCAGTAACCATTAGGTTAGCTATAACTAAAAAAATCCTCTTCATTCATCGATCCAATTTAATAGGCAATATATACTCAATTGGCTCAGATTCAAAACAAAACAAAAGGACTCGCAGTCGAACTGTCGACACTGTACCGATGTATACTGCAGACCAGGTTTAAAAAGTAATTGAGAATGGCGAAAATTCCAAGGCCTTCGGACCAGATGGGCATGCGACTCACAACTTTCCAGCCATTGAGCATCTCATCTCTATCAGGGGGTCGATAGCTTGTCGATCTTCACGCTTACCATCTCTAAAATGTGCAAAACGTGGACGTATTGTTACTTATCTGAAGCTGGCAAAATAACAGCAATAATACATGCGAAGGATAAGCTTTGGCTACCCAGGCCATCAAGCTTTAATTACATATAATAAGATAAAGAATTTATGCTTGCCCCTTACAGATCGGTAGGTCGAACATCATTTGATTATGCATCTCCAGTTTGGACTCATAATTTATGTGACACAAATTGGAGAAGAATCCAGGAATGATAGAATGCTGGGCTCTACGCAGGGCCGGATTTTCCATATGGGAACCTGGGCATCTGCCCGGATCGGCAGATTTTTAGGGGCGGCAATTTTTTGAATTTTCTATTAGTCTTAGGTTATGTAAAGCTACATTTTGTAAACTCAAGAAGTAGTTGACATAATTAGAAAACAATGTTGATTACCATTCTCTAATATTTTCTAACTGCGTGTATTCTATAGGGCGCCTATAATTGCACACTCAACTCTAATTATAATGTTACCCCACCTTCAAGAGTGTGGACTTATCCTAAATTCTGCTAGGAGCATTTACTCCGAATGGCCTGAGGGTGGTAGTTCGTTAGTTAGTTCCTTAGTTAAAAGTATATTCATAATGCATTGGCTTCGCTTTAAACAAGCGCTGGAATCTAGAATATACTTCAATTTCCATTTTTACAGGCCGTCTCGAGGAGCTCTTGTGTATAACAATCAACATTTGAGGCAGTGCGCGGCAAAACTCGCTCCTTCCATTTTTTTTTTATTTTCCAGAAACAAAAACGTTTAGCAAGCTGAAAAATTATCGTACCGTATTCGTTTGGCAAGAAAACAGAAGCTATAAGCACGAAGATTGATTTGTAAAACAGAAAAGTGATATTTAACTATAATTATGACGTCAATTTCGAATTATAAATTTCAACGAACAAGTTTGGAAGTGTCCTCATGGAACCACATAGTTTTCAACCAAGGTGGTGGAGTATTTAGACCAATTTCGTCCAGGAAAGTGTCTAAGGACGAAGGAATAAACCCTTACTTAATAATATTAATGATAATGCAGTATTTTCCATTTTGGTAATACCAATTTTTACTGGAAAGAGACAGTTTTAATTAGTACGCTATGGCAAGGAAGTTTTGATCAAAACGAATAGAAGGAAAGAGTTTTGATTGGTACCAAGGTAAGTTTTGCAAGAAACTGAAAATTTGAAAGCCTCGAAAAATACGAAAGAAATGTGTTTTGATGAAGACTGACTGAGCTCACTGTCGTGTAGAGCAGGAAAAATACTTTCGAATGTAATTCATAGCTCAATTTCGTATAAAAATGGAAGAAGCTAGTTTTGCCCCCCACCGCCTAATTTGATGTTGGACATGCGTTCAATAAGTCTGGTCAGGGTCGTGGGTTCGAGTCTCACCGTGAGCCAATTCAGTTTATTGTGTTTTCCGAACTCACGACCATATGACGCACTAAATGATCTCATACTGAGATGTTAAACGGGTACCTATTTATCGGGATAAATAACACTGCTGAGCGTGCTGTTGATCTCAACACCTTAATAAAAAAGCAGTTAAGATCTTGGAAATTGGATGTCACTAACATATCTGTCGCGCCTGTTATTTATTTATTTTATGCGTTCAATACACGAATATTTGGCCGCGAGCTTCTATTTCCAGACTAAAAACATCCGAAAATACCCCCAAATTAGAAAATATGATAAATCTCTTTGTTTATCACAACTTTTCGTCCTAGTGTATAAATCGCCTTCAAGGAAGTATATAACCCATCTAACCACACGCACTCTCTGTTTTGATATTCCTATTAGTCCTTTTAAAAAATTCAAAATCGTTTTGATTGACAAAATATTTGATTGGATCCAGTTATGCTTCAGTCCTAGCTTAAATATTTCAGACACGGATCACCTTTTATTGTTTCTTTTCTGAGAGGATTTGCCCTCATCGCTTTGACCTGTGCCGAGGTAGATGTATGTACTTGTATACAAAAAAATTAACTTTTGGAAAAACAATCTTTAGTCTTCATGTTGTCGTCATTGGACTTTCAAGGCTTTTGAAACAATTTCAGGAGGAGTCCAGATACCCTAGACCTAGACCCTTCACTGGCTACGTTCCACCAAGCAAACAAAATACCTCGGTAAGGGGGAGGATAAAGGTTGAAAGGCTCCGGCCGATTCAGTTGTGGCATAACTGCGGACCCTTAGCTATGCAGGAGGAGCTTCATAGGGTGAGCGGCTCCGGCCAATTCCTATGTTTCTCTACGGGGCGTTACTTTCCCGCATTATCCGAGTAACCGCTGCGCCTGAGTGCTGTATTAACAACTTCAGCGTCTCAGGTTACTAAACGTAATAGGGTGACAAAAACCGAACAGTCAATCACCGAAGCAGCACCTTCCGTAGGGGGAGGGTAAAGGTTGAAAGGCTCCGGCCGATTCCTATATCCTTTTCAGTTGTGGCATAACTGCGGACCCTTAGCTATGCAGGAGGAGTTTCATAGTGTGAACGGCTCCGGCCAATTCCTATGTTTCTCTACAGGGCGTTACTTCCCCGCATTATCCGACTAACGGCTGCGCCTGAGTGCTGTATTAACAACTTCGGCGTCTCAGGTTACTAAACGTAATAGGGTGACAAAAACCGAATAGTCAATCACCGAAGCAGCACCTCCGAGGCCCCTCCATGATGGACCTCTTTCGTTTACGAATACTATCATGGTTAAGCGATGGGCCGACAACTCATCCTTGTAAAAAAATTTCGACGTCAAGAAACCTGGAACGAAAGCCTCGGATTGGACGGATACAACTCAACGACGACCTCGCAAGCGAACAACGGATTACTCTTTCGGAACCTGGAATGTACAGGGGCCTTAAGGGCCCTCTTGGATCAGGTTGAAAAATATAAGCTGAGCATAGTTGCACTCCAGGAAACAAAATGGCTTAGTAGCGAGATAGATGACCGAAATTCGTACACAATTTTCACAAGTGGAAAACCTTCGGGCCACAGGTAGTTTGGAGTGGCGTTCATTGTAAACAATCAACTTAAGCCGCATGTTATCGACTTCAAACCCATAAACGAGCGGCTGTGTGCGATTCGCATTAAAACTCGGTTCTTCAATCTCTGGCTCATAAACGCGCATGCCCCCACCGAAGTCAGTGAAGACGCGGCCAAAGACGAGTTCTACCACCGCCTAGAAAATCTCTTCGACTCACTTCAATCAAACGATGTCAAATTGCTGCTGGGGGACTTCAACGCCAAAGTCGGAAACGAAAGTTGGCATAGGGGGATTACTGGAGGTTACAGCCTCCATGAAGAATGTAACGACAACGGCCAACGACTAATAGACTTCGCGACCAGCAGAAACATGGTCATTAGCTCAACGTGTTTTCCGCATCGTCGTATTCACAGACAGACCTGGAGATCTCCAGATCAACATACCGTCAACCAAATTGACCACGTCCTTATCTGCAAGAGATGGGCATCGAGCATGATGGATGTTCGGTCCTATCGTGGAGCAAATATTGACTCTGACCACTATATGGTGAAGGCGACTTATAGGTGCAGAATTTCTTCGGTGCATCATTCGAGATTCAACCCGGCAAAAATTTTTGCGGTTGACAAATTGTTGGATGATGCCACGGTGGTCACTTATGCGACTGCCCTTGAGGGGAAGCTGACGCCCTTGCTAAATAACATCAGCAACAAAGGCGCCCTTGAGATTTGGGATACACTCAAAGACACCATCAAAGGGGTCGCAGAGGAGGTTGTGGGATACAAAGCCCGGCGAGCCCGAAATGATTGGTTTGACGAGGAATGTCAAAATGCGGTAGATGCGAAAAACGAGGCATATCGCCAATGGACCGAACGCGCAACTAGAGCCAAAAAAACAAATTATGACGAGCTTCGACGATTTTCGAATAGGTTAGTTAGACGTAAGAAACGTAAGCATCTTGACGAGCAGTTGATGCAAATAAACCAAAGACTAGCTAGTAGGAACAGTAGACAAGCGTACAAGCTAATTAATTCAATTAAAAGTGGATACCAACCCAGGACCTGCCTCTGTAAGGATAAGGATGGCAATATAATTAGCGACACCCATAGCGTTGATAAACGCTGGGCCTCACATTTTGAAGAGCTTCTTAATGTTCAACCGAACAACCCCACACAAGAAGCGCTGGAGCTGACGGCTGAAACAGGCCCTCCCGTTCAACCCCCAACAATAGAAGAAGTTGATCTCGTCATGCAATCACTGAAACATAATAAAGCCCCGGGCGCTGACGAGATTCCAGCTGAACTGCTAAAGCATGGTGGGGAGAGCCTTGTTAAGGCTATACACACACTTATCGTTAACATATGGAACGACGAAATAATCCCGGAAGATTGGCGTAAAAGTATAATTTGCCCAATCCACAAAAAAGGGGATAAGTTAAAATGTGAGAGCTACAGAGGCATCTCATTAGTTTGTACGACTTATAAGATTTTATCTAAAATTCTAGAAAATAGAATTAATCCGTACGCAGAAGAAATCATTGGCGAGTACCATGGCGGCTTTAGACCTGGTCGTTCGACGACAGATCAGCTTTTTACAGCGAAGCTTTTACTCCAGAAGTGCTGGGAATATAACATCGACGTATACCAAATATTTGTCGACTTCAAGCAGGCATACGACAGTATCGATCGAAGTGTACTGTACAACATTCTGCTGCATTTTGGTATACCAGCTAAGCTAGTGCGACTCATAAGGATGACGATGACTAATACCGTCTCGCAGGTCAGAGTACAGAACAGACTCACTGACCTATTTGAAACTCGTACTGGACTCAAGCAAGGCGACGGGCTGGCGCCGACGCTCTTCAACCTGGCTCTGGAGTATGTAATTCGAGCCATGAATTTGGACAGCAGCGGAACGCTACTCATTAAGTCGACTCAACTAGTAGCTTACGCCGACGACATCAACATCATGTCTAGAAGATTGGGTGATGCAGAAATCCTCCTGCATAATCTCAATAACGCCGCCAAAGAAGTTGGACTACATATCAACGAATCTAAAACCAAGGTCATGATGCAATCAAAAACTAGAACGCCAGTAAATTCAAGCATCACAGTGGGGGACCTCAATATAGAGTATGTAGACAACTTCACTTACCTGGGTTGCAATTTGTCAAAGGACGCCAACGAAACAGATGAGATAAAGCGACGGATACAACTAGCTAATAAGTGTTATTTTGCGGTCCTCCAAATTATGAATTCGAAGCTGGTGCACAGGAAGACGAAGCTCCACGTATATAAAACCATAATCCGACCTGTGCTATGCTATGGCTGCGAGGCATGGACCCTAACCCAAAACTCTGAACACCTGTTGGACACATTCGAGCGAAAGGTTCTCCGAAGAATCTTCGGGGCCGTTCGTGAACGAGGTGAATGGCGCATCCGGTACAACCTTGAGTTGTATCAGCTGTATGATGAGCTACAGGTGTCGAAGATCGTGAAATTGCAGCGACTGCAATGGGCGGGACATGTACAAAGGATGAACGACGATCGCATGCCCAAAAAGGTGATGAACGCGCAACGAGTGGACGGAGCCAGATTGCGTGGACGACCGAGAGCCCGATGGGAGCATTCTGTATGTGAGGACGCCCACCAGATGCTAGGCTTTCGGAACTGGAGGACAAGGTCGCGTGACCGCGACAATTGGAGGTCTTCAATCCAGGCGGCCAAGGCCCGACGTCGGGCTATCGTGCCATAAAGAAGAAGAAGACGCGGGAGCGTCCCGCCCGCCAAAGAAAGCCGAAGAAATTTGAACAAATCAAAAGTGAGAAGCGACTAAGTCTATGTTTACACGACGGAACAAGTACGGGTTTTCGGACCTCTGCAGCTCGGACCCTGGTTGGTCCTGAGTGTTCAAATTCGGTATATCGGGGATAGGCAATGCTGTTTGGCGGGGAGCGTTCATAGGGGTAATTGCAGGATAAAACCAATCTTATGAAAATTACGAAAGAACTTTATTGTATAAAAAAGGGAAAAGTCGTCTATTCGAAGGAAAGCAAAAAAAGTACGTAAAATTTATTTTATTTACAAGGCCTTGGTGATTCGACATTAAATCTGATCAACAAAAGAGCATAGCAGCAAATAGCACCCTCGTCAAGCTCCCTGCCAATAAGCGATGAAAGAAATAAGCTTCCACCAAACCAGCGCGGGTGCGGTACGCGGTACACACAACACAGACTCCACACGAATTGACAAATTCAGCGTTATCTACCGCGGCGGAAATTATTTTAAAAATTTTGTCGAGTACTGCTACCGCGCCATGCTGGTTTGGTGGAAACTATTCTAATTCAATCACTTTTGAATGCATTCTGGCGGGATTGTATTTATATCAATCCTTTTTGCGGCTGACAACTTTTTCTTTGACGGAAACCTTTTACAACAGAGTTGTTTTTGTGAGATTACTACTACTTAACCAGTGCCGGAGGGCGACAATTCGCCTAGTGCCCAGAGGCGCCATAGAACCTAAATCCTAAATCTACGCACAGATACAGGGTGTCTCCTGATGTCTGCCTAGAGTCATGTACATCCGAAGACACAATTGATGCCAATAAGTGCCCACAATGAACATCATTGTCGTATCTTTCTTCTAAAAGAAGAAGAACAAAATCTGCACAGAATTTGTACTAACGATTGAACGGTTGAGAGTTAGCCATTGAACTGACGCAGTCACTAAGGAAAGTGCATGGTAGCATCAAAATTGCGACCATAACACCCTAGACAGACGACAAGCGATAAACATCATTAACATAATCTTGATTATATTGAACTATGTATTTCGTCTATCATGTCACGGGTGGATGAGGATGTGAGGCCGCTGTTGGAAATGCATTGTTATCTCAGAAATTGGGTATATAAAAAAAAGTACGGCGACGTAAATCAGTACCTATATTACCTAGTTGATTATGTTCCACAGAGGTCATCGACGATACTTGCATGGTTTTAAACTATGAATGGAAACATCTACTTCCAGATGGACTGAAGTTCTTAGTCCTATCGAACCGCCAAACAGGACCCTCCTTTGGAACAATCGAAAATACATTTGACTCCTCATTTGTGTCTTCTACGTAGCTCTTTTTAATCTAATAATCTGACACCAACTTCTAGATTCAAGTTCATCCAATAAACTTCACATCCGTCGTCCATTTAACAATTGTCAATATAACGGCATGGAAAAAAATTGCCTAAATTGTGTATACAACCACTTGATATACCGCATCCAACAATGATAAAAAAGATATTCGCCTCCTATGCGCGAGAACACACATCATCATCGTCATCATCATCAACACACAAAAAACGCGATATTGTGGAAAAAATCGGCAAAAATCTACTCCTACACTTTGGCAAGCCACAATTTCAATAGTAGGCACGTAAAAGCAACATAACACCGCACGCCGAGAGACAACAAAAAACGCCGTACTCAGATCAAAAGCAAAAAACGCAGAAAACATGGCTCAATAAAAAAATTCGCAAAAGGAAAAATCCAGAGCATCATCATTGAATGCACCTTTCACCGACAACGGGTCGCGAGACCATATAGAGAGAGAGAACGCGCTCGCTTTTGTATTCTGTCAAGCCGTTTTTGGTCGTCGTCGATCCTTTTTGATATGGCCAAACTACAGAATTGCAGTTTTTCTATACGCCGCACTTCATATGCGGTATGGAAACTCTTTTAGCTGCTCATGTTTTTTTCAGTCAGTATATATGTTTGCTTGCTTTCCTCCCCTGAATTTTCTCTAGGCTTAGAATGTTCCCAGGATATTTAAACACGTATGGGTGAAAAAAAAAGCCTCTTCATGTCAGCTTTCTACGCTGCATATATTCAAAAAGGAGGCTCGTCGCACGACATCATGTTCACATATGACTTTACGCGGCACCTCGTGTCGAAGACAAACAGCGAAAATCTATGGTTGATCCGCACCTTTGGAAAGGGTTGGCTCGGAAACAACAAAACAAGGAGACAAATTCGAGGGTCAATGGAGCGTACCACGCCACCGAGCATGCTATCGAATGCATTCATCTACATACACGATGCATTTGCCCCGAGAGAAAGAGCTCATCAGAAACGTGTACGGCAACACAAGTGATGAATTGCATCGAAACGTTTAAGCCGACCCATTATCCTTCCTGCACGTATCCTTTTGAGGTTGCACCCACCCGCACGTATGTGCACATATGAATATAGCGTGTGAGTCTGCTATATGGAGCCAATTCGAGTAGACTGTGTTGATGCTGGCGAGAAGCTATGCCAGAGACTTTAGGGTGCATGTGAATCTGTTTTAAGGTTACTTGCATGATGTCCCTTCCGTTGCATGAAGGGCATACCCCCACTACTAATGTACGCTCGAGTGTTGTCGGAATGCGTGCTGGATGGTACTGAGGTTGTGCTGCCTTCGCCCTATCACGCCGTCCTCCTCATCCTCTCGCCAGGTTGCCCTTGAAAAATGGCGACATCGACGCTGGTTAAGAGCTCGTTGAGAGGCGATTAGGGGCTTCGCTTTCACTTGACGGTCGGTGTCATTTGGATCTTTCCGCCGGCATTCCACCTTTTTTGTGTCTTTCGGGCATCGGAAATGATGCATGACTGCTTGCCTAAGGACTCGGGGTGTCTCTCCATCGGTATGGGGTGATGTACGCTTCAAGTGACGAAGGATCGCTGTCGTCTCTTGAGCATTGCACGTACCAATGGCGACGGCTGTGAATGGTCATGCATGCCTGAGCTCGCGTGCATTCAAGGCAGACCCCAAGGTGAAGGTGAGGGTCGAAATTGTGTGTAACGACGATGACGTTATTTGTTGCAAAAAAGAAAAACTTTTCAAGTGACGACGACATGCATTCCGGAAAAAAGCTAGCTCTACGCCACATATCGTATACGGCGTTTTTTTTAGGTCTGCTCTAGTTAGGCATGAGACTAAAAGGGCATCCTGGCAAACTCGTGAATCGGATAGACTCTATGTCGCATCACTGCATGTTGCAGATAGTGTGTATATGTACACATATGGTTGCTCATATAGATAGACAGAAAAGGATGCTATGTAAGTGGAGTTGGCAAACACAAAATTGAGCGTTAGGAAGCCAACATAAAAACTATTCATGGCGTGTGTGAGGACACAAGAGCACTATTGTAGCGTCCATACTACCCATATAGTTGTCGAGTGTGAGCAACAAGTGAAAGTGCTCTGTGGGAATTTAGCACAAAACATAGCGCGACTATGCCGGTCACGAGTGTTGTGTTATGGGATTTCGAGTGTGTGCAATGTGCAACGAAATGGCTTAGTTTTTTGATTGACTTCAGGCCATTTACGAGTGATGGGAATTTATTAAAAGTTGATAAATTTGACGCGGTAGTCGGGCAGAACGACAAAGCGCACTTTGAATAATGCAAGCGAGCAATTCACATGTGCTTTGATTTGTTGAACTAATATTATTTAATAAATGAATAACTGAGTTAAGTGGCAAATTGTTGGCCGGAAGGATATTTTCGGTTTAGTGTATTTATGCAAATATTTGATTGTAAATTGGTGGTACATATAATGTGGTATTAGTACTTTTGATAGGATGAAGACGATTTGATTTATGAGCTTCAAAGTGTAGATAATCGTCTGTGCATATTATTACAAATAATAATAATCATCAACCACGAAAGCATGCTAGAATAGAAGGTCATCGGGAACATAGTTTTAGCAATACAGTCGAACCTTGACAATTCGAATCCCGAGAGGACCGAAAAATCCTTCGAGGTATCCATACTCCCAGTTATCCAAATTCGAAATATCGAGACTAGTTCAAAGTAAACCTGGACCTATCGGGTTTCTTCTTCTTCTTGTAGCGGTGCAGAAAGGTGTGTAACCTCTGTGCATCTATGTGGGTACGATTTATGGTTCGTCAATGTTTGTGTCCGTGAGGTCTAAGGACAAAAACATAGCTGCTGCGATAGGGTTTTCCCACAGTGATATAGGGGTAAGATCAGTGGGCGCAGCGGGGCATTGAAACAAATGGTCCACATCATGAGGAGTGCCATTGCAGTTTGGACAGATGTTTTGGATGTCCGGGTTTATGCGAGAAAGGTACGAATTAAGGCGTGAACAAAAGCCCGACCGAAGTTGAGCTAGTGTTACTCTGGTGGCTCTCGGGAGCCTAATCTCCTCAGGCGAAATTGGTGGTGGGCGCTCTGAGAGGACTCTATTCGCACCTAAACTCGCGATAGACCGATTCACTTCTTCAGTGTGGATCGCTGCAATGGCGGCTCGGTATGTAACTTCATCGTAAGGGTCCCGTTTGTATCCCTGAACCTCTCTCTCAAGGTCTCGTAAACCACGCCTGACATGTCGTGGTGGAGGAATTCGGTCCATGAGATGATTATTGGGATGATCCTCACGGTAGCAACCAACAAGATACTGTTTAGAGAGTAGGAGATTGTGATCACGTATTGGCATCAATTTTGTCTCCTGATGTAAGTGATCCTGGGCAGACATCAGAAGGCAACCTGTCGCGATGCGTAGAGCGGCATTTTGGCAGACCTGAACTTTGGACCAGTTTGTGTCACATAGACTATGTGTCCAAACTGGGGCTGCATAATCAGCGGCCGCTCGACCCACCGCTTTATATGTAGCTAGCATGGTTTCTTTATCTTTGCCCCAGGTGCTACCAGCTAGAGCTTTTAGGATTTTGTTCCTACTGCGCATTTTTTCACATACTGAAGCTGCATGATTCGCAGACGTCATCATGTTCTCTAGGTGAGGCCCGAGAATTTTGGGGTTTTTAACAGTAGGAACAGAATTGTTGCCAATACGTATATCCATCTCCCATCTGATGTCCTCCCACCAAGTGGTTAGATAAGTCGCAGAAGATTTGGACGCAGAGATGGTGAGGTTTCGGCTTTGGAAAAATGCCTGTAATCGTCCTAGATAGCGATTAATTCGGAGGCGCATTTCATCCTTATCATTCCCTGTGGCGAGTACGGTGCAATCGTCAGCATAGGAAATCACCTCGATACCTTCAGGTGGTGTGGGAAGGCCGGACATGTAGATGTTGAACAGAGTGGGGGAGAGTACCCCTCCCTGTGGAACACCTAATTTGATTTTCCTAAGCTTAGAACGTTTGCCTCGAAACTCGGTGAAGGAGTGCCGACCAGCTACACTGAACCAAATATTTCTTCATATGAACGAATTTTTTTCGTAAAAATTTTGAATAAAATTTTTATTTGATTTGAATAACAATTTGTTGCATTGAAAAAGTACGGGTAGATTTTTAGAAAAAAAGTTGCATATTATTCAATATGAAAATTTTGTTTTTTGTTTTATCAAATTAACTAAATTTTCATCAGTTTTCTTACTATTCGCTTACAATTTTTTATCAATTTGAAGAAATCGCACTTTGTAAAAGTTTTTCTTCAAATAGAAGAAATTATTCAAACTGACGATTTGTTTGCGCTAAATTATTGGAACCAATTGACGACGTCGGAATATCGTGCCACATTGATGATGATGAATTGTAAGATTGATAAAAATTAGTCAAAATAACAAATTAACAATTTGTCAAATTCGTCAAAAGGATGAAACTTAATCAAATAGAAGAATAGTATCATTCTTATATTTTATATATGTCATATTTTATCACAGTGAATAATTTAGTCATATTGACAAAATCAATTCTTCAATTCTTCTTTCTTACGAAATTTCTTCAAACTGATGAATTAATAGTAATGCATTTTCTGTATCTTTTCGATTTTTTGAGTAATCTTTGCCTTTAAATTTTAGTGGAAGTCTCATTTCCAAAAAGAAATTTTTTAATACAATTTGTGAGAAAGAAAAATTAAAAAATTTCGTGGCCGAGTCTCAATAAGGCGTCCGCCATGCAGTGTGTATCAAGTACTGCAAGGTCTTGAGAACATTGGAAATATATTTCCCTTCTGGCGCAGTGGCAAGGTGAGTGGACTGGCACGCAGGCGGACCGAGTTCGAATCCAGCTTCTAACACAATGGTAATATGGTTAATTGTATATAAAAAAGTGTTTAATAAATATTGAGAGTCTTGAATAAATATAATAATAAATTAAATTAGTTTCAATACAAATAAGACAAGACGCAATGTTAATTTTTAATATTTAAAAAAAAAATTGAAAATTTCTTCATATTGACAAATTATTCATCAATTTACAATAATTTCGTAATTATTCAATATGACTGTGTTATTCTTCAATCCAAATAACAGCTTCATTGACCGTATTTTGATGAAATTTTCATCATATTAAATGTAAGTTCGTCGAATTTACGAATTTTTTGGTTCAGTGTAGATAATTGGCAATCCAACGGATCTCTTGTGCAGGAAGATGCATATTCAACAGGTTTGCTAGGAGCATTGAATGATTGACCTTATCGAATGCACTTGATAGGTCTATTGCCACCAGAATAGTTCTGTGACAACGACTGCGTTGATTTAGCCCATCACGAATGCGTGTAGTGATCGCATCGAGGGCAGTGGTGGTACTATGCATCTTCCTGAAGCCATGCTGGTGAGGTTCTAGCTTCGCATGTGCAACAAGAGTGGGGTGAATAAGGGCCTCCAGCGTCTTTGCGACAGGAGAAAGTATCGTAATGGGGCGGTAGGATTCCCATAGATTTGCGCTCTTCCCTGGCTTGAGACAGGGAACAATTCGACCTGTTTTCCAGATTTCAGGGATGGCAAGCGTGGACATCGACAAGTTAAGGCGGCCGTGAGATACTCAATGGCTGGAAGGTCGAGATGTTTCAACATGGTCATCGAAATGCCATCTGGTCCGAGGGCCTTGGAGTTTTTAGCATTCTCGATGACTTTTTTAACCTGGTCCGCTGTAAAAGATGGTATGGTGTCAACATTCCGGCTGCGAATCCGTCTTCTAATTTTGCGCTTGAGGCCGTCAGACTTGGGATGTTCAATAAATTGTTTATTGAACAGGCTAGCACACTGAAGAGGATCACAGGTTTTAGTGTTGCCAAATTCAATGGCGTTGTTGCCCTTTTCTTTCCGAGGATTGGAAAGGGCGCGGACGGTAGACCATAGTTTGCTGACACCTTCATTGAGGTTACATTCATCGAGGTGCTGATTCCATTTCGCCCTCCTATAGTCTTTAACTTGTCGGTCAATTTCGGAGTTAAGCTCCTGAATTCTGGGATCATCAGGGTGAGCGCTTCTGATCTGATCACGTTCATCGGCTAATCTGGCGGCACTAGTGGGAAAGTTAGGCCGAACTTTCGGGATACGTCCTGCCGGAATAAAACGTGCCGCGGCTGTGGTAATGACGTTCCTAATATTTTTCTCGGCCTCATGAATGGTAATAGGTGATGTTAGCTCGGTGAACTTCGCCGACGAGTAAGCTTTGAAACCATCCCAATCGGCTTTCTTGTGATTGACAAACGTTCGCTTCTCTGACTTAGTCATGTTCGCTGGTTTGTCAATCTTTATAATGATTGGGAGGTGATCTGATTTAAGGGTGGTACGTACTTCCCATCGGGAAGCAGCAATTAGACTGGCACTGACAATAGTTATGTCAGGAGAACTACTGCAAGTGCCCACGACTCTAGTTGGCGAGTCTTCATTAAGTGAACAGAATTCTGAGGCGTCAAGTGATTCGGCGATAGCTATACCCCTGGCATTGTTGTTGAGGTCCGAATGCCAGAGCTCATGGTGCGCATTAAAGTCGCCAAGGATGACCCTGTGCTCTCCGGAAAGGAGAGGACCAATATCGAAACGATAGCCAGAAGGGCAACTAGAGTGAGGTGGTACATATATATTAAAAATTTCGATATTGGTACTCCCTGATGGAACTGAGATGGCTTGAATTTCCGCCGTACCGTCAGCAACTACATCTAATACACAGTAATGTACGGACTTGTGTATTAGGAAGGCAAGTCCACCTCCAGGGTGAGGATCATCCGTGGCTGCCGGTCGATCTTTCCGCAGTATAACATATTCACTATGGACGCTTAGAGACGAGTTTGCGTGAAGCAACGTCTCTTGGATGGCGGCGATGAGAATTCTGTTGGAACTTAAGAAGTGTGTGATCTCAGCGATTTTTCGGTGAATGCCATTACAGTTAAACTGTAATATAGTTAGTGCAGTGAAAACTGCTGGAGGGGGAGGGCCAGGCGTAAGACTGGGTCTGGCATTCCTTATCATATTGGTGGCGGTGTAGGGGGCAGTGGTGGGGAAGGTGGGCTGGGAGCAGCCCTGGGTTGCCCGGAATTTATACAACCTGGCGCAACATATGCTAAGGAGTGTTGACCTTGTCTACGTAACCCTGAACACCTAAAGTGAACCCATTCCCTGCAGCAATTACACTGCACTGATCTGGCATTCGAACCGATACGTTGGTTGCAGACACTACAAATCCATACCTCTGGGCCTGGATTTGTTTCAATACCGGCGCGAATTAGTAAAATTGAGAGCAGCCGCGCCGAGATGTAGTGCTCCCAATATGACGAAAAAACACATACATCGTACCCACACATATACACAGATAAACACAACCTTCCTGCATCGAACCTTCAGGGCTCCTGCCGGGGCTCTTGCCAGGAAGGCATTTTGGCAGCTTTTGGCCGTTTTGCAAAACAAAACGGGTGTGGTCCGCCCCGTAGAGGCAGTTGCCGTAAGACCACTATCGGGTTTCTTTGTGACGTTCAATGCTAAACTATAAAAATTTTCGAGTAGTAAGGGCTATACAGGAATTTTTTGGAGTCATGAGAGTTTTTCGCGATACTGAGGTATTACCGTTGTTGAGTCTCGACTGTATTATGTAGCCCGATATCGTGATCTGAAATATTGATTCGAAAAAGTCAAAATAGCCACATCCTATGACCTACAAAGTTTACGACAACTATGTAGAATGCTATTTAAAGTTAAGGCTTTCGTTTGATAAAAAAATTAACTAGAAGAAATCATACCAAGAGCCTTAATGTTTTGGTGCGGGAATATTTCAAGAGGAGCATCAATCAACTGGTTAGCTCGATCTCCACATTTAACACCTGCCGATTTACGTCATGGGGTTACTTAAAAGAAAGGCTTTATACTAATAAGCCCAGATATACTAAAAGAAAATTCGATCGGAAATCGGGCGTCACCTCAAAGAAATAATCTTCCTAACATAGCTTAAACATTTAAATTTTCCTGTAACATGTTCAAACATAGAAATAAAAAAACTGTTCTAAGAAATTTTTGAGTTTCCTTTCCCTATTGAAATAAATCACGAAAAAAAACGCATTAAACTTCCAAATAAAGACTATCGGATACAATTAAACAATTGTTGCATAGTGTAAAAAAATCTCCCAAATCCCTAGTATCCACAAAATTAAAAAAAAAAAAACATTGATAAACAGAAAAGTTATGCGATTTTCGAACCGTATATTTTACGTGGGCCACCCTGTATATATGTGGATTTGTTTTATATTTGTTTTATATTTATGTAACCGACGAATCCATATAGCAATTGCAAAATCAATTGAAGCCTTACAGTTCTGTGGTTGAAATGAAGATTCGCCGAAACAAGGCATGATTCTTGTTTTATGAGCCCATCTGGCAACCCCGACATTATTATTGTCTTGCTTTTTGACATTTGTCGACCACGTGAATGTCCGCGGCCGGCAGAATCTTGTATTTTTTTATGTGGAAATAAAGATCAATTACATTCAGTTGATTCGTAATTTTATATTCTGTCAGTGGCGTGAGAGCAATGGACCGGACCGGAGATCTCAACAGTGGCCACGAGGACGTAAGAATTTGCGCAGGGTGTGAAATCAGAAGAAGACAGGCGACCACAGGCAAAACAGTTAGAACTCTTGCGCTGACAAATGGTTTTTATCGAGATGCGCCATCACTCAACAAAGACCTCGCAGTGTAAATAAACGATTTTGTCTACGACGCCGACAACACCAAATATTCAACCTTTAGTACGAACGCTACGAGTCAATCTTCACGACAGCAGGATCAACGATGACGGACGCTCAAAAGGTAAACCTACTTAGCTGTCGGATTCAGATTAAGGGATTTGACAATACGATTCTTCCTGAAACGAAAGCCAATATTACGTTCGCCAATGCAGTGAATCTTCGGCAGGAAGTAATCTCAATTCGCGCTCCGCTACAAATGCCTCATGGTAGAAACAAAGTCTGGGAAAGACGAAGATGATTACGGACCACGAGTAAACCTCTTGACAGAAATATTCAACCGCACCCAATGCACTGACGACGATTTCAAAGTTCTACTCTACGTAAAGGGACTTACACAGCAAGAGCATTCAAAAGCATTAGAAAAGCGCAGGCTTGACGCTAAGGAAACTCAAGAAGCAGACACAGACGTTCCCAAACTTCAAGAACTCATTAACCTCACCAAGCGCCTGAAGACCCTAAAGATCGAAAAACAAATGGTGTCTCTACGGAATCAACAGAAGTCCGGTCAGAGCAGCCGAAACGAAACGAAACGTATCGCTCCGCTCCCCTATCGTACAAAACGGGAATGGCAAAATCTTGGCGTTGCAATGCCGAGCATTTGTATGGGGAGTGTCACAAAATGAGACACAAGGCCGGCTTTTGTAATAGCAAGCCACCTCAGAAGTAGTTTTAACAAGCGGCGTCGGAATTAAAGTCTGAGTTTTATCAGCCTCCGCCTCCACTATGTTGAACCAGTAATCAGTGGTAAAAACATAAGGCTTCAAATCTGAATCGGACTGGACTATTCTTGGCATGCGCTTCTGGGACCAACTGGGAAATCCTCAGCTTAAAAAGTGTGAGGAAAAGGCAATCAGCGCATCTGGCGACGAAATCGGTATTCTGAGTAAATTTAAATACTCGCACGACGCTCAACGATGAAGAGGCAAGTGGAAGGTGCTATGTAGCAAGAAAGAAATCATTGTACTCGGAAATGACTGGACAGAGTCCATTGACCTCTGGAACACCCCACTCTCCACAGTCTGCAACCATATCAAATCATCAAGGAATCTGACATCACTCGAAGCTGGGATGGGATGTTGCACACATATAAAGGGTTCACTTACACTCAAGAGGGATGCTAAACCGCAATAAACGGCCCGTTCCCTTCGCAGCAGTCGAGTCAATAACAGCCGAATTGGAGAGCTTGCAAAACCTGAGTGCCATTACACCCATCCCTCCTTCTCAGTTCGTCGCACCAATTGTAGCCGTCAAAAAGAAAATCGGCGACATTCGACTTAACTCCACGGGGTTAAACGATGCTCTTGAACCCCACAAGCTACCAACAGCAGAAGAAAACTGCGCCAAACTTACTTACACTAAAGAGTCGCAAAATTGATATCAAAAAGGCGTTTCTCCATATTGAGCTCGACGACAATGCCAAGAAACTAATGGCTTGACTTGGCCTCTTCTAAATCAATCGACTACAACCGGGTGTCAAAAAGCAGCTATTGGATACCACGATGGCAGGTGCACTTGGCTTGAAGGACGAAACAGAACACCGCGAGAACCTTTTCGAAGCGTTGATATGCATTAAGGAATACGGATTTCGCCCGCAACTAAACAAATGCTTCTTCGCTCAGAACGCCCAATTATGCATGCTTTGTGTTCCTTCAACACGGCCGAAAAGAACTACCCCCAGATCGAGCGCGAAGCACTTGTGTTAAAATTTGCTGTTCATAAATTCCAGTCAAGACCCAACTCCGAACTTAGGAGAAATACATCAAAGACGATCAAGTTGCGAAATTTTCCAAACTGCGGGAGTCTCATCTTCTACGGATATGGTGATAGAATCATCAATCCGCATTGCTAACGAAAAGCAATTCTCGAGCAGCTGCACGATGGCCGTCCTGGCATTAATCGCATGACCATGCTCGCTCGCATGAAGGTGTACTGGCCGGGTATGGAAGACGTCATAAAACTGATGGAGCAACAATGTCAAAGATGCGTTACAACTTGTAACGTTCCAAGTCTCCGGCTAAGTGTGAGCTCAAGGCGTGGCTGATTCCAAACGGGCCATGGTCGCGCATTCACATAGATTTTGGTGGGCCAATTACTGGGTTTTATTACCTCAGCATAGTTTATGCATTTAGTAATTGGCCTGAAGTATTCAAGATGACTTCGGCAACAACAGAACGCACAACCGACCGGCTCGAGGAAACATTCGCAAGACACGATATTCAAAAATTTCAGGTCCCTAGTGATATTCTGTCGAAAATTATGACCGAATATTAGAATTAAGCGTATATCATTTGGCCCAATTTGGCCTATTTGATCAAAACAAACATTTGGCAGAAATTTAGAACTGCTAGCTTCTTAAATTCAGGAGTTACCGTGGCCAGAGAAATACACACGAACAGAGCCAGACAGACATGGCTTATTCAAATGAGGGACTGATCGTTTCTCTATTAACAGTTATCCATTAGTGTCTTCGTACAGTTCGGTTTTTTGTAACCTTTTGCAAATCTTTGTACCGTGTTTGCGTAAAACTTTAAATATGCGACAAATCTCAAAATTGTAACATGTATCGATCAATATTATAGTCGTCTTTATCACATAAACCAAAAGTTAAATTATAAAATTATTATATTATTTATGCAAAAGTTATGGGTTAAAAACAAGCGAAAAACACCTCCAATAAAGAAAAAAAAAGTCAGGACATTTTTATAAAAGAAAACCATAAAAAGGAAATTTTTTTTGTGCACTTGGGACTGATTTTTTCAAGGATATTAATGAAGATATCAATGGTCGATTATGTCATTCAAATTTTTTTTTACTTTTAGACCCCTCAACTTGCCTGTAGATACTATGTCAAGTCTCACCAATATGCAACTCAAAGGAGGGGCTAATCCAGGATTGCTCAGCGACTTCCGCAGAAGTTTCACATCAAAATCTGTTGTTAATCTATATTTATCGCCTTCACTTTATGCATGAAAAAAATATTTTAGCTTTACCATGAAGTTTGTAACGCATTGAAGAAAGCATCTCGGACTATTCAAAGTATGTATATACGTACCTTCTAATTGATCAATATAACGAGGAGAGTTGATTGGGCGATGTCCGTCTATTTCTCCGTCTGTTGAAGAGTGTTTGTATGTTTCAACCACCGACATTGAATCATTGATCACGAAGGAAACACCCACTCCCCTAGAATCAGGTTCTTTTGGGAAAAAAATTTAATTTATGTTTAGGGACCAATCTTTACAATTGAAATCAAACTTCTCCTACGGACAGCCATTTCGAAGTCCCAAAACGCATATAGGGCCGTCGAAATCGAGCCAGAGGTCATGAGGCTGCAATAGAAACCCCACCTGCAAAAGTAGGTTGCAAGGCATATGTAGGACCAGATTCGGGACACCAGGTCAAGGATCGCCTCACAAACACATAGCCCCAAGGAAAGTGAAGACTATTCAAATTGTCAGTCATAAAAAGGCTTATTTACACGAAATATTCGAAATATTTTTGGAAGAACACACATTTAAAGTTTGTTGGTAATAAAGCTTTGCTTTCTAGGCTACCATAGATGGTGTATTCACGACTCATTTGGAAATTGGACATCTCCATAAAGCCAAACACGAGAAGCACCAAAGAATCAAAAGTGTCGCTAGTTCTAGCTCTTCGAGGGAATGGAAAGTCCTCTAATGAATATTGGAGAATAATACTAACGCAAAATAATTTATTTGTAACTAGACTATGGCTTAGCTTCTTCCATGGTTGCCAAATCGGAGTAGATTCGATTAGAACTGAAGTAGTGAATGAGCAAAAATGCTTTAGATACACTGAGAAAAATTATTGAGACTTTTTATTTAAAGTGAAGTAGTTAATTTAAATTCAGATAGTTCTACTAAAGAAATAGTCAACCTCTTTAATCTTCGCAGCTGAAAATACTATTAAATTCGTTCATTTAACCACAGAAGATTATAGAAAAAAAAGTTTAGTGAATTTTTCGACTGACGTTTTTGAGTGTATTATTTGAATAAAAAATTTAACCACAAACAATCGTTGATATTTCCGTGAAGTAGAAAGACTTTTCTTCAAAAAAAAAATTCAAATATTTAATATTGGCGAACTTATACACAATAAATAGCTATCTTTACGAACGAATTAGTTGTGTTTGCAAATTTAGTAGATGTTTTAATAAGAAATAGAAAAAAATACTCATATCTTCCTAGCTGTTCAACTATGTACCTACATAGAATCATAAGCTGAAAATCAAAAACAAACTTTAGCCGATATCAACTACTTTTTAGACGATCTGTCTACTTTTTTTATTGGTGTAGATTTTTGACTTGCGTCAAGATTTTCGCCTCGCATTGATTAAGTAAAAACATATAACTCGTGACAGTCTGAGCTCTGAGCTTCTTATCAAAGTCAGACTTCGAGACAGAAAACACAGCAATTACAGTTCCTTCCGCAATGCGAACTTTACACATCCTTTCCATAAATCAGCAAGCAATTCCATAAGTGACTACCTCCTTCATTTCAGCATGCATTCCTAACATTCCTGGGTCATATACATATCGTCACCATATTATCCATCGCGTGCTTCACGCTTCCGCCGGCCAGCCGCCCGATACATCCAATTGCATACAAACAGATTCGCAATTCAGTTCCACACCAAAGGCTTGTAGTATGAATGGTCTCCAAAAAAAAATACAAAAGCTATATTTTCCTAAAAACGAAGAGAGCTAAATCAAAAACAAAACAAGAACGAAAAATTTATGAACAATTAGCTGCCACAATTTTTTTAACATTTTGCGCACTGCCTAAATTATATGGTTTGCCAGTCAAGACACCACCATGAAGCCGGGGCAGTAGCCGGCCAACAGCCATCCATGCCATCTTGGAGCGCGTCGAGTCGTATAGTAGTCCCGAATTTATGACACCGCAGGAATCGCTGAAGATGTATGGGTGAAGCATGAAAGAAAAAAAAAAGATAAGAAAGAAAAACTAAATTCCCAACCTAACGACGATCCTGGCTGGTCGCGTCCAATCCAAATTACGTATGGGAGAGAGAGTATTGGAAAAAGTTAAAAGGAAATATAAGTGGTTGCTTCAAAAGTCTTTTTGGTCCTGTTTGAATGAAAGCGTGTGCGTACATACTTTAATCATTGTTAAGGCTTTGCGTTACATCTGTTGCATAAAAATTTGCCAGGAAGACATGGCGAAGTTAAGTCAGAGAGCAGAGGAAATTCATGGGCAGAATAACCAGGCTGCTTTTTGCCATGAAACTCGGAGCTATGGGTGTGTGTTTGGCCATACTAAGTTCATTGCATCATTAATTGCAAGTTCCTGTCAATGCCAATGCCCTGGCTCGGAAATGAAGGAAGCTCACAAAAAGTGAGTCACTGCAGTTGCGCAAGGAAAATTATTACGTCTTTATTAATTTATTTCACATTTCACTGATTTTCCGAAATATAGTCGTAATACCTAAATTCATGCTTTAGCCCAACAGCCATTATTGTATCGTTGCTACCAAGTCCTTCACGAGAAATGGCCGCTTCTTTTTAATCTATAAAAAAGTGTTCGCGCAATAAGTTCATACATATCTCTATGTAAAACTTCCCTCAACAATGAACCTCATTGGAGCATCGAGCTCTGGCGATAAGTTTGTAAACTATAAATTCCCATTGACGACCTAGTACCCGACATTTTATGCTATTACACCACAGTTCCTCAAGAGCACCCACATCATGGATTACTTCCTCAAGTGCATGGTCTTGTATGCTCGGTCATCCGGTTCTCCTACGAAGTACCTATTTGTACTTGAAAATGTCCATATCTTCGTATCTGTAGAGTTACTGCACTTGAACTACTCAGTAGATACGACGATCGGATCTTGGAACTTGTACTTGCTGGGTTCCCTACGAGACGGGAAGTTACTGCGATAACATCTGTTCAATCCCGTCCTACCGTAATGGATTACATAAAGTCTTGCACAGGCTTAGTAGTTACGGGGGCATGGAGTAGGAGGCCTCTAGGTACCTATCATACAAATATACCTACAGGCACATAGCTGACATTGGTATAGCAACCTAATAAAACTTCCATGGAAGGCTCTTTGCATTATACGATTACGTCCACCGAAGGCATGTGTGGGGTTTCAACACCTTGATCACACATTATTATTTTTTCTTATGCGCGCATTGCGCCAGGTGCATGTATGATGACGCGTTTGTATGCGAACAGGACACCTTGAACAACATTCTTGATGTTTTTCTGTTTGTTTTATTTTTTTACAGTGTCGCTCATACTTAAATCATTCTTTTTATGTTTTTGTCTTCATTTATGTAGGCATAACACGGGATGGTAGCCGATAGCAGCGACGCAATATGAGCAAAAGGTTTCTGTGTCAAGTACATGAGTGCATTGAAGTAGGTACGAGGCGAGGATTTATAGTATCTCTTAACTTCATTATACGGACACGTTTTGAGCCGATTTTCATAGGCTTCTTATAACAATACTATAGTGCGTAGTATAAGCTGACCAGACGTACAGCATTTTGCTGTACAGTACAGCATCTCAATCTGTCGTACAGCACTGATACGCCAGGAAATTTGAACAAACATTTGGCCAAACTTCGGAAAAATTAAGGGAAAGCAGGATTTTTGCATGAGCCTTCCTTTCGAGGTCCTAAAGAAGTCCCTAAAAGTCCCCGTCCCTTCGAGTGCCGCTAGCGGTGCTACAGAGGGTCAAAGACCCTCGAAAACAGGTTTCTCTGAATATTTCGATAACGGTAGCATATACAAAAAAGTGTTGTATGGCAAATTTAAAGCTCTTGTGAATTCTCAATAAACGATGCAAAGACCGAATACTTTCCGGCACTCCTAACGGCGCCAAGAGGTTTAACGTTATTTTTAACAAGGTTTCATTAAAATCTCTATAACGGTAACTCGTACTAAAAAATTTTACGGAAAATTTGTAGCCTATGAAGTTTTGAAGAAAGTGGCCAAATTTCATATCAATATGTTCAGCCTTAGGGGTGCTATGGGGGTTCAAACCTTAAAAAAACGTGTTTTTTGAGGTTTTTCGTAAATGGTGCTAAGACGAGGGAGTGCGCTCTAAGGTGTTCTAGGAGAAATTTGTACCTTCTGTGGTTGTTAGTAAGACGCCAAAAGTCCCCAAAGATGGGGGCCCCCCTAACGAAGTTATGAGGGTCCAAACATTCAATTAGGCAGTTTTTGGGGAATACCTCTATAACGGTAACGTGCACCGAAAGCTGTTATACGGTAAATGTGTAGCTTATATAACGCTTAATTAAATATCTGAATTTCAGATTGATGCGTTCAATACTAAGGGCGCTATGAGGGTATGAACCGTACAATAACGGTATTTTTTCGTTATTTTCGTGGATTTCTTCATAACGGGAACGCATTCGGTTGGCAAGCCTGTAACAATTTGTTGCTTTTATAACGTCAACTTAAAATGCCAAAACAACTTATCTATGCGGGCACCCCTAAGGAAGGTATGAGGGGTCAAAACTAAACAACTAACTAACCAAAAAAAACGGTTCTCGGATTTTGTTGATAACGGGAACCTCTTGAGGGAACCCATCTGAAATAAATTTGTAGCTCCTGTTGCTGTTACTAAGACGCCAAAAGTCCCCAAAGATGGGAGCCCCTCTAACGAAGTTATGAGGGTCCAAACATTCAATTAAGCAGTTTTTGGGGAATATCTCTATAACGGTAACGTCCACCGAAAACTGTTATATGGCGAATTTGAAGTTTCTACAACGCTTAACTTAATGTTCAAATTTCAGATCGATACGTGCAGTACTAAGGGCGCTATGAGGTTCTAAAACTTGTAATTTCGATATTTTTGGTTATTTTCCTGAAAATCTTCTTAACGGTAACGTATACCGGAAGCACTATGTAAAATTTGTTGTTTCTATGGTTTCAAATAAAATGCTCCATCGATTTGTATGCACCTGGAGCCACCATACGGGTTATCAAAAAATTTCTCCTAGAACACCTTAGAGCGCACTCCCTCGTCTTAGCACCAAACCTAAAAAAACACGTTTTTTTAAGGTTTGAACCCCCATAGCACCCCTAAGGCTGTACATATTGATATGAAATTTGGCCACTTTCTTCAAAACTTCATAGGCTACAAATTTTCCGTACAAAAGTTTTTAGTACGAGGTAGCGTTATAGAGATTTTAATGAAACCTTGTTAAAAATACCGTTAGACCTCTTGGCGTCGTTAGGAGTGCCGGAAAGTATTCGGTCTTTGCATCGTTTATTGAGAATTCACAAGAGCTTTAAATTTGCCATACACCACTTTTTTGTATATGCTACCGTTATCGAAATATTCAGAGAAACCTGTTTTCGAGGGTCTTTGACCCTCTGTAGCACCGCTAGCGGCACTCGTAGGGACGGGGACTTTTAGGGACTTGTTCAGGACCTCGAAAGGAAGGGTCATGCAAAAATCCAGCTTTCCCTTAATTTTTCCGAAGTGAAATGCCAATTTTCCTGGGGTATGAGAAATGTACAGCAAAATGTACAGCATTTCGAATGTCACACAATGAAACCTAATAAACTCCTTGGTGAGGACTGTGGTCTTGCATGCTTTCAAGATGTAAAGTTTGACCCCTGTAACCCTTGCGATCGATATTTAGCGAGATAATCGCACTTTTATGTTTGGCAACCGTTCATTTCCGATACTTCGGGAAACGTTCGCGATCTGTCTGAAATTTTGCACACAATTGTAAATCTACTTGGCGCTCATATTTTCTCCAAACTTTACGGCCCGCATATCCGCGTTTGCAAGTTACAGCTGCCCGAATCACACTTATGTGTTTTATAATCGAAAATTGTCCGTAACTTAGCAGTTCTTGAGAGGAATTTTCATTTTTGGCAAACATGTTAGGCACCGTACTGCCCATATGTGGTGAACATTTCAAGGCTCTAGCTGCCAAGGTTCAGAAGTTACAGCCGCCGGAAGATGCGATTTTAATTAATTTTCTCTACCACAAAACGATGAAAAAATCAGCTACTTTACTCCATGTGATTCCTTTATTAACCTCTAAGAACTGAGTTTTAGATAAATTTTTTTTCCACAGCATTGCCTTAGAATCCATTTAAAATGGTGTTAGGAGCCCATGGGGCCGGGATGGCATCATCAATGTAACGACGGAGAAATGTAGACTCTCCTCTAGGAATAATCCAACCAGATTTAGATATGATTTAAACCTAGGCTCTTCCCTAGATTTACTATAATCGTGTGACTCGCCCTTCGCTCTACTCAGATTTCGCACTCTCTGTCGTGAGATAATTCGCCAACATTTTTGACGCATTGCTGTTGTGACACGAGCAGTGAGCTTATCGGAAATAATTGGTAAAATTTAAACCTCTGGTTCGTCCATAATTTACTCAGATCCTGTGGCTCGCCCTTCGTTCCGCTCATACCTCGCTCTGTCTGTCACGCTTTTCATAATTCGCCAACATCTTTGCAACCAGTGCTGATGGAAACCAGATAGGGCGGGATAGGAGCGAAGCGAGCGGTGAGTTGACCGAAAGCTATTCGTAAGATTTAAATCTCTGGCTCGTCCATACGTTTACTTAGATGCTGTGGTAGCATCGAGCGGTACCGAACCGATAGAAGGCAATTCGTGGAGTTAAGACTCGTAGTGTAGTTACTAGGTGATTTCAGATTGCAAAGTGTGTTGGAGAAAAATTTTGTTTCTCATGTTTTTCGGGGTGCTGAACTCCAATCAGAAGCTTTCCAGCAAAATTTCGTTGCGGAACAGGGTCAAAACCGCGAAAAAAAGGAGTTTTCCCGTTTTATTTTATTATAGCTCCGAAAACCTGTCCATGAAAATATTAGAGAAGACATAATTGCGGCTCTAACGCGCCATTAATCATTAAAATGTGTTAGCGGTATTACTACAGTTGATAGTCCTTTTTTTTTTTTGCGTTTTTTTTTTTGCAATTTTGACCCTGTTTTGCAACGAAATTTTGGTGGGAAGTTACGGATTCACGTTCTGCACCGCAGAAATAAATAGTTTCAGAGTTAGGGGCAAATAACGGAAAAACAGCAAAAATTTTAGGGTGTCTCCACCACATTTTGCATTCTTATGTACTAGGTTTATCACGTAGTAACTACACTATCGTGCGTATGATTACTTAGATCCTGTAGCTCGCTATTCGCTTGCTCTGTCTGTCGCGCATTACACAATTCGCCAACATTTTTGCTTACGCAGATCTCGGACCTCAAAGTATTGCTGAGAAAATGCTTGAAAACCGAATTCCCTAAGTATGTGTACAGCATTGGGCCTTCAGGAGTCTGGTCACCTTAGCGTAGTACTACTTAGCATTGATAAAAACTGTTTTATGAGTGCATACGTACATACATATATTTTTAATGTTTATTATTGTCCAAAAAACGGACGACTATAAACAAACAATCTGGAAATAGACTTTCACTAAGCCACTTAACTGCGGAGTATTTCTTTCTACCAAAATAATGTAATTTACAAGAATCTGTATCTGATCATAAAGAAAAAAAGAAATATGACAGCAACCAGCAGATCTAGTTCTGTCTCTGTTCGAAAACATCAACATCAAATCGAACAAATGTAAAAATCAACTATGACTTACAAAATAGTCAGACAAAAAGAAACTGTTTACAACACAACTTAAAAATAGATAATCTTCAGTTGACTTTCAGGAAACGATTACTCATTGGATTTTTTTAGAGATGCATGCGAAAATAACAAATTCACAAATCGACCCAAATGGTAATTATGAATGAGTAGAGATGCTGTTGAGCTTGTAATAGAATTGCAACAAAATATAATTTTTGTAAGTTCGTTTAGGTGGCCGTAAAATACATTGCATTTGAATGCACTTAATGGAATCAAGGAACACTATCACAGATTACATGCATGTAAGAAAAAAGGATTCCAGGCAACTGTGGCATTAGTGTAGTAAGCAGAGATTGCAAAATGTGCTGGACTACATTTTTTTCTTGTGGATTTTTGGGTGCTAAAGGGGTGAATTGAGATGGAGAGTGAAATTTTTCCCGCTGCGATTTTATCAATAAAAATGCATACTTACTGTCGTGGAATATGTCACAAACTGTGGGGAATTCCATAAGCTACAATCCGAGACCGGTTCCATAATTCTTCTCGGCCATTTCATGTATTATTTATCGATTCGCCGGTCATTTGACATTTCACGATGAAATAACCGCGGAATCGGAAAAATACATAAAATGGCCGAGAAAAATTATGGAACTCATTCCGGATTGCAGCTTATAGAATTCCCCAGCATTCCCCACATATTCCACGACGGTAAGAATACATTTTCATTGAAAAAATCGCAGCGGACAAAAATTTCAGTCTCGATGTCAGCAAAAAAAAAAAAAATCCCCACCACAGTTTGTAATCTCAAATCACGTAGGTGACTACTACATGTCAAGGGTCTCAACATATCTATTTTATGCGGCGTCGATCATATAGTAAACTGCAACTTTTGGCGACACATATTTCGACGCCAATTATTACTTGGAACTAGAGATTATCCTAACAGCATTTCAGTATCCTTGCTGTAACATTAAACTTTGATGTGAAAGAACGTAGAGTAATAAGGTCTTTGCGCTTTTTAGGGTTATTTAGACTTAAAAAAAAACCTTGAACCCGTCCGTCTGTTCAAATTTTGTAGGAGTGTATAGAATGGTAAAAGTAATTCGCGAAAATTTGTTTAGCTCATCCTTTGTTTGCAAATCTGGAAATTTTTATGATGATTATTCACAGTGGCGTAACGTACGGTGTCTATGTATGTGTTCCGTGGAACACGTGTTCCTTCAGTCAAGAGCCCCAATTATTTTGTGTTAAAATGCGTTAAACGAGGATTTTACAAGGAAAACTTACACAAAAAAAATACAGGCGTACAGAGGGCTGCGCCCGCAATACGAGGGTTTTTTAGATTTTGGATACATACATAGTGAATAATTTTGCACATATATTTTATAGGTAATAAATAAGAATTATGCACAATGTTAATGAAATGCTTCTCGTAAATCTATTTTTGGATTGGTCTAAACAAACGCGTTCCAGAACACTGTTACACTTTTTAGTTAGACCAATCCAAAAATAGATTTACTATGTATCATGGCTCCACATATTAACTGGATTTATTAGCTGTAACGCCGTTACCATGACTCCAAACTGGAAAAAAGCGACTGATATGAAATGTACCCATCGAGTTCTTTGATTTGATAAAAACTAAAAAAGTCGACTTTTTTCAAATCTCCGGGACACCCTGTTTGCTTTGTTCTACCAACGTCTAAGTATTTCGTGCTAAAAACTGTTACGATTCTACACATTCCTACCAAATTTCATAACGATCGGTTAGTGAACAAATTTGTAAATGTCCTGGACACCCTTTTATCTTGGCCATACCAATTTTTAAGTATTTCATGCCAAAGACTGTTACCATTTTACACATTCCTACCAAATTTCATGACGATCCGTTAAGCCGTTCGCGAGTTATTTAGAGAACAAATCTTCAAATGTCCGGGACACCCTGTTATTTTTGTCCTACCAACTTTTAAGTATTTCGTGCCAAAGACTGTTACCATTCTACACATTCCTACCAAATTTCATGACGATCGTTTAAGCAGTTCGCGAGTTATTTAGTGAACAGACGGACGGACAGACGGACGGACAAAATCGATTTCATAAGGGTTTTTTTTTGTAAAATCTAGCAAACCCTAAAACCGAGACCGAATCTATTTCGTGCGCGGCCGAAATTCAGATACCCTTACTTCTCCCCGGGCTAAAAGTTTTTCGAGCGTACCTTGTGTTTATTTCCCCCCGCCGCATTCATTTCCTTCCGTTTTCACATAAGTTCCGTGGCGTCGGCAAAACAATATTTGTATGAGGTTTGGTTGAAATAAGTGGTCTAATAAAAATATTAGTTAAGTATTTATTTGTTTATTTATTTAACCAAATCAAGGTAATAATAGTTAACAATAGTAATTACATTTTATATAAAATAGGGAAACTAGGATAGGTATATTGAGGGACTTAACCAAATTATGCTTTATTCCATTACATGTTTCATTTTACGCGCGAGTTCTCGATGACAAGGGTATTATTTTGATGGGTGCCCATATACTACAAGAATTTCTATTGATTTAAATATAAGTTCAGGGCTGTGTGTAAGTGTTAAACTTACTTTCATATTACAATGCGCAAGAGAGTAAAGAGTGCCTCATAAGTAAAACATACATAGTATGTATTTAAATTCTAGAATACCGAGGTACTATTAATTTTTGCTATTTAATTGTTTTAAATTTACTAAAATATTTCAATATTTCCAGTAAAATTAAGAGCTGTACCAGCATGAATATTCAAAATCTACTTTAGTAGTGAATACGCAACCGGGGGTATAATCACCTACACGAAATGAGCGGAGCAATTCCTGTCAAAATGGGCAATTGAATGATACCTGAGCCTAAGTTGCACAACGCCACGCGCCGGCGAAAAGTGGGACAACGAACAATTCGAAAATTGGCAAATAAACGAAATTCAAATATGTATTGCCGATTTGACTACTATGACTTTACACTATATTGTGTATGCTATCGAAACCCATTGTTAATAGAGAGTTTTAGCATATCGTTACAAATAGAACGACATAGTTTGATATTCCGTATAAAAATTCGCTTCCTTGCCGTATACGAAACAGTATATCATAATTTTGTATTTCCGTATATTTGATGTTCTGTTAACATAGTCAAAATTGTCGTGTCGGGATTTTGATTTGTCGTGATTACCTCTCGGAAAAGTTTTGATTACAGTATACGCGCGCGAGTTTTTCCTTTCTAATTTCGAATTACGTTTACGGTATTTTGAACGTTAGTGTAAAACTCTCTAATATTTTTATAGTTGTAACGACAGCTTGTTTCTACTAAGAAATGCATTTTTGGCATATGCCATCAAGAAATTCAAATACACGTACCAACTACCTTACCCAATAAAATGGCACATAAACAGTGTTGCCAACTGGAAATTTAGAAAACGGCTAAATTTAGCCGGAAAACCGGCTATATTTTTTTCAAAAACGGCCAAAATTCCGGCTAAATAAATTTCAGCCAGAAAAACGGCCAAAAAACCGGCTAAATCATACAAAACAGTCACATTACGAAAAAATATAGTAAACAACTGATTTTAATAATTTTATTTCTTTTCTGGAGTACTATCCGTAAACTATGCAGACAGATTTCTTAGTTTTATTACATATTATGCTCCAATCGCTGGCGTTACAGTCAAAATTTACTTTGTTCGGAGTTAGATGGCTCAACTAGTCAAAATTGTTGTATACAGGTACAATTTCTCGGTCAAGTCTATAATCATATTAGGTTCGAAATTGTGGAACATACAATTCGTAAAAGGAACGTCCAATGCGTAACTATGGGCAAGGGCAACCGTATTTATGTGTGGATATCTTACCATCATCGCACCTGAACAATCTTATACTTTGATTAAAATTTAACTATTTTAGGCCCAAGACACATATCAAAATCATCATGACGATAATCCATCATGATGTTCATCATAGAAATTGAAGTGACACATATGTATGCTTTCGTCATTAGAATTCGTCATTTACTTTTGACGTTTGTGTAAATGGTGAAAATGTCCCTCACAATTGCGATATTTTGATGAATATTCTGTTAATAATTTGAGGACACACTTTTCTTAAAGAATTTGAATAGAAATATGTAAAGATTGATAAGAAATTTAATATTTTTGTAAGCTTGTTCTACAATTTTATAGCGGATAGCGTCCCCAGTCGTGCTTATTGAGCAAATGATGGTCCAAATGCGTAATTTGGAACTCGTGCTAATGATGATAAATTTGTGTCTTTCGAATATATGTGTTGTTATTCATTTTCGAATTTGAGCACCCCAAATTTTATTTTCAATAGTTACGAAATTGATGTTCCATTTTTGATGTTTCGCAATTACGAATTTGATGCTCCAAAGATACGAAATTGATGTTCCAAAATTATGAGCTTGGCCGGGAAATGGTGTAGATTTTTGATAAATTTGTGGTCACAAACCCAACAACAGTAATGCACCTACGAAAATGTGTAGTTTCTATGAATCGTCAGACGTTGTGTAAGTAGCTTGCCCAGTAAACTACAAAAAATAAATTTAAGTGTGCATATATTTCGGGGGCAACTTACTCCCTTCTTCAGCACAAAAGCCAAGTGCCGAAGGAGGGGAAAAGTTGCCCCCGAAATATATACTCACTTAAATCTAATTTTTGTAGTTTACTGGGCAAGCTGTCGGATTAGTGCACAACGTTAGGGTTGAACACTACAAAGTTCCGGCGATATTATATCAATATCTATGAATCGCGCTAAAAGGTTTTCACCCTTGTAATCTGGCATGATTACGTTATCTGTTGTAAAGAAAATGTTCAGGTACCCCCATGCTCCAAGAATTGCTCAGCAAAGAATGTTATTTAAGATACTGTCTTCCATTTTGCAAATTATTCAGCATATTAGTGGTTAGTAAATTACATGCTTAGACTAGGTACTAATATCGTCAGTTTACATGAAACCCTAAATTTATTGAAGAAAGGCAAGTCTCCGCGATAAATTTTTCCCAGGAGACATAAATGCAAGTTTTCCTCTACGTGGCCACAGTAGGTACTTACCCTATTACATACGATAATAAGTGTATATTGAAATAGTTTCACGGCGATTAATTATTTTGTTTGTGAATATTGAAAAATTTATTCTAGTTTCAAAGTAAAAAAAAATTATAACATAATTTTAGCCGGAAAAACGGCCGAAGAAAATCAATTCCGGCTAAAAATCCGGCCGGCCGGAATTAGAAATTTCTTCCGGCTAAACAGCACGGTTTCCGGCTAAATTTGGCCGGAAAACGGCTAAATTGGCAACACTGCACATAAATATAATTTTCACGTTAGGTCATTCATCAGATAAGAAGGTTTTGTTTTGGTATTTGCGTATCTAGCAAAGAACATAACCGTACATTTTAACGATACCTGCCAAAAACCCTGATATTTTTGTTATTTCATCAAAAACAAAAAAAAATGCCGTAGTTGGCAGGGAAAGAATTCAACCATAATTGTGCAATTAATGGAGTCAACCAAAACACATAGTTTGGCTGCGACCACCTGCGACCCCGAACACAATAGCTTTTTTATCGATTAATCTCTGTTTTTCATGTTTGCTTTTCGAAAATAACTTTCAATCTAATGTAGCTTTGAGCTTTAAATTTTGTTGCTTAATAATGAACAGTTTGCCGTATGAAATTAAATTCAATTGCGGCGTCTCCAGCCTCTAAAACAAGGTTTGAAGTTTGCCTTTATGAAGGCTTAAACAAAACTTATAATTCTTCTGATTTGTTGCCCACGTTTCAAACCTCTGGTCACATTTTATACTTCTTGTTTAATACAAAATATAAACTAAAACAATTATAAAAATATGTTGATCATTTTATTTTCGAAATATTGGTCTACAGTCAAAGATTTAAATTTTGTCAAAATAGCTATGCCACACCAGAACTACTACCAGTCAGAAAAAGGATAGAAAGGAAAAATATTAAGCATATTTATTGCTGCTAATATGTATGTATGTATATATGTACATAGTTTAATTTCTTTACAAAAAGTTTACTGTAACTCGATTTAGTTAAACAAAGTCAGTTGTGGGGATTAAAAGTACGAAATGTCGAAATACATATGCCGACGAGTGTAGCAACAAGAAACAGACATCTGTCGTATAAGTATTTTCTGTTAACCAACGCCTTTCTTGTGAGCTTTGCGGATTTGTTAGAGCAAAAAAGGTCGATCCAGATGATGATTTATCGATCCAAATGATGGAAAACGAGCCTAATATCGGGCACGGCCGAAATTTGAACACCCGTCACATCCGAAAGAAACTTAAGCTTCTTTTGTGCTAACAATATCTAGCGCAGCCCTTTGACCTAATATTCCCATTCCATCTGTTCCTGGATGGGTTGACAATAAACTAGGACTGTATGCTTGGTTGAAGTATGGTAAGATTGGTTCATGAAGAACAAGATTTTCTTAGAAGAACCTAATTTTGTGGGGTTGGTTTGTATTACATGACGTAGAGTTCTGATTTCATCCGTTCCTGGATATAGTGTAATTACTAGGTGATTTCAGATTGCAAAGTGTGGTGGGATTTTTTTTTTGTTTCTTATGTTTTTTGGGGTGCTGAGCTCGAATCCGGAGCTTTCCACCAAAATTTCGTTGCGGAACAGGGCCAAAACCGCGAAAAAACCCAAAATTTTCGGAGGTATCCAGTTTTTTGTTAATAACTCCGAAAGTGTACATTTCTCCGAAAACTTGTCCATGAAAATATTAGAGAAAACATAATTGCGGTCGAACGCGCTATTAATCATTAAAATGTGTTAAGCGGCATTGCTACAACTGAGTATTTTTTTTTGGCATTTTTTTTTTGGCATTTTTTTTGCAATTTTGACCCTGTTTTGCAACGAAATTTTGGTGGGAAGCTACGGATTCAGGTTCTGCACCCCAAAATACATAGTGTACAAGAAAAATGCAAGTTTTACGACCAAAAATGAAAACCATTCAATCTCAAAATGTTATTCATAATATAGAACTTATAATATTTATGTCTCCCTGGACGCGCAATTATGTGCTCTCTAAAATATTCATGGAGAGTTTTTCGCAGAAATAAATAGTTTCCGAGTTAGGGGCCAAATAACGGAAAAACACCAAAAATTTTAGGGTTTTTCCGTAACGAAATGTTGGTGGGAAGCTCCAGATTCGTGCTCAGCACTCCACAAAAAAAACATAAGAAACAAAAAAAAAATGTCTCCACCACATTTTGCAATCTGATGTACTAGGTTTATCGCCTAGTAACTACAATAATATGTTTTGAGACTTTTATAAGAAGAATCTAATTTTTTATTAGCAGAATCTAATTTTGGATTTTACGTTGTTTCTATGGCAGCCCTATGACACCATGGTCCGATTCCATTCGTTCCAACGTATATAGAGCGTACACTAAAAAGAAACTTGTATACACAATTTCATCCCGATAGCTTCAAAACTGAGGGACTATTTTGCATAGAAACAGATGGAGATCGTTTAATCGATTTCAATATTGCAATACAAAATCCAAAAGGGAAATTTCGAATAAGTCTGAAACCATGTGCGTTTCAGATCTATAGAATTTCGAAATACAAACGTGACGGGCGAGACAATAATTTCTAGCAATTTACATATTGGCAAGTACTATTCCAAATCAGAAAAATGTAATCAAACGTCTTTAAAATTATAGTACATAGTAATTTTGATTTAACCAGTTTAAGGTTTGTTGCTTCCGACAGACAACGTAATAATATTAGTAACTAAAGAATGTTGTGCGGTTTATTATGTAATTTGTTTGTACATTATATTTGTTGTCAGCACTTCAGCCATTTTTGAAAGTTTAGTTTTGTTTTAGTGATGCATTGAATACAATGTGTTTGGTGCACATATTGTCATAAATGGAAAAAATTCGCACAATTTTTATTCCATATACATATTTCGATTTTGCAATGCTTTTCTAGCTGTAGTGATAAATCCATAAGCCTCTAAGATTTATAATACCCATACATACTCCCTACATTAGAGACAAACAGAGAAGAGAGAGAGAGTTCATTTTTGTTTGAATTACTTTGTCTAGTAAGATCCACCTTGTTTCTTATTGATCTAAGTGATGGATTGCGCAACAGTGTGTTTGTGTTCAACGCAATTACAATACATCGAAAAAAATAATTGAAAATTAAAACTGGCTGAGATTAGAGAAATTCATTCATAACAAAATAACAAAACGGTTCGCTAATATAATAATAGAGAGTTTTAGTATGTCGTTCAAATATAACGACATAGTTTGACATTTCCATACAAAAATTCGCCTGCCGACTATACGTAAATCAGTAAATCACAATTTTGCATGTTCCAAGTAGGCATGGGTGTATTTCCGTATATTGGATATTCTGTAAACAGTCGAAATTGATGAAACTAATTGTCGTGATTATAACCCTATGCCTATACTTCGGACATGTGAAATTGTGGAATTCTGTTTTGCGTATTGTCGGCAAGTGATATTTTTGTATGGAAATGTCAAACTATGTCGTTATATTTGCAACGACAATGTAAAACTCTCTAATATCCTACATACATATGTATGTACATCAGAGAGCCATAAATTTAAAGGATTTTTTAGTTGAAATTATTTGTTTTTGCACCTAACACGAACTCAACGCTATAATGGAATCTGACCTAGTTGCTAGGTTTGAAAAATGGTTAGGGCCAAACAAAGGTGGTTTCTGTTGGGTTATTAAAATTTGAATTTTTCGATTTAAAGATATTAGAGAGTTTTAGCATATCGTATGGAATAAAACGACATAATTTGACATTCCATATAAAAATTCGCTTGCTTACCGTATACGAGACAAAATATCTTAATTTTGCATGTCCTAAGTACGCGTAGGTGTAAAAAACGACAAATTATTTCGCCAATTCCGACTGTTTCCAGAGCATCAAATATACGGAAATACACCCATGCCTACTTGGGACATGCAAAATTAAGATATTTTGTTTCGTATACGGTAAGCAAGCGAATTTTTATATGGAATGTCAAATTATGTCGATTTATTCCATACGATATACTAAAACACTCTATTATGTAGTTTGTTCTAATTTCGGTACGGCCGATTTTCTGTTCAAATTTTCTAATTTCAAAGGGGTCTAATTTCGTGGACGAGGTACTGGATATACATATACAAAAATTCACTTATGAGTTTTAAATCCTAAATTAGGCTAAACACATAGGTTAAAAATATATTATCCGTACAATTATTATTACATCTACTGCGTAATATTCCGCCATTTTATGATAGAAGTGATAATTTATTACAACCGTCAGAAAATGTATCAACCAAAATGCTCCAAGGGAACAATTTGCATGGGAATAAAATATGTATTACTTAGTAGTTAACTTCAATTGGAAACAAATAAGGATTTTACTACGAAATTAATTATAAAAATCCTTTTGGATGTCATATCTTCCTCGTCAAAATTCCGTAATAAGTATCCAACAAGTGATTGTTGTGTGAAAATATTTAAATAAAAAAAAAAACTATAAATAACACACTTACCTTAAGATTGACGCTGGACAAAATATCTATATTTTTGACAGTCGGTAGACTTGTAAACGTCTTTCGCTACAATTTCACAAGGCTTCACTAATGTTTTTTTATAACACAAACACTCTGTTTTAAAAGAATCTCACGTGGTATGTTTCAATTTTTCAATTTGATTTTTCACTGCACTCTGTCAAAATTTTACTTCACATTCTATATCGATATCGTTGGGGATAATTTCCTGAAACGTAGTCCTGTTAATACTGACACACACACATAAAAATATTTGGACACATTTTGAAATTCGGATACATATACAAAATAAAAAAAAATTATTAAAATTTGACATAACACAAAAATTATTGTAAATAAAGAATCACAAAAAAAAAATATTAAAATCAAGGGAAAAATTAAACTTTAGTAGGTATGTTTATATACAAAAAAAAGGAAATTGCACTAAATCAGAAGGGAGAAATTTATTACACTGCTTACTCAGTTGAAATGATGTTTTTTTTTCTTATATCACTGTAGTGTTACACTAGCATTTGAAAATTCATAGTCCATCCGAATGGTTTTTTTTTTGCGTTGAAAGACGCGAAAATATGAAGGACTTCACAAATCCCAATTTTTGTTTTCACAAAAGTCTTTTTATTTTTAAGCAAATGTTTTTGTTTTTCTGAAAATTACTTTCAAAATTTTGATACTTTCTACTCAAGGACAGAAGGAAAAAGCACAGTTATTTGCCGCCGTAACGCTGCATGCACTAGAGAAAGGTCCGTTTCAACGAATGACTGGCAATTACTGATGCTGTTGCACCTTGTGCTCGATCCGATGATGCTGCTGGCTGCACTATAGAGACTTTCTACTAGGGATCCTTTTGCCAGCTAATAACAACAATAATGATAGTATGTGTAGTAGACAAGATGCGCTATGCGCGACCATTCCAAAAGCTTACTTCTTTTCGTCTAAAACCGACCGCACTATCCAAAATTTTTATGTTCACCCAAAAATATCGTGTGTGCACAGAGTGCACAACATGAAAAGTGTGTGTACACGTATGGATATAGTGTGTGGAGTTTGTGCAATTTTTACGGTTCCCGCGTGAGGCCCGTCCTCTGCCCGATTATGCTGCACAACCCGCACACTCTCTATCGACACGACATTATACAAGAAGACACACGGCTCGTTCGGCCATAGGAAATTGTCGAAAGGCCGTACACGAAGAGGAGATAGAGAGACCAGGGCTACTACAACAACACGGCAGCTATGGATTAATGTAAAACAAAAAAAAAAGTAAATACCCAAAACTACATAAACTCGCCAAAGCAAATGGGCAAAATCAGTTTGGAACACAAAACAGATACAAAAAAAAACGCACAACGTAAAAATGCACCGAAAACAGGCCCGCGAAAAGGGAAGACAATTGCGGAGAGCATAGATGAGAGGCGGTAAGAGCGGTAACAACGCAGCACTAACTACCCCAACGACAACAAACGGCACGAACCCAACCAGGAACCCGAATTGACGAAAAAAAGAAACGCACAAAACACGACACCAAAACCAGGAGCGTCCGCGAGGCGAAGAACAAGTCCTGCCTAACCATACACCCAACAAGGAACCTCAAAACAGAATAAAATTGCCCAAAAATAAAAATAATAAGGTCGCCCCGAAAAAAAAGAGAGGAAATTATGTGGAGTTCGTCGAGGGCACCTCCGATCCCGAAACGGACGGAGGAAGATAGTCCGATACTAGTGCATGCTAGCACATAAGCACATACTTATCTATGTGCACACGCGTGTCCTTTTTTCTGTTATTTTAAAATATTGGCAAAGGCAAAAAAGAAAGCAGCATCATTCTCTCGATGCATTGAGTGGAACCCTCTCGAGTGCATCCTGAGCGGGGTGGACGGTGGTTAGTCTCGTCACATCTCGCTGCCCCCTTCTCGCTGAGGCAATTTTTAAGCGCGCCTATAAAAATCGCATTACATACCTAGCACATATCATTTGGGCGATTTTTATATGGTTAGTGCACTAATGTGAATGTTGTATTGCCGAAAAAAAAACAGCGAAAGAACTGGAAAAAATTTCACTGACACGTTCAATACATTGACGCGGTCGAACGAAACGCACAACGTGCAAAATGCACCAGGCAACCCACGAATGCAATGCAATTTGGCCATCATCATTTCAGGCGGGGGTCTGCCGAAAAATGAGCTGCACTCGTGTGTGAGTCGATGATTATGCCACCGCGTGCGAGTATGTATACAGGAGAGGGGTCGATTGACCCCACCATCGCCCGAAATTTTCGCTAAACATACACACATACGTCACATACGTGCGGATTTTTATATTATATTAAGTCGCCCTGGCCCTTCTACTACGCCCCTGACTATAGAGTGCAGGCACTCGTTGTACATGAGGATGATGCTGCCTCCTGTCCGCGATACGCGGCTACACTACTTCGCGTGTATATTGTGTGTATTAAAAATTCCTCTACATATTGGACACACGATAAAAGAGTTTGTGTGATATAAAAATGAGGGAAAAATGGGAAAAAAGTGCAAAGCTCATTTTTTCGGGGGTAATATGATGATCAAATATACAATGTATGTGCGTAGTGTGGCGACGTATGTGGATGGATGGATAGTGGTAGAGAACCGCGCGCGAGAGTATATCTGCATCCACACACCCATACACAATCATTTTTCCTATGCGATTCACGTGTTCATCCGCCTAAAATGCACCACCAAAATTGCGAATTGGGTTTTTGGGAGGATTTTTATTTTACCTTTCTCTCAAGCCATCGTCGTTGTCGTCATCATAGTCCGCGAACGTTTTGTTTTTATTAGTTCTTTTTTTTCGCTATGGCAATTGCTATTGCAGCAGTGGCGTCCATGTGGTCGACCCCGCACCTATGCGTGTCCATATGGATCCAACAAACGGTCAGGCGGGAAGGACGAAAGAGACCTTCCGATTTTTTTCGAAGGTATAGATAGATTGGTGAAACATGAACATAGAAGCGATCCATCCGTAGAAATGCATAAACGCATCATGTGACATACTGGCTGCTATACAAGAGGGTCGCGCCTGGAGGTTCATAACCAGCGGCCCCGTTCCACAAGTTTGGCCGATTCAACACAAATAGTGTGTATATTTTTTATAGTGGGGATAGGCGCACAAAAAAATGCCATTAAGCTGGCTTATAATTTTTATCAGGGTGTAGGATGTATTTTTATTTTATATATAATTTCTTTTTACTTTTTTTAGGCGAGAAAAATAAAATCGAGTGGTTTTGAACAAGAGGATACAATTGGTGGTACCTACCTACTCTGTAATGAGGTGGCAGTCCCAGCACTGTTGAAAATTAATGTACACATGAAAGGACTTTTCTATAATTTATTCTCTCTACGGAATGATACGTTTGGATAAAAGTTTAATGTATTATTTTTTTGTTATGTTACGGGATTTTAATAAAATATCCTGAATATGTACAAGCTATCAAATTAAAATAGCGAAAAAAAAACTTGTCAGATAAAACACCTCTTTTCAAAAAAATATTATATGATCAAGCCTTTCTATCCATTTCACCTCTTCGGGTCCAGGCTTTGAATCTTAGAATTAGGAACTTCCAGTTTAGAAGAGGCGGTTACAAAGCATAACAGTTTAGTTCTTCTTAAGCGTTGTTTTCTTTTTGAAGTTCTGTATCAACGCCATCATGGGCGTAGCCAGAATTTCGTTTAAGGGAAGGGGGCAAGCCGAAATTTTTTTTCAACATCATGAAATAGTAACCTACAAAAATAATTAAGATTTTCCATCAGTTTAAATTTCCGACCCCAAAAATATTGTTAGAAGAGGTTTTAAAAATTGTGCGGCCGAATTTTAAGAAAGGGCAATCGAGAATGACCATGTCCCTCGTATATAAACTATGTAAACGATTCCACTTTGTTTGTAATTTTTGTCAAATGGTCAGCTAGTAGATTGTTGTACACTTATGGTCGTATCCGTCCTGTTTTTGGCAGGACAGCCCTGCTTTTTCGACCATAACCTGCCGTCCTGCCAAAACCTTGAAAGTCCTGCTTTTGTCCAGCTTTGTCCTGTTGTTGAACAGCGTATTGAAATTACGAATAAATTTAATGAAAACTAACCTTAAATTTTATAGAAATTTATATGTATGAATGAGCCTTCTTCTTCTTGTAGCGGTGCAGAAAGGTGTGTAACCTCTGTGCATCTATGTGGGTACGATTCATGGTTCGTCAATGTTTGTGTCCGTGAGGTCTAAGGACAAAAACATGGCTGCTGCGATAGGGTTTTCCCACAGTGATATAGGGGTAAGATCAGTGGTCGCAGCGGGGCATTGAAACAAATGGCCCACATCATGAGGAGTACCATTGCAGTTTGGACAGATGTTTTGGATGTCCGGGTTTATGCGAGAAAGTTACGAATTAAGGCGTGAACAAAAGCCCGACCGAAGTTGAGCTAGTGTTACTCTGGTGGCTCTCGGGAGCCTAATCTCCTCAGGCGAAATTGGTGGTGGGCGCTCTGAGAGGACTCTATTCGCACCTAAACTCGCGATAGACCGATTCACTTCTTCAGTGTGGATCGCTGCAATGGCGGCTCGGTATGTAACTTCATCGTAAGGGTCCCGTTTGTATCCCTGAACCTCTCTCTCAAGGTCTCGTAAACCACGCCTGACATGTCGTGGTGGAGGAATTCGGTCCATGAGATGATTATTGGGATGATCCTCACGGTAGCAACCAACAAGATACTGTTTAGAGAGTAGGAGATTGTGATCACGTATTGGCATCAATTTTGTCTCCTGATGTAAGTGATCCTGGGCAGACATCAGAAGGCAACCTGTCGCGATGCGTAGAGCGGCATTTTGGCAGACCTGAACTTTGGACCAGTTTGTGTCACATAGACTATGTGTCCAAACTGGGGCTGCATAATCAGCGGCCGCTCGACCCACCGCTTTATAAGTAGCTAGCATGGTTTCTTTATCTTTGCCCCAGGTGCTACCAGCTAGAGCTTTTAGGATGTTGTTCCTACTGCGCATTTTTTCACATACTGAAGCTACATGATTCGCAGACGTCATCATGTTCTCTAGGTGAAGCCCGAGAATTTCGGGGTTTTTAACAGTAGGAACAGAATTGTTGCCAATACGTATATCCATCTCCCATCTGATGTCCTCCCACCAAGTGGTTAGAAAAGTCGCAGAGGATTTGGACGCAGAGATGGTGAGGTTTCGGCTCTGGAAAAATGCCTGTAATCGTCCTAGATAGCGATTAATTCGGAGGCGCATTTCATCCTTATCGTTCCCTGTGGCGAGTACGGTGCAATCGTCAGCATAGGAAATCACCTCGATTCCTTCAGGTGGCGTGGGAAGGCTGGACATGTAGATGTTGAACAGAGTGGGGGAGAGTACCCCTCCCTGTGGAACACCTAATTTGATTTTCCTAAGCTTAGAACGTTTGCCTCGAAACTCGGTGAAGGAGTGCCGACCAGCTAGATAATTGGCAATCCAACGGATCTCTTGTGCAGGAAGATGCATATTCAACAGGTTTGCTAGGAGCATTGAATGATTGACCTTATCGAATGCACTTGATAGGTCTATTGCCACCAGAATAGTTCTGTGACAACGACTGCGTTGATTTAGCCCATCACGAATGCGTGTAGTGATCGCATCGAGGGCAGTGGTGGTACTATGCATCTTCCTGAAGCCATGCTGGTGAGGTTCTAGCTTCGCATGTGCAACAAGAGTGGGGTGAATAAGGGCCTCCAGCGTCTTTGCGACAGGAGAAAGTATCGTAATGGGGCGGTAGAATTCCCCGATATTTGCGCACTTCCCTGGCTTGAGACAGGGAACAATTCGACCTGTTTTCCAGATTTCAGGGATGGCAAGCGTGGACATCGACAAGTTAAAGGCGGTCGTGAGATACTCAATGGCTGGAAGGTCGAGATGTTTCAACATGGTCATCGAAATGCCATCTGGTCCGAGGGCCTTGGAGTTTTTAGCATTCTCGATGACTTTTTTAACCTGGTCCGCTGTAAAAGATGGTATGGTGTCAACATTCCGGGTGCGAATCCGTCTTCTAATTTTGCGCTTGAGGCCGTCAGACTTGGGATGTTCAATAAATTGTTTATTGAACAGGCTAGCACACTGAAGAGGATCGCAGGTTTTAGTGTTGCCAAATTCAATGGCGTTGTTGCCCTTTTCTTTCCGAGGATTGGAAAGGGCGCGGACGGTAGACCATAATTTGCTGACACCTTCATTGAGGTTACATTCATCGAGGTGCTGATTCCATTTCGCCCTCCTATAGTCTTTAACTTGTCGGTCAATTTCGGAGTTAAGCTCCTGAATTCTGGGATCATCAGGGTGAGCGCTTCTGATCTGATCACGTTCATCGGCTAATCTGGCGGCACTAGTGGGGAAGTTAGGCCGAACTTTCGGGATACGTCCTGCCGGAATAAAACGTGCCGCGGCTGTGGTAATGACGTTCCTAATATTTTTCTCGGCCTCATGAATGGTGATAGGTGATGTTAGCTCGATGAACATCGCCGACGAGTAAGCTTTGAAACCATCCCAATCGGCTTTCTTGTGATTGACAAACGTTCGCTTCTCAGACTTAGTCATGTTCGCTGGTTTGTCAATCTTTATAATGATTGGGAGGTGATCTGATGTAAGGGTGGTACGTACTTCCCATCGGGAAGCAGCAATTAGGCTGGCACTGACAATAGTTATGTCAGGAGAACTACTGCAAGTGCCCACGACTCTAGTCGGCGAGTCTTCATTAAGTGAACAGAATTCTGAGGCGTCAAGTAATTCGGCGATAGTTATACCCCTGGCATTGTTGTTGAGGTCCGAATGCCAGAGCTCATGGTGCGCATTAAAGTCGCCAAGGATGACCCTGTGCTCTCCGGAAAGGAGAGGACCAATATCGAAACGATAGCCAGAAGGGCAACTAGATTGAGGTGGTACATATATATTAAAAATTTCGATATTAGTACTCCCTGATGGAACTGAGATGGCTTGAATTTCCGCCGTACCGTCAGCATCTACATCTAATACACAGTAATGTACGGACTTGTGTATTAGGAAGGCAAGTCCACCTCCAGGGTGAGAATCATCCGTGGCGGCCGGTCGATCTTTCCGCAGTATAACATATTCGCTATGGACGCTTAGAGACGAGTTTGCGTGAAGCAACGTCTCTTGGATGGCGGCGATGAGAATTCTGTTGGAACTCAAGAAGTGTGTGATCTCAGCGATTTTTCAGTGAATGCCATTACAGTTAAACTGTAATATAGATAGTGCAGTGAAAACTGCTGGAGGAGGAGGGCCAAGCGTAAGAGTGAATCAGCCTTCATTCACTAAGATGATAGGCTACCAAGTCGGCTTTTTATATTGACTAAGTCCGGCAAGAGAGGGGATCACAAGGAATTATTGCTCCTGAAGCGTCCGGAGACATTATTTGCATTCATTGTCAATAAATCTGTCTTTCAAATATTACAGCTTAAAACAGTATAGCCAGGGGCGAAACAACTTCACTCGGGGCCCTACCGCCAACTTCTTGAGTAGCCCCCCCCCTTCACTTAGAAAACAGCACAGTGAAATCAATGGAAAACACTCTTGAAGGTCGATCCACACTTTTGGGGAATCAGTCACAGTCATTTTCCATACAAGTTGACAGATTTTCAGTTAATTGATTGACTAACAATCTGAAGATTTGTATGCGCAGTGACGGATTTACCAGTAGGCTGAGTAGGCTTGAGCCTAGGGTGGCAGATTTCAGGGGGCGGCAAATTCCGGCAAAATATTGTAGCTTTCCACCAAAAATTCGTTGCGAAACAGGGTCAAAATCGCAAAAAACTCCAAAAAATGACGTATCAATTGTAGCGTTACCGCTTATCGCATTTTAACGATTACTGTCGCATTGGATCCGCAATAATGTTTTCTTTAAAATGTTTATGGACTGGTTTTCGCAGAAATGTACAGTTTCGGAGTTATAAGCCAAAAAACGAAAAAAGTCCGAAAATTTTGAGGTTTTTCGCGGTTTTGGCCCTGAAATTAAAAAAAAAATTCTCCACCACATTTTGCAATCTGAAATCACATAGTCACTGCACTATATATCGCATAAACAACAATAATTTTTTCGGAGGGTAAATTCACAGTCGCAATAGAGCTCCTACTACAAAACGAATATTAATTTTTTTTAAATACACAATACACACTGTGAAAATTGTTAAATGCTTTAAAAGTCAATGATTAACTTAAAAACTGTAATAGCTTCGATATAAAGATCCATGGTAAATCCTATTTCGGAATTGCGGAATGCAACATAATATACAAATCTCCTAACAATAAACAAACAAAATCAACAACTACCCTAATTTAAATTGAGGAAACAACTTATAAAATTCATGGATTAGAATCCTAGGATTCGCCGTGTGTGTACGGCCTAGAATCTCTGCTAGGCCGATTAGTTTTCGTTGATATTACGATGATGTTTGCATTTTTTTACTGAAAGTTCATTCAGGTTTTAATGTATTATTTACTGAAATTGTTGATAAATGAAGTTTATTTATGAGTTGTAACACATCAAAGGATAAAAGGCCGTTGACCGAGCCTATCGTTTCCTTCACACGTGAATAGTTTAAATTTAGGCTTCTAAATTTCTATGACATGGTGTTCCAATTACAAGCGTTAGTTACTTAAGTTAAGTTTTTTGGTAGAAACATATTTACGCCAATTATGATAATTTTATAAAAAAAAACCCTATGGCTGAATCCAATCCGTGGATTTGAGTCCATTTTAATAAATTTTCGCTCTGTCAAATAAGCTCATCCACAGACAGATTTAGCTTTTGACGGTACGAAAATTCATTAAAATGGACTCGAATCCACGGATTTACCGTGAATGTGAGGACTATGACACAGTCTTCCATTTTCATTCGTTTTCGTAATTGACGTTGTAACATAAATTTCTTTAGCACATAATTGTGTTAAGGTTCATTTTAATCTTAAATCCATTTAAAAAATACTTCCGACTTCTATAGCGATTCTATTACCTAGTCTTTTGATATCATATGTTTACAGAAAGGGGTTTTCGTCTTGCTAGGTATGTGTAAGGTTAAGTAGGTTAAGATTAGATCATAAAAAATTTGTTCCTTAAAAATTATCGTATGAACTTTTGGGGATATTGTTTCTATGTTTCCGCACGACTTGCGGACTGAATTTCAGGTTGGAATCTTGGAAACTGTTGCAAATTAACCCTTAAGCGGTTCTTTATCTTTAATGCAAATGATTTTATTGATGTGTTGGTATAAAAATAGATTAATTAATAAAAATTTAGTACATGATTTCTTTCGGAAAATAACACATAAGTATTGATTAAATATTTTTATTGTTTTATTGTTGAACAAATAAAATAAATATTAGTTAACTGTTCAAAGATTCAGTTTACTTCTGCAGATTTAATTTCAGCAGCTAAAGAAAATTAAATCTAATGAAAAAGGGGATTTCAGGCTGCTGAAAATAGTTATACTTTTCATCTATTTATTGCTAATTCACCTAAAATTATATCTTTGAATAAATCATATTTTGTAGAGATTTCTGATAATTTTGCGGAACTCCTCAAATAAACCATCATAACTATAAAGATTTATTTCAAAATGTTTCTTAAAAAATTCACGTGACGTTAAGCCAAAGTCATAATTTCCCATTATCTTGAATTTCACAAATACCTTTTCATCACAAAGAATAGTGAAATGTATGAACTAAATGCACAATGTATCAAATCTAATCTGAGTCATATTCCAAAACTCTATTTGCGTAAAAACTACAATCTAGAAAATGATCAAAATGACACCACTTAAAACAATTTATGATATATACCGTTATTTTGAATAATTTTCTTTTTTCATTTCATCTGAAATTACACAAATGCAATGCATATATTCACCATTTTGCTCAAACTAGCTCCGCACAGCAATTTATAGGACATTTTTCGATATGTTTCATATTTGATAAAAGACCATTTTAAGGGTTAAAGTATGTCCTGACAAAGGACCTAATATCGCTCAATCGACCTTAGTTGTGATGTTGATCAAAAAATATATGCATTGTTTAGTCTGATATATGATTTTTTCTACCAATTGATTTTTTTGGTCAAGGTTAATTGCACTTCAACGCCCAATGTGAGGGGTATAAAATCATATTTTGAAAATAATAATTAGCCATCGTGAAGCCCACAAAATTTCCAACTTTTCCATTACCAAGAATTGGCTCTTTACCTATTTGTCGATTTTGGAAAACAGTGCAAACATTCAACTTCGATTTCCCAAAATGTCATAATTTGCAGTTAACCCACTATTCACAAGTGACACAGATGGTTTGGAAACAGGCAAAGCGTATTTTGACTCTCAGTGAGATATAAACATGAAAAGGCATTTGTCACCATTGTCTAAGAGTGTCAAACATTGAGGGTAAATATTGAAGGTCATGTAAGCTTAAATTCGAAACCAAGATCCTTCCTGTTTTTTTTCACATGCCTTGCTATGCCTCACCTTTAAACAACATTAGCTGCTTTGGCTTTTTGTCAGTTCGACATATCAGAAATTGCAAAAAATGATGATATAAATCCAGAAATGGAAAACACTAAAAAAGTTATTCTGATAAGCATTCATTAGATTTCATCCGAAAAATTATTCTCCTCATCTTGTAATTAAGACGATCGAGATTCAGAGGAGTTTTAAGCATGAAAAGGGCATCAGCATCAATTCAGCTTAATCTCTTAGAGCAGGAGTCAGTATACATTTTAAGATTTTTTTTTTAATTGCTCTAAATCTGTATCTTTCATTTTTAAAACCGGAAATTTGACACTGAACTCAAATTTCTAAGTTATGATATTCCTATTGATGGCGGTTTTTTTTTTCAAACAAATTTTACTATCGACTCTGCCAATTATCCCCAACCAATACAGGACACACATTCGCCACCGCACATAATATACAAAATCAAGTTGTTTTAATTTTTTTTTATTATAATATATTCCTCTAAACCAGTCGCTCCAATTTTTTTCAGTTCAAACTCCCTTGTAAAGTCTTCTGAGCCTGGCGCTCCCGAGAAAATTTTTCCAAAAACCAAAAACATGTGTTTTTATTCGTTGTCAGTTCAGCCATCACCATGGCTTCAGTCAAACCTCGAGAAACATAATTGCCATTACTCTAGCGACCACGATCCGCAAGAGTTCTACAAAGGATCATTGTATCAAAAAAAATATAGCTGGTTGGTGCGGTTTATATAAGAAGCGCGAGCTTAGGCATCAATTTCAATCAGCCATATCAAGTGTTTTTTTATTTCGGCCTAAAATATTCTTAGCGGTGTTCATCGAACAGATTTGGTTACAGGTTTTTCATCAAAGGATATAAAATGTTTGGCCGATGTATGGTAACAACGGATTACCTCCGGGTGATTTCGAAAGAATTTTTATTCAAAATGGTGGTCTAGAATGCAAACCATAATTCATAAATGGCATCTATATTTGAGCCTCCCACCGCTTTAAACCGATTCTCCAAGCAGAAAATTTTTGCATAAGCTTTACACTCTGATAATGCTCAGGACCCAAAAGGCGGAAAGCGCGAAGATGACACGTATTTGAATACAAAGTGTAGACTGAAAATAAATGGAGGTGAATAAAGCATAATTCTATCCGAATATTCATTATCGACAAAAAGCAGGGTTTCAGTAGGGGCGGCAATTTGTGAATAGCCTCCTGGCGGCAAATTAGTGAATCCGCCACTGTTACTGTGACTGATGACTAAAACCAACTCTTTTGAAACATGATTTTGACGTTACAGTGTTTCTATTAAATTTAAGTACGTCGTACTTAAAATCACTTTGCTAAGAGCTACCTTGACTCTTTGCATTCTGATATTGAGAATAGCGGGTTTGTTGTAACGTTTGTTATTATTAATGATTTCGATAATCTTTTTATACCCTTCGCTCATAGAGTGAAGTTTGTAACGCATTGAAGGAGGCATCTCCCACCATATAAAAAGTATACATATATGATCAGCATGACTTGGGGAGTCGATTGGGCGATGTCCGTCTGTCTGTCTGTCTGCCGCTGTAAAAGCTAGAGATCTGAAATTTTGTACACATGCTTATTATTGTTGCAGGCTGTTTGTATGTTTGAATCGCTTAAATCGGACAAGGGGGTCATGGGGCTGCCATACAAACTTAACCCCCCCCCCCATTTAGGTTCTTCTCAGAAAAACTTTTTTATTTGTGTACCAATTTCAACCTAACTTCGCTCAAATGTGTTTCTATTGATGACACACAATATATGTTAAACTGGATCAAATCCGACCATGGGGTCATGGGGCTGCCATACAAACTTAGCTCCCCAAATTAAGTTCTTCTAAGATAAACTTCTTCGTTTATGAACTAATCTGAACCAAACATCAGAAAAATGTTCTTCTATTAATACTACAAAACATATGTAAAAATGGGTGGGATCGGTCTGTGGGATCATGGCATGGGGCTGCCATACAAACCAAATCAACCAATTGGGTTCTTTTAAGAAACATCCCTTTTGCACCTATTGCAGAAAACCTTGTATTTATATATCTTTATCGAAACAACCGGAAATGCAAAAATAAAAGAAAACGTATTGTGGGGCCATTCCCGTATGTTTGATTTACCCAAATTAGATCACTGGGTCATGCGGCTGCCATACAAACCCCCAATTTGAGTTCTTCTAAGAAAAACTTTTTTATTTGTGTACCAATTTCAACCAAATTTCACTAAAATGTGTTTCTAAAGATAATACAAAATATATGCTAGAATGGGTCAAAACGGACCATGGGGTCATGGGGCTGCCATACAAACTTAACCCTCCAAATAAGGTTCTTCTAAGAAAAACTTTTTTATTTGTGCACCAATTTCAACCAAATTTCACACAAATGTATTTCTATTGTTGACACAAAACATATGTAAGAATGGATTAAATCGGACGATGGGGTCATGAGGCTGCCATACATACAAATCCAACCCCCCAAATTAGGTTCTTCTAAGAAAAAGTTTTTCATTTGTGCACCAAAATCAACCAAATTTCAAACAAATGTATTTGTAAAATTGAATCAAATCGGGCCATGGGGTCATGGGGCTGCCATACAAACCAAACCCCCATTTTGGTTCTTCTAAGATACATTTTTTACACCAATTTGATTTAATGTGTCTTTATCAAAGCAACTAAAAAGTTCAAAACGAATGGAATCGTACTGTGGGGTGATGCTCCGGCAACCCCAATAAAATTTTCCGTGTAAATATTTTTATTTGCCCACTTATTTCAACCAAGCTCAAAACTTTTGTCAAGACGGAAGTACGTAGTTACGCCCGAAAAACTTTTAGCCCAAGCGAAGGGTATCCAAATTTCGGCCGCGGCCGAAATTAGCCACGGCCCCGGGGGTTGGCGAGCGTAGCGAGCAGGGGGCGAAGCCCCCTAGTTTTTACTATTTTAAAATAAAAACGCTCACGCAACGCAGCATTGACCTCTATAGGTGTAATGCTTGAAATAGATTACGCGCATCAGCAGCAGCATCGGCAGAATTTCATAGCTGACAAATATGCTGAGTGCCAAGTCTTCTGCTCAACATTTTTGTCAGCAATGTAAAATGCATTGCGCTTGATGTTTCGCGATGCCGATGCTGCTGCTGATGCGCGTAATCTATTTCAAGTATTATTGATATTTAAGCATAGTTAATTACCTGCGCCTACAACGGGATTGGATCCCGCGAACCTAGGATTTGAAGACGGGTGCCCTATCTACCCTAATGAGGCGCACATACGGTCAATCTGGATCCATTTTTTGAAATTTTCATTCTGTCAAAATCGAAGAAAATGTATGAATTTGCCAGAACGAAGAATTAAAATATTTATTAATTATTAAGTCAACTCTATTCCTTGTTTCAGCTTTAAAATTAAGTGTACCTACTCTAATTTAAATCCTTCATTGAACGTTTGTACTTATATTAAATTCAATACAGCAATCCTGACAAGACTCGTTTCAAACCAAATTCAAAACTGCGATCGCTGAGCGATCCTCACGTTAGTCGTCTCTACGAACACGTACCTTAACGGTTTACGAGCACAGATGAGAAGTGTTATTTGTTGCAACAACAATGGGACTCTATGCTCAAAACCATAGTTGACACGATCAATGTGCATATTGCAAGAATTGAGAACATCGCTCATCGTCTAAGGACGCTCGGAGAGTATGCCCCGGATTCTAAGATCATTAGAAAGATCCTTTTGACCCTATCCGACGAATTTAAACATTTTGTCAGCGCTTGGGACTTGCCCACAAAACAGGCGTTTGAAGCTGGATGTGACGCAATTGTTGGAAAATCGTCGGCCACAGATGGACGTAATAACACAGACGCTACTTGGTATCTAGAGTGATAACATGTCAAAACAGCGGTTGGGGTTCATCAACTTCCGAAAGGAAAGGCAACGTGGCCAAGTCCGCATTGGAAACGGAAATATAATTCCAGTATTAGGAAAGGGAGACATCAATATTCTGGTTTACAACGGGAAAGAATGGGTTGATAAGCATCTCAAGAGTGTTCTTTTTGTTCCTTTTTTAAGTCCAATAATGTCAGTTGCCAGCTTTTACGAAAGGGGTGCATCGTTGCAGTGGGAGCCAAGGAAGGTCGTCTTTTGAAAATGTTTTTCACGCTCCCAAGTCCCAACAATGCGCCAACGAACCTTGCTACGAGTGATACGTTTCGAAATTGGCACGAGCGTCTTGCCCATCAAAACGTGCGTCAAATGAAGTGTGTTCGGGATCACCATGACCATGATATTAAATATCAGAAGTAGAGCAACGATGTTATGTGCGAACCGTTTATCATTGGAAAAATGAGTCGATTTCCATTTCCGGAGAGCAAATCTAAAACTGAAACTATCGGAGAATTAATTCATGGCGATCTTGCAGACCCAACGGAAGATAGCTCGCTAGGTTGAGGACGCTATTTGCTACCTTTGAAGGATGATTTTTCTCATCTCTGTCCATTTCCGAAGATGTAAGCCACGTCGATGTAGGGTTGAGATCAGCTCGGCTTCAATCCACTTCAACTAGTCCAATTGAATACGTCATCAACATAAAAGTCTTGCAAGATTATGGCCCAGTTTCTCGTAGAAATTTAACAACCGCGATAGCTAACTATCTTGTCAAGATTGCTTTAAGTCGACATCGCGCTTACACAATGTCTTGACATTTAAAGTTTCGCTATTCAGTACCCATGGGCTGGTTAAGTCTTATCGTTTAGACGAGACACGCACCTGGTTTTTGGAAAAGTTTTAAAACTTGTCCGCTCGTGTTGCAATACCAGATCAACGCTAATTGTCTTCGAAATCTCACCCCGACGTCACAATAACGTATTCATTTCTCATTGTTTGTGTTGCCGGAATCGGTTGGCGGAGGTAAATATACTAAATTAATGCATTTGTTTAATTCCTATTCGTATTTGCTTTAGTTTGGAATAAAATTGCATATCGGACATCACAAAGTATTCCATCGAATGCCTTTTTTAAATCGATGAATACAAAGTGCAATACCTTTCGTGCTGCTCTATACTTTTCCATCGCAATACGTGTTTGTGTCGCATATGGCTTGTGATCAGTGATACATAATCAGGAATTGCTCGATCAATCGCTTTATGTCGCCAGCATGGTTTCTATATCCTTACCCCAGGAACTGCTGGCTAGTGCCAGTTAGAACGTTATTTCGACTGTGGATTTTGTTAATAACAACGTCGACGTGTCGATTCGACTTCATCATGGTGTCTAAGTGAACCCCAAGGATTTTAGGATGTGTGACAGTAGGAATAACGTCTCCTGCAGTGAAAGACGCTATTCTGTTGAACTCCTCTGAGCACTCCCTCTTATGTGTGGGATTAGGTGCCTTAGCAGTGAAATGAGGCATAGTTTGATCGTATGGGCGACGTATCTATCTATCACATTTTCTGGTCTCTAATCTAAGATGACACTAACGAAAAAAAACATTAAACCTATTTTTCTCCCATTTCTTCAGAACAATTCCAATGTAAAATCTTATGTTGCTCCTCACGCACAGTATAACTTCGACCTTTTGTTAAATTTAAGGTTTACACTTCGATTCACTCACTCAGCACAAGAATAACGACAAACGACGAATAATGTTTTACGTTTGTTCCATATAAGCGCTGTTACATTGGACCAGCGCTTACTAATCGTTTCTGAACTATGAACGCGTTTCCATATACTATAAGTATTGCCAATCTAGAATTACACAAATGAAAGAGAGCTTTACATTTTATTTGACGAATTAAGCAATTATATTAGTGTGCGTTTTGCATACTTTTAGGATAAAATTAACGAGACTTTGAGGAAACGCACATTATAAATTATACATGCTTTAACGATTTGATAAATTAACAACGATTTAAAGAATTGATAGCTTAAAGTGGTTGATAAATATCTACGAGAAACCGGCCCAATGTCAGTCACTGCTGTATGGTAGAGATGTTCATCTGCAGCTAACTGGTGCAACGTCCTAAGAACGGGGCGCACGCAGTTCTGTATGTCGCGGTTTTTAGCCGGAGGTGTTGTACTTGCTTGCTGTCATCTTCTTCTTCTTCTCAGTGCCGTATAGCCCCATGTGGGGCCATGGTGCGTTAACTCAGCAATTTCGAGTCAACGTTACATTGCACATCATTTCGGAGTCTAAATGTTGCAAGAACTATATATTTCCTATCCGCATATGTACGGAAAATTTTGGACCACGCCGAGATTCCATCTCCGGACCTCTAGATTACTAGCATAGTAGAGTGCGACTCAACCAAGTGAGCCACAGAGCGTGACCTTGCTGCCATCAGGGCGCCATAAAATGCGTTGGTAGTTAGGGTCTTTGTCATCAGCCTCAACCTGCCGGTATATTTTTTCAATGTCAGCTGCAACGGCATAGTTGTGACGCCTCGATCTCATCAGTAGATGCACCAGATTGCTTTGAATGGGTGGTCCAACATGAAGGACATTTTCCTCCTGATGACTTCTGCGAAGCATTAAAGACAGCACGCATTATAGTGCTGTCGGCCAATGACTTCATGATGTGGAAGATAGAAACAGTCCTTGTTTCTTATCTGCTTCTTAGTAACACGCTCCATTTGACCCAATCGGAGATAATCTTCCATAAACTGATAGTACTGCTGTTTAGTATCTTTGTCCTTCTCCAGGGGGGCTTCCAGCTGGCAAAAACGTATTTGCGCGATGCTTTCCGAACCTTTAAGATGACGCTTTAAGTTGACACCGCTATTAAAAGGTAATCTGATAGATTACCCGTCAGACTTCCGTAGTGTATGGTCGAGATAGTTTTCTCGGCCTCGAGCTCCTCGTGGGTCGCTAATCGTGAGCTAGAAGATGGTTCTTCTATCTCCCTGAAACGACGGATGCTTTGATCTAGTTCTTCGTTTGTTGTCACAAACGATCTCACCGATCTGTCGGCCGTGAATGTTCCAAATAACACCCAGCGGAACTTAGTGTTTTGGGCGCATGGATATCTCTGAATGAGTCCATCGGCCAAAATATTTCCCCCCAGGAGCAGATCGATTGATGCCGGATTATTGGAACCCGGATCGGCAAGCTGTTTAGCACCTATGCTTGCGGGTAGAGGATTTTGCAAAATAAGTGCTGATAATGGAATCATTGATTTGGTTCAATTCTGATTCTTATTTCCAAATTCCAAGTCCACAATGCCCCTGGTTGTCGCCGCTTTATGAGATCCGATGCCTCCAATCATTATTTTGAAGTACCAGCGTTTGAGTCCCAATAACTGTACAGCTGATTTCCTAATTAATGATTTTTGGGAGCCAATATCAAGCAGCGCTCGTGGCGTGACCAAATCTCCCCTCCGCTAATGGTTTTCACGTTGACTCTATGGCTGTAGCGAGCAACACCTTACCTTGGGGAGCGTTGGCTTGAGCGCATTGAATGCTAGAGTCGCCTCGTTTTGCGACATCGGAATTCGAGGAATTTCGGCCATTCGGTTCTTGACTCCTTGTCAAGCTTCGAGTTGAGCACAAAGACCGTAACCAGGTCGAATCCGTTGATGCCCATGTTGTCAATGCTTGTAGTTAGTTGGTTAGTAGCGTCTACGAGCTGTTTCAAACAATCTGCCTGGTTCATCTGACAGCTGTCGATTTCTCACCAACGTGGTATGATTTCTTGCGATATAACTTTGTTGATGTCATATTGGTAGCACAACAATTTTAACGCTGGCTCATAATTGTTGATCATGATACTGAGGTGATTTACAGGCAGCTTCTTCCTGGATATTGCTTCGCAAGTACTGCAGCTCTTGCAATGAGGAATCAAAGCAAAAAGCTCAAAGTATATAAATCTTCGCCTGTTTTAATAATTCGTCAAAATTTGCGCGCCTATAGTTTGAGTTGCAGCTTTTGATACCCAGTGTATAGAAATCATACGAACAAACGTCAAGAGGAAACCGTCTTTCAATGGATATTTTTTTTATACCCTTCGCACATAGAGTGAAAGGGTAAATTAACTTTGTCATGAAGTTTGTAATGCATTGAAGGAAGCATCTCCGACCATATAAAAAGTATACATTATATGCTCAGCATGGCTTGGGGGGTCGATTGGACGATGTCCGTCTGTTGCGACGCGTTTTAGTCGGCCAATTGAAAAGCTATGAAGCTTCTTTTTGAGGCAGGCAGTTTCTATGTATGAATCGGTAAAATCGGACAATGGGGTCATGGGGCTGCCATACAAACCCAACTGCCCCATTTTGGTTCTTCTAAGAAAATTTTTTTACACCAATTTCACAATACCTTTTGTGAAGACGGCAGGAAAAGAATGTGGGGGGAGGGATTAAATACAAGTCGTAGGTAAGCCCGAAAAAGCTTTTGGCGCGAAGAGAGCGAAGGGTTGTTGTTTTTTTTTGTGAATATTCAAATTGATCAAGAGATGCGAGAGCGTATCGCCCGCCAAAGGAAAAAAAACGAAAGCGAACAAGTCTATGATTACCGGAGACAACTTGCTTTTTTCTTTGACATGGCTACAGCCTTCCAGGCAACATACCCCAAAAAATTTTTTTTACCAAAATATTCCACATATCCTGTGCTAGTGCCTTTCCACAAAAAATCTTCGATCGGCATAATAACGGATAAGATATATGCAATAAACGGTGAAATTTTCACCCTGACAGACTTAAGCGAGTAACCCAATTTCAGACTGGAGTCTAAAGTTGCAGAAAGACTTTTTTTTTACTGTCTCTCTCCGTGATGGGATTTTTATGAAATTTGGAATGAATGATCCTCTGGTGGTCTTTCTAAAGAAGCAATGTCTTCCATTTAGATAAGTGGATGGAATAACGGTAACCTAATAGGTAAAGTTAACAAAAAATTTCCAACAATTGCGTCTTTCTTCTCATCGCATTGACAAGTTTTTAAAACACACAACGACATTGGGACATTTGGATATTGCGACACTGGGAGACTAGGATCTTGGGGCAGTGGGATGTTAGGAAATTGGGACATAAGTGTCTTGGGACGTTAGGACATTAAGACATTGGGGCATTAAGCACAATGGGTAAACTGGGACGTGGGGACATGGGGATATTGGGGCATTGGGACATCGGGATATTGGGGCATTGGGACATCGGGATATTGGGACAATGGGACATTGGGATATTGGGACATTGGGATATTGGGACATTAGGACACTGGAAGATTGGGGCATGGGGGCACTGGGATATTATGACATTATGATGTGGGGACATCGGGATATTGGGGCATTGGGACATCGAGGTATTGGGACAATGGGACATTGGGATATTGGGACATTAGGACACTGGGATATTAGGACATTATGACTTTGGGACAATAGGACAATCGGACATTGGGACACTGAGACATCGGGATATTGTGACATTGTCTTTCTTCTCATCGCATTGACAATTTTTTAAAACACACAACGACATTGGGACATTTGGATATTGCGACACTGGGAGACTAGGATCTTGGGGCAGTGGGATGTTAGGAAATTGGGACATAAGTGTCTTGGGACGTTAGGACATTAAGACATTGGGGCATTAAGCACAATGGGTAAACTGTGACGTGGGGACATGGGGATATTGGGGCATTGGGACATCGGGATATTGGGGCATTGGTACATCGGGATATTGGGACAATGGGACATTAGGATATTGGGACATTGGGATATTGGGACATTAGGACACTGGAAGATTGGGGCATGGGGGCACTGGGATATTATGACATTATGATGTGGGGACATCGGGATATTGGGGCATTGGGACATCGAGGTATTGGGACAATGGGACATTGGGATATTGGGACATTGGGTTATAGGGACATTAGGACACTGGGATATTAGGACATTATGACTTTGGGACAATAGGACAATCGGACATTGGGACACTGAGACATCGGGATATTGTGACATTGGGACATTGGGCACTTGGATATTAGGACATTGGGACATTAGGGTCATGAGTCATTAGGACATCGGGACGTTAGGACATTGGGACATAAGGGTCATGGGTCATTAGGACATTGGAACATTAGGACATTAGCACATTAGGACTTTCGGATATTGGGACATTAGGCACACTGGGGAAACTGCGACGTGGGGACATTGGGGCACTGGAACATCGGGATATTGGGACATTGGGGCATCGGGATATTAGGACATTGGGACATTGGAACATTGGGATATTGGAATATTGGAATATTGGGACATAAGGACATTGGGACATTGGAACACTGTGACGCTGGGACATTTGGATACTGGGACATTAGGTACACTTGGGAAATTTGGATATGGGGACATTGGGACAGTGGTACATTCGGATATTAGGCTATTGAGACCTTGAGACACTTGGTATACTGCGACATTGGGACACTGAGCACTGGGATATTGGAATATTGGGACATCGGGACATTGGGATGTTGGGATATTGGGACATTTGTACATTGGGACACTGGAACATTAGGACATTGGGCCATTGAGATATTATCACATTAGGATACTGGGACATTGGGAAACTGATATATTAGGAAATTGGGACATTAGCACCTTGGGACAGTAGGACAATTGGAAATTGGGATATTAGGACATTAGGTGCGTAACTGGGACACAGGGAGACTGGGACATTGAGATATTGCGATTTTTGGACATTGGGACACTATGGTAGTGGGACATTCGGACATTAAGCCATTGGGACACTGATATTTGCACATTGGGACATAAGAACATTAGGAAATTGGGACACTGGGACATCAGGATCCCAAAACAAAAATATTAGCTGGCTATTTAAGTATGCAAAAATATATGATATCTGACCAAAAACAACAAAGTTGTTAAAGTTACCCCGCCAAAGAAAATGTTAAATGTACAGCTCTACTTCCTAAAGTAATTTGGTGGGAGCCGTCAAAGTGGCACTGAATAAAATGTTAAAGCTCCCACCAAATTACTTTAAGAAGTAGTCCTGTACATTTAATCTTCTCCAGCATTTACACCTAAAACAAAATTACATACGAACGGCGGATTGGAGTGATATGTATTCTTTTTGCGGCAGATGAATTTTTCTTTGGCTGGGTAACTTTTACAACTTTGTTGTTTTTGGTCAGATAGATACATACTAAATAGGATTGGTTACATTTTTGGATTTTTTTTTATTCTCGGCCTATTATTGCAGCAACTACTCCAGACAGTCTAGATTTTAAGGATTTAGATCCTCAACGTTTCCAGACACTCTCCACCATTGAAATTCCGTCAGTGCGGTCGACTGGATGATATTAAACCCTAATATTGTCCGTTCAATTATAATCGAGTGTACTCGTAGCTGGTAATTCGGTGCGCAATTTCGCTTGCACTTTTCCAACTCTTTTTATTTTGTCGAATTCTTTTTTTTTTATTCGATTTGATGATGACTTTTTTTATTGTATGTTGCAGTGAATGCATGGGCTCTTTTGCATTAGCGAATTTTCGGTGGTTTAACAGATGCCCATATACACAATGAACCGCGACCATTGACCATGGGGCGACCATGGTATAGTGTACGGATAGTATGGCTATGCCGATCTAGGGAGCAAACGAATTATATGCATACCATGCATCCGAGCTGTTGGGGAGATTGACTGAACTCGAGAATCCCCATCGTCCGGCCGCTCGGCCCCCTGATGGTCGTTTGCAATGCATTCACAACACCTGTATTAGTTGATGATGCATTTTTACTACCTTTTTTCGGTCGAGGGGACCCGATTATTTGTGCATGTGAAGTTGGGTGATTTTTATTATTTTTCTGTTTTTTTTTTCAACTTTTTGTGTTGCTTTTTGGGGAATGGGCAAAATGGACAACTTAAAAAAATAATAATACAAAAAAGCATCGGCGGCGGCAGCGGTTGGAAAAATAGGAAAAAAACCTGGTCATCATGGTAAAAATTGCATTGAGCCGTAGTCGGGCGTACCTAAAGTGCATTTTGGGCCAAGTGCATGTGTGCAATGTGAATTTTGTGCGTATATGCGTCTCACCCCCGAAAAACAGGAACAGCAACAACAAAATAAAAAGCCGGAGCCACTTATGTGCCTCATCATGATGATGCCAATGCCTATGATGATGATGATGACGATGCTGCTGATGATGGGTTTGGCCGAATTGCTTTTACAGTGCGGGATGGTTTCGTTGTTGTTGTTGTGAGGGCCTACTTTTATTTTTATTGGGATTTTTCCATCATGTAGAAAAATAGTAAAAAATATAACAAAAAAAATCGTCCCGAATAAATAGCAAGAGAAATTTCATTTTCATGTATTGCGCTTTATATTAATTTCAATGCATTTCGCGCCCCCTGCACGGCTCGGCAGCGGGAAAGGTCGCGCGGGTATGGTCGTAATACCCTCCTATATTCTTTTGTGAGGATTTTTATGTATTTTTTTCTTTTTTGAACTTTTTTTGATTTTATTTTATTTTTTTTATTCTTCCAGCCAAACTGTCCTCCATCTCTTCGCAAAAACATTGTTAACCATCATTTGATTGTAGTCAGAATGAATTGGCAATAGTCATTACGGGGGCGAAATGTCTATCCGCCCTTCCATCGAGCATTAATGTTATAAATTTATTATAGAAATGAAATCGTTCGGTGGAGCAATATTGGTATGACGACTAGCAGGACGATGCATTCGTATTTGAAATCTTTTTTTTTTTTATTGTATTCTGTGCCCATAATGTCCTCTTAGTGCTCACACTCTCACCTATGTATTTTTTGGAGATAATTTGGTTAGAGATTCCTCCGCCCTTCGTTTGTTTATCCACCGGTGTGCGTGTGGGGAAAAAATGCACTAAAATGCATTTTTATCCAGCGCTTTACCAATAGGTAAAAAGCATGGCCCACACGAAAGGGATGCAAATATTTTTGTATTTTTTCAAAATTTTCTCATTGGGGTAGCGGAGTGTGTGGTTCGATGGTACCCAGGAGTCAATGCGTTGGCAGTAATTTAGTTAAATAAGTGGTGTGATTATGGTGATAAAAAGGAAGGTGTATTTGAAGGATTGGTTGGAGGTTGAAGGTGGTGTGAGAAATGAATTTTATTGATTTATGGTGTGATGATTGACATAAAAGCTGCAATGAAAAAAAAAAATCTACTAGCAAAATATACCTACCGTTTTATATAAAGTTCACTCTAAAGATCATCCATGTAACTACGCGTATTGTATCACCTTTCAGATTATCCTTTAAAAATTATAACCAATTTTATATTTTATCCAGGACCCGGTAGCATTATAGGATACCATTTTTTTGGCAAGAAATTGTTGTGAAAGTTTCATCAAAATTCCTCAACTGTCCTGTTTGATTGTGGCCTGACCTTCCGATGTATTGTTAAAATAACGTCCACCGCTATAAATCTTTCTTGTCATCCATCCCCAAACATTTTCAATTATGTTTGGATCTGGAGAGTACGGTGGCCATTCCATAACGTTGACGGATTGGTCTCGAAACCAATCTTTTACCAGCCTTGCATTATGGATAGGCGCATTATCCTGTTGAAAAACTATAGGAGCTGAGTGGAAAATGTCGGTAATCTTAGGCATTACATCAGCCAGAATATTTTTGTAAGCCTGGGTCTTTTGAATACCCCTCATTTCCACCAACTCAATAGTTCCATGCCAAGATATTGAACCCCATACCATGACGCTTCCTACTCTTGAGTGATGCTTCGACAAAACTATTTCCTCCTTTCTCAAATCGTGGAAATAGTACCTGTATCCATCTGGACCGTCGAGATTAAACTTTTTTTCGTCAGTAAAAATGCGCAATTCCACTCATTTGTCCAGCCCATATGATGTCCACCAAACCTGATTGGCATTTCTTTATGAGTAGCTGTTAGAAGTGGCTTCCGTTTCAGCTTTTTCCGCAAGAGGTTAGGGTCAGCTTTCAAAATTCGCCGAAGACTCGAAACACTAGCAGAGGAACCACTTTGGGCCCCAATTTGGGATGCTGTTAAGGTAGAATTCGATGCAATCCTACAAATCCTACGTCTCTCCGCTGCAGTCGTAGCCCATGAAGTGCGTCCCTTCTGGTTTTTCGAATAATTTTCAGGATCGGAAATAACGTTGTTGACAACGTGATGACTTCGACCAATTATTTCGGGTATGCTGCGATTCGAGTAGCCTTCTTCCTTCAAAATTTTTATTTGTGCTACCTCCTCTCCTGAAAGGCACTTTCCTCTGCCCATGACTCTTCAAGAAACGTAATTTAAATTAAAAGCAACTCTTAAACATTTAAAATTCGAAAATTATTATTTTTCAAACTTTCATTGACTTCGGTCACGACGCCGTAATTGCAAGTGGAACTATCCTATTGACTGACTTACTCACACTGATCTTACGAATAATGATAATAATCCGCTAACGGGACTTTTCATTTTTCATAAATTAGAATAAAACAAACAAGTATACGACTAGCTAAAATATCATACAGTTTCGAAATTGTTCCGTTAGTCTGTTTGGCCATACAGCCATTTTTCAAGTGGAACTATCCTATTGATTGGGAGTGTATAATCAAAAACCGTGATTGCAACCGAAGAATGATTTCTTCATGTTAGTCTGTTAGAACCACTTTGGGCCCCAATTTGGGATGCTGTTAAGGTAGAATTCGATGCAATCCTACAAATCCTACGTCTCTCCGCTGCAGTCGTAGCCCATGAAGTGCGTCCCTTCTGGTTTTTCGAATAATTTTCAGGATCGGAAATAACGTTGTTGACAACGTGATGACTTCGACCAATTATTTCGGGTATGCTGCGATTCGAGTAGCCTTCTTCCTTCAAAATTTTTATTTGTGCTACCTCCTCTCCTGAAAGGCACTTTCCTCTGCCCATGACTCTTCAAGAAACGTAATTTAAATTAAAAGCAACTCTTAAACATTTAAAATTCGAAAATTATTATTTTTCAAACTTTCATTGACTTCGGTCACGACGCCGTAATTGCAAGTGGAACTATCCTATTGACTGACTTACTCACACTGATCTTACGAATAATGATAATAATCCGCTAACGGGACTTTTCATTTTTCATAAATTAGAATAAAACAAACAAGTATACGACTAGCTAAAATATCATGCAGTTTCGAAATTGTTCCGTTAGTCTGTTTGGCCATACAGCCATTTTTCAAGTGGAACTATCCTATTGATTGGGAGTGTATAATCAAAAACCGTGATTGCAACCGAAGAATGATTTCTTCATGTTAGTCTCAGGTGTTGTTGACAGAGCCTGCGAGATGTTGTTTATAGGGCACATAATGAGCCGACGTCATCCTTATCTCGAAGTGAGTGAGTGAGCTGAAATTTCCCAACTTCGAAGACCTTCCGGAACCCCTAGTGTGAATAGGACTATTTAGGCTTTCAGAGTCCTGTCGGTCGGTCCGGACCTCAATAAACCTCCCGAGAGTTGCAATATATCTGACAGATTCCAAAAATATAATGATTCAATTTTTAATTCAATTTATGAAAGTTTAACACTCCTCTATATGCAATGTAACGCTAACGTTGACTCGAAGTAGCCTATAAAAGGCTGAGTGAACGCACCATACCATACCACAGGGGGTTACGGTACTGAGAAGAAAGAATAATGATTGGCTGCCTTTTATAACACCGGTTTAAAACTAAAAACAGTTTTTTTTGTAGCCTGCCCCAGAAAGTTTTTAGTTTTGGAGTGAAATTCCAATTCAGCGATCTAAAATATCCTTTGTGACAATCGGGGTACCATTCTGAATGAATGATTGAAATCTTTATTAAACAGATTTAAAACGAATCTTTTATAAATACCGGCATGACTAAAGAAATAATTTTCCAGCCCATATGATGTCCACCAAACCTCATTCGCATTTCTTTATGAGTAGCTGTTAGAAGTTGCTTCCGCTTTAGCTTTTTCCGCAAGAGGTTAGGGTCAGCTTTCAAAATTCGCCGAACACTCGAAACACTAGCAGGGGAACCACTTTGGACCCCAATATGGGATGCTGTTAAGGTATAGAATTCGATGCAATATTACAAATCCTACGTCTCTCCGCTGCAGTCGTAGCCCATGAAGTGCATCCCTTCTGGTTTTTCGCATAATTTTCAGGATCGGAAATAACGTTGTTGACAACGTGATGACTTCCACCAATTATCCCGGCTATGCTGCGATTTGAGTAGCCTTCTTCCTTCAAAATTTTTATTTGTGTTACCTCCTCTCCTGACGCGTAATTGCAAGTGGAACTATCCTATTTACTGACTTACTCACACTGATCTTACGAATAATGATAATAATCCGCTAACGGGACTTTTAATTTTTCATAAATGAGAATAAAACAAACAAGTATACGACTAGCTAAAATATCATGGAGTTTCGAAATTGTTCCCGTTAGTCTGTTTAGCCATACATCATTTTTCAAGTGAACTATCCTATTGATTGGGAGTGTATAATCAAAAACCGTAATTGCAACCGGAGAATGATTTCTTCATGTTAGTCTCAGGTGTTGTTGACAGAGCTTTTGGGATTTTCTTTATAGGGCACATAATGAGCCGACGTCATCCTTATCTCGAAGTGAGTGAGTGAGTTGAAATTTCCCAACTTCGAAAACCTTCCGGAACCCCTAGTGTGAATAGGACTATTTAGGCTTTCAGAGTCCTGGCGGTCGGTCCGGACCTTAGTAAACCTCCCGAGAGTTGCAATATATCTGACAGATTCCAAAAATATAATGATTCAATTTTTAATTCAATTTATGAAAGTTTAACACTCCTCTATATGCAATGTAACGTTGACTCAAAGTAGCCTATAAACGGCTGAGTGAACGCACCATACCCCACAGGGGGTTACGGTACTGAGAAGGAAGAATAATGATTGGCTGCCTTTTATAACACCGGTTTAAAACTAAAAACAGTTTTTTTTAGCCTGCTCCAGAAAGTTTTTAGTTTCGGAGTGAAATTCCAATTCAGCGATCTAAAATATCCTTTGTGACAATCGGGGTACCATTCTGAATGAATGATTGGAATCTGTAAACAGACTTAAAACGAATCTTTTATAAATACCGGCATGAATAAAGGAATAAAGTAAGCAAAATCCTGATAAATTGGTGGTAAAATGCTGTACTAAAGAATTAGACATTAATTTCACTCAGTGTTAAGCAGGTGCTAAAAAAAAGAAAAAGATCGGCGTATTAAATACCTGAAAAGAAACGTACGTACTGAACAGGTGATAACAAACCTGTAAAAACGGTACTGAACATGTGCTAAAAACAAAAAACTGACAAAGACCGGTACGGTGTTAAATAAAATTAAAAACGAGACCGAGGGTAATTTCGGGCGCGGTCGAAATTTGGATAACCTTCACTCTCCTCGGGCTAAAGTTTTTTAATGCCTACCTATGACCTGTGTTTAATCCTCCCCCATTATTTTCCCATCGTTTTCAAATTATGTCTAGAAAACACTATTTGTGTGAGATTTGTTTGAATTAAGTGCACAATAAAAATCTTAGAAAACTAAATTTGAGGGGGGGGGGGAGGTAGCACCATAGTACGATTTCAATTGTTATACCCGTCACTATGTGAAAGGGTATATTAACTTTATCATGAAGTTTGTAACGCACAGAAGGAAGCATCTGTGACTATGAAAAGTATATCATATTATTGAACGGGGTGACGCGAGACATCGATGGAGCGATGCTGCCCGTCTGTTTCAATACAAACTATTCGAACCAATCGGGCTAACATTTTGTTTACAAGTTTCTTTTTAGTGTACTGCTGTATATATGTCAAAACGAATGGAATCGGACCATGACGTCATGTTGCTGCCACTGCCATAGAAACAAACCCAAAATCCAAAATTAAGTTCTTCTAAGAAGAGTTTTTTCTTTATGGACCAATTTTAATCAAACTTCTTTCTGTGTTCCTAGTAAAGCATCACACATTTCCAGGAACGAATGGAATCGGAACACTACGCCATAGGGTTGCCTTACAAATCATCCTCTGAAAATTAGGTTCTTCTAAGAATTTTGTTGTTGTTGATTTAACTCAGATTAAACTAGGGGGCTTCGTTCAATCTTTTGTATCGCCTGGCGTAGTAACGGAACCAGCGAGCGTCTGTGCGTCTCCTTCCATTTTTCTCTAATACTTCGTTGAGATCTAACAAACTTTGTACTTTGTGTGTAAAGAAAGAATCCAAATAAATTTAACTAACTAAAGGCAAAATTATCGAGTTTAATTACCTTTTCATGTATGTTGATCTGGAAATCTCCAGGTCTGCTTGTCAATGCACCGATGCGGGAAGCACGTAGAACCGTTATCATTACTGTCTTTATGGAGGCTGTGACCTCCAGTAAACCCCTTTTGGCAACTTTCATTTCTGACTTTGGCGTTAAAGTGGCCCAGTAACTTGACATCGTTTGATGGAACTGAATCGAGAGAATTTCTAGGCGGTTGTAAAACTCATTAAAGACCCCGTCTTGTTTGACTTCAGGAGGCATGCGCATTTATGAGCCAAAGTTTAAAGAACCGGGTTTCCTTACTCACTGAGGCCCGAAGGTGAAAATTGTGAAAATTGAATTCCGGTCGTCAATCTCGCTACTAAGCCATTTTGTTTCCTGTATTTTTCGACCTGAACCAAGAGGTCCCTTAAGGCCCTCGGTCTGTTCATGCAAGGTACATTCTAGGTTCCGAAAGAGTAATAAGTTGTTCGTTTACGAAGTCGTCGTTGGGTTGTATTCGTTCAATCCAGGTTTCTTGATGTGGAATTTTATTCTAAAGATGAGTTGTCGGCCAATCGCTAAACCATGATAGTATTCGTAAAACCATGGAGGTCCATCATATAAGGGGCTTCGGAGATGCTGCTTCGGATGTTGACTATTCGATTTTTGTCACCTTATTACGTTTAGTAGTCTTTTTTTTTATTCCCCTTTGGCCAAGGCTGTGCTTTGTCCCTGATGTCACCGCTGCTTATGCAGAAGTCCACAGGAGGGGCTACAGCTAATCCTCCATGATGAGGATTGTACTGCCAGTGTATGTAGATTTTATAATTATTATATTTCATATTTTTTCACTTGTTTTATTTTTATACGATTGTCTTTTGTTAATTTAATTTTTTATGATTTTTTAGGTTATACATATAGTAAAGTCTCAAAACATATCAAGGAACCGATGGAAGCGGAACCCAGGCTGCGGTAGAAATTATCAACACGAAAAAAGCTTAAGGATCATTCAAGTGGGACGGGTATTCAAATATCGGGCGCGCCAATATTGTTCGTCAATGTTTGTGTCCGTGAGGTCTAAGGACAAAACCATAGCTGCTGCGATAGGGTTTTCCCAGAGGGATATAGGGGTAAGATCAGTGGGCGTAGCGGGGCATTGAAACAAATTACCCACATCATGAGGAGTACCATCGCAATTTGGTCAGATGTTTTGGATGTCCGGGTTTATGCAAGAAAGGTACGAATTAAGGCGTGAACAAAAGCCCGACCGAAGTTGAGCTAGTGTTACTCTGGTGGCTCTCGGGAGCCTAATCTCCTCAGGCGAAATTGGTGGTGGGCGCTCTGGGAGGACTCTATTCGCACCTAAGCTCGCGATGGACCGATTCAATTCTTCAGCGTGGATCGCTGCGATGGCGGCTCGTTATGTAAGGGTCCCGTTTGTATCCCTGAACCTCTCTCTCCAGAGAGCGTAGAGCGGCATTTTGGCGGACCTGAATTTGGGACCAGTTTGTGTCACATAAACTATGTGTCCAAACTGCGGCTGCATAAGCAGCGGCCGCTCGACCCACCGCTTTATAAGTAGCTAGCATGGTTTCTTTATCTTTGCCCCAGGTGCTACCAGCTACAGCTTTCAGGATTTTATTCCTACTGCGCATTTTCTCACAAACTGAAGCTGCGTGATTCGCAGACGTCATCATGTTCTGTAGGTGAAGCCCGAGAATTTTGGGGTTTCCTACAGTAGGAACAGAATTGTTGCCAATACGTATATCAATCTCCCATCTAATGTCCTCCCACCAAGTGGTTAGAAAAGTCGCAGAAGATTTGGACGCAGAGATGGTGAGGTTTCGGCTTTGGAAAAATGCCTGTAATCGTCCTAGATAGCGATTAATTTGGAGGCGCATTTCATCCTTATCATTCCCTGTGGCGAGTACGGTGCAATCGTCGGCATAGGAAATCACCTCGATTCCTTCAGGTGGTGTGGGAAGGCCGGACATGTACATGCTAAACAGAGTGGGCGAGAGTACCCCTCCCTGTGGAACACCTAATTTCATTTTCCTAAGCTTAGAACGTTTGCCACAAAACTTACTTATCCTTTCCACATATGTATGTAACTTCCTGAATGTGGCAGTGTTTTTTTTTTCAAAATTATCCCAAATAACCTCTAAGCCCAGTTATATTTTTTCGTTTGAAATAATAGGAACATATCACTACCAGATCTCCTTTTTCCGTATTCCACTAACGCAAATAACACAATTTTATTTTATATTCACATGTTCGACTTAAGCCAAAACATTCGGCTTTCCGATACCAATAGGACATACTGCCTGCAACATCATTGTTATAGCGGAAATCGAATATACATATTATCACAACAAACTCTACATGACTAACAACAAGTACACGCATCTTGTACTATAAGATAATGCTCTTTACGCGCCAAAGAAAACACAAAAAATACTTACAAACACTTTTGGCTTCCAGCCTGAGTACGCGAAATCGGCTTTTTCGCAAATCCTTTAAGGCAGTATCATAAAGTTTTGTGTTTTCCATATTACATCCAATGGCATTCTTACCATTTCCATGAAGTTCACTTTTTGCCTATATCTTCAAACTTTCTCGAATGTAAGCCCATGACACCCATCCGGGCGCAGCACGTTGTAACCCTTCACAGTTGACTCTCGCGCGACATGGATGATATCGGGGGTCGACCATACAGGACCATGCCAAAATACAAAAAGAAAACCATCTATAGTATGGGAGTAAATGCAGAAAACATCAAATCAACAGAAAAGAAATCCTTTTCGAAACGTACGTACGTTGAATAACGACAAATGCGTTCACGATTTATATGCGCGACAACAACAGGCGACATAGCGAATCCTCGCGGGTGTCCTGGGATATATCCTCAAGTCGCCGGAATCCCCAATCTGTTGTTGTGTGATTTTAAGCAGCCCATAATCATAAATGTGTGTTAACAGGAAATCTCCTTATCGAGATTCATGAAAAAAAGTCCAAAATGGTATGACAATAGCAAATACAAATGCGATGCGAGGAATCAAGTAAGGATATGCACAAATTGGCTTAGAACGTACATATGTCAACACTTTGTTTCTTATTTTTTGGTTCTGGGGTTCTTTCGGGCAATTTTCATCGATTCGGATTTTAAGTCATGATGCCATTGGTGAATTATTGAAATTTATTAACTTCAAAAGTTATGTTTTGGGGGTTGGAGATGTCAAAACATTTTTTTTACTAATATATTTCCTAGATTCATTTCAATCAAAAGTCATTGGACATTCTGCTAAAGAACAATGAATTTCCGTTTCTATTTCGTTAATCCTTACATACTTACATCATACTTTCATCAGTTCTTTTTACTTTTAGACACTTTTGCCAAATGTGACCATATGCGCTTAGGACCTGAAGCTTAACAGTCACACCCTAAAATCATTGCATTCATTAATTCAAAATGTTAATTTTTTAAATTAATAATGTAAAGTATCAGCGGATTTAAGTAAAAGTCAATTAGCAAATACAAGAATAATAATTGATTCAAATTACGATGTAAAATTGCCATACATGGACTATATGGATAAAACCTAATAAATTCACATTAACTTTCAATGACAAACATTTGTACCTACTAACTGCGATCCTCCCTCCTTCCAAAACTATTTACACACCCACAATAAAATCATTTTGCGCACTATGCTGTATCCATCGGCCTTACTTATCCTTTCCACATATGTACCGTTAAGGATGGGAAGAATCCTGCAGATACATTGCTATTGAATATATTATACACACCAGGCCATCGTTGTCGAATCGGGACGGAAATCAACAAGTGATACCACAGTCCAATTCCAAGCTCCTTATCATGGCCACAACTCATCCCTCCGTAAGACTATCAACAGTGTATGGCGACCTACCCTATAACACGCTTTTCCTTACCATATCCTATGGCTAGAGCAAAGAAGCATGAAAGCATGGAAATTCGTGAAGGTGTTTTATGACGGTCGTCGTGTCGGTCGGCTGGTTGTCTGGCTTGCGCAAGAATTTCGGATTTTTGGCCACACACGAGAAACGTATGTGGTCTGTCTCGGTCGGTCGACCGTCTTCAGTGTCGACCTTCGCCCACCCCACACATATCCAGTATGGTGACCACAGGGCCGGCTCTACTATATGTGCAGACTGTGCACTTGAACAGGGCGCCAACCGAAAGGGGCGCCAAATTCGCAAATTCAGTATGCCTTTAAGATAAAGATTTCCTTTAATAACAACTGCATGATGATCACATCAATTCTCTTCTCTGTTGTATAGCATTTATTTATACATATTTATATTGATTGATACACGTCGTCCACGTATTGTACATATTAAACGAACTAGAACTGATTCAATTATTATCTAAGGGTGTGTTTTCCTAAAGATCCGCTGCTATCGCGACTCAAGAAATTACATAGAAACTCCACTAACAACTAAACTCATTCGCAGGCTAATCGTATTCCATTCCATTTGACCGACCCATCGACGCAGTCGCGAAACCTTGAAAGACACATCTTCAAACTTTTCCGCATTGTATCTACGCGAGACGAAGAGCTAGAGACGTGTTTCCAGCCTTCCGCGTTCAAAAATGCTTCGCATATCTCGTACTTGTGCATCACTGCAAACATGCTCCAATTAATCCATACACTTCATATGCGGGACGGGCGCCCTATGGGCCCTAGATTTCATAGATTGTATGCTTGGTAGAAGTGAAGAATTGTGCATTGCAGCAATTGTGCACACAATAAATTGTTGTAGCGTACACCCCTATATTCTGCAAAAGAGGGGAATAGCTGCTTTGCAGGCTCGTCGTAAGTGAGATGTGTGTATTTACTTGATGGGTCATTCATTATCGTAGTCTCAGCTCGTATTCGTAGTACATGTTTCAATTGTATGCGAGTGGGCGATAGAGGAGTTTTGTAGGATGTATAGTTTGCAGGAAGAGATTTTAAATTTTCTATGCAATCCATATTAAGCGCAAGATAGACCTCGAGAGTAAAATGTTTGTCCGCTACGATTTTCTCAATGAAAATGTAGGTTTACGGTCCTGGTCTAGGTATGTGACAAATGCAGTGGAATTCCATACGCTACAATCCGAAAATGGTTTCATAATTTTTCTCGGCCATTTTATGTATTTTTTCCTATTTCCCGGTCATTTCATTGTGAAAAATATCTAATGACCAAGAAAAATTATGGGATCATTTTCGGATGTAGCTTATGCAATTCCCCAGCATTTCCCACATATTCCAGTAAGTAAGCATTACATTTTCATTGAGAAAATCGCAGCAGACAAAAATTTCACTCTCGGGTCCTATTCTGCGCTTAAAGGCCTGAATAGACCTCGGGCGGAATGAGAATGAAATTTTAGTCCGCTGCGATTTTCTCAATGAAAATGCATACATACTGTCGTGAAATATGTGGTAAATGCTGGGGAATTCCATAAACTAAAATCCGAGAATGGTTTCACAATTTGTCTCTGCCATTTTATGTGTTATTTTTCGATTCCCCGGTCATTAGATAATTTCCACGATGAACTCGTCGTGGACAGTGAATCGGTTTGACGTTTGCAAAACTCACCACGCCCGACGGAGAATATGCTACAGAGTCGACTCATTTTCACGTTGAAAATGCATTCGGACAATGGGGAAATTATTTTTTTTAGTTAGATGATTTAGGACGTAAAACGCCTTTGTAGCAATTTTCGAAGCTAAAATTTTAAATTCACCACGGTTTTTATGCCGGTTCATTACCGTTTCATTTTCATTCCGCTCGAACTCTATCCGGGGCTTTAGATTTTAATTACATTTCCCCTGCGGTGCGGACTACGGTCAGTTTCGTTTTCGGTGCCAACGGTTTTTATCGTATTCTGCAATTTAAACTGAAAAGTGAACCATGTTAGGTAGGAATTTAAAAAGAAAGTTGTCAGAGAATATTTTGCAAAACATATTTAGGCCTCGTATATTTTCTTAAAAAATGACTTTTCTATCGAAATCTGACATCATACACCGTTCAATTCATCTGCCGGCCATAGTATCATTAAAAAATTTGACGATCGATTGAATACCGGCTCTAAAGGTCCCTCTAGACGTGTCGCCAAATGGCTGCGCGTCCAAAAACTGGCATCGCGTACAGCCATTTGGCTGCTACTTAGCATCCACACGAGCAGCCAAAAAATGACATAACCAAAATTTCATTTTGGTGATTTTTTTAAATTTAATTATCAAAATCGGACTCTGCGCGTTTGAATTACTACACGGCCATTCAAGAATTATTCAATTTCACACAAAAGAACGAAGAAAAGTTGCAAAATTGTCACTTTGAATTTGACAAGCGGTTGTCAAAGCGGTTGGTTGAGTTGCCATCTTGAATATCAAAACTGGACGCATAGCCAAATGGCGACACGTTTGGATGGAATGACAACAGCCATTTGGCTACACGTGTCGCCATTTGGCGACACGTCTAGATGGACCTTAAGAATTACTACTTTATCACAAAATCTAGTGATTGGTCGCAGTGACAGCCATCTTCCATACAAATTCAAAGTGTCAGTCATACAGCCACATAGTTCGTATGGAAAATGACTATGGCAGATTACTACATTCCATTCCTGATTAATATATAGAAGGGCGACTTTTTTGTATATGAACAGGGCGCCATAATACCTAGGACCGGCTCTGGGTGACCACTAGACAACACACAAATTCCTTTGCCACGGAATGAGGGTGGAGTGCGTATGTAACTCGTCCTGTCATGATTTCAGCATTTACATGTTGCTTTCGGGCTTTACATTCTTTTGTTTGCTGCCGCTAAGGTGAAGACATTTACCAACCCCGACAAAAGGGTTCACCGTCCATGAAATATTTTGACACCCGCAAAAAGGATACCCGACAAAACATCGTCCTAATTGATGCTATTATCTTGTTGCGATGATGCTCGCCCTCCGGGGCGGGTGGAAATGAGAGTATGGCACTTTCATAGACTTGACTAGACATTTTCAATTATTATTCGACGACTAGCGCTAAACCAGTGTCATTTGAACATATAAATTTCGACAAAAGATGCCAAAAATGGGGACCACGGATGGCTAGCCTTCCGTTGGCGGCGCGGTGGCAGATGTAAAACGAAAAAAGGCTATATGGCTCATTGGCAATGTACGTGGTCGGACTTACATACGCGCGTGGATTTGTTATAGATGCACAAGAGATGAGGACGACAAGAGTATGCTATTACATGGATGCTAAGGATATAAGGAAGGACAAGTGCCTGGTTTTTATCCAAGCAGGCAACAAGGAATTATTTAAAGACATTGTGTGGAGTGTGAGGCAAAATCTGGATGCTGGATAAAACAAGCGCTTAGCATTCAACAACCATAAACCGATGAGAATACAAATTTAGTGCGAAAGTTGTCCCGACGTTGTTTGAACATAATTCTAGGGACCGGTTGGGTAAAATGTCTGGGACGAAATGTAATTGAATAATATGTGGGTCAAGCATATTAGGATTAGGAAAATCATGAGAACGATTATGTTTTTGGGGTTGTATAGTTGTCATGTAAGGTTAACGTACCTATTTTTCAAGGAAAGTTTTACATAGGGATTTATGCGTATTCAATTAATAAGCAATCAATCAAAAGATTATGAGTTTAAAGGTTAGGGTATATGAGCAGAGGAATTTAATTAAATAATAAATCGACGAATATTCTGAACACGACGAATTATTTTGTTTCGGATTGGTTTTTCGATCAGCTTTTCGTAAAGCAAAAAAAAGGTTCTTGTGTTACTGCCGATATCTTTGGCAAGATCACTAATTACTATCACTGTTACTTTTCTATGTCAGTTTGGCACCTAACTTGAAATGTAGGGTATTTCCGTCAATTTACGAGGAACTGTTTGTAATCCAATCAAATTCAAATTTAAATATTAACCCATATTGTCCGGGGGTAAGGAGTTGTGCTAGTATTACAAAAATTCGCACAGTAGATTGGCATGGGAAGAATATGCAAATTTCGAAGAAATGCATTTTTAATTTTTTTGTATCTGGGCTGTGGAGCACGTTGCGAAAACGCAACGCTAGGGCTTAACGTGTACTTTTTGGTCAAAGAAAAGTCACTTCTATACACTGAAAACTTCGTATTTTTATAAATAATAGCCTAAAATTTAGAAACAAAAGCTATTATTAGCATTACATATTATGGATCGCCCCACCAATTTAGTCGTCGAAAATAATCGCCAATTATTCTGGTGGAGTCCGCATGGGGATACGTAACCCCCCTCATTCTCCGTGCACCTTAAATTTTTACCAGGTTTGTTGGAGTCACCAACCGGTGCTAGATGCAATGCCCAAACCGGGTCGCTCATAAAAGCTAGGTGGAACTCTTCCTTAGAATGTTGTCTGGATATAAGGCTGGCGATCCTCCCTCCAGGAGTAGTGCCCCTTCCCTTTCCATTTGTAGTAGGTGGTGATATGATAAACCTAACTTCTCAAAGATATATCTGGATTCTATTTTACACAAAGTTTAAACTTCACACGCTATTGGGCCGTTGAATCGGGTGAAACTTGGAAATAATAATTTTGCTGATAAAAAGGTAGTGGCCGCGTCATAATACCAAATAAATTAAAATTCTAAATAAACTGTTTCATTTGCAAAGCCACTTTTTACTAATATTTCTTAAATTTATCGAAAACTTAAGTACAAACAATGTTCGTCCCGCTTTATCTCAAGAAGCTAAACAGAGTCAAACAATAAAAGCAAAAATTAAATAGCATCAAAAGTGAATTAGTAGTAAAAATAATGGAAATCATCTGTCCATAGGATAGGAAAAAGAGGATATCGTTATAGTCCAGCGTTGCGTTTTCACAACCTTAAATTTTGAGAGTATGTTCCGCGCTCATAATACAACTTTTTGATGAACTATATATATTTTCGCTTCTGTTGTAGTCTTTATCAGGGCCGTGCGAAGAGGGGGGGGCGAAGGGGGCACTCGCCCCGGGCGTCGTGCACAAAGGGGGGCGCCATGGCCAAAGGGCACCATAACATATGATTTTTTAAGAGAAGTAAGTCTTTGTCCTTTAAACTATCATAGTTATTGACCTTGTTATACATTTTGTAAGGCCATACTTTACTGTGAACATGAAAGTTCTTCCGCCGTAATTTGTGAGGAATATTTCTGTCTTGAAAGTTATATCTTCTTAATGACAGCAAAACAGGTCAGCGTTTAGAAATGTGTTTCAATTTCAGAAATCCTTTCAGAGCGGAGTTTTCAATGTATACACGCTAATTAGTTTACATTTACTAACATTTCGATTTCAAATATTGCAGCTTAAGACAGTCATCTACGTTGCGTATTCTCATAGCGATTTGCATATCATGGGCATACTGCCATAGACGCACGAATTTAATATTGTAAATCAGTGATTCTCAACCGGTGAGATGCGCAGGATAAGTTCAAACTTGGAAGGTATTCCGACCACAAAATGTTGACCAAGGAAACTGATGGGAAGAGGCTATTGGCTAGTTTGAAAGTCAAAAAAGGGCGCCCACTATATGGAAATCGGAATTGTAAAGAAAAAGTGTTAATACGAGTACATCCACTTTTTAAGTCATCTCGCAAATGATTCAAACCTGAAGAAAAAGTCGTAGTCTATCAGTGAGCTACAATCAAGTTTTTAGTCTTGATAAATCTTGAGATAGCTTGATTGCGCTGCGTTCAAACACTTCTGAATCTCCGCGCCGATGTAGTCAAACTACGGATCTTGTGACCAACATCGGCTATGAATTATCCTTATTTACCACCTGGGTGAATTGGGCAACAATAAATTCACCATCTGTGCTTGTCCCTCCAACGTAGTTCTCATGTGAGAATACAAAAATTTCCACACCGTTTTAAGCTTTTTTGAGAAAAATTTTCTATTAGGGTGCCAGGCTCTCCAGTCCTCGAAAAGGGGGCATGGACAGAAAAGAGTTGAGAACTACTGTGTAGATGATATCATTTACATAAACTAAAAGAAGGGGTCCTAAAAGGTTTCCTTGCGAAACTCCTGATTAGCACTTGATAACGGAGCGGGAAGTACAGCCTTTTGACATCACCAATTGAGTCCTATCCGCTAAATATGATCTCACCCAGCTTAAAAAAATAGCCTGTATATCTACGAGTAAATACCAAAACACCATCAGCAACCAATTTAGTGAAAGATAAAAAACTTGTTGTAGTTGATTTTACTGTATCAATAAGATGCTTGGCCTGCTTAGAAACAGTTGTTAAATACGAAACCTTCCATTCATTCATTCAAGGACAAATTAACAATAAGTGTTAGGAAACGCCATAACGATTGCATACAATTCTTAAAAGAATATTATAGGAATGCCATTAGGTCCGGCCTGAATACTAACATCAAGACTATGTATAGCACTTAATAGGTCATCCTCAGAAATCTCAAGAGCACTGTTAAGGTCTCCTGAGCAATCCGAGCGACCAGCATGCATTTGATAAAGACGAGCCCGCTAAATCATATATTATAATAGATAATACACATATAATATATACATCAAATTGAGTTTTAGTTCTACGGCCAGTTTTAAAAGTAATCAAGTACTAAGGGCTACACTTTTGCCATAGATAATATTTCCTTTCAAACTCTTGCCGATTCATATCATTCTCTTTTCATTTGCTTCCTCTGGGATACCTACATAATCCCGAGAATCAAAATCCCGCCTGTTAATAATCCCGGTTTATATAAAAACTCCCGTTTTACATTATTCCGACATAACTAAATCCCGCCACTTAAAAATCTCGCCATTATAAAATCCCGCTATATCAAAATCCCGCCCACTACTAACCCCGCTGTTTTAAAATCCCGCTGGTGGATAGTGAAATGATCTCGTTAAAATTATTTTCATTGTTTAAAAAATCAATAGTTATGTCATGTGATTACCAGCAGTTAATGCGATACTTTCACTTAGCATAAATCCATCGGAATATTTGCTTATTTCTTCGATCAGGATAATAATAATTTAGCCCCTACAGAGCAAGACTGTTTTACAGGAGATATTTACATATGTCTCGACTACCGATCACCTATTATTCAAATTAATTCACCTGGTCCGTGGGTCTCCAAGAATGAAGTATTCCCATGCGAGGAGACCTATTATTTTAACGGTAAAACTGGGGGTGCTTTTTAATATCCCGTCATAGAAGGTAAGTATTCTTTCATAAATCCGCGGCCGCGATTTTTGAAAGAAGGAACATGCAGAACATGGAGAAGGATTAGATGTGTCAGATGTTTTAAGACGTCGCAAAGCACTCAACGACCTTCCTGAAGATGCTCCTGATACTGGAACCGTCAGCAGTAATGTTACTAGCCGTGTTACCTCGCTGTGCTCGATATATGTACTTCGAAAGTGAAAGCAATTTCGGCACAACATGTAGGTGAAGCTCCCGGCATATTCTTCGAAAGAGTTAGCTGTGAGCGCAGGGCCGGATTTAGCCTCTATGGCGCCCCTGGGCAGTAACGAATTTCCCGCCCTCCACCACTAGATAAGCTTGAAGGTAGCAGTTTGTCACATCACAAAGTAAATGTAGGCAAAACGTTAGCGGGCGTATGTGAAAAGTTTAAAATTTCATATTTTTTTTACCAGTAAGCATTTTTTGTTTGCTTGAAAAATTTTTATGTTGCTTCCCAGGGAATCCAGGTGTTCTGTGCACCTCCTAAAATTGTTTTAGGAATGATTGAAACTCCAATGATAGCATAGAAAGCTGTACAATTCTTATTACATTCGGCTTTTCACTTTCTTTAGAAATGCGTTCATGTTTTCTACATTTTTTCTCGGTCGATCGTTTTGGAAATAATTTGCGGACTACGCAAACAAATAAAATTTTCTTACCGAAAAAACCCAAAATTAAGAAAGCTCGCGTTAAATTTATCATACCTTGACCTAATTTGTTTTCGATGATAAAGATAACGAAAACGAATTGGCAAAAAATCATTCGGTGACTAGATTTTCCTGATTTCATTTATTTTAATTTATTTTTTATTTTCGGTGGAATTTCCCGTTTTTCTTTGAACAAAAAATTGAAAATTCCAAAATTAAAGCGCAAATATTCTTAAAAATTTAATTAAATCTATTCACCCGATAGAAACTTAAAAATTTTATAGCCAATGCCGCATTTCTAATATCGAGACTTGGACCTCTCCTGAAACCAAATCTTTGGTTCCCAGCGAATTTGATGTGGGGACAAATTTAAGAAGTAATTGAACACACGAAAATGTGTGGTTAGATGAGTTACTTGCTTGGGGGCGTTTTGAACTTTCTAAAGGATCGCTATTATCAAAAATATTTTTCGTTTTTTTCCTTCAAGTCTTGGGCAATTTTAGAGGCTTGAAAACAGGAGCTGGCAACTAAGTACTCGCGTATTTATATCATTTGATGTGGCTTCAGGCAAAATGTTTAAAGTGATTATACTTCGGCTCTAATTGAAATAAAGGCCGCCACGGCATTCACAGCTAATAAGTGTATGCTTCAAGCAAAATTTTTGCGAAGTCCCCATTTTTCAAGGCGCAATCACATTAAAATTTGAGTTGAGGTTGCGATTAGGTGCTTTGTATTAAGACAAATATGTACATCTAACTCGAATAAATTAAAAAAGCAACTTATTTTCTACAATTATGTTTGAGTTTTCAAAATCCATCTTTCCCATAATTTTAGACCAATGAAAAAGTTTAAGAATTTGCCGCCCCTCAAATTCTGCCGCCCCGGGCAGTAGCCCAGGTTGCCCATATGGGAAATCCGGCCCTGCATGTACCTTTGCAGTCGGTTGCTAAAGACGTCTATTGTCAAGTCAAATGCTCTCGTCGAAGGCCACACTGTCGGTTTGCTCGTTGATCCTCGTCTTCAACTACAACTGATAGTGGGTTGAACATTTCCCTGTGGAAATGCCTCGTCATCTAATTAGCGACGTAGGCCAGTCAATAAACCGAAAAATAAGGCGTTAGGTCGCAAAAAATTGCTCGGCTCTGGTTTTTTGGGATAATGTTAGGATAGATACCAGAAGTGTACCACCAAGTTTGCAACTTCGGAAAACCTGTGCTAACCTCATTACCCTCAAAAAACCTCAAAATTTTCGGATTTTTTCATATTTTTGTTTGCAATTTCCGAAAGGTGCTTCCTACAAGTAAGTTGTCCACTGCACTGTTAAAGCTAAGAAAATCTTCTTTAATTTGAGTGTAACCCCAGCTTTGTAGGCGCAAAGGATCCCAAGATACAGCACTTTAAACATTGTTTTTTGAAAAAAAGTTCGAAATTGTAATTTCAGTCATGTTCCGAGCTGAATATCGGCTTAAATGCGCATTTTACAGAGAAAGTCATGTGACATGAAGTTATAAACCAGTTCCTTAGCTGTATATATGTCGGAACGAATGGAATCAGACCATGGGGTCATAGGGCTGCCCCTGAAAATTAGGTTCTTCTAAGAGAAACTTTTTTCTTTATGTACCAATATTAACCAAACTTCACCCAATTATGTTGCTGGTTAAGCCTAAAAAAATATCTAGGAACGGATGAAATCAGAACACTACGTTATAGGGCTGTCATACAAACCAACCTCTGGTAATTAGGTTCTTCTAAGAAAAACTTTTTTCTTTATACACCAATCTTAACCACCCTTCCCCCAAATGTATTTTTTAGTAAAGCTTCAAAACATATCTAGAAACGGATGAAATCAGAACACTAGGTCATAGGGCTGTCATACAAACCAACCCCTGATAATCAGGCTCTTCTAAGAAAAACTTTTTTCTTTATAAACCAATCTTAACCAAACCTCACCCAAATGTGTTCCTAGTAAAGCCTCAAAACATATCTAGGAATGGATGGAATCGGAACATTACGTCATAGGGCTGTCATACAAACCTCCTAAAATACAATTTCGGACTTTTTTACAAAAAAATACCGGCGTACAGAGGGCTGCGCCCGCAATACGAGGGTTTTTTAGAATTTTGATGCATAGTGAATATTTTTTGTACATATATTTTATAAGCAATAGATAAGAATTGTGCACAACATTAATGAAATGCTTCCTGTAAATCTATTTTTGGATTGGTCTAAATAAACGCGTTCCAGAATGAAAGGCTAGCGCCTTTCATTCTGTTCCACCTTTAATTAGACCAATCCAAAAATAGATTTACTATTTACCCAGTCTGTATAAAAGTAATCCAAGGCAAATCTACAGGATTTTTTCGATTTCAGATTTCTGATGGCCTTTGAGCAAAAAGAAACTCAGCAAACGTAGGGATGGCTTGGCATTATATATGAACTGAATTATTAGCTGTAAATCTACTGTTACTGTTTTTTAAATCAAGGAAAACCAACTTATATGAAATGATTCCATTGTGTCCCCTCTGACATTAGAGCCCACGCAAGCTTTCCTATGAGTATTGAACCAGTATACTTTTGCAGCTTTTTCTGGACACCCTGTTAACTTGGTCCTACAAACTTCAAAAATATTTGTGGCAAACACTATTACCATTCTATGCATTTCCACTAAATTTCATGTAGATTGTTTCATCAAGTTAAAAGATATGCATTGAAGAAATGCTTAAGAGGCTTACCTTGTATTGTGAAAGGCCCTTACTAAATACTTACTTGGCTATATTTCCGGTGTGGATACAGTTATTCGAATGAAAATTCGTAGACATATTCCATGTGTAATTTTCTAAAAACCCTTAGCAGAATTTTCATATTTGGAAACCTAATTTACTGTTATTTACTTTTCCTTAGCAAAAGCCAACAGTCTTAATATTTAACGTATATAAGGCCATACTGGCCAATCTTTGTGCAAAGTTTCATATCGATCCTTATAACGGTTTAGAAAAACGGAGCTCGAAAAGGAAGTTTAACTTTAAACGCCAATAACTTTTTTATCGTTACTCGAAACAGGAAAATTTTAACTGATATGAGATGTACTCGTCTAGATCTTTGATTTAAATACCCATACGTTATTCTCCGATAAAAACTAAAAAAGTCGGCTTTTTTCAAACGTTCGGGACACCCTGTTATCTTCTTCCTACCAACTTCTAAGGTATTTGTGCCAAAGACTGTAACCATTCTACACATTCATACCGAATTTCATGACAATCGGTTGAGCCGTTCGCGAGTTATTTAGTGAACAGACGGACGGACGGACGGACAAAATCGATTTTATAAGGGTTTTTTGAAAAAATTCTAAAAAACCCTAAAAACGACATTTTTAAAGTGCTGTATCTTGGAATCCTTTGCACCTACAAAGCTGGAGTTACACTCAAATTAAAGAAGATTTTCTTAGCTTTAAAAGTGCAGTGGACGACTTACTTGTAGGAAGCACCTTTTAGAAATTACAAACAAAAATATGAAAAAAGTCCGAAAATTTAGAGGTTTTTTGAGGGTCACGGGGTTAGCACAGATTTTTCGAAGTTGCAAACTTAGTGGTACACTTCTGGTATCTATCCTAACATTATCCCAAAAAACCAGACCCGAGCAATTTTTTGCGACCTAAAATCGGTAATTGACTGGCCTAACGCGCATGAATGGATTAACGAGATTCCCTCTGTCAAGCAGGCAAATAGGGCGATAGGAATTCCGCTCGCCGCCAGCCAGCTTGTTAGGTTTTGCAATGAGCTCAGGTTTTACCTTTTCCATCGTTCCGGTAAGATCTACTCCGCTAAATACCTAGGTAAATTTATCCGGCATTGTTTGAACTGAATTGAGTTTTGTTGGGAACGTCATCCGTACCTGGCGACTTACTGTCCTCCATTCTTGACGAGGCTGGAGAGTTTCGCTCTCTGTGATGTGGCAGAAAGAAACAAGTTGTTCAACGATACCTGACATTAAAGTGGCGGCGATCTCTGTTCTACTCTCTTGATTACGACTCTGTACGTCTTCCCCACACGGCTTGGTACAGCATAATAGATGTACCGCATAAGGCAAGCTCGTTTGAACGTTTTAATTGAAAGTTTTAGTAGTTTACGGGTGATTTTATACATTTGCAACACGTTACTGAGTGCCGTTGTGAGCATCGCTCGTTGACTAAGCCGCGGCTCTTTCGAACCATTTCCCCGCTGACGGGGTTGTGTAAATTCGCGCCGTGCGCTAAACATTCCAAAAATATCTACAATGCAGGGTTGTTCCACCGTCGTGGAGCATATCAGCTGTATGATACGTAAATGCCATTGATTGCAGCTGTTACCGCTTAGTTCCTCTGGCATTTCCTTTGAGAGGGCATAATCTCCACCGGTCCAAACTGTTTTTAAATTGTCCTTGTCTGCGACAAACAGGTATTGTATTGGTGGTTAATGATTGCGACATCAATGTTTTTTTTTCTTTCACGGTCGTGCGATTGCAGTTGTGCTGCCTTGACGTGGTTAAGATTTAACTACAGGAATCTCGTTTAATGATTTTCTATAGCGCCTCTCGATTCAGGGGACGCTTAGCGCTACCAGTATGGTCCTTGGAGTATGCCGTCCCGGCTTCTTGGCATAATATACAGTTGGAGACCCCCGGGCAGTGATCAAATTGCCGCCCTTCGTCACTAGTTAGGTTTGGATGGAAACCAGTTGCACTCGGAATGGATGTATGTGATGTTAAAATGTTAATTTTCGGTGGAATTTCCCGTTTTTCTTTGAACAAAAAATTGAAAATTCCAAAATTAAAGCGCAAATATTCTTAAAAATTTAATTAAATCTATTCACCCGATAGAAACTTAAAAATTTTATAGCCAATGCCGCATTTCTAATATCGAGACTTGGACCTCTCCTGAAACCAAATCTTTGGTTCCCAGCGAATTTGATGTGGGGACAAATTTAAGAAGTAATTGAACACACGAAAATGTTTGGTTAGATGAGTTACTTGCTTGGGGGCGTTTTGAACTTTCTAAAGGATCGCTATTATCAAAAATATTTTTCGTTTTTTTCCTTCAAGTCTTGGGCAATTTTAGAGGCTTGAAAACAGGAGCTGGCAACTAAGTACTCGCGTATTTATATCATTTGATGTGGCTTCAGGCAAAATGTTTAAAGTGATTATACTTCGGCTCTAATTGAAATAAAGGCCGCCACGGCATTCACAGCTAATAAGTGTATGCTTCAAGCAAAATTTTTGCGAAGTCCCCATTTTTCAAGGCGCAATCACATTAAAATTTGAGTTGAGGTTGCGATTAGGTGCTTTGTATTAAGACAAATATGTACATCTAACTCGAATAAATTAAAAAAGCAACTTATTTTCTACAATTATGTTTGAGTTTTCAAAATCCATCTTTCCCATAATTTTAGACCAATGAAAAAATTTAAGAATTTGCCGCCCCTCAAATTCTGCCGCCCCGGGCAGTAGCCCAGGTTGCCCATATGGGAAATCCGGCCCTGTGTGAGCGAAGATCAACAATATCGAAATCTTCAGCATAGCAGCCCAATCTTACTCTACCGTCGGCACGGTTTTCTGACAAGGAGAATGAAAACTTCCTCGTTTTCCTTGATCAACGGTCAATGATTTCGCTCTCATTGGCCTTTTCGTTAATTTGAGGTACTCTTTTTGACGAACAAGAGATGAAAATGGAATGATAATGTACATACTTGTAGTATACATACACTAGATGCACGCGAAGTATGCAACTTTCTGCGAACCAGGTATTCATGGAAAAAAGATATCCGCTAGAATAATAATTGAACATGTATATATAGTATTAATATAGTACAATATATGTAGTACTAATTGCCCCCTTAGCCAAATTATTGAAGGGGCAGTTTCCCCCGCTGCCCCTCCCTGTTCCGCCCCCATTGGTGTAAAACGAAGACTATGAAAATTACAAAAGTATACAAATCAGTGTTCGATTAATGTGAGCTGCAAAGGAGTTTTATTATGTAATGAATAAATTACTTTAGTGTAAAAATCAATTTTATTATCGTTTGGCGGTATAAATAAAAATAAATACGGAGTTTGCTATATGATTTGGAGTTTGGTTTTGAAAATATATGATGAAGTGAGGGTGGGGCGCCTTGATCAAAATTTCGCCCCGGGCGCCAAATTGTCTTCGCACGGCTCTGGTCTTTATTATGTTATTTCCGTAGATTTCAGGAAAATATTTGATCTAAGTATTTTTATACACAAATTAGCATCCGTACCTAAAAACATGGAATGTTCACAATTTTCAAACCCAGAAAAATGACAGAAATTGTCAAAATACATCTTTGAGCAAAGCCAGGTCGATTAGATAATTCTAAAATAATCCTGTCTTCCTCGGGGATCAAGTTGATATTTTTTACCAGAAATGCATGAAACATGAAAATAAAGCGTTGCGAAAACGCAACCGTAGGACAAAATGGGCTAAGCAGTGAGACCTCTATCGCGTACAAATTTAAAGTGAACTATTTATTGATTTCAGAGAGGTACAGGAGATTACAAATGTAGTGTTGCCAGTGCAGTATTATACAACAGTGATAAAACTAACTTCAACAGTTTATCCAGCTGCTAGCTGAATGCGTAAAATGAAAAAAGCAACAACAACGCATTGGTATCGCCGATGACATGATCCAAGATAGAGTTGCCTGTAGAAATATGCTGAGATATTACCGCCAAAACGGGTGTTGTGCCTACACGGCAGGCCGAGCAACGCGAAGCCATGGAGCGGTATAAAGAACGAGGCAAGGAAGAAGAAGATTCTTCAGCTGCTAGTGAGTATACTCCAATTGTAGAAAATGAAAATTAGAGAGCTGCATGCAATTGGACATGCCAAAACCTTTGTTCTTCAAGCTGACCAGACCGCACAAACAAACACTAAATGTGTGTCAGTTGAATATATTCATCACTCAGCATCAGTGACGATGATGAGATGCTTTGAGGAAGAAAAACTCGACATTGCATTGATACAGGAACCCTGGATTACAAAGGAAAACAAAATTAAGGGTTTGTCGCAACAGTCCGCCAATTTATACTATGTACCACCCATCTGTACAGTTATATCCTGGTGCGGCATGATGTACATGTGGTACAAATGACGCATCTAAGCTCGCCCGATCTTACGGCAGTAATGATTGGAAGTGGGGCAGGATCATTTATAATCGAACCACCTCCTTCAATGGAAGTAGAGAACCTAGTAAAATACTCTAAAGAAAGAGGTATATGTCTGATATTAGGCTGTGATGCCAACGCTCAGAATACTGTGTGGGGCAGCACAGATGACAACATCAGAGGACAGCAACTGCTGGAATTTGTTGAAAGATACAACTTGTTAGTAGCTAATACAGGGGTTGCTTTCACCCATGTCTGATCACAGAGCTATTCAGTCTGGAATTCTGTATGGCACGAAACCGAGTAGCGAAAACAAACGTATTAGAGTGCCAAGGAATACAGACCGTCCTAAGTATGAAATGTGTTTATTGGAACAAATCGACGAAATTTCAGAGGAAATACCTAATATAATAACACGACTGATATAGAGCGATCGGTGGAACAAATGAATTCTGCGATAACTCACTCTTTCAAACTGGCTTGTCCCGCAGTAATCATAGATGAAAAGGATCCAACACCCTGGTGGTGCACTGAATTGGAATCTATGAAGAAAGAGACAAGGAAAGCGTTTAATAGGTACATGAGAGAGAGATGACCCCTCGCTCTTGGGATCTATATAAGGATAAAAAGAGAGAGCTGAAGAAGACTCTACGTACACGTAAAAGGAGTTCGTGGGGGGAATTTTGAATATGAAGAATACATCCGATGTATGCAGACTACAGAAGATGATTTCGAAAGACAGCGTTTCCAAAATGGGACTAATCCAAAAGGCGGATGGAACTATGACAGAAACAATGGAGGAGACATTGCAGTTGTTGTTGTTGTTGTAGCGATTCAAGAGATTTTTTTTTTTCTCTTGAATCAAAGGGGGTCTTGGCAGCTCTTGGCCGTTTTTAGCAACGGGTAGCTCCGGGACGATTTACATCGAAGAACCGGCTGCAGTAGGAGCATTTTATGGACAACACAAACATCCATGGGTCACAGTGGGATTCGAACCCACGCACCGGCAACTCATAGATAGACATCTCTGCCACTGAGCTACCGAATGCCCCAATGACATTGCAGTCGCTTATGGAAGTCCATTTTCCAGGAAGCTTCAAGTCAAATAATCCGTGGACTCAAACCTGTAAATTGGTAGGGGCGACCGGACGACAAGAAGCTGAGAGGATAATAACTTCAAATGGTGTCAGGAGTGCTATCAATACTTTTGAGACATATAAGACGGCTGGAATGGACGGAATATTTCCGGCACTGCTACAATGGGGCATGGCAGCTCTGCTAGAGAAGATCCGGAACATATTCGTTGCCTGTTTATCGACAGGGTATATCCCAATTTCTTAGAGAGAGACTAAAGTTGTCTTTCTACCAAAACCGGGAAAAAAGGATTATACGGAAGCGAAGTCATTCAGGCCGATTAGCCTAACCTCTTTTCTATTGAAGACAATGGAGCAAGTATTGGTGGACCATCTAGCTAGAGAATACCTCGCTGATATATAGACCTCACAGGTAGATTGACTGAGTCCGCTCTGCATGAAGTAGTGCGGGTAGCAGAAAGAGAGATTAACAACAGCGGTATCGCTATGTCAACCTTTATGGACATAGAGGGTGCTTTTGATAATATCCCATACAGCAAACTAAGAAATGCCCTAGCTGAGCGGGAGATCGAGCCCCTGATAATAACATGTGAATTTATTCGCGTTAAAGTTTAACCGGAATAAATAGAATTTAGAGTTTTTAGTAAATAATATAAGTTTTAATTAGAATTGCAATATTTACAATTTAGAATTATACATTAATAAGTAGGTTTTAAATTCAATAGTTTTTATGATAGTTAATTTTGCCTAGTTGGCAGTTAGAGATGTTGCCTAGTCGGCAGCTCGAATAAGAAGATAGATGTTGCCTAGTCGGCAGCTCGAACAAGAAGAAGTCGAAAATGGAACACGATTACAGGTCATCAGTGTGAGTGCGGGTGGCTGGTCGATGACGTAGTTGCAATTGCGGACATTTGGGTTGCCAGTCGAAGACGTTGCGATTCCGAACATTCCGCCCGTCTCGTGGGATCACGAAATTACTCGCCGCACGCAGTGTAGAAGGATGAAATTAGGGACAATCCATCATAAGCGATCATGGTGAGAATATGCGCCCGTCAAGTGGGATTATGATGACTAACTATGTCCGCCCGTCATGTTGAATCAGCGTAACTATATCCGCCCGTCATGAGGTATAGTCAAGAACTCTTCGAAAATAATTTATCTAAAATGTTAAACATGATTATTTATAAAGAAATGGATAAATTTTAACTTTCTCTTCTTGAGGATTAGATTTTATTATTATAATTTTTTTGTTATTATTAGGGTATTTCATTTATTTCAGAGTGATTATTGAAGTTATTTTATCATTTTGTAGCCAAAATTATTTTAATTTGCAAAATTAAAGGTTTCTTTTAAAAATTTTGAAAATTTAGTTATTATTAAGGACATTTATGTACTATTTGTCTCCACTGGTAGTATGCAAAGCTTTGTAATTGCTCGTTTGAAGAATCCACCTTTATATTTAATAGTTGCAACGCGAACACATCCATCAGTACCGGGATGAACTTCAGTGATTCGACCAAGCAGCCACTGTTGTGGTGGGAGATTATCCTCTTTAACTAAAACGAGGTTCCCTACTTAGATATTTTGCCGTTTGCTTTGCCACTTATATCGTAGTTGTAGAGTGTGCAAATATTCCTTACTCCATTGCTTCCAAAAATTTTCGTTCATATGTTGAACTAGTTGCCAACGATTTAGTCGATTGATCGGGATTTCGAGCATGCTCGGAGACGGTACTGGAACCAGACTTTCTCCAACTAAAAAATGTCCTGGTGTCAGCACAGAGAGATCTGTCGGTTCATCGGTGAGCGCGTGCAAGGGCCTGGAGTTAAGCGATGCTTCAATCTGCGCTAATAGTGTCAGCATTTCTTCGAGGGAGAGTGTGTGACAGCCTACGACGCGACGAAAATGGTGTTTGAATGCCTTAACCCCAGCCTCCCAGAGGCCTCCGAAATGGGGTGACGCCGGTGGTATGAAATGCCATTCGAGTCCTTGGTGATTGATCAAATCAATGTTGTCCTCAGTATGAAGTTGTCGCAGATGTTGAGTGAGTTCCTTTTGTGCGCCGACGAAGTTGCGTGCATTGTCGCTGTAAAGGTCCTGACATCTTCCACGCCGACTCACAAAACGATGAAGTGCTGCAATGAATGCTTCGGTGGAGAGATCCATTACCAATTCCAAGTGGACAGCACGGGTAGCAAAGCATACAAAAACAGCTACGTAAGTTTTTAGAATCTTCTGACCACGTCCTTTGACCGTTGAGACTGAAAATGGTCCCGCATAATCGACTCCACTATGTAAAAATGGTTTAGATGGTCGTACACGGTGACTAGGCAGATCGCCCATTAGTTGATGACTCGTTGCAGCTTTGAAACGACAGCAAGTAACGCAGTTTCGTACATATTGACTAACGAGACTTCGTCCGTTCAGAATCCAATATTTACAGCGCGTCCTGTGCAAGGTTGCCTGAAGACCGCCGTGGAGTGTGATCTTATGACAGTGAGCGATGACTAAAGATGTAAAATGGCTTTTCGGTGGCAAAATAATGGGAAATTTTTCCTCATATGACAGCATTGCATGTTTAATTCTGCCTCCCACGCGTAAAATCGATTGTGGGTCCAATATCGGATTATGTCTTCTCAAACAGCTGCTTTTTGGAAGATCCAATTTCTTCGTAATACATTTGATATCAGTAGCGAAATGTCGGTTTTGTATTATTTTAATCCATGTCGTAAGAGCACTAGTTATCTCCTGATTCGTTAATGACTTGTTATTGTTACTTCGTTTTGTTGTTGTTTTCCGACAGTTATAGTAGAAGCGAAAACAGTATGCGGTGACTCGTAAAAGGCGTGTTAAGTCAGAGTAACGGGTAAGTATCCCGGATTCAAGCTCCGTTTCAAGTTGGGCGTGTAAGCATCGAGTTTCTTCCTTCAGTACGCTATCCGATGGGGCAGGAGCGTTTGCTGGCCAAAATTGTGAAGGTGATGTCAGCCATCGCGGTCCATTCCACCAGAGTTGGAAATTACAGAGTTCAGAGGCTGGAATACCTCGCGATATGCAGCCTGCAGGGTTATCGTCCTTTGGTACATGATGCCATTTAGCATTAGATTGCTTTTCATGCACGGTTGCTACGCGATTTGCAACAAACACTTTCCATTTCGACGGATGTTCACGCAGCCATGCCAACACAGTGGTTGAATCCGTCCACAAATGCACGGATATTTCGGTGAGATTTAAGTTTCGCTGAATGAAGGACATCATCCTGGCAAGTAACGCCGCACCGCATAGTTCAAGGCGAGGTATCGAGACAGTATTGACGGGGCTAACTTTTGTCTTTGAGTACAGTAATGTCGTTTGAATATGGTCGAGGTCATGAAGAATTCGGAGATATATTACTCCACCATATGCAGATAATGAAGCGTCACTAAATCCATGAAGCTCAAGACCAATTGATGAATTTGTTGTTCCAAGCCAGCGATCAATTTTGACTTCGTTAAGCAATTGTATCGAAGATTTGTATTTGAACCATTCGTCTATCATTTCCAGCGGTAGTGACTTGTCCCAATTGATTTTGAGTTTCCACAATTTCTGCATAAAGATTTTTTCAACAATAGGCGAAAGATATCCGAGCGGATCGTATATTCGACTAATGTCGGCGAGAATAGAGCGCTTGCAAACAGTGGAGCTTGTATCATCTGATAGCTTTATGCGGAAACTGAAAGCATCAGTCTCTGGAGTCCAGACAATGCCAAGTGTTTTGATTTGAAGATCACCGAAGAGTTTGGTTACATTGCCTTTTTCGCGATCTTCATCTGGAATACCGGATAGGAGCTCAGGATTATTAGCCATCCACTTACGTAAGTTAAAACCTCCCTCTCGTAAAAGCAATTGCAATTCATCGCGAAGTTGACAAGCAGAATCAAGATCGTAGGCCCCAAAAAGAGCATCGTCAACATAGAAATTTTCACGAATGACTCTAGCAGCGTTTGGATAGTTTGTCTCGTGATCTTTAGCCAATTGATTAAGAACTCGACATGCCAAGTAGGGAGCACAAGCTGTGCCATAAGTAACAGTTAACAGGCGGTAGCTGCGGATGGGCTCAGAAGGTTGAAAACGCCATAAGATTCTTTGAAGATCGGCATCAGTGCGGTCGACCAATATCTGTCTGAACATCTTTTCGATATCGGACGTAAAGGCATACGGAAAGAAGCGCCATTTAAGCAGGACACAGACGACATCATTTTGTAACTTGGGCCCAATATGCAGAACGTCGTTCAAAGAGACGCCATTTGATGTAACTTGCGATGCATTAAATACGACGCGAAGTTTGGTCGTTGAACTTTCGGGTTTTATGACGGCGTGATGGGGCATATAGTATGTCACAGCTTTTTCTTCGTCCTCCTCCGGGACCCTTTCCATGTGATGTAACTTCAAGTATTCGCTAATAAAGGATGAATATTGTCCTTGAATGTTCGCATCGCGGGCAAATTTATTTTCCAAACGATGTAGCATGGTTGTTGCTGCATTTTTGATGCTTCCTAGGCTAGAGAGTTCATTAGATTTAATGGGTAATTTTACTATATACCTGCCATCAGCCGTCCTTCGATGTGTGTCATTGAAGAAATCCTCACATTCTTGCTCGTCTGGAGACAGCCGGGTTGCTGTAGGTAGTTCTTCCAGCTCCCAGAACTTTCTAAGAAGACAATCCAAGTTTATAGCAGCATGCAATGTTATTGTTGACGTTTGATTAACAGGAGGCTTGTCGACGTGACCCGATAATATCCATCCGAATAAAGTAGCTTGAGCAACTGGAGCACCATCCAAACCTCTTCTAATATCACTTAGAATTATTTTGGTATAGACTGTCACACCGAGAATCAAATCGATTGGTCCAGGTTGATTAAAATCTGGATCTGCAAGTTGTAGTCCAACGATGTGTTCCCAGTTGGTTTTTACAATCGGCTTGGCTGGTAGCAAACTTGTAAGTCCAGGCAGGATTAAAGTTTTGATACTCAATCGGCACGAAGTATCAACCGTTGAAATGATTTCGTGTGAAGCAATGGCTCGGGCGACACCAGCTTCACATTGCCCAACACCAACTATCGAAACGTTTACTCGTTGCTTCGGAAGTCGTAAAGATGATGCCAGCGATTCGGTTATAAAGTTAGATTCCGAACCAGGATCTAGCAAGGCGCGTACTTTCACCAAACCACTCGGCGATTGAATGTACACCATCGTAGTAGCAAGTAACACCGTTCCTCCGTAAGTAAGATTTGACATATGTGCACTCGTTGTCGTTGTAGGTTGGATACTGGGAAGAGGGACTGGTGTGTTTGCGGGCTCAGCAGCTTGATGAACCATGGTGTGATGCGGTTTGTTGCAAAGTTGGCATCGCTTCTTTGAAAAACAATCAGTTGCCGTATGATTGGGCCGCAGACAGTTGCTGCACACGTTGTGTTTGCGAATAAAGTTTAATCGCTCGCCTACGGTTTTAGAACGAAACACGGGGCAGAACAATAGTAAATGGTTACCTGCACATCCTTTGCACTGTGGTTTCGATGCTGCATGAAAGGATCGAAATGTTGTTGGCCTTTTAGTCTTGTTCTCGAAAACTTTAGCTCTGCTCGTGCTGCCTCTGCTATCATTTAGGACACTTAGTGCTTGAAGACGGGAGTCCAAGAATGTGGTCAAGCTTTTAAGTGTCGAGGACTGCGGTAGTCGTCTGTAGTGATGTTTCCCAATCCTTCCTCGTCGTCGCGTCGAGTTTACTACTCAGAAAGTAAACAAGCCAATCATCCCACTCATGCACGGGCCTAGATAAGTTCTCTAGAGCATGCATGAACTGGCTGAAACTGTCTAGAACTCGGCGCAGCTCGTTGCACGATTCACTCTGCATCCCCGGTAGTTTAATGATATTGCTTAAATATTCGTTGACCAGCATTCTTTTATTGTCGTAACGTTTGAGAAGGATGTTCCACGCACTTTCATAGTTAGCATTATTTATATGCAGATGACTTATCAGCTTTGATGCATCACCTGTAATTAAAGATTTTAAATAATGCATTTTCTCAACATCACACAATGACGCGTTATTGTGCACAAGCGAAGTGAATGTATCATAAAATGACGGCCACTCTAGTAGTAATCCACTAAAAGACGGGACACTGATTTTCGGCAATTTTAATGTTTGACTGCCATTTGTTGCTACTTGTTGACTGACGTTCGTCGCAAAATGGCTTTCGTCCATTGTAAAATGCCTGACCGAATCCTCGCTAGGTAGGTGCTCCAGCAGCCACACTTCAGTCGACAGGTATGCTTCCTCGATGTCGTGGAATTTGGCAAAGTTATCGTCTGTTTTCAAATCTTCCGCTGTAGCTTCCTCCTGCGCTTCTTCATACGTTTGCATGTACTTATTCCAGTAACTATTCAGGAGGCTTAGCCGGGCGTTAATAAATACAGGAGTGCGATTTGCTTTTGCTGTCTTGTTGGTATTCGTTTCGAATTTTTCTATGCGATCCGCCAGAGTCGACAATCTTACTTTTAGGTTAGCCATGCTGGTTGCAGAGTTTTTGTACACTGAACACTAACAAATGTAGCTAATTTAATTACTGATTAACTGCCCAGCGCACTTTATTTTAATTTGGTTTTATCAAATTGTTCAATTAGTTTTTTAATGAATTGTTCACTTTTTCACTTTTAGCTTTAGCAAAAGTTAGTAATATAACGGATCGATCGTTCTGTACTGATACCAACTGGTTGATAGCACAAAGCACTTGTAGCACAGGTAGAGAACTAGTTAATACAACTAGAAAACGAGTCAATAGAGCGAAGCACTTGATTTTAATGTGTAACTGTTATGATTGATATGATTTTAATTTTAATAGATTTTCGAGATATTGTCTATTTATTTTAGATTTAGATTAATTAGAACAATTTTCAATTTACCGGACCGGGACGATCCGGCTCGACGGACCAAATGAATTTATTCGCGTTAAAGTTTAACCGGAATAAATAGAATTTAGAGTTTTTAGTAAATAATATAAGTTTTAATTAGAATTGCAATATTTACAATTTAGAATTATACATTAATAAGTAGGTTTTAAATTCAATAGTTTTTATGATAGTTAATTTTGCCTAGTTGGCAGTTAGAGATGTTGCCTAGTCGGCAGCTCGAATAAGAAGATAGATGTTGCCTAGTCGGCAGCTCGAACAAGAAGAAGTCGAAAATGGAACACGATTACAGGTCATCAGTGTGAGTGCGGGTGGCTGGTCGATGACGTAGTTGCAATTGCGGACATTTGGGTTGCCAGTCGAAGACGTTGCGATTCCGAACAACATGGATCGATTCGATGCTTAGTGGGAGGACAGTAAATCTTAGTAATGGATGTGCCAGAATAAGGGGAAGGGTAGTCAGGGGCTGTCTACAAGGAGGGGTACTTTCGCCTCTACTGTGGAACATCACCGTCGACTCTCTTTTCTGGAAACTGGACTCGATGGGCGTACATATAGTAGGATACGCTGATGACTTAGCAATTATGGTCAGTGGCAAATTCATGGACACTATTCAAGGTTGCATGAGGCAAGCTCTCAAAGCAACTGAAGAATGGTGTAATGAACAAGAGCTAACTATAAACGCAAGCAAGTCAAGCACTACAGTCTTTACTCTGAAAAGGAAAGATGTAGAAACCACTCCCATGCTGCTTTTTGGTTCGGAGATAAAAGAGTCTAAGGAGGTAAAGTACCTAGGGGAAACCTTAGATCCCAAACTTAGTTGGAACTCTCATGTTAACGAAAAGACACAAAAAGCAGCGAGGTGTGCACGTAGGTGGGGTATATCACCAAAGGAGGCACATTGGATCTATACAATGATGGTTAGGTCCGTTCTATCCTATGCAGCAGTGGTCTGGTGGCCCAAGGGTAGCCAGAAAACTACTAGGAAACGGCTGGATGGGATTCAACGCATAGCATGTATAAGCATATGTATAGTGCAATGAGAACCACGCCAACACATGCAATGGAGGTTATACTGGGATTACCGCCACTGGATCTTTTTATAAAACAAAGTGCGGCGCTCACAGCAATAAGAATGGTAGCACAAGGCATCACTTTGGTAGCAACGGAGGTCATAGGAGGATCCTTGATGTTGTTCGTGATAATGTCAGGGAGACTCATATGCCTTTGGATGGTATGAGAAGATGTAGGGTAGTCAAAAGACATCACACTCTCATAGAGGATGGTATCCACGTGATGTTGCTATTTTTACTGATGGGTCTCTCATGGACGGAAGAGCGGGGCCTGGAATATATTCCGAGGAGCTAAACCTTGCATGCTCACTTCGTCTAGGAGAGTATGTATCGGTATATCAGACGGAGATGCTTGGAGTGCTGCACGCACTGGATCATATTCTGGAAGGCGGGATACTGGGGAAAAAAAATTTGATAGCAGTCGACAACCAATCGGTGATTAAGCGCATGTAGCAATCCAACATCAATTAAAAATTGGTACTGGAGTGTATCCAGAAGCTCAATTAGTGTGCTTCAATCAACATTCGGGAACGAAATTGCCGATACCTTAGCAAAAGAGGGATCAGCAGAAAAGTTTCAAGGGCCGGAACCGAAAATTGCTTTGGGAAACGGCATGATTGAAGCCAGGATACAGGGCTGGATTGATTGCATCCATCGGCAACGATGGCGAAGGCTATCCACTTGTAGACAGGCTCGTAACGCAATAACCAGTCCACTAGGTAGGAAAGCCAAACAAGTACTCAGTTACACACGGAACAGCCTAAGTTGGATAACTGCCTTAGTAACAGGGCATGGTAATTTTAGAGCTCATCTATCCAAGATGCTGATCTCATTACCTCAACAAAAAAGCAGATAAGATCTTGGAAATAGGATGTCACTAACACATCCTGCGGCCTTAGTCCAATGTTGGATTGTCGCGCCTGTTATTTATTAATCTATCCAAGATAAAAATCGTGGAGGATGATGTATGCAGACTATGTCTGGAAGAGGCTGAGACGGCAGCACACATTGTATGTGAATGCCCAGCACTAGGTAATAGGAGGCTAAGGATACTAGGTAAATCCACAATAAGTGTGAAATCCATGAGGGAACTTAGCTTGAAAGATATGCTGCGCATCACACGGGACTCATTGATGAAGGAAGAAGTCGATAATTATCAGTCCATTTCTGGAAATCACAGAGGACTGTAAGGGGGCGAAAATGGACCCAAATAGTAGTGGTCTGCTTCGGTACATCCCCAAATCACATATATACAGGGTGTCCCATTCATGGTGGAGAATATTTTAATGGTAGGTAGTGTGGCTCATTTGGAGAAAATTAATGTACAACGGGACCCCTCTATTTTTAACCGTTACAATGTTATAGCATTTTTTGTCAAAATGCACGACTTGCTGAACTAAATCAAAATTTGCCACTCCACCAATCATTTCATCCGAGATATGACTTCACTTTCTAAAACTACATAAAATTTCCAATAAAACGACACCTCGCCCGTTACAAAGTTGCTCGTATCTTCTGAGATACACCCGTTCAAACTTTTAAGAAACTGTAAAATTGCATACGATTTTATTATTTGAATTTTTTATGAAAAAAACAATTTTACAATTTCTTTAAAGTTTGAACGGGTGTATCTCGGAAGATACGAGCAACTTCGTAACGGGCGAGGTGTCGTTTTATTGGAAATTTTATGTAGTTTCAGAAAGTGAAGTCATATCTCGGATGAAATGATTGGTGGAGTGGCAAATTTTGATTTAGTTCAGCAAGTCGTGCATTTTGACAAAAAATGCTATAACATTGTAACGGTTAAAAATAGAGGGGTCCCGTTGTACATTAATTTTCTCCAAATGAGCCACACTACCTACCATTAAAATATTCTCCACCATGAATGGGACACCCTGTATATATGTGATTTGGGGATGTACCGAAGCAGACCACTACTATTTGGGTCCATTTTCGCCCCCTTACAGTCCTCAGTGATTTCCAGAAATCGACTGATAATTATCGACTTCTTCCTTCATCAATGAGTCCCGTGTGATGCGCAGCACATCTTTCAAGCTAAGTTCCCTCATGGATTTCACACTTATTGTGGATTTACCTAGTATCCTTAGCCTCCTATTACCTAGTGCTGGGCATTCACATACAATGTGTGCTGCCGTCTCAGCCTCTTCCAGACATAGTCTGCATACATCATCCTCCTCTTTCAGAAAGTGAAGTCATATCTCGGATGAAATGATTGGTGGAGTGGCAAATTTTGATTTAGTTCAGCAAGTCCAAAAAATGCTATAACATTGTAACGGTTAAAAATAGAGGGGTCCCGTTGTACATTAACTTTCTCCAAATGAGCCACACTACCTACCATTCAAATATTCTCCACCATGAATGGGACACCCTGTATATAAGCTGACCAGACGTACAGCATTTTGTTGTACCTACAGTGCAGCATTTTGACCTGTCATACAGCATTAGGAAATGTACAGCAAAATGTACAGTATTCCCAATGCCACACAAAGAAACCTAAATCCCTACATAATAAGCTCCACGGCTAGGCCTATGGTCAGTCTTGTCTGTTTCAAAGGTGTTTTTAGCAAGATAATCGCACTTTCATGCGGTAAACGTTTCGAAATTTGGGAACGATCGTTCTGATTTATTTATTGCAGTTGTAGAGCTACTTGACGCTCAGATTTCCTCCAATTTCAAATTTCAAAGCTCTAGATGTCAAGGTTCAGAAGTAACCAGCGGCACAACCACGGGAGGGGCTAAAGGGGCTAAAGTCCCTCCCAGACCCAGAAATAGGGAAAAGAAAAATTGCAAAGTGAGATTTGAAACAAAAAATATGAAACGTGGGCTGTGAAGGTTGCAACACCCATACCATACTTTTTGCAAATTAGAAGACACACTGGTCTGAAGTAATATTTGCAAAAAGGGAAAAATGTCTTCAAAATGAATGCTTAAGCAAAAAAAAAATCCGCCAGCTTCGAAAATATTAATATTTGAGCCCTTACAGCTGCAACATATTGTGGGGTATAGCGACTAAAAATTGAAATTGTTCATTGCAATTTAAGAAGAGAAAGAAGAAGGCATCGATAAAAGATACTTCCGTATGGCACTTCGTAGAAATATTTAAATCTAAATTGTTGAACCTACAAATATTTTTTAGTAATAAAAATTGAACTGGATTCAATTGTTGCATCCTTTGATCTTATGTAGCCAGTCGCTATTGTATCAATTCTCATTCGAAATCAATTTTTTTCTTTGCAAGATACAGTCCTCTAAGGGCTCCCATTGTTTATTTAGTTTTTGTTTTGAGCCTAAATTCCTATTTTTGTTTCAAGAATCCGCTACAAGCCTTGACCTTAATAGGTCATTGCGAAATTACGCTATATTTCGACAGCTAAATACCACGGGTGATAACGCCAACGATTAGACAAATCTGCACAATAAATCGCCGTGCGGTGTCACAATTTCTGCACCGGTAAAATTAATCAATAACATGGCAAAGTGTCAATGCCTTAACATGTGACGCTACGAAAAGTTTTAGATCGAAAAAAAAACGTGAATTCAACTGTATAGCGTTCTGAAAATAGCACCAAATAGTACCCCAAATTACGGCAGCAACATCAAATATCTAGTAATATGGATGAAATTAGCCCCCTGCAGGACCAAATCCTGGTTGCGCCACTGGAAGTAACAACCGTCAATGATGCGATATAAGGTGTGAACTTTTACTCCTTTACGATTGATATTTAGCGAGATAATCGCACTTTCGTGTTTGGGCATTCAGTTTCGGTAACTCGGAAGCACTTTGACCGACTTATTTGGCATACTTGTCGTTTGTAGACCTACCTGCCACTCACATTTCCTCCGAATTTCATCCGGGGGCTACAGCTGCCAAAATCGCACTTCTCTGTTTTCAAATTGAAAATTGCCCATAATTCAGAAATTTTTTAGTGGACAATTTTGAAATTTGGTACACTGCACTGACCATTAGTAGTATTAGTATTAGGTAAACATTTCAAGCATCTGTAACTGCCAAGGTTCAGAAGTAACAGCCGTGGAAAGATGCGATTTTAATTTTTCACAAAATTAAAAAGCACTGTACTCCATCCGACTCCCCTATCAACCTTAGATTAGATTAGATTGTGGGGGGGGGGGTCATCGTACCCTCGTGACATACAGTTGACGCCGGTTAATGTGATCACATTGGGACCTTGCTGTTTTGATAACAATAAGAGAACATGTTTTTTGAGTACTTAGTACGATTTCTACCAAAAAAGGGCTGCAAAGGTGCAGTTTACCACTCTTTTATCACAGAAATACAAATAATGGATTTGGTAGGTAGGTATATTGTAAGCCGCGCAATAATTACCGCAATTATGCGATTTATTTTAAACAGGTTCGTGTCTTATCTTATGAATAGATATCAAAGAGTTAAAATAGGTGAAACCAGAAGTGAAATACAATTTTTGTCTCTCGGGGTTCCTCAAGGTCCATTTTTAATTCTCGTCTATATAAACTCTTTGTTCTACCTTGATTTTATGGGCTCACTAACGGCCTTCGGTGATGATGTAGGTTGTACCTACGGCTCCAATAGCATTTTAAACTTAAGTGCTGACATCAACTGGGATCTCAATCTGTTTAGAATTGAAGTGGATGGATACAAGGCAATTGTAACGGATCTGTTGGGATTGAATCCATCTAGCGTCAGAGCCTTGCGGCAGGAGACGAGGATAGAGGTTTTTGATCTCGATGAGGTCACAACAAGGGATGACGTACGGGCGGCGTTCGTAGAGAAATTGTAAGTGGAGATTCCTCTCGACGCCGTGAAGTCGTTGAGGAAGGCATACGGTGGCACGCAAAAAGCAACTATAAGCTTGCCTACAGGTGTGGCCAACAAAGTTGTAGAAGTGGGCAAATTGAAGGTGGGATGGACGATCTGTAGGGTAAAATGGCAAATCTCTCCGAAGAGATGCTTTAAGTGTCTGGCATTTGGCCACGTTGCGCGGGACTGTAATAGCCAGCAAGATCGGTCGAACATGTGCTTCAAGTGTGGTGAGGATGGCCACAAAGCGGCATCTTGCGACAAGGAGCCCAAATGCATTTTCTGCAAAGATGTAGCTAGGGCCAACTACAAGCACCAAACTGGATGCGTCAAATGCCCAGTATATCAGGAGGCCATCAAAATGATCCCTAAATGAGGTTCATGCAGCTTAACTTGAATCACTGCCAGGCAGCTCAAGACCTGTTGTCACAGACGGTAAAAGAAAAGGAGGTAGACGTTGCAATTATCTGCGACCAATATAAAAATCTACGTAGCTCGGTCTGGATCGCAGACAAGGACAACGAGGTAGCAATCTGGACTTGTGGACGTTATGCGTTCCAGCAGGGTGTATCGGGAGAGTTAAATGGGGTGATCACAGCTAGGATCAACGGCGTTTACGTGTATAGCTGCTATGCTCCGCCACGGTGGAGTGACACAGAGTTCGAGTGTTTTTTGGACGCACTTGTGCACGACGCAGGTACTCACACACCCGTGATAATTGCGGGAGACTTTAACGCGTGGGCTAGGGAATGGGGCAGCCGCGAAACAAATAAGCGGGGACGGACACTTTTATAGACGCTTTCTCCCGGCTCGATATCGTTCTAATGAACTCGGGGAACGTTAACACCTTTAGGAGGGGAAATACGGGGTCCATTATCGACATTACATTCGTAAGCAGTTCTTTAGTCACAACCACGGAGTGGCAAGTTAGTGAGCACTATACGCACAGTGACCACCAGGCAATTCTATTCTCGATAGCGGATAGATCACACATGAGTACAACGACAGCTCCAACTGAGGGATGGTCTACCAGACGCTTCGATGAAGATTCGTTCATCGAAACCCTATCCAATTTAGGTACAACTAACGGTTCAGCCGAAGAGAAGGCATTGCAATTGATCGACCAACTATCAACAGCATGCGATGCCTCCATGTCAAGAAAAAGTTCGATCACTAATCGCCCAGAGAACTACTGGTGGACCGAGAAGATTGCACTAGCACGAATGATGCCAAACATAGGTGGTCCGAGAACAAGTAGGAGGCTGCTACTGTCAAGAGTGGTAACATCTATCATTATATATGCCTCACCAGTTTGGGCCAGTGCATTACGTTTCGCATGCAATGCAAAACCTCTAAACGCGATATATCGTAGGTGTGCTTTGAGAGTGTGTTGTGCGTACCGTACCACATCGCATGAAGCGGCCTACGTGGTGGCTGGAATGATGCCTTTGCCGATCCTTGTAGACGAGATCAGCAGACTGTATAGCGATCGCCAAGGCGAATCACAGGAGATGCACCCAGGGCGAGGAAACAATGAAAGGGTGGAATCTATGAGAAGATGGCAGGTTCGATGGGATGAGGCATCTACTGGCCGATGGACACATACCCTTATTCCGGACATAGCCATATGGGTTAATCGAAAACACGGAGATGTGAATTTTTACATGACCCAATTTTTAACAGGTCACGGAGGGTACCGACAGTATTTGCATCGGTTTAAGCTGGACGATTCGCCAGAATGCCCGAGTTGCAAGGGAGTTGCAGAAGATGCCAAACACGTTGTGTTTGATTGCTCCAGATTTGGACATATCCGCAGCCGCAGAAGCAGAACTGGGAGACAACATAAGCCCCCAGAATCTAGTGGCTCTAATGCTACTATCGGCGGATAACTGGGATTCAGTATGCAGGGCTGTTAGTGCCATTCACATGGAGCTACAGAGAGAGGAACGCAGACGGAAGTCTGGTACCCGGTGATGGCTGATTAGCCGGAATTGGCCCTGTGAAGTAATGCTGAAAGGTTGTCCCGCGGGGTCAAGCGGTGAAAAAGAGGTGTAGGTTTAGTCGGTAGAAATCCGACATAATTGCATGCCGGAGGTTTTCTGCTACGCGGCATGCAGTATCTAAGAAGATTCCCCATCTCTACCCAGAAAAAAAAATCTGTTTAGAATTTGGTTTGCTGAACATCATCAACAAAAAATATGTTTTTTGGTCTTTCTGGTCCAACAGTAACTAATGCGTTTGCCCGGAAACCGAACTCCGCACAGCATTGGGCCCTCGGGTCGGGAGTCTGGTCACTTTATTCTAAAGGATAAACTTATTCTCGAAAATTTACAACGTCTTACAGGTGAAGTATTTGGCTATAAAACGACGGATTTAAATTTCCATTTTGCGTTTGTTTTGAGCTTAAATGTGTCAAATTGGTTGTTAATTGTAAAAAAAAGTCAATACTTAGCAATTATCTAGGAAATATTTATCGGATAAATAACTATTTTCAAGTCCCGTGACTATTCGTTACATTCGAGTTCGACTGTTTATGATTTGAATCATGAATTGCACTATCCCCAAAAAATACAACCATTAATTCAAATCTAAATTGTTTTAACAAGTTTCTTTGCTAAAATCTTTCGGTTACATATACCTAACATTGACATGGCATTTTGTACTGTTTTGATTTAAGAGTTGTATGCCCTAAGTTACCAAATGGTACAGGACACATGGAGCAGATACGTTTTATTTACGAACCCCATAAATATAGTACTACTTCAAATCTCCATTCATGCCTTCGACTTCATTCAGCAAATATTCCACGTATCCGTATAACCAACTAAACGCACTATACAATTCCTAGACTTTCTAATTTGCATAATCCTTTCACTTCATTCTCGGAATAAACAAATGTCCGTTGTAAATTCGACGGCGATTTAAGAAAAAGGACGTTTCCTTGATCCTCTCCACCGCAAACCAACTTGACATAAACCTGGCTAGACTACCGAATGTTGTTTCTTACCCGACAGCAGCCCCCATAATCTGCACACACTCGACCGTACAACCAACTGAAATTGAAATTTTCCCTCAACCCAATTACTATGTATGTACATTGCCGGCATGCAAGTCGCCGAGTGAAAGTGTATGGTAGAGAAAGTCTTTCGTCCCGTCACGGCCAGGGTGTCTACGTAGACGGAAAAGGATCCGCACTCTGAACAAGTCAAGAATGTGAAAATTTAACACATGATTTGCCACGTATCGCACCATTCGAAGGCGTCAACATAATTCGGACATGTGTGTATATAAATGGGTCAAAGGACACACACGTAGATTGTCTAGTCCTTGACGGATGGTCGGGAATAAGTAATTGGGGTTGAATGATGCCGAAAATCCCGACACGTTGCACGTACATACATATAGGTATAGCATTTTGGGGTCAATGGAACAGCCAAGGGTCGATTACCGTCGTCGACGAACGTCTTTGGAGACATTCCCAAATCGGCTGTTGTTGACGATTCAGCAGGGTATATACTCGTACACATAAATGTGTAAATTTTCCTTTATCGTCTTTTCTTGTCATCGCGACCGACACGATGGTGGCCGTTTTTGCCTATGCCTTAATACGAAATCTTCCAGTTCTGGCTCAGACAACTTATCATCCTCCCCCGGAATATTTTTGTATTTGTGGAGGCCAATACGGTTCCGGTTGAGGGTAGGTCATGGGTATTACTTAATTCCGGCCCCGATAGTCCGAAGGGTGAGTCTGTGCGGTATGGCATGTATAAATGAATACAAAAGTTGTGTATGTGTATGTTCAAACGTGACGGAATTCTTGCATCCTTATACATATCCCGGACGGTGGATGGTTTCGAGGAGAATCGACCCCCAAAAGAAAATTTTCGAAATAAGGGAAAATCTCACAAAGACAACAAAATGATGTGTGAAAGTTATATTTGGGGGGATGGTCGGATGAGGGATAAGAAGATCCATATGGACCGCATTTAAGGAAAAGTGTTTTCAGTTGGGCGGAACAATAAGAATTTGTATTTGTGATTGCGACGGTATGCAATTTTAAGAAAGTTGGATGATTTATTGCCTAGACCCTAGAAGACTAGACATCTCTTTTAGTATAGGTAGGAATAAATAACGCCAACTTATTAAATTCTTAAATTAAGAGCCGGATACTTCTTTGCTTATAGCTGCAACTGCTGCCAACCTCACTATAATGCACGCCTCACAGTTAATTGCTATACGAGAATACTCTGCACAAAATTGCAACGCTAACTCCATTAAAATGCATCATCATGGCCAAATCGTGCCATGACGTGAAGTAAACTTTTCGTACCCAGGGCCCTTTTAGGGCAAAAAGAAATTTAATAGCAACCAACAAATGATTGGAACGTTGTCGTTTCTTGTACGCTCTGGGTCGATTGTATACAAATGGGTGGATACGAAAACAAGAGAAACATTATTGCAATCGCGCCGTGCAGAAGGAAACTGGATATGGCCACGGTACATCCATCTTAAGCACCGAATCAAATTATTATCCGAAAACATTTTCCAACTATAGTAGATTGGATGCAGCTCAAGCTGTTGCATTCCAGATACCGTTATCGTGTCCAATTGTTACACGCACCTATTCATGTATTTTTCAACAAAGATTTACAGCTCAAAATCTTAGGTGGATTTTAAGTTCACTGGACTCTTGGCTTTTCCGTTCTGAAAGGGCATGTAGAGTATGTGTGTAAGTAAGTACACAACACATGGGTACATGACTACGTAAAACAAAAAACACCGATTTTCACGGATGGAGAAATTTATCGAAAGATGCCTAACATCACAGGTATAACAATAAAAAATTACAATTTTGCAGAAGATGGCTCCAGGTGCAAGATTGGTTTTACTGATAGATACAGTACCTTAACCCTTGCACAGTCAAAAGAATGCAAATGAAAGGTCACTTTTCGGATGAATTTGCACGGCAACCTTCGACGCATCGGTCCGTCAAATTGATGGTGCATAGAAATATGAGGTGAATCTAAAATGTTTCAGATTAAAAATGTTTTCAATTAAAAAAATTAATTCTAGCTGCAAGCAAATCAATATGTACACTGTCCTACACTTACAAGTTGCTAGGCATGAAAGAATGTATTAATTATTAAGATGTGTACCTATTCATATTTAGGTTCTTCTCCTATGTAATGCAAACCTTGTGCCACATCTACTCATTAATTTAATATAATAAAAACAAATGATTTTAATGTCAGCCCTAGGATGAATCCTTTCGAATTCTTAATTTGTATTTCTTTCTTTGTTTCATTGATGTGTAAAAAGGTAATTTTATGATATTTAATTGGGATAAATTAATTCAAGGTGCCTCAGATTCTCAACAGACTGATTAAGATAGGCGAATATTAATAATTTGAAATTTCGTTGGAAGCGCAATAATGTTCAATAATTGAGTAAAAATACTTGAATTTAAGCATAATAAATTTGAATTGAGAATATCGAAATTTATAGTGTGTACTACTGTTGAATATCGACAACTTCACCTGAAAGAAATATATAACAACAAAGAATTCCATAATGAAAATGAATTTCGTTTAAATTATCTGATGGCCGTGGACACCGATCCCGCCCTTCCTGACAACAATCTGGTGACGTCTTCCGCACTATCGGTACATCATCTCTAACAACAAAACAAAACAATTTATAAATCAGTCAATCTGTCAATATTTTATATTAGTAACCAGCAGCTTTAGTCAGTATCAATTTAGTATATAAATTGGCTATGTACTATGTACTCACTGTTAGATTGTAGGGTATATTAGAGAAACTTTAACTTTCACAGTTCTAACAGCATTATTTTCTAACTTAAGCACAATTATTAAGCCAGTTATCGACAGTAAGCTGCACTATCCGGTCGGTCTTATATAAAAACTAGGGGGAGAAGGCTAATTTCGGGCGCGGCCGAAATTTGGATACCCTTCGCTCACTTTGGGCTAAAAGTTTTTTCGGGTGTATATATGACTTGTATTTAATCCCCCTCATTCTTTTTCTTCCGTCTTGACAAAAGTTTTGTGCTTGGTTGAATTAAGTGGGCAAATAAAAATATTTACTCGGAAAATTTTATTGGGGTTGCGGGAGCATGACCCCAAAGTACGATTCCATTCGTTTTTAACTTTTTTGTTGCTTTGGTAAAGACACATTAATTCAAGGTTTTGTGAAATTGGTGCAAAAAATGTTTCTTAGAAGAACCTAAATGGTCGTTGGGTTTGTATGGCCACCCCATGATCGCATGGTCAGCTTTGATCAATTCTTAGATATGTATTGTGTCATCAAGAGAAACACGTTTGTGTGTAATTTGGTTGAAATTGGTACACAAATAAAAAAGTTTTTCTTAGAAGAACCTAATTTGGGGGGTTAGGTTTGTATGGCAGCCCCATGACCCCACTATCCGATTTGATCCATTCTTAGATATGTTTTGTGTAATCGAAAGAAATTAATTTGTGTGAAATTTGGTTGAAATTAATGCACAAATAAAATAGTTTTTTTTAGAAGAACCTAATTTTGGGGGGTTAGGTTTGTATGACAGCCCCATGACCCCATAGTCCGATTTGATCCAATCTTACATATGTTTTGTGTCATCCATAGAAATACATTCGTGTGGAATTTATTTGAAATTGATGCATAAATAAAAAAGTTTTTCTTAGAAGAAACTAATTTGGGGAGTTACATTTGTATGGTAGCCCCATTATCCTATGGTCCGATTTAATCCAATCTTACGTATGTTTTGTGTCATCACTAGAAGCACATTTGTGTGAAATTTGGTTGAAATTGGTACACAAATAAACATGTTTTTCTTAGAAGAACCTAATTTGGAGAGTTGGGTTTGTATGGCAGCCCCATGACCCCATTGTCCGATTTTACCGATTCAAACATACAAACTGCCTGCAGCAAAAAGAAACATTTGTGCAAAATTTCAGCTTCATCGCTTTTAAATTGGCCGAGTAAAACGCGTCGCAACAGACAGACAGACGGACAGACGGACATCGCCCAATCGACTCCCCAAGTCATGCTGATCATATATATGTATACTTTTTATATGGTTGGAGATGCTTCCTTCAATGCGTTACAAACTTCATGACAAAGTTAATATACCCTGTCACTCTATGAGCGAAGGGTATATCGAGATCGAGGCTAATTTCGGGCGAGGCTGAAAGTTGTATACCCTTCGCTCTCTTCGGGCTAAAAGTTTTACCGTACCTCCGACTTGTGTTGAATTCCCCTCCCCCTCCCTCCCTTCTTTACGGTCTGTCTTCACAAAAGTTCCGTTGCGTCGACAAAACAATATTTGTGGGTTTGGTTGGAATAAGTGCGGACAAATAAAAATATTTACTTAGAAAATTTTATTGGGGGATGCGGGAGCATAGCCCCATAGTACGATACCATTTTGTTTTGAGCTTTTTTATTGCTTTCATAAAGACACATTAATTCAAGGTTTTGTGAAATTGGTTGCATCCATTCTTACATATGTTTTGTGTCATCAATAGAAACACATTTGTGTGAGATTTGGTTAAAATTAGTGCACAAATAAAAAAGTTTAAGAAGAACCTAATTTGGGGGGTTGGGTTTGTATGGCAGCCTCATTACCCCATTTTCCGATTTTACCCATTCAAACATACAAACTGCCTGCAAGAAAAAGAAGCAATTTCAGCTTCATAGCTTTTAAATTGGCCGAGTAAAACGCGTCGCAACAGACGGACAGACAGACGGACATCGCCCAAGCGACTCGCCAAGTCATACTGATCAATAGGGCTCGGAATTTTATGTAAAATAAAACATGAAATATGTACATATAATATGTGTTTATTTTGTCAAAATATGTAAAAAACAACTGAAATATGTAAAATAAAAATATGATTACGGGCATCGATATCGTAGTTATTCTTCAAAACTGGTAAAAATTAGATATTTTTTCAAATTTTCAATTTTTGTCTGGTGTAAGGATATTTTTATACCGGCTGAATGGCCTTCCAACATCGACTGATGTAAAATAAATAACAGGCGCGACAATCCAGCATTGGACTAAGGCCGCAGGATGTGTTAGTGACATCCTATTTCCAAGATCTTATCTGCTTTTTGATGAGGTAATGAGATCAGCATCACGCTCAGCAGTGTTATTTATCCCCATAAATGGGTACTCGTTTAACATCTGGGTGAGATCATAGTCTGTCACAAGCTCGTGAGTTCGAAAAACACCATGGAACACGGTGAGATTCGAACTCATGAACCTGTGCACCGAAGGTAAGCGCACTAACCGCTAGACCAGCCAGACTACCCTTCGCTCTCTTCGGGCTAAAAGTTTTTTTCGGGCGTACCTCCGACTTGTGTTTAATTCCCCTCCCCCTCCCTCCCTTCTTCTTGTCTGGTGCAAGGATATTTTTATACCAGCTGAATGGCCTTCCAACATCGACTGATGTGATGGGCTCATAATTGAATTTTGCGATTTTCTCTGGGTTCAATGCGATTTCCTCTTCTATCTTAACCCCTTGTAAAATTGAAGCGAATGTGGCAATTTGATGAAAGCCGACGTTTTTTTTTTGCCTTCTCGATATTTTTGCTTTCTCGATAGCCACAGCGTTTTCGTCAAGTTTCCTCGAAACTTTCGCAATAATACTTCACGGCTTCCAGCCAGGTTCCCCATCTGGTTACAAAGGGCTCTGGTGGTAGGGGCAAATCGGGGAAGCTCTCCTTAAGTATTCTCACGCGACTTGGTGCTTTCAAAAACACTCGTTTCTAACGTGCTCGGCAATGCGATGAAATGCATGGGCGAGACAAGTAACGTGAGTTATTCTTGGATAAAATACTTGAAGGGCTTTCCCAGCCTTTACCATGTATGGAGCAGCATCAGTAACGAATAGCAACACATTACTGTGCTGCATTCCATTTGGCCACATTACGCTCATCGAATTGTTGAAAAATTGAGCAATAGATGCGTGGTTGCACTTTTCTAAGACTTTATTAAATTAAATAAAACGGGCTTCGTTTTTTTCCGAAGATAATAGCCCAACAATAGTGCTAGCTATATATCTCCCTTCGAGATTCGTCTATTGAGATCCATATGGGCCCATCACCAATTATATCGCGAATTCTGTGAAGTGCTTGCGTGTAGACGTCGCATAAATAAGTCTTTCTTATGGTGGTTTCCTCGGGAGCTCTTTGCCCACTATACTTCTCCAAGAACTCCTTAAAGTGGGGATTGTTGAGTTTATAAAATGGGATATCAGCATTGACAAAAGCGTGACATAAATCCATTTTAAACGACGACTTACTGCTGCCTTCCGAAGGAGAAATAAACGTTTGTTTCGAGGTCCTTCTTTTCTCTTTGTTTTGTTTATGTAAAGCAGTAAAAACGGTTGCCACAGCTTTTCCGCAACTGTCAAAAAATAAAACATTTCCGTCTCTACGGTAATCCTCGTCAAGGAATTCCCGTATGTATTTCAGGACAAGAGAACTAGATCTAGACTTGACTTTTGGCATTTTGGAAAAATGTTAACTGACCAAATACTGAACACGAAATAAGTGAAAAATGTCCATCATGGATGTACTACCGAGTCTCCCTTAATGCAGCATAGCCCTTTACCTTTCAGTAAATAAAAGTCGTAAGACACCTGCATTTTGATTCTTTTATTGTTTTGGCTTGTTCTGCTCTCCGTTCTCATAGGGGGAACTTTTGTGTTTCCAATATTTTCCGCTCTGTGTGCGCTATATGGCGAACGGTGAGATAAGTGTCGCTAGTGTCGATAAGAAGAACAAGAAAATTCTTCTTACGAGAGCTGATAGCGTAATGCTCATTGTATACTTTTTATATGGTCCATAATGCTTCCTTCAAGGCGTTACAATCTTCATGACAAAGTTAATATACCCTTTCACTCTATGAGCGAAGGGTATTTAAAGAGTTTTTAGTGAAGCGCAAGACTGTTTGGCTTGATATAGAACATTTGGTCCGTCGAGCAGTGCACAAGGAAATCTTGAAAAAAATTTCAAGCGGTATGTCGGAAGCCGAAAATTCTTACTTGAAGTAGTGTATGGATTTACCAGCTCCCTTGAAGATAACTTTGAGCGAACTACAATTAAGGATACGAAATACCACAATGGCATAAACTTACTCGAATTTCACTTCCTAAATCGACGGAAAATACGAAACAGGACTCTCCTTCATAGATATTTTCCTTTCTTTGATTCACAGAAAGAAAATTGTGTCTAAAGTTAAAAAACTACATTCTTTAAAGTGCAGCCTCTCTGGTGAGGCTGAAATACTTTCACGTTCGTTCGTTCGTTAGCAAAAATATTCTATTAAATAACCAATTCAAGAAATTATTCAGCTTAAACCCCGCGGTGGAGTCGGTAACGTCGGTTAAGTTTCTACTGTCATGTATGAAGGAATGCGTTAAGAACATTGAAAACTGTAAAGTTGAAAACGTATGGTACGCAATGATCATATTCTTTAACTCAACGTTAGCCACCCACAACCCGCGAAATTTGGGAGCAAAAGCAAGCAAGCAATAAGGAGCAATCTACTTTGGAGGATCTGCAGTTTCTTAGAAACCCGTTTTCGAGCATTAGAGGCAACTTCAGAAAAAGCGGATTCATCACAATCAAAACGCTCATTTCGTTCGGAAACATCGGACTGGATGAATCGCACGCAACAGTGTCCAGTGAAGGCGGTTAGCGGTTATCATTCGCAAACCCCCGCGTACAAACAATCGTGTCTCCTATGACAGGAGAGCCACCAAATCATGAAATGCCCGCGCTTTAGGCAGACCGACAACTCGGGGCGATACAAGCTTGTTAAACGACACGACCTTTGTCTGAATTGCCTAAGCAAAGGTCACATGTTGAGAAACTGCCCTAGCGCAGGAAGGTGTCTCAATTTCCAAATGAAGCATCATAATGCTGCATAGAGATGTACCACAAGGCGGAGATGTTAAAAAACCATCGACTTTGAGCCAGCTCAATTCACTTAACGCACTCGCATCCAACTTTGGTTAAGTTTTACCAGCGCAGCCATGGTCACAGTCGCATCCCATCGGAGAACTATGCATCTACGGGCGTTGTTTGACCAAGACTCTCAGGCTACATTCATCAACGAGAACGCCATGCAAAGGTTAGGCTTACATAAAAGCGAATACAGAGCCAGTGTATTTGGCATTGGATAATCAGCTCAAAGGGCTAACGGCATTGTCAACGCGGAGTGGCTACTCGATAATAATGAACACTTCGCGTTACAGCCGCATGTTCTTCCTAAGTTGACGAACCTAGTGCCAAGCCTATACATAAACTTACATAAATGAAAGGATCTACCAAGTATCAAGTTAGAAGACCGCTATTGTTTGCCCCGTATTTTAGTTGGAGGACGGGCCTTTAATGCAAAACACAAGATTGGGTTGGGTGATCTCTGGTAAAATTTAATATGCTAGACCTTTGTCGATTCAATCATTCAACGTTCATCATCATCATCAATGTGGCACGATAGCCCGACGTCGGGCCTTGGCCGCCTGAATCGTTGACCTCCAATTGTCACGGTTACGTGACCTTGTCCTCCAGTTTCGGAAGCCCAGCAGCTGGTGGGCGTCTTCACCTACGGAGTTCTCCCAGCGAGCTCTCGGTCGTCCACGCAACCTCGCTCCGTCAATTCGTTGTGCGTTCATAACTTTCTTTGGCATGCGATTGTCGTCCATCCGTTGTACATGCCCCGCCCATTGCAGACGTTGAAGTTTCACGATTTTCGATACTTCCAGCTCATCGTACAATTGATACAACTCATGGTTGTATCGGATACGCCATTGGTCTCGCTCGCGAACGGCCCCGAAAATTCGCCGAAGGACCTTTCGTTCGAATCGGTCTAGCAAAATTTCGGAAGCTTGGGTAAGGGTCCATGTTTCGCAGCCATAACATAGCACGGGTCGGATGATCGTTTTGTACACGCGGAGCTTCGTGTTCCTGTGCGCAAGTTTCGAATTAATTATAGGGAGGACCGAGAAATATGTCTTATTGGCTAGTTGTATCCGTCGCTTAATTTCGTCGGTTTCGTTGGCGTCCTTTGATAAGTTACAACCCAGATAGTTGAAGTTGTCTACATACTCGATATTAAGGTCCCCCACTGTGATGCTTGAATTTGCTGGCGTCCTTGTTTTCGATTGCATCATGGCCTTTGTTTTGCTTTCGTTGATATGTAGTCCAACTTCCTTTGCGGCGTTATTGAGGTTATGCAGGAGGCTTTCTGCATCACCCAACCTTCGAGACATGATGTTGATATCGTCGGCGTACGCTACTAATTGAGTCGACTTGATGAGTAGCGTTCCGCTGCTGTCCATATTCATGGCTCGAATTACATACTCCAAAGCCAGGTTGAAGAGCGTCGGCGCCAGCCCGTCGCCCTGCTTGAGTCCAGTACGAGTTTCAAATAGGTCAGTGAGTCGGTTCTGCACTTTGACCTGCGAGACGGTATTAGTCATCGTCATCCTTGTGAGTCGCACTAACTTTGCCGGTATACCAAAGTTCAGCATAATGTTGTACAGTACACTTCGGTCGATACTGTCGTATGCCTGCTTGAAGTCGACAAAGATTTGGTATACGTCGATGTTGTATTCCCAGCACTTTTGGAGTAGTAGCTTCACTGTGTAAAGCTGATCGGTCGTTGAACGACCAGGTCTGAAGCCGCCTTGATACTCGCCAATGATTTGTTCTGCGTACGGAATGATTCTCTTTTCAAGAATTTTTGATAAAATCTTATAGGCCGTACAAACTAATGATATGCCCCTGTAATTCTCACACTTCAGCTTGTCACCCTTTTTGTGGATTGGGCAGATTATGCTTTTGCGCCAATCTTCGGGGATTACCTCGTCGTTCCATATTTTCAGCAGTAGCACATGTACAGCGTTGGTCAGGCACGTTCCACCATGCTTCAGCAGTTCTGCTGGGATCTCGTCAGCGCCGGGCGCTTTATTATTTTGGAGCGAATGTATGGCAAGACTCACCTCCTCTACTGTTGGGGGTAGAACGGGAGGGCCTGGTTCGGCTAACTGCTCAAGAGCTAGCTCCGCGGGGGATGTTGATGGTGCATTGAGGAGCTCTTCAAAATGCGAGGCCCATCGTTTGTTGACGCTTTCGATGTCGCTGATGATGTTACCATCCTTGTCCTTACATAGGCTTGTCCTGGGTTGATATCCGTTCTTGATATTATTTATAAGTTTGTACGCCTGTCTAGTGTTCTTACTGGCTAATCTTTGGTTTATTTGCTGTAACTGCTCGTCAAAATGTTTGCGTTTCTTACGTCTAATTAACTTATTAGATGCTCGCCGAAGCTCGTTATATCTTTCTTTCTTGGCTCGGGATGCGCGTTGTGTGTATTGGCGATATGCTTCATTTTTCGCCTCAATCGAGGCCCTGCATTCGTCGTCGAACCAGTCTGCTCGTCTGCGCCGGCCTTTATAGCCCACGACCTCTTCTGCGACCTCCTTGATGCTGTCTTTGAGCTCCTCCCAGAACTCATGGATGCCTAGATTATTGATGTTATCAAGCATGGGCGACAGTTTTTCCTCAAGGGCTGTAGTATACGCAGCCGCCGTGGCATCATCAATCAAATTGTCAACCTCGAAGATCTTGGCAGGGTTGATTCTCGTTAGGTGCACCGAAGAGATTCTGCACCTGTAGGTCGTCTTCACCAAATAGTGATCGGTGTCGCAGTTGGCTCCTCGATAGGATCGAACATCTAGGACATTAGAAGCCCATCTCTTGCTGATCAGTACGTGGTCGATTTGGTTCACGGTGTATTCATCTGGAGACTTCCAGGTCTGCTTATGAATTCGTCGATGAGGGAAGCATGTAGAGCTTATGACCAAGTTTCTGCCGCTCGCGAAGTCGATAAGTCGCTGACCGTTGTTGTTGTTTTCGTCGTGGAGGCTATGGCCACCAGTAGTTCCCCTATGCCAGCTTTCGTTTCCGACTTTAGCGTTAAAGTCTCCTAGCAGCAGCTTGACGTCGTTTGATGGAAGTGAGTCGAAGAGTGTTTCTAGGTCGTTGTAGAATTCGTCCTTAATCGCGTCTTCTTTTACTTCTGTAGGGGCATGCGCATTAATGAGCCAGAGATTAGCGAAACGGGTCTTAATGCGGATCGCACATAGCCGCTCGTTGATGGGTTTGAAGCCGATAACGTGGTCCTTGAGCTGCTTATTCACGATGAAAGCTACTCCAAACTCCTTGTTGCCCTCCTCTTTACCACTCGTAAAAATAGTGTGCGAATTGAGGTCGTTAATCTCGCTTTTGAGCCATTTAGTTTCCTGGATTGCAACTATGCTCAGCTTGTATTTTTCTACCTGATCCAGGAGGGCCCTTAAGGCCCCCGGTCTATTCAGGGAGCGTACATTCCAGGATCCGAAAGAGTAATCAGTTGTTCGTTTGCGGGGTCGTCGTTGTTTTGTATCCGTCCAATCCGAGGCTTTTGTTTCAGGTTTCTTGACTTGATGTTTTTCTTAGGATGAGTTGTCGGCACATCGCTAAACCATGATAGGGTTTAATCATTTAGTAAAGGCCATCATGGGCATGCCTCGAAGATGCTGCTTTAGTGGTTGAGTTAGACGTTTTCTGTCACCTATCACGTTAAGTAACCTGAGACGCTGCAGATGTAAATACAGCACTCAGGCGCAGCGGTGCTTCTTCCAAATGTCGCATCAGATGATTTGACTTAGCCGATCACGTTACCAGGGGGCGCCCGCGCGGAGGACACATGGAGAAGTCTTTTGCCCCCCCCCGTTAGTATCGTCGAAAACGAAAACTTGAACGAACAGCTTAAGAAATTTTGGGAACTGGAGGAAGTAGCTATCACGTAGACAGCCGATGAAGATGACGATGGTCGTACGGCGATCTTGCTGTCTTACAGCAACCTCAGCCTCTTCGGGATGCACCACACCTGTTTTCAACCGGAAACGGCCAACAGCTGCCAAAACACCTCCCTGGCAAGAGCCTTGAAGGTTCGATGCAGGAAGGTTGTGTTTGGCTGTATATATGTGTGGATTCGAGATATGTGTGCGGAATTGCATCTCAGTTTCATCAGGGAGTACTAATATCGAAATTTTTAATGTGTATCTACCACTACAAACTAGTAGCCCTTCTGCCTATCGTTTCGATATTGGTCCTCTCCTATCTGGAGAGCACAGGATTATTCTTGTTGACTTTAATACACACCATTAGCTCTGGCACTCCGACCTCCACAACCGTGCCAGGGGTATGGCTATCGCCGAATCTCTTGACGCTTCAGATTTCTGTTCACTCAATGAAGACTCGCCGACTCGAGTCGTGGGCACCTGTGGTAGTTCTCCTGGCTTAACTATTGTAACTTACAATTTGTAAGTTCCAGCCTAATTAGTTGTACTCAATGGGAGACGCATACTACTCTCCCATCCGATTCCCTCCCAATCATCATTGACAATCCAGAAAACCTGAAGCTAACGTTTATCAATTACAAGAAAGCCGATTGGGAGGGTTTCAAAGCATACTCGTCGGCGAAGTTCATCGAGCTATACCTACTGTCGGCGCCCTATATAATCCTAGGAATAGCAATAATGCCATAAATTTTTGCCGTAAGAAAACCAGCGATCCTCTTCACTGCGCGAGCCAGTTCAATAAACAATTTATTGAACATCCCAAGACTGACGGCCTCAAGCCACGGAAAAGTGCTAAGCTTGGTACATCCAATAGACCGGTAACTATATTGTCTCATGTCGCAAAGACGCTGGAGGCCCTTATCCACCCCAAGCGGAGCCTCACACCATCGGCAACACAATTAGCGCGGATTCTCTCAAACTCCATTTTATGCAGCTGCTGCAAAGTGAAAACGATAATAACGCAATACAGTTCGCAAGGCCCAACGTAACACATGCAGTATTGGATACATTTATAACGGAAGACGAAGTAAGGAATGCGCTGGATAAATGTAAGGATAACAAAGCACCCGGCACTAATGGGATCCCAGCTGAGTTTTATAAATATGGTCCAGGGAGCCTCGTGAAGACCCTAACTCGTGAATTCAATCGGATTTTCAAAAGTGGTGACATTCCCGACGAATTTCGAGACTCGGTAATTTTTCCCATTTTCAAACAAGGTAATGTCAATGATCCAGCATGTTATCGTGGCATTTCCTTTTGGAATGCATCTGGAAAATTTTTTACCACGTTGTTGCAAATACGTTTCGCTAAATGGTGATTGTCGAAAATCAAGCTGGGTTCCGTCAGGGCTAATCGACGGATGATAACCTTTTCATATTGGTCACCTACGCACGTACCTACTTGTGTGAAGGCAGAAAACTATACGCATTTTTTGTAGGTTTTAAAGCGGCATTCGATGCGGTGGACCGCAAAGCGCTTTTCTATAAACTTTACAATATCGGTATGTCAGCGAAATTTGGGCAGGGATTTGAACAGCTTTATTACAATACAAATGCGTTGATATAAAATGGTTCGCAAATGTCAACATCATTCAGTACAAATGTCGGTGTGCGCCAAGGGTGTAAGCTGAGCCCAGATGCGTTCGCCGTATTCATCAACGATATCCTGGAGGATATGCCTGGTAGCGCTAGAGCATTCGGACAGCTATTAAAAGGACTTATGTACGCCGATGACATTGTGCTATTGGCGGAGTCACCCAAGAATCTTCAAAAAATGATACAACATCTTGAACAATATTGCGTACAGTGAAAGGTGTCCATTAACCTCGAGAAATCGAAGATCATGGCGGTCATGGCGATCAAAAAGCGCTTTTGTTTGGCTAGAGATGATGCTTCACATACCGCCTAATTTAAAATACACAGGAAACTGGCTTAACCTCGCTCTTCTTGGAAACACTAAGACTTCACATCAATTATTTAGCGAAGATCGTAAGCATGAATAATGACAGATTACCCAAGAAAATATTGCTGCATGCAGTTGCAACCAAAACAGCGTTTTATGGGGACCTAATTACAATTGCAAACAGAATAGACGCCGAGTTCAATTGGGATTGGACAATAGAGTCAAACTTCGTACTTACGAATCTAGTAAGCGACAAGAGACTGGCAGAAGTACAATCGACAGCGGAAAGAGCATCACAACATCGTCAAATATGTATATGTCAATTTGCAACACGATCTTGAGCAAAACACATATTTTCAAAACAGTTTCTCTATTAACAAAATATCGCTGATATTTAGAGCTAGAGGCGAACTTCTTCCTTTGAATTATATCCCACATAGAAGAAATGTTTCAATTCTGTGCACTTTATGTAATCTGCGTGAAAGAGAGGATACGCACCATTTTATAGGCATTTGTCCGTTGCTAAGGGAAATTTGGAAGATGCAGTTTGGAAAAATACCCTGAGTGCTACCGAAGTGAACGCCATTCTTTATGGAGGAAACTGGGATGCGTCGTACGAATACTGCAAAATTGCATTAGGATATCGACAGCGGACTATTAATGAGAACCTATAACATCAATATTAATATACATATAGTGACTGTGAGAGCGACGGATACAACTAGCTAATAAGTGTTATTTTGCGGTCCTCCAAATTATGAATTAGAAGCTGGTGCACAGGAAGACGAAGCTCCACGTATATAAAACCATAATCCGACCTGTGCTATGCTATGGCTGCGAGGCATGGACCCTAACCCAAAACTCTGAACACCTGTTGGACACATTCGAGCGAAAGGTTCTCCGAAGAATCTTCGGGCCGTTCGTGAACGAGGTGAATGGCGCATCCGGTACAACCTTGAGTTGTATCAGCTGTATGATGACCTACAGGTGTCGAAGATCGTGAAATTGCAGCGACTGCAATGGGCGGGACATGTACAAAGGATGAACGACGATCGCATGCCCAAAAAGGTGATGAACGCGCAACGAGTGGACGGAGCCAGATTGCGTGGACGACCGAGAGCCCGTTGGGAGCATTCTGTATGTGAGGACGCCCACCAGATGCTAGGCTTTCGGAACTGGAGGACAAGGTCGCGTGACCGCGACAATTGGGGGTCTTCAATCCAGGCGGCCAAGGCCCGACGTCGGGCTATCGTGCCATAAAGAAGAAGAAGAAGACTGTGAGAGCTGGGTAGATGAACATGCAGAATCTGGAGTTGTGTGAACTTCATCGCCCAGCTCTCTTATCAGACCTCTTAAACAACTCGTATAATTCTGTCAACAAATTGGATTTAATATAATCAAGCAAACATAAATTAGATGAAATTAATAATACAGGATGATAATATGAAATAATAGTGTGAACAAAGTAATCTTCTTATATCTTCTTATCTTCTTATATATATAAAAGAAAGTCGTGTTAGTTACACCATTTATAACTCGAGAACGGCTGGACAGATTTTCATGATTTTAGATTTGTTCGATTAGGCTCTGGTCAGAATAGCATAATAACTATTGAAGCATGCAAAAAAATCACAATGACCTAAAATTCCCAATGGGTTCTTTTCACATATTTCTGCGTGTATTTCTTTAACCACCTTATGAGTCTACACAAGGCTCCGACCGGAATGGCAGTATAACCATTGAAATAAGCAGAAAATTCACAATGAGCAACAATTCACAATGAGTTCTTTTTTCGCATATTTTTCTTTCTATTTCTTGAACGTCTTTGCGGATTTTTGGAAAATTTTCCTGCCGAATTGGTCCTCTCCCTGAATATCAGAATAATATTGAAACACGCGAAAAAATTTATATTGAGCACAATTATAAAGATTTGTTTTTCGTATATTTCTTTCTGTATTCCTTGAACGAATTGCCAGATTTCAGTCAACTGATTCCAGCGGATTTATCTACACCTCCTTCCTCTTTGAATATCGAATTTAGTGTCTTTCAAATTTACAATTTGTTTTGTAAATTTGCGAGCGGAGCGAGCTCAAGATGGGAGAACGAGCGAAGCGAACTCTCACAGCTTGTTCTACATAAATATAAAAATGTAAGTTACGTTACATGTAACATACAAAAAGTAAATGTCAACTGGATCATGCAGACGGCTTTGCCATGCTCTACTATTTTTGTATATGAATTTTGTAACTGAAATCAAAAATTGTTGAAAGGAAACATATATCTATCTATCTATTAAAAAAAATTAGTAGCGTTTTTTTTACAATTATTTGTAATTAAAGAAAAATCTAAAAACGCAAACCTGGCTGTCATTTTTCATCGACTGTAACAAATCTTAATATTTCTCTAATTTTCTTTTGGCGCTGCAACAGCAACAAAATGCCTTATTACCTACACTCCAAACCGAAAAAATACCTGTTTTGTTTTGAGAGAAATGTGATCTTCTTTGTGAAACCGAGAGATCGAACTCATCGTTTCGTCTAAGTTCAAATAACTGTACTGTAAAAAAGTTCACCGGGACCTTTCGGCAAGTAATTTTAACAGTTGGCGCATAGTCTCTAGTTCTGAACTTTACAGGCCAGAGGTCTTTATTGATAATAGTTTGTTCAAAGTATTATATTCTATATATGTAATATGTATATATCACTATGTTGGCGTGTCTTCTTAAAACTGCAGGATGTCTTTTATTGCTTAGCAGATTATAATTTTGATAATTTCTTCTTAATGACAAGATGTTTCTCTTTCGATTGATCATGATTTTGAAAATTTATAAGATAACGTTGGGTATAAATACCAGGGAAAGTGAGGGCGGTAAATTGCCGCCGCGCGCCCGATTATGTTAAAAAAAGAGGTGCGCCTGGATGGAGGTTAATAAGTCTTAATAGGTGAGGTGCATTTCAAAAATCTGAATATGTAACTCGATAATCACGGATCGGGTCCGGTCTCAATCAATCCAGATTATCGAGGCTCTACTTTATTTATATGTAGATCTAAACTTATCATCGTCTATACACATTATGATTTGTTTGAACTTGATCTTGGCAATCTATAGTAACTCAAGACGCGTCTACTCCATCCCGCATGAATCATTCTTTCAAATGGTCATATCAGCGGAAATGGATAATGCTGCAAACTAGACTCCAGACTACCACAGTTTGCGAATTTCTGTTTGGAAGAGCCCATAGCATTTATTATGTGAGCTATGCTCAAAAGCGTTTGTCTGGCTTCACCATAGTCGTCGGTACTACGCTTCGTTGCACAAATTATAGAGGGAGCCGATCGTGTTGAAGATATAGAAGACACTATACGAGTATATCTACTCATGGAAGATATGGATGGCCACTATGAATAGTGGCTATGAATAGAGCATTCTACCGCGTTAGATGGAACGATTCCAAATCACTTATTGAAGCACACTCCCGCGGGAATGGCTGGCCTGGCCGGATGCAAACAATAGACTTGGCGACGGAATCCAAATGACAGTGATCATCAACATCGTGCACTTGTCTTGTACCATTATGTTGGTTACTATGGCATTGGGTTAGATCGTCTGAATGTTTTTAGTTGTTGTCTGCATATCTTGTGCGGATAGAAAGATCGCGACTTGGAATGGATGGGATTGAGGTTCGGCAAATGGATGATGCAAAGACCAGGCAAGAAGAAGTGGTTGTTGGACCTAGACAAGGTCGTCTAGAGTTAGATGTTGCTACGTTGAGGGGGGTTTAAGAAATATATACAAATATGTTACAGTAAAACACGGATAAATGCAACACGCTTAAGTGAAAATTCGGATAAGTGCGCACAATTTTCATGCAGCGTATTTGTGGGCAAATCCTGTAAACAGGACTAACAATGACAATTTATACTGGATATGAAAAAGGATAATTTCCTGAACGTTTATAATCCAAAAATTAGTATGGGCCAAAATTAATTAAAGAAATATTTAAAAAGAAAAACTCATACTGAGGAGTGTCTTGGACTGTGACTCATTGTACATATATGATTAATCGGAAGGGCGGACTAGGCGATAAAATTTTCTCTGTCTAAATTTTTTTATGATTTTTCTAAATTTTCGATTAAAAATAATCTTGATGAGACAAATAGACTTTTAAACATCATAGGAGATACAGAAAATAATTTATTGACTAAACTGAATTATTTTTTTGGCAAACTTCGTTTGAGGAAACTAAATTTTACGAATTTATAAAACCCTCAACATTCTCAAATCTTTTGCTCTAGCAGTTTTCAAACCCAAACCCAAATACCTATCGTACGAAGCTTTTGGAAATATCGTTCACCCACCACCATGACCTGCTTAATGTATCTATCACAGAACAATCAGCTGTAATCATATGTTTCTCTGTAAGTGAAGAAAAAATAAGCCCGCATCGTCTACACACTCTTTCTCCCCCACAAAACTGCACAAAAGGACTCTCATTTCGATTGCACAGTTGATTGGACTCTCCATGCTCTTCATCGTGTTCGTCTCTCCAATAACAATTGACCATAGCCATAGCCCATCATCGCCGCCGTCGTTGTTGTCGTCATCATCATCATCAACATCGTCCTAATGGCTGACTGACGTGACCTTAAAGCACGATTATAGCTTACAATCTTGCCATGAAAATGAAATTCAATTCCATTGGCAAAGATGTTGTGTCCTCGGCGATGCTGATGTCGTCTTTAAGGATGCCTGTTGGGCGCATGCTCGCGATCCATCCATAGGACGAGATATACGAAACGTCCTTGAAAAAATCCGGCAGCTTTAATCGGCCCGAAAAAAAGCAACAGAGACTTCGCGAAAAGTGACAGACGAACGGAAAATATGGTATAAACGCACCAGAACCGCCACAACGGAATGCAAGGATATGAGCATATTGTCGTGGTAAAGCTAAAAACGAATTTTCACCCGGCATCCTGATTCTTATATGGATGTACTAAAAATCGATGTCATCGATTGAATAATGCCTACTTCGTCCTTGCACATAAAACATTTCGCAGAAATCTCCTTCTACTCTCGGTCGATAAAAAAAGGATGAGCAAAAAAGTCGAAATTTGGGAAGACTCTTTGATATATTTTGCTAGACCCAATTTTATTCGCAGCGAGCCATAACGGGAGCAAAAGCCGACTACAGCCAGGCTTCCGTGCCACGAGAAATACATGTACATACTTGACAATTTCTTGGAATAGCCTTGAAACATCTTTTTGATACTCACACATTGCGGTAGGGCGGGATCTACCTGCTGTCACACGTGCACAGAGCTTTTTATTTAACGGTAATACAACGGCCAACTTAATCGGTCGCCTTCCACGATTGAGTTCATCATCTAATCTCTGCCACGTTCCAAGGGCTTTAATATTATGTATTACTGTCATCCCTTAATATGTGGACAAAAAACTGCTCGAGAAAATATTGAAATGCGAACAGGAAAATTTACTTCACCTGATATTGAAACGATATGAATTTCCAATTTTAAAACAATGTCGTCCTAGAGCATCCTCATTCCTGGATGTTTGTTTGTCGCGACTATCGTCCAGATATTCCGTTTTGGTCATGTTGTGTAATCGGAGGAGCTGGGAATAAATGGAGCTCATCCACGAAATGTATAGGTAAGCTCATAGGTACGAGTTTGGAGTCGTATAACATAAATAACCTGTTGCCAACTTTGACTTGGCGATCCCTGGACAATTCGAAACACACGCCACCCACGCACTAGACTATTATTTCATGTTTAGGCTCTGAATGATGCAAAAGTGTGAGAACAAAATGATGAACTCGTGCTCACAGTGTGCTGCAACGCTGTGCTGTTGGATGTTATACGGAAATGATTTCTCGTAGGAATTGCCGTTTTGGATAGTATAGGTTTATTCATAGGTGTGACTGGAATTCTTTTTTTTATTTGTTTCAGGCAATTGTAGCTCACTTTCGTTGTGAAAATGCATGTTAGGGGGCTAGGACGATTCGTCTATTGCCGAAATGCCATGACGAATATTGTCTTGTTTCTTCTCTTCGTTATCTGTGGCCCATCGCCCTATTAGGGCTACCGCTCCGTGCTAACTACCACTGTCCTCTAGACTTTTGGTCCCGCCTTTTGACATTTTTTTAATCTACTACAACAACCTTCATGGCGATTACGGTTGGTAAGGTGGTAGACGTACAGTGTGCTTGTTTAACCGTATTAAGAGTTTCGAATTGAAATCATTGTGACGCCAGACAAAGGAAATTCCGTGGAAAGCAATTTGGTGTGCAAACTGCAGCGTACTCTACAGGCGCACCTTCAGTACACCGAATTTATTTTCTGAGCACTTTCAGTGGAACGCGGTGAACTGATCGTATGAATGTAACCATCCCAACCGCTATCTTAACTCGGATTCATGTTCCGTTGACTATTTTGGAAACACCGCTGCCTTTGCGCATACAGTTTTTAATGGTTATTCGAAATTCCCTATAAGTGCCAGGCAGCTTGCCCAGCTGTCACAATATTTCCTTAAAAATTTATGTATTCAGAGATTTTTTGTGCTCACTAATAAGAACATCAGATTTTCTACGACCATCACGACTCGTCTGGAAACAACACATTTACTCCATTAGCAGGCCTGTAGAAAGGGGGGGGGGGTGATTCCCCCGGGCCCGGGATTTCATAGGGGACCCGGATTTTAACACAAAAGGTGTGCTTCAGTGTTTTTTTTTACACACAAATTGCTACTTTGAGGTTCTGAACTAAGAAACCTTATAAGTACTGTTTCTAGCGGTTTAACAACAAAACATAACATACTTTGCACTAGGCCTAGGGACCCATCATCATCATATTCAATCAACATAATCGATTTGTTACTAAATTTCTAAATTCAATGTCCTAGCCTTTCGAAAGGGCATGCATGCTTTTATACATATAGAAACAATTAAGAAATTTCAAATTATTCATCCAGAACCTTCCCGTTATAAAAAAAAATGTGTTCGAAGTAAAAATAGGAGCCCTGTACAGCGACATTTTTTCGAGAAGGACTTTTCCGGCGATTAATATGCTGCTGCTAATGAAATTTTTTCCAAGGTACCAACACCCAGATTTTGGATCACTTAAATTATTGAATCTTAATTTTAATCTAATGTATGTATATGTATCAGTACTCTAAATAGAAGACTACCAGGCTATCAATATCGTTTTATGCGTATCATGTGTAAAGGGCATGACCATCCAATAATAAAGTATTCTTTTTCATCACGGGTAGATTTTAGTAACGAAACTTCATACTAGAAAGTTGACCCTTTAAGCAGTCCCTTTTTTATGAAGTTTCGGTACCCAAGGTAAAACGAACGAACCTTATTCTAGAATGATTTTGGCTTCTGTAGCTCCTTAATATTCGCCTTTTTTTCACATTCTCGTATCGTCTTCAAGATATACTTGAAAAAAAAAAAAACACACACACACAAGTGTTGAACTATCCGGTCAACCCCAATAACGACGTATTTTTCTGAAACCCATAAGTTTAGGTCAGAACTGAAGGTTTTCACACTTGTACTTAATTTGGCCAGATTACGTGATTTGCGTGAATTCAAAATTGTATGGAATTTTACAGCTCTAATTAAGTAATTTGCACAAATAAAGTAATCTCGACGTAAGTGTGAAAAGCTCCTAAATCTCAAAGTGCACCTGAATGCGCAGAAGACTGCTTTAAAACACTCTTCAATATATCTACTGATGCCGGACTATAAAGGCTCCCGATTAGAAAACTGCCGAATTACTGAGCCGATTCAGTGTGGACGCCGGACTATGAGGTGTTCCAAATTGCATGGAGGCTGGATTATAGAGATTCCACTGTACAATTTGTTTAAGGGCCGATTTTTTATCGTATGGAAAAGGTGGGCCCGGAATAATTCTCCCCCCGGGCCCGAATTTTTTCTCCACGGCTCTGTCCATTAGGAATGGAAATTTCCATGATAATGATTGAGTAAGGTGCCAAGGACTGAACCCTGTCGAATGTCTGTTATTCTAATACAACTATAGATCCAGCAAATTTAAGAGGACGATTTGAAAGCTCTTAATTTATTTTAGGTAATTGGAACTCCAGTTTGGTTTCGCAAAGCGCCTTGAATAGTGCCTAGATTCGTGGAATTCTTAATTCGTTCACAGCGAATTCGCAAGCAAAATTGTTTGGTGGTCACGGGTATTTCTAATTATTACTCTACGAACGCCCCATTTTGCGGCTAACACGCTGAAGACGTCCGAAAAAAGTAGCTTGTCTGCCAAGATATGAATTTTGGTTAACCATACAAAGAGGTACCCGTAAAGTCCCATTAAAGTCCAGAAGCTCGCGATATGAAAAGCCGGAAAGGCTGTTTTATACACCTCTACGAAGATGCAGATGATGAAAAATATAACAAAAAGTACAATACACGGACAGCCTATAGGACGAGGTTCATTAGAACTTCGAAAAGCTGGGTCTTCCTCGAGGATGGGAAAGCTCCAGAATCGGATGGAGTCTCCAACGAAGCACTCCTCGGTTGTTTATCGAAGTCTTTGAAGTTTGTTTGAGGGAGGGCATTTTCTCAAGAACAAAAGAATAAATACTCCTTTCTAAGCCTAATAAACCGGCAGGAAAGCCAAACTCATATCGGTTAATCTGCCTGCTGGGCACGATGGAAAAGATGTTCGAGCGGATCATTTTCAGTAGACTGTCATTAAAAGTAGAAGAAAATGAGCGCGTGCCAAACCAAATATTATGAAGGAAACTAATCTTGCAGAAGATGCACCCCAAAACTATTTGCTGTTTCTTATAGTTACGCTTGATGCTAGAAATGCTATACATTTTGATTTTACAAAAGCGGGTTCCTTTCAGGCTGCTGTGAAAAGGATGAAGGTTCCTGATTACATTGCATTGATAATAATATTAATAATTAAAGGCGTATCAGTCAATGCGCCACTAGCGAAGGACTAGTAGACTAGGGTTACTCTAGTGTTCAACAAGGGTATGCTATGTTCGCCCAGAGTTGTAGATCAGCATGTAAATATAAAAGCATCCTCGAACTCCCTATGACTAAGGGCATTACGGTTGAAGGGTTTCCAGATGATATGGCAGTTGCGGTAGTATAGCATCGAGGTTTCCGCTAATAAAGCGATAATAACTATAAGAATGTGGTAGAAAGCAGTAGGCCTTGAACTTGCGTAAATAGAAACGGAAGCTGTTTTTATAATGAATGATAGAGTCGAAAGTAATATTACGATAGCTAAGTAAGCAATTAGGGCGCTATTACACAGTCATATATTCGTAATATTATTATAATAGATATTATCATATCCTTAAGCCTACTTGATTTCGTTTAGTGTACGTGTAAAAAATTAACTGAATGAATCGAGTAGGCTTAATTATATGACTAGAAATATGACTATAAATATGACTGTGTCATGGAGCCCTTAGGCACTTTTCGGTCGATTTTAACCTGAACTGTAACGCGCATCTGATGCACGATCGCGATAAGTCATAGACCGCTGTCGCGGAAAATATGTGGAAAAACGTGGAAACGGAAAAATAAAAATATCCATTTATGATAAATGTCCGGTTATTGGACGTGTCCGTTAAGGGAAGTTCGACTGTATATGCCTTACTAGCTCCCACATTCCTCTTGGAATGTTTAGAGAATATGCTCGATTTATCAGATTTACGCATTACTAGTATGCTCGGCGTATAAAACAAACAAATGGAATCTACAATCTGACCTCGCTGGTTTGACGCACAGATCTATCCCAAGGAGAGAGAGACCTCAAATGAGCATCAAATATCTTATGGCCTACAGTACCTACAGTTAATTTATGTCTGTCAAGTTAGCACTATCACTATATAAAAAAAAAAAATATTTCGATGGTCGCTATAGTGCATGAACCTTCTTCCGGGCGTGCGGGCGGTAATTTTCCGCCCTGATTATGATAAGACGCATAATTTTTCTCATGAAGTACGGATTGGGCTAAGAGACATAACTATTCTCATGTTATACAATTCTACATAAGATGAAACTACATTCTGGTTAGATACCATGCTACATTTCTTCCCAGCGTTTGTCAAACATTTGCGGGCCGTAGTTTGCTCAAAGTACATATTATGTTTTGTATAATATCACTGTGTCGGCGTGTCTTCTTAAAACTGCAGGATGCCTTTTATTGCTTAGCAGATTATAATTTTTAAATAAGCTACCTAATCACAACATGTTTTTCTTTCGATTGATCATGATTTTGAAAATTGATTATCTATACCGTTGGGAATAAATAACGGGGAAAGTGAGGGCGGTAAATTATCGCCGCGCGCCCGAAAGAGGCGCGCCTGGATAAAAGTTAAATGTCGCGAATTTGCCGTAATTCATTGCCAAAAGCGAAAAAAGGCCGGACACCTCCTTCCCTTAAAACCATCCCTGCCAAGTTAGCACTAACCCAAATAGCGACGAATTTAAGAATTTGCCCAAAAAACCAAGTTTTTAGGCCATAAACCTTGTATGGGTCCAAAATGCATTTGATGAAATTTTTGAGGGTGTAGAGGGGCGGGACAAATTTTTTGAAAGTGTAGTGACAAGTGACAATTGCGGCATATAATTGTATACAAATTGTTTTAAGGGAATTTTAATAACATATTTTATTAACAATAAACTAAAGAATTACTATTATTAAGCTATAGTTAAACTCACTTAGCCAAAGACAACGTAACATATTGATATAAACACTCCTTACTCAAGCCATTCGCTTAAAAGGAGAACTAGTAACAATGAATGAATTATATAATAGATTTGTAAAACATTTGTAATAAATAAATAAATAATAATAATAATAATAATTCTTAAATTCGTTGCTACTATAGGGTGGTAGTGCTAACTTGACAGGGGTTGTTTTTAAGGATGATGGGCGCGGCAAATTTTTTGAAGGCGAAAATATCTTAAGCTACTCCTGCAGCATTCAACGCAACACATTTTTTTAGGATGATACTTAAAACTTGAGTTTTTACGCCATAAACTCTCTTTGAAGCCAACAACACGCTTAGGGGTAGTTTCTAAGGGTGTAAAGGAAATTTTGCGAAAGTGCTGGTACCGTAAGTGACACATGTAGCACTCAACTTTAGTTAATCTGCCTTATGGAAATCTGCTTAAAACTTGAGTTTTCAAGTATGACTTGAAAACTATGGAGCCAAACACGCACTTATGGGTAGTTTTTTAGGGGGTAGAGGCGCGGCGAACTTTTTGAAAGTGCAGTTATCTGAAGTAAACCCTGCGGCAATTAATTGGATACATTTATTTTAAGAAATTTGTTAAATTCGTCGTTAGGGTGGTAGTGCTAACATGACTGAAGCTATTTTTAAGGAAGGAGATGCGCGGCAATTTTTAAGACTTGAGTTTTGACGTTATAAACTCCGCATCTGAAAAAACACCGCGGTTGTTGTTAAGGGAGGGAGAGATGCGAAGTGATACTCCCTCGCAGGGGACAAAAGCTTTTGGTAGGTATAGTGACGGCAAGGCAGCAAGCCGTTCGTATATGGTTGATACGCCATGGCTCTGACCTTCGGGCGTTGACGCTTCCGTTGAACTCGAGTCATGCAAGGGTGGGACTTTCTTCCTTTTCTTTCGGATCGTAAGTCCTATTAAGCCGAGGACATTTCGCAGCATTTCGCAAGCGAACGTGTAAGGTCTCGGCTCCGTATACCGCGAGCCACCAATGGGGTACTAAGGGAAAGATACCAATGTACGAAGCGAGTTTGTGGATTGACGTCCACACAACCCGAGTCCAATTGCTGACTAGTAACCCGAAGGAGCCGCCCGGAAGTGAAACCCAGTGCTACTTGTCGGTTTCGGCTTGCGAGTAGACACATGTCAAAGGAGCCTGCGGCATGCAACTCGGCGTTGACCGTTAGGATAAGTCCTTAATGGTGGTCTACGGACGAACACAACTACTATTGAAAAGTCTTTACCGGAACATGAAACTGGAGTATGGGCGTGCCCAGGTACCATGGTTCCCACTTATCAAGGTGTTGCACTCGAGGTGGTTCTAAGTTCTTTTATAAGCAAAACAGCTAAGATCGCAGCCCCGGGGTAGGGTTTCTTTAGGAGAGAAGCGACCATGCTAGGTACTCCTGAGCTGGCTCCGGTAGATAACGTGTAGGTGTCCAAGTAAGAGTATCATATTCGCTCATATTTGCTGCTGCACCATGGTTAAAAACACTTAAGCTCAGTATTCCTACCAGCCGTGACCTCCAAATCTTCAAGCTAAACTACTTAGGAAGCCTGTAGTGATCCGTGCTTCCATACCATTTAAAGTACTACTACGCTGCTCTCCGCCTCAAAGGCAACAGCTACAAGGCGCTTTAAGTCTGTAATTTGCAATTATTTGTAGGCGACTTGGTATGGTGTGATCCACCCAATTCAATTTCAATTTCAATTTTTTTCAAAAACCATTGTGTCAATTTCAGTGGGACGTTTTTGAAATTTATTACTCTGCTCGCCCACAGAATCAGACAACTAGTTCTTGGGTGTGCAAGGCATCCTCACTGGTGGAATCATTTTAAGAGATTTTAGGTATTGCTTGCAATTTATCGCCGCCCTACGCGATGCTGAGATTCAAAATTAAATCTAGGATCGTTTAATAAACCTTCACTGCTTCTGGCGTATTTCTGGCCAAAGATGGATGTTGACGCTTCTGATACACTTAAGCCATGCATGAAGGAATGAATGTCGAGCATAAGAACACCCTAGACTAGACGGTGGTAGATGCCATATACGTGGTCAAAACAATCGCTTCAAACTCTAGCTACAAAGTATTCGTTGTACACACCTATATAAAGTGATATTCGTATCTGCCTAATTCTCTTGCTAACTGGATCATACTACAGCAAAAAAATTACTTTAGGCACCCAAAGAAAACCAATCGAATCCCTTATGTTTGCTTTCTGCTCTCAAGTTCCCATATATATCTGGCTCGGTCCATTTAAATCTCCCTGCTGAGATTCAGAGTAAATTTCAGGTTATTCAATTCAACCGAGTGCTAGGATGTTACTTGGACAATCCTTAATTGAATCAATAGTAATATCAGGCGATCAGGCCAATCAGAGGCTTCAAAGGTAACTTCAACGAAGTAACGTAAATCGAGAGATCTGTTAGCGATACATACGAATTTTGTAGATTGGGCGAACATAGAGTCTTCTCTATCCCTGCAGCATATCTAAGGTCATGCTATAGTTTTCATATAAATAGACTCAATAAAATATTTCAAATCATTTCAGAGACCTCAAAATAAACTGACCTAAATGGCAACTCTGCATTTTCCCTAGCGCACAGGAAGGCAAACGCACTCCTGCTACTGTTCACTCTATCAGGTTCAAATTCAGCATTCACTTTTCCATGTAAGGAAAACTGGGCGAAAAAAAAATCATCAGAAGATCTTCCTTGCTTCTCGAAAGGCAACGTCGAAAAAAAGTAAGACGCAACCAAACAACAAACAACGGAACGACCTTTCGTTTCTAGCTCCACAACTCTCAGCTGTTCGTGGACCGGTATGTCCTTGTTCGCGACCCACATCGTGTCTATCCATAAAATGAGAAATTCCAAGAAAAGGAACGAAATCGAAAGTGAAATAATCCGGTGCTTTCGAAAGATATTGTCGGGCCATAGAGCACGGCACATAGCGTGCTGTTTGGGTTAGGTGTATTCAATTGTTGGGGCTTTTTCAAAAGATTCCACCACTTTCGCTTTCGCCTAGACATACTTCGGTAGTTCTTGGTAGTTGTCCTTGTCGCTGTTGGACAAGACGCCAACGTCTTTGCTGTCGACATTTTCCTCTTTTCATATACATATTCTTGCTGTGTACCTACACCGACTAGGAGTCGGAAAGCATAGAAAGGTCCGTAAAAAACCAAAACGAATAGGATCCGAGATGCTCTTCTTGCCCGTCTTCAACAGTTTTATGCTATATACGAAAAATCAAGAGGCATTCAAGGAGAAAAAAGGACATTAAATAGTAAAGAGAAAATTACAATGCCGACGAAGAAGTTTCGCTTTCACTTGTCAAGGTTGACCGACGACAGCTTTCACTGGAGTATATACGCCCCGATATCCTGTCATATTTATATATACGTATGTCCTTCGACTTATTTTGTCGGACGTGCACGCAAAGAGCGCTGTCCTAGTTCTGGTCCCGGCTTGTTGTGTGCCGGTGAATGTGATTTCTTGCGTCTAAAAGAGCTCCGGTATGATGTGACGACTTTCCCCAAAAGTCCGGAAACTTTCTCTTTTAACGATGCTCTCTGCTCACGTTTGTGTAATACAGTAGCATGGTTTCGGACTGATGAGACTTTGCTATATTCGTATGTATGACCTCACCTCACACAGAATCTCAACATTGAATGGCTCCTTTTGCGGGACTATTAAGGTATGAAGCTTCGACTCAAGTTCGAATAGGGTGGCAATGGAGTTGAATATTGCCTGATGATTGTGCGAGTTTTGCGCTGACCTATCTCCCGAAGCGGCAGGAGAAAGAGCTGGCTTTTTGCGTATGTAAGGGCAACGAATTGTCTCCCTCATCGACCGGCCGACCATCTTGCCTTGAGACAGATGAAATCATCTGTAGATTCTCAACATCCGAATTTGGTCGATATTTTTGCAGACGAATACGTGCGTTCTATAGCGTGTCGTCGTGTGTGTGTATAAATAAAATATGTATAACTTATTTTGACACCGGCTTTCGGTAAATAGAGGACCGCATATGCAGTATGCTTTGATACATACGAGAGGATGCCGATAAATATGTACATATAGATATTCTTATGCACGGTCGTATCCTTGCAAAGGACTTAGCTTTTGCTGTGGTGTGTTGAGGTTGGTTAAGGATATGGACGCGACGTCGTCGTCGTATGGCGGCTTGTCTCAAAATATGGAAACAACAAGTGGATACTTCTTATATTTGGTCGGTCTACCACCTCCCCCTTTTGTGTCGATGCCGCCGGTCGAAAATGTTTATTCGGGTGTCAGCTCATTGACGAGGAGAAATGAAAACAACAAAAAACAAGAAAAACATTGACGAACAACTTCAAAAGGACTTTCATGTGGATGAAGGTCATTTTGGTGGAGCGGGAGAGCTTAAAGAGAATGATAATGTTTTGCCGGTGTGGTTGGCATTAGTAAAGCAAAGGTGTAAATCTTAGCGAAGTGGCTTAAATGTGTCCTTAACAATTGCTGAGTAATAACTCACGGTACGGATGTTTGAAGATGAGAAGATTATTGTGGATTTGTACTGATTTTCGGAGTTACGAAGGACTTTCGAGGTTATCGGGACAGTAGAAGAAGTCTGGTATAGGATAAGGATAATAGTTGGTTTCTTTATGAAAGCATTTTTGTTTTTTAGTGTCAAAAGTCGTACATAGTGCCGTTTTAAATGGACAGTGAAGTCGGACTGTATTCCGATTTCAAATAAGTCTTTGGCTCCAGCAGGAAACAATTGACAAAAGTCTAAAATGAAAGACCCACTTTAATGAAAATTGTTAGTGAATTCCAGTAAATCGGAGGTGAAGTAAAGTGTCGATATTAACTAGCGAAAGACTTCGTTGACTCCAAGCCGCTCTAAAGAAAAAGATCAGACCGCATATAAGGCCAACCCGTGATATACTTGAATAAACTTTAAAGAAAGCTCAGGAGAAGTGAAACAAATCTCGAGAGTTCCCAGCAACTATACATAACCGGAACTGACCAAAAATCCAAAAATTAGTTACACTGGCGGTAGAAATCGCGAGCATGAGAAACTATCGTATATAATGATAATGATGTATGTTTAGATTTAGTGTATAAAATAGTCCGTTAGCGTTAGGTAAAGTTTACGACTAAAAAGTTTGTAAGTAAGCCGTGTATTAGGCCCAAGCCGCGTCTCTCCTGATGAGTAAAAATTACCAAAAGACTCACGTACCAAATCGGCTCAATTTCGTTCCGGCGGGTGCATGTGGCTGCCGCTGCATTGAAATCTATTGCACATTTCAGATGGATACCAACATGACTAACACATGTTCTGCCTGCGGAGCCAGCTCGAACAGACTGGACGACATGTCCCAACGCATCTCACACCTCTTAATCTATCTTCGATGAGCAGAGTCTACGATATACAGATTGGTACACGGGAACCTGATGATTTATGATTAAAATGTCGTAAAAGTATCGAACTTTCATACTCATACAAAGCAAAACCTTTCAAGTTGAGCTCGAAACTTCAGAGGTATTAGCCGCAACATCCCCTGCAAAATTTCTAGCAAAGAATTGTAATAGAGAGATTGAGATAAAGAGCTGGACTCATAGACTTTGTGGTGGCAAAATCACTCAATCAAAGCCGTGGGGAATACACGTATCTGCCAAGGAGCAACAATGCAAAAAATAAAAAGGAGAACGATAAGGAAGTACATACATCCTCTAAGGTTCCAAGAATCCTGGCAGCGGATCCACAAAAACGCAGGCGGGATGTAGAGCCGCTCCCTAAAAGGTACAATTTCCGAGGGATCCTACCATTTCCTTTGGAGATTGTGCGAAAGAAATTAAGATTTATTTTTCTCTTAAATGGAACACGGTCTTGGCAGCTCTTGGATGCCGTAAAAGCACAATTATAAAATTTTTGTATTTGCGAATTTGTGTATTTTCAATTTGTGAATTTTTGAAATATAAATTTTTTTATTTTTTTATTTTAGTAAAAATAAACTCACTACGAACATAATACATATCTTAAAAAATCAGTCAGGTATTTTTACAGTTATAAGCAATGAAAAGAAAGTTGAAATTCTTGCTGTGAATGAATTTTTGGGTTTTTTAATTTTTTAATTTTTAAATTTTTAAATTTTGGAATTTTGGAATTTTAGAATTTTAGAATTTTAGAATTTTAGTATTTTTAAATTTTAGAATTTTAGAATTTTAGAATTTTAGAATTTTAGAATTTTAGAATTTTAGAATTTTAGAATTTTAGAATTTTAGAATTTTAGAATTTTAGAATTCTAGAATTTTAGAACTTTAGAATTTTTAGAATTTTTTATATTTTAGATTTTTTTTAATTTTTGAATTTGACCAAAAAATAAAATAAATTTCTAATGTCCTCGACCATAAAGCTTATCCATAGACCAACCAATCACCGAAAAGCTTGAAGACCGACAAATGGATTGGTATTGCCATGTTCAAAGGCCGCCTAAGAAGAAGAACACCTGGATGTGTCAAATGAAAAAGCAACAGCAACGCATTGGTCTCGGCGATGAAACCATCCAAGATAGAGCTGCCTGTAGAAATATGCTGAGATATTACCGCCAAAACGGGCGATGTGCGTACACCGCAGGTCGAGCAACGCGAGACCATGGAGCGGTATAAAGAACGAGGCAAGGAAGAAGAAGAAGTCCTCGACCAAACAACGTCCCGAAACGTGTAGATAGCTTTTTGGAGAGGGAACGGCTTTGTAATCCATTTTTCCAGCATTGATCTTCCAGACAAGGCAATTTATTCATATAAATATTGAACTTAGAAAAAGTATAGTAACCCATACCATGCGTTAGTCCAGAATGGCTATGTGATCACACAACCCATATGTGTTTGACTCCAAATTTATTACACTACACTCCACGAAATAATTCGAACGTCAAAATATTGTCGATGCAATTATTAACCCTTCTGTCGTCGCCTACGGGCTATTATGCCTAAGGTGTAGCTGAATTTTCTGTGAAATCAATCTTAATTTTTGAAGAGGTTTAATTTTGGATCTTGAAACAGTTTACATGCTATGTCTTAGGATGATGCGCCGTTTTTTCGTTTCTTTAGACATAGTTTACATTTCGCCGAACGTTTGATCGCATTTGTGGCTGTCGGTTCTTTTGAAATATATATGGAAAGGGTGGAAAATATTGTTGAACGATATTTTTCATCAAGATATAGTACCAATGGTCTGTCTGGATCTATACGCCAACAGAAGGGTTAAATATCACGTTGGCATTTTAGGGGAGTAATAAATATTACGCGGATTTTATATTCTCAATTGTAAATAAAAAATTAACGTTTGAATAAAATTTTCACGCATACTATGAACTGCAATAGTGTGAAAACGGTGCCATTTTTATTTTCTGATGGCCATTCTGGACTAACGCATGGCATATGTTACTATGCTTTTTCTAAGATATTGAACAAGAACAGCAGTTGACTGTGAAACTTCGAAAAATTGCGCAATCTGTTGAATTCGCTTCCGTCACTGATTTCGAGTTTTAATTCGTCAATTCTGTGATCGAAAAATTGCGTTTTGTATTGTTACCTCTCCCTACAATACAGGGGTTGCAATATGCAAATTATACCTAGGGCGCAAGCTGCAACAGAGGCCCGCGCCCTGAATATTAACATTATTTGTTTTATTTAGCAACATATAGTAATGGATTAATTCAGACACATTACACATAAGTGTTAATTTTGAGTTTACTAGGTCTCTACAAATGTTTTCGGTCAGACTAATTTAAAATCATTGACAGTTGTAAAAAATCCCGCTATAATTCAAAAATCGAAATTTATGTGTGCATTCATGTTAAAAGCAAAACTCTTTGAAAAATGGGCCATAACGAACTGACATATGGGGAATTTGTTGGGCGTTAAGTTGATAGCCTTGATAAAATCGGTTGACAGGTGTCAAGTTGGGGTTTTGGCGGGAGAGAGTGCGTGGAAGTCTCTTTGATTGTTTTCGATGGATGAAAATTGTGCGGAGTGACGGGAGGGAAAGGGATTCGTGCGATCCGCACCAAGGACAACACAAGGAAGAAGGAAAAGTTTTGTGTTCTGGATTGTGTTTTTTATACCTTTCGCACATAGAGTCAAAGGGTATATTAACTTTGTCATGAAGTTGGTAACGCATTGAGAAAGCATCTCCGACCATATAAAAAGTATACATATATGATCAGCGTGACGAGATGAGTCGATTGGACGATGTCCGTCTGTCTGTCTATCTGTCTGTCCGTTTGTTGCAGCGCGTTTTTCTCGGCCACTATAAAAGCTACAGAGCTGAAATTGCACACGTGCTTATTATTGTTGCAGGCTATTTGTATGTTTGAATCACCGAAATTGGATCATTGGGTCATGGGGCTGCCATACAAACCTAGCCCCCCAATTTAAGTTCTTCTAGGAAATTTTTTTTTTATTATTGCACCAATTTCAACCGAATTTCACATAAATGTGTTTCTCTTGATGATACAAAACATATCTAAGAATGGATGACATCCGATAATGCGGTCTTGGGGCTGCCATACAAACCTAATCCCCAAATTGGGTTCTTCTAAGAAAAACTTGTTTATTTGTGCACCAATTTCGACCAAATTTCACATAAATGTGTTTCTCTTTTTGAGATAAAACGAATCTAAGAATGGATCAAATTGGATAATGAGGTCATGGGGCTGCCATACAAACCTAACCTCCCAAATTAGGTTCTTCTAAGAAAAAAAACCTTGAATTAATGTGTCTTTGCCAAGGCAAGAAAAAAGTTCAAAGCGAATGGAATCGTACTGTGGGGTCATGCTCCCGCAACCCCAATAAAATTTTCTGAGTAAATTTTTTTATTTGCCCACTTATTTCAACCAATCCCAGAACTTTTGTCAAGACGGAAGGAAAAGAATGAGGTGGGGAATTAAATACAATTCATAGGTAGGCCCGAAAAAAACTTTTAGTCCAAGGAGAGCGAAAGGTTTCGAAATTTCGGCCACGCCCGAAATTAGCCTCGCCCTCGGGGGTTGGCGAGCGTAGCGAGCAGGGGGTGAAGCCCCTAGTTTCATTGTAATTGGCATATACATATATCAATATTCTTATGACTTTGCTAGTAGTTTTTTTTGTCTTCTTTGTGTAGGCTCCCCGAAAGAAAAATTGTACTCTTGAAATTTACCGTTACCTTTTTTCACCAATTTGCTTCGAGTAAGCAGTGTACTCTCTAATGCAGATAAGCGATCTATTTTGCGTGAAGCATCGAATTCACATGATTCTGTGGACAAAATTCGGTTAAAGGTTGGTCTCAGTGCGAGTGAAACAACTGTATGGCGTACTTAACTTATTCAAAAGCTAAACACCTTAACCTTCGGGCGGGCGCAATGAATAAGAAAATCTAAAAAGGAAATGCAAATAACCGCAAAATACACTGGATATGCGACTTTTTTTCGGGACCAAAATATTTTCTATGGTAACTTGATCGAAGCTACAAAAAAAAAATCAAATTGTCCCCTTTATTTTCAGATATTTCGTTTCCTTCTTTTTCTTCTTCATTGGGCGGGCGCAATGCATCTGACAGATTAAGTGGCTAGTTTTTGTTGCGCCAAACAGCGATATGAAAAGGGAGTGAATTAAAACTCACAGTAGCGTAATCTTGATCGATCAACTACCCAAAACAGTTTTCCGTTTCTTTCTACCATGTGAGTCTACCATGTCTGAGGGGCGGGAGGAATGAAATAATCTCTCAGATGAATTGCACCCGATTGTGTTATTTTCTCCTTTTCTATGAAAATGTTCACTTCTTATACTATTCACATTGCGTAATAACGTTGTGTTGAACTTTTAGGAACATTTTTTAAATGGTCAAGTTTTTGGAGGTTTTTTAAATATTGAAGCGATGGAAATCGGAATATTCTTAGAAAATTGAAAATGTGAAGGTTATTAAACTTGTGAGCCAGTATTAGTCTCTAAAATGTTGTAGAACCAGGGCCGGATTTAGCCTCTATTGCGCCCCTGGGCAGTAACGAATTTGCCGCTCTCCGCCACTAGATAAGCTTGAAGGTAGCAGTTGTCACCTCACAAAGGAAATGTAGGCAAAACGTTAGCGGGCGTATGTGAAGAATATTGAAAATATAAAATTTTTTACTAGTAAGCGTATTTTGTTTGCTTGAAAATTTTTTATGTTGCTTCCCAGGGGAGGAATCTAGGTGTTCCGTGCACCTCCCAAAATTGTTTTAGGAATTGTTGAAACTCCAATGATAACATAGGAAACTGTACAATTTTTATTACATTCAGCTTTTCACTTTCTTTAGAAATACGTTCATGTTTTCTAAATGTTTTTCTTTTTCGATCGTTTTGGAAATAATTTGCGAATTACCCCAACAAATAAAATTTCCTAATATTAGCCTCGTAATTAACCAGAAAACGTCATATCGAATAAACCCAAAATTGAGAAACTTACCGTAAATTTTGAACACACCTTGACCTAATTTGTTTTCGGTGATAAAGATGACGAAAACGAAATGGGAAAGCACTTACTGATGTTATTCAGCAAAAATCAATTCAATTTCAACTATTTGAAATTATTTTTTATTTTCGGTGGAATTTTCCGTTTTTCTATGAAAAAAAAATGCAAATTTGAAAATTTAAGCGTATTTTTTTTTTAATTTAGTTAAATCTATTCATCCGATAAAAACTTAAAAATTTTATAGCCAATTCCGCATTTCTTATATCGAGACTTGGACCTCTCCCGTAACCAAATCCTTGCTTCCCAGTGAATTTGATGTGGGGACAAATTTTAAAAGTAATTGAATCCACAAAAATGTGTGGTTAGATGAGTTACTTGCTTGGGGCGTTTTGAACTTTCCAAAGGATCGCTATCACCAAAAATATTTTTCGTTTTTTTTCAAGTCTGGGGCAATTTTAGAGGCTTGAAAACTGGAGCTGGCAGGCAAGTACTCGCGTATTTATATCATTTAATGTGGCTTCAGGCATAATAATGTTTAAAGTGAAGCCAAAGATGATTTATACTCCTACTCTAATTGAACTAAAGGCCGCCACGCCATTCAGAGTGAGTGAGTGTATGCTTCAACCAAAATTTTGCGTAGTCCCAAAAGGCGGAATCACATTAAAATTTGAGTTGACGTTGAGATTAGGTGCTTTGGATTAAGACGAATATGTACATCTAACTAGAATAAATTAAAAAAGCAAATTATTTTCTAAAATTATGTTTGAGTTTTCAAAATCCATTTTCCCATAATTTTAGACCAATGAACAACATTTAAGAATTTGCCGCCCCTCAAATTCTGCCGCCCCGGGCAGTAGCCCAGGTTGCCCATATGGGAAATCCGGCCCTGTGTAGAACTGTTTGAAAAAGACTATGCAATAATAAATAAGAGTGTAAAATATACAGAAACTTAGTTTCATCATATTTTCTGCACTTAATCTGTCAGATGCATTGCGCCCGATCGTGTTAGGATTAGTATTGCGCCCGCTGGAAGGTTAAGCATCTAAAATTAATAAAAACACCACTTAACCCCGCTCGTAAACACGCTCGGTTGACTTTTTGTCGTACCAACATGTCATGGACCAAAGAGTGGTATCGCGTTGTTTTTTCTGACGAGAAGAAATTTAATTTGGAAGGGCTCGACGGATATAACTGTTATTTTTATGATTTAATGAAGGAGGAGTCTCCTCCTCCAGTTGGATCGTTTGCACAGTCGAGTTGGCGGCGTTATGGTTTGGGGAGCCATATCCTACTGCGGCACTTGTGAACTCCAATTCTTAGACACCACTATGAATGCTAATGTGTTTTAGAAAAGGCTTTTGTGACATTCGAAAGTCTCTTTGGACCATTGCCGTGAACTGTCCAATACACACTGCCCGTGCCGTAAAGTAGTTTGTCGAGTCCAAAAATGTTACTCTTTTGAACTGGCCACCATACTCGCCGGATCTAAACATAATAGAAAGTGTTTGGGGATGGCTGGTGAGAAAAGTTTCTGAGTCTGGTAAACTGTTTTCAACAAAGACTGGACTAATTGAAGCCATTTAGCAATCATGGGCTACAATATCCCTTGCTTACATCAAAATTTAGTATGATTCTTTGCCAAATAGGATCTAGGAGGTTATTTCAAACGGGGGAAGCTCAACCCATTACTAAAATTGCTGATTTTAATTCAAATTGATCTCAACTTGTATTCTGAACAATAATAAGTTATCCTCACTGCATAAAAAGTTAATTAAAATAAGTTTTAAAAAAAGTGTGCCATTCAAGTGAAACAGAATTTATGTGTTTTTTTCATTGGTGTTTTACTTTTTTTTTTCTAAGATTACATGTTGAAAAAAATCGAATTCTTTTTATTTCAAATTAAAGCTAATTTATCAAATGACCAATAAAAAATACAAAATATCTGTTGTCTTCATTTTTTTGAAAGATATTAAGAAAATAAATTTAATGCATAGAGTGTGCTATTCAAGTGAAACGCAGTGTATGTAAGAGACTAATGGCCATAATCTACAATAAATCTTCTAGACTGTGAAGAGCTTCGCTTAAAAACAATATTTGCATCAGTATCTCAAAAAGTGAAATAATTACACTTAGATTCCTTTGCATTTCAAGTCTTCAATATGTTTCCAGTGTGTTGGACATCCCCCTTATTTTTACTATTTTGGTCAATAATGGGCAAAAATGAGATATTGAATTTATTACATAACCCACAGTGTGAACCCACTATCAGCGACTACCCAATAAGCTCACCTCGGTGTATCATAATTTTGGATGTGCTAAGTTGGCATGGGTGTATAATCACTACAAATAATTTGGCCAATTTCGACTGTTTACAGAACAGGAACTTTCGGAAATACATACCACCAACAAAATTATGATATGTTTCGTATACGGTAAGCAAGTGAATTTTTATATGGAATGTCAAATTATGTCGTACTATTTCCAACGACATGCTAAAACTCTCTAATTTTTTATATTATATTTGTCACTTACGTTTATTAGCCTCCTGAATTAAATAACTATTTTATTAGATGAGGTAATGCCTTTATAAGTGACGTTATGCGCAAATAAGCATTCCCTTATACTTATTCCTTAAGAAAATCCGTATTCCTTAAGTGAGGACTATGAATGAATTAACCTCTAGAAATTTTATTAGTAATCCCTAATCCTAATTGGGACTAGGGAATTCACACGACAGGATTTACTAAAGCCTGAATTTGATTAGCAATATTGTACCATATTGTACGGCAATTTCAATAACGCAAGTACATTATTATCCAGGGTTTTTGACTGAATTAATTTTAATCAAATCCAGGATTTGATTGTAGTCTGAATCGGCCATAAATATAAATAGTCAACAAATAACTAATAACCTGTTGATCTAACTAAAAGTGTAGCATTAATCCAATAAACCAATTTCAACACAAACCCTACTTTTCATCTCGATTGCTAGTCATTAGTAACTAAATTAGTAGCTACTAACTTTATTTGGTTGTTCTCCGTTAATTTGTCGACAGCACGCAATTCATGCAGTGAAGGATGCCCGTGCAAGAACTTAACTCTGCCCACATTCGTACTAAATTTCCCATAACATGATTGTGTTCGCATTGCCATTAGGCGGATGGGGTTAATAGCCTGTACATTCGCCATGTACTCGTCCCTCTATTATTCTTCTACCTACTGCTCGGAGTCTGTCTTCAAGAGCAATCTTGCAATTGTTTTCTCTATTCACTATACCAACGGCCCACTTGAAAAAGACTTATTACTGCCGAAATAAATACATATCCTAACGCGCGCGTCCGTCGTCCCGGTCCATCACACAAAATTGATATGCTGCAATTTCGCGCAAATATCTCATATGTTCTGGCAATAGCCGCACGGCCGGCATATGTGTATGTAATGTAGCTTAATCTTGGTTAAAGCGAAAACTGATCGCTAACCTGAAGTGACCTTTCTTTCACGACAATGAACTCTTCTCCTTTTCTCTACGGCATCTTCCCGAAATTCTTAGTGTACTTTTCGGTGGTATTCGTATTCGGGGACCAGGTTGTTGATTTGCTTGCAGTTCCTACGGCCGGAACCAGGGGAGCAGGGAAATGTTACAAATAGTAGCCGCCCATCTTTTAGAATAGCCTGGTCAAAGTAACGAGATTGCAACCACCATCACCGGGCAGGAATATATCGGAGCAATTGGAAAGGAGTGTTGCATAGTATTATTCGTGGTCTTTGACTTTGACTGAAGCCTACCAAAAGACGCCAAAAAGGAAACGTGATCCCATCGCTGTTGTTTGTTGAGGCCATTCGCGTCCCGATGTTGCACTGAATGAAGATGATGGTAGTTTTAGACCAAGTGAACTTGCCAGTTTGCATTAGGTCTTGTTTGTCGTCATGATGCCTGAACACGATGCACTTGAATGCATCATAGCCTCAGCGCCAAAATAAAAGCACAAAAAAAAAGACAGTCGAAAAGAAAGTGCGCAACATCACATCTAAAAAGGTGAACCGGTCCGGCTACATAAAAGCACCACAACAAATATCGCGCAGTAGCAGATGAAAAGATCCAGCCTGCAAAGCAGATCTTTGTTCATTTGGTTTTTTGCAGATTGAAGATCTCTTCTTCTTTTTTGCATGGGTTTTTGAGGTTTTTTGGAAGTATGTACATACACTTTGCCAGGTTGCATTAAAGGCGATGCACTTCGGTGATTCATGTCATCCCAAAGTGATGGAAAGGTGAACAAATCGTATGTAGGTGGTATCTGTGCATATGCTTTGGAGGAAACTTAAGAAATGCTTTCAACTAGATGTGTGTGTATGTGTAGTCAGAAGAATGCTTGAATGTTAACACAAACATGCTACAAGTGGTTTTCGATTTAAGATTTTTTCTATAAAATTTTATTAAGAGCAATTTCTGGAGGGATTTTGAGTCTGGCACAAAGAGATACAGTAGGTACCTGGAGACAAAGATATACGGTAGCTGGAGATGACAAAAGCATATCGCTCTATTGCAAACCTTGAAGCCACAACAAATTGTCATATTTTTTCTCCTCTCTTAAGTCACTGTCTAAAATTGCGATTATAACACTGGCTCTCAACCTTTTTTCTCAACTGATTTTTTTCGGAAGAAATCGTTGAACATTTATTCCTCATTTAACGTTAATAGTTGAAATAGATTGGATGCGTCAGCATCGGAATCGGCATCAGCAGAAAAATTTCAATTTAGAACACACGCATTTGCCTTTGATGACCCACATTGACAGCATCAGCAGCGGCAGAAGCATTTTTTCTGCTTCTCCTGTTAATGTGGGTCATCAAAGGCAATTGCCTGTGTTCTAAATTGAAATTTTTCTGCTGATGCCGATGCTGACGCGTCAAATGTATTTCAAGCTTAATTCCGCAATTTTTCACTTTTGCATATTCTTCCTGGCCTTTTAAAGCTAGCACTTAGTTGAAATTATACTGTAATTTATTTTTAGTACAAAAAAATCGCATTATCAAAATCTGATTTCCAAACTCATTTAAATTAAATGTTGAGAAACGCAGGAAAATTTCAGGAATTTCGCTCGTTCCGTTTCGTTCCAACTTCTGACATGAGTTACAAGTCCCCGTCTGTTTTCAAATCGTTAAGAATTGTATTCAGGGATAACTTTAAAATTTAAAGTTTTTAGTGAGTTTAATTAATTCAAATCCCTTAAAAACATCTTAAATTTGAATAATGATGTGCGCTGTAAAGAATTGTGCCAGTGATTCACCGAAAACTTTGAGCCTGAATCTCATTTTTCGTGTTCTGGTGGTACAAATTGAAGATTTTTTAATAACTAACCAGGTCGGATGGTAAAGTGATAAACTGTAAAGTAGTGTCGACAACATACATATTACTGAATATCGAACTTTCGCTTGCGTGGCACGGATTTCTATGTATTTTTCATGATGCTAGCCAGTGAATCTCGTAAAAGGCTCTATTAATCCGAAAAACTGAATTAGTAACGGTGAAAATTAAATACATATGTGAGAATTATTGTAGTTGCATATTTCATAGATAAAAAGTTATTTTTTCTCGGAAAATTCGGGTGAATTGACAGTAGCGCCGTCTCGTATGTATTTTCTCGTTCTTTTGTTCCAATCGTTCCAATTTTACTTTCACCTCAAACCTTTTTTGATGATTGTTTACGATAAAAATATGGCGCAAAAAAATCGAATTGTGAACTAATTAGAATATTTCGGAAGGGAACTAAATTTAATCGAAATGAAGTTTTAGAATTTTCATAGAACTTGCTGTTAGCTACTAGCAATTTGAATGTTGATACATATTATCTTAAAAGTCTATTTAGTTTAGTCGCCAAATGGCGTCACGTGCAGCCAAATGGCTGTTGTCATTCCATCCAAACTGATCGCCATTTGGGTGTGCGTCCAGTTTTGATATTCAATATGGCAACTCAACCAATCGCTTTGACAACCGCTTGTCAGATTCAAAGTGACAATTTTGCAACTTTTGTTGGTTCTTTTGTGTGAAATCGAATAATTCTTGAATGGCCGTATAATAATTCAAACGCGCAGAGTCCGATTTTGATAATTAAATTTAAAAAAATCACCAAAATGAAATTTTGGTTATGTCATTTTCTGTCTCCATTTGGCTGCTACTGTAGATGCTAAGTAGCAGCCGAATTTCTAACAAATGTAAATGACTTACAGCTGTCCACGATGCCTCGATATAATAATCCACGACACTCGACTCATGCTTCTAGCCGCTCTACATCTAATCCATCTATATTCGCACACAACGTAAATGGTCTACTGACGAAACTAACCCATGTTTGGGCTTTATCCGATGCTGCCGACTTTGACATATACATGTTTACTGAGACTGGATTGAATGACTCTGTATTCTCTAAGAGTTTATTCTCTGATGCAAAGTTCGAAGTTCATAGATGCGACCGATCTTCTAATACGAGCAAGAAACATGGATGGGGCGGACTGCTAATCGCCGTTAACAAACGATTCAAATCCGAAGTAGTACTAAACGCTGATTCGGATGGTTGCGAACAGATTTGGGTAATGGTGAAGAATAAGCAACGAAACCTTTTAATGGGCTGTTTGTACATTCCGCCTGATTCGAAAGCCTGCGATTATGAACGACATATGAGGGTCCTAAAACGCGTTTTGCATCCCATCGATAGCAACGCAACTATTACCCTTTTTGGAGACTTTAATCTTCCAAACCTCAAATGGATCCAGTCTGACCAGATGGAGGGTACATACATTCCGATAGATACTGTCAGTTATATCGAAAAACTTTCAATCGATACATGCAATGAAATCGGCCTATTGCAAATAAATAATGTTCAAAATGATAACGATCGAATTTTAGACCTTTTCTGGACAAACGAGCCGGGAATGTGTTTCTCCAGTGAATGCCACAATAACATCCTTTATAATGAAAGGCATCATAAGGCACTTAATATAGAAATTGAAAGAGTTTTAGAAAAAGTTCAAACAACAAAACAATTTTACAGAGATTTTGCCAATGCCGACTACCGAGTTATTAATGAAAAGCTAATGGCAATCGATTGGTCTGAAATTCTTAATGATAACACTTCAATAAAAACCAGTATTAATAAATTTTATGAAATTGTTTATAATATAATCAATGAACTGATACCGTTGAAAGCAGTCAAAGTATCTAACCACCCTGTATGATACGACAGAGAAGCCATTACATTGAAAAACCGGATTAGAAATCTGCACAAAAAGTTTAAGCGCTTTAATACTCCCGCATTACGATTAGAGTATAATATGGCAAAGAAGAATTTTTCGAAACATGTGAAAAGGATACATTATGAATACAAGCAAAATATGCAGACAATGATAACTAACGACCCGACACAATTCTATAAATATGTAAAAAAAATTACAAGAAATCCTCGGAAGAACTACCTCCATCTATGAGCCTTAATAACCAAACTGCAGAAACAGTAGAGCAAATAGCTGAACTCTTTCGTAATTTCTTTGAATCCGTTTATAATGTATCCACCCCGACTACAATAATAAATTTCAATGATAATTGCCCGAAAATTGAGCTTTTGAAAAATATATGTCAAATTGTACCATGCTTTAATCTAACTGAAGCCAATATTTCAAAAGCGATCAATAACTTACCGGATAACATGGTTATGGGGCCTGATAATATACCCAACAAATTTATCAAAAAATGCGCTGGATCAATCACGACACAAATTTTATACTTGCTTCGATCATCGTTTAATAATGGATATGTGCCCGACATCTGGAAAAAGTCATACATTAAACCGATATTTAAAAGCGGTCGAAAAACCCAAGTTGAAAACTATAGAGGCGTGGCAATCCAATGCACGATTCCGAAATTACTCGATTCTATTATTGCCAAACATCTTAACAACTACGTCAAAAATATTATCACACATCATCAGCATGGCTTTGTCGAGGGCAAGTCTACAATAACAAATTTGGTTGAGTTCACATCAGTAGTTAACGACGGAATGAAGACACACAAACAGGTTGATGCGATTTATTTGGATGTGTCTAAAGCATTCGATTCGGTTGATGTTCCACTTCTCTTCCACAAATTGAAAATCATGGCACTGGATCCTTTAATACTTAACTGGCTTACCGCTTATTTCCATCGAAGACAGCAGATAGTGAAAATAAACAATTCAACTATGTCGAAACCCATAAATGTTACATCAGGAGTTGGCCAAGGGTATCCGATTAGTACAACCTTATTTAGCTTGTTCTTATACGAATTGCCATTTTATTTGAAAACTGCTTCGATTCATCTATATGCCGATGATGCTAAAATTGCACTTCCAATTAATAATGAGAATGACTGCCAAACACTACAAAGTGATCTGGATGCTGTGAATGATTTTTTTCGAATAAATAATTTAAAACTAAATATCAGAAAAACTCAAACAATAACATTTCATAAATGCCACAATCCATTTCAATTCATCTACTGCATCGATGGGGAAGCCATTGAAAAAGTCACAATGAGAAAGGAACTAGGCGTTTTACTCGATGAGAAACTTTCATTCAAATTCCATATTAATTTTATAATATGCAAAGCGAAATCTACACTAGCATGGATTAAACGTTTTTCGTACGAATTTGACGATCCGTGGGTTGTAAAAAAGCTTTTCGAGACGTTTGTAACACCAATTATTGAATATGCATCGCAAATCTGGACACCGAAGTATAAGACCGATATTTCCAGAATAGAATCGATACAAAAACAATTCCTACTGTTTGCTTTGAGAAAATCTAATTGGAGAAATAGATTTGTTTTGCCATCATATAAACATAGACTATTGTGGTGATCCCGCAGGGTCTAGCGGTGACGTAAGAGGTGTTTAGGTTTAGTCGGGAAGAATTCGACATAACTGCATGCTAGTACGACGCGGCATGCAGTATCTATGCAAATTCCCCATCTCTACCCAAAACAAAAAGTTTATTTAAAACTAGATATCAATTATCAATTAACTAGATTTATAAGAAATAAATATACTAAAATTCTAGTAATATTTTTTACTAGATTATCAAAAGTAGATTCAACTCAACTGGATTCTGTGTACGATTAACAATTATTACAAAAAAGAATTACTCTCGCCCCTCTTTCCAATCAAATATCAAGTCCGAATGAAATCATTAATAGAGAAGCTAATCGAACTCAGCTTTGTTTCACCAAAAATCCCGATATTCTACAATTAAAACTCAACTATCAGCCCCAAATAACAAACTCCTACACTATTTTCCGGAGCCCTTTCAATCGGATAATAGTCTAAATCGCTTGTTTCAATAACATTCAATTACCCACTATTGAACTCGACTCAGCTCCGGCTAACGCTGTGTGAAACAATCCAAAGGGCTAATCCCTAATAAAGTAACCGGAATCGAGTCAAGTGAATTTTTTCCTTTTGAAAACCGTTGCGAGTGTGCCTACGCGCAGAAAAAACCCCAGCCTAGCCGCGAATTCTATGCCAATTTTTGTGTGTTTGCTAGCACACATGATATGCCACACATCGTTGCATATATCCAGCATCCGCACGTTCAAAACACATGTTGCCCCCAAAATGCACAAGCACACTCGTCCTATAATGTACAAACGTGTACGGAGCACTTTCTACTTTCTCTCTAAGCCTTCAGGGTAAATTTTGGCTTCAGCGAATTTGATATAGTGATTGAATCAGCAACACAAAATGCAGTGAAGGCTACACATATATGTTTTCGGTCCTTTTTGTGTTATTTGTCGGAACGATTTTTTGCTGTTCGAACTCGCTTTTCACCAACCGTATACTTTTTCTCATGGGATCGTGTTGCTGTACCATACCATAGCAGAGCTCTAAGCCTGCTGCATTCTGCTGACCGTACGACTAAGTTGTGGAGCCCCGATGCATAGCATGATGGCCAAAACCGCATCATACATCACATATTGAGTGTGTATGGAAATTTGGATGTGTTCGGCTCGGTTTGTCGTCTATTGTATTCGAATGACATCATTCGCGTATGATGGCATATCGATAGCCTGCACTTCCCTCTAGTTAGCACCTCTTCCATTCTTTTTGCTTCTGTTTTCTCAATAGTGTAGTTTGCATAGAGAACAGCTGCCGAGTCACTCGACATCGGCACCATATCACACCACAGATGATGATGGTATGTGGTATCCATTTTCTTTTTATCTTTGCAATCGGAAAATGTGAATAAAAAATACCGGCGTACAGAGGGCTGCGCCCGCAATACGAGGGTTTTTTAGAATTTTGATGCATAGTGAATATTTTTTGTACATATATTTTATGAGCAATAGATAAGAATTGTGCACAACATTAATGAAATGCTTCCTGTAAATCTATTTTTGGATTGGTCTAAATAAACGCGTTCCAGAATGAAAGGCTAGCGCCTTTCATTCTGTTCCACCTTTAATTAGACCAATCCCAAAATAGATTTACTATTTACCCAGTCTGTATAAAAGTACTCCAAGGCAAATCTACAGGATTTTTTCGATTTCAGATTTCTGATGGCCTTTGAGCAAAAACAAACTCGGGCAAACGTAAGGAAGGCTTAACATTATATATGAACTGAATTATTAGCTGTAAATCTACTGTTACTGTTTTTTAAATCAAGAAAAAACAACTTATATGAAATGATTCCATTGTGTCCCCTGACATTAGAGCCCACGCAAGCTTTCCTATGAGTATTGAACAAGTATACTTTTGCAGCTTTTCCGGGACACCCTGTTAACTTGGTCCTACTAACTTCAAAAATATTTGTGGCAAACACTATTACCGTTCTATGCATTTCCACCAAATTTCATGTACATTGTTTCATCAAGTTAAAAGATATATATTGAAGAAATGCTTAAGAGGCTTCCCTTGTATTGTAAAAGGCCCTTACTAAATACTTACTTGGCTATATTTTCGGTTTGGATACAGTTATTCGAATGAAAATTCGTAGACATATTTCCTGTGTAATTTTCTAAAAACCCTTAGCAGAATTTTCATATTTGGAAACCTAAGAGGGGCTGCACACGAACAAATTTGAATTTTACAAATTTACTGTTATTTACTTTTCCTTAGCAAAAGTCAACAGTCTTAATATTTAACGTATATAAGGCCATAGTGACCAATCTTTGTGCAAAGTTTCATATCGATCCCTATAACGGTTTAGAAAAACGGAGCTCGAAAAGGAAGTTTAACTTTAAACGCCAATAACTTTTTTACCGTTACTTGAAACTGGAAAATTGTAACTGATATGAAATGTACTCGTCTAGATCTTTGACTTAAATACCCATACGTTAATCTCCGATAAAAACTAAAAAAGTCGACTTTTTTCAAACGTTCGGGACACCCTGTTATCTTCTTCCTACCAATTTCTAATGTATTTGTGCCAAAGACTGTAACCGTTCTACACATTCATACCGAATTTCATGACAATCGGTTCAGCCGTTCGCGAGTTATTTAGTGAACAGACGGACGGACGGACGGACGGACGGACGGACAAAATCGATTTTATAAGGGTTTTTTGAAAAAATTCTAAAAAACCCTAAAAAGAAGTGAACACACGGTGCATCCATTCAATGATGTTCATGATTGCTTTCGAGCCTATCGCGTAGATAAGTTGGGAAGTTTGTTAATTTTGAAACTTTTTTTCCGGGGAAATTGGCAGTTATGAGAAAAATAATGAAGATTGAATTTTGAGCATATTTTTTGGTCAATTTTGCTTATGGGTGTGTTAAGTCATAGAATCTATATATGTACAATTAGGCGAATGGAAGTAAATTATAAAATTATTTACCCTTGGAGAGTCGTCTTTTGACTGGGACATAAATTGATCGAAGGATTAGAGTTCAAATATAAATATCCGTACGAGATTTGGAAGTATATTTGGCTTCAATCGTTTGATTTATTGGGTAAAATCGTCGTTATCATCAGTTGTAAACTTTCGTGTTAAGCGCTGTTTTCACGATGGATTTGTCGTCCAACTTTTGAGCATTCAAACAAGTTGGACACCAAATCCATCGTGTAAACAGAAGTTGGACAACAAGTTTGAAGTGGAACGAGCATTCAAACAAATCCACCGTGAAAACAGAAGTTGGACAACTTGTTTGAGATGCATTGATTATAGTCCAATCGAAATATAAATATACTTTCTAATAATAAAGAATTAATGCGCCTGATTACCAATATATGTGCGCTATCATCCAATTCTGGCATTCCATTGACTTTTGGGGCACGATGTATACTCATTCGGGCATGTTTCCTTCAATGTTTAAAATATTCACGAAAAAATCAAAGAAAACGCAAATATATTTTTCCTGTACAAATACGTATTGCAAAAACTGATAACGTTTTACGACCGCTCCAACTTTCAACTACTGTTTACACGGCCAACAAGTTGGATAGGATTTGTTTGAGATAATATCGTACGTGTAAACAGCCTTCCAACTTGTATAAGTTTGGGGGAAAGGTTCAGTGGCGGATTTACCAGTAGGCTGAGTAGGCTTGAGCCTAGGGCGGCAGATTTCAGGGGGCGGCAAAATCCGGGAAAATATGTTTTAGGTTGTTCACACTGCCGTGGAGGACTTAGGATGTGGCACTTATCATCGGTTTGGGAATAGGCGAGGCGTATTTAGATATCAACATAAAAAAGCATTTGTCTTCAGTGTCTAAGAGCGTCAAACACTGAGGGTAAATATTGAAGACCATTTAAGCTTAAATTCGAAACCAAGATCCTTCCTGTTCTTTTCCATGACTTGCTATGCTCAACCTTTGAACAACGTTTGCTGCTTCGGCTTTTTGTCAGTTCGACATATTAAGGGCGCCCCAAACCTGAATATTTCTCGGCCGATCGATTGGGCAATCGATTGCCCACAATCGATCTGCCGTCCGTACAGCACATACATTAGGCAATTTATCGGGCAATCTGAAATGAGACAATCTCCCGGTCCACAAGACTCAACACAAAATAGCGAAAAGTATACCATTTTTGGCGATGGAAGATGGACATCCATTGCTACTTTGATAGAGAAAGAGCGCCACAATCACAGCATGTCAAAAAAGTTTCAGAGGAGTTTTAAGCATGAAAAGGGCATAGGCATCAATTCAGCTGAATGTCATAGGGAAGGAGAATACACTTTTTTAGATTAATTTTTAAATTTCCCTTAAATTGATATATCTGTATCTTGGATGCGGCTTTCATATTTGAAGCATTGGCAACACAGTAGTTGCCAACTAGCCATGTCTAGAGAATACAGACCGAATGGTCAAATATTGATGATTTAGCCTGGATACTAAAATATTTCAAAACGGAAAAATGAAAATGAACTCAAATTTTGGAGTTCTGCAATTCCTATTGATGGTGGTTTTGCTCAACCAAATTTTACTATCGATTTTGCCAATTGTCCACAACCAATGCACACACAATCGCCACATAATATAGAACCAAATGAAGTTTCTTTTCAATTTTTTTATCATAAGATATTCATTTTCATCAGTCGCTTCAAATTTGTTAAAGTTCATATTCCCTTGTGAAGTCTTCTGAGCCTTGCGCTCGCCGAGAAAATTTTGGCCAAAAGCCAAAATATGTGTTTTTTTTTCGTCGTTAGTTCGGCCACCACCATGGCTTCAGTGATACCTCGAGAAACATAATTGCCATTACTGGAGCGACCACAATCCGCAAGTGCTCTACTAAGAATAATTATATCCTAAAATGACAAGCTGACTGATGCCGTTTATATAAGAAGCGCGAGCTTAGGCATCAATTTACATCAGCAATATCAAGTAATTTTTGATTTTTTTTCGGCTCAAATATTCTTAGCGGTGTTCATCAAATAGATTTGGTTAGAGCTTTTCTTTTTAATCAAAGAATTTAAAATGTTTGGCCGATGTATTGCAACAACGGATTTCCTCCGGGGGATTTTGAAATAATTTTGATTCAAAATGGTGGCTTATAAGCAGGGCAACCAAAATATGCCCTAAAAAAATCATTAGGCGCCTAAAATATGCTCTTAAAATTGAAAAATATGCCCTTAAAATAGTAAAGTATGACCTTAAAATTCAAAAACAATGCTCTTGTAAATAACACTTTTTTCAATAAAAAATTATTTTTATTAACAGAATCGTTGATCGACAAGAAGCAACTAAAGTGTATTAGTGGAAAAAATTATGAAAAATTTGGCCTGTTCTCATAAGGAGTTCTGTTTCCGATATTGTTGTTGTTGCTGCTGTTATTCTTGATCATGTCTAGTCCTTTCCTTATACAGTCTTCTTCTTCTTCCTTGCCTCGTTCTTTATACCGCTCCATGGTTCCGCGTTGCTCGACCTGCGGTGTAGGCACATCGCCCGTTTTGGCGATAATTTCTCAGCTTATTTCTACAGGCAGCTCTATCTTGGATCGTGTCATCGCCGAGACCAATGCGTTGTTGTTGCTTTTTCATTTGACACATCCACACATCCTTTCCTTATACAGTATCCGCTCGAAAATTAGAACACGTGGAAATTAGACCAGCTTGGAAATTATAAAAGCCAGTTAGACACACTAAAGAAAATTAGAATAAACTGTTCTAATTTTCAAGCGTAAGGGCTCCAGTACACAGTCATATTTTATCATATTTCTATTATAATATGCTAGCCTACTTGATTTCGGTTATTGCACGTCTAAAAATTTAGTGTGAATCGAGTAGGCTTAGGCATGACATACATATTATAATAGCAATATGACTGTGTAATGGAGGCCTAAGAAGTTGTAAATAATGTTGTCGAAAATTTGCTACCAAAAAATGTCACTTTTGGTGAGCAATTCTATTATTGAAATTAGCACAAGATTCCGTTTCTGAATCTGTATTGCGGTCCAGTTTGAATAATCTTTTCCTCCACCAGGAAAATGAATAGATAAACGAATTTGCATAAAACCTTAACACGATCAGTCTTACAATATCTCACAGAGCACTTTTTTGCCTCTATTTAAAAACGCTTGAAAATAAAAAATTCTTAGAAATTAGAATTGGCCAAAACTGAACTTCTAATTTTCGGGCGTTTACTGTATTCTAATATCTTTTCTAAGGCAACAATATTGCATTAGCTGCGAATTGGCAGTAGCCAGCGAATTATTCGCGCCGCGCGTATGTGAACACCAAAAATTCGCCGCGAATTCCGGCGAGTAATTTGTGCCGTGTTGGTGTGAGCACCACTTAATACTTTTCGACTTTTTCTATGTACTTAACATAGGAAATTTAATTGGGTTCCGTGCATTAAATGTGGGAAATAATTATTTTTTTCGTAGAATCCTAGAAATATGCAAATATTATGCAAGAATATGCACAAAAAATATGAAAAATATGTTTTTATGCATTTATACAGGGTTATTGGTTAAGTCGACCTATTCCCTGCAACACGTTATAATAGGGTCAAAATGCAACAAAATGAGGCCATAAATGCTAGGCCGATTTTCAATGGTCACTGAGATATATGAATTTTTATGTTTTTTTGAAATAACCTAGAATTTTGCCATTTAAAGTAAGAATTAAAAAAAAACTACTAAGGTAATGGGCTTAAACTTATTTTTGGATTTTTGTCAACACTATAGCCGACATTTCTTAATCATTTAAAATTTCAAAAACCCATCACAATTCGAAATTTTTAATTTTAAATAAAAAAAAAATTTCTTAAATTTTTTTTAACATATTTTTTAATGTAGTATTACTAAAAAAAATATACGACATGGAGTCTGCAGATCACTGGAAAAACATACGCGTGTTGTCAGCTTTCCAAAAAGGTGTCAATGTTAATACAAATATTTGAGATAATTGAAACAGCTAGCCGCAAGTTGTTCGGGGACCATCATTTCGTCTGATAAAAAATGAAATAAAGCAGTACATTATACGTACTCGTACGATGCACTTTGAATTTAATGACATTTATTTCATTTTTTATCAAACGAAATGATGGTCCCCGAACAAGTTGCGGCTAGCTTTTTCAATTATTTCAAATATTTGTATTGACATTGACACCTTTTTGGAAAGCTGACAACACGCGTATGTTTTTTCAGTGGTCTGCAGACTCCATGTCATATAATTTTTTTAGTAATACTACATTAAAAAATATCTTTAAAAAAATTTAAGAAAAATTTCTTTTATTTAAAATTAAAAATTTCGAATTGTGATGGGCTTTTGAAATTTTAAATGATTAAGAAATGTCGGCTATAGTGTTGACAAAAATCAAAAAATTAGTTTAAGCCCATTACCTTAGTAGTTTTTTTTTAATTCTTACTTTAAATGGCAAAATTCTAGGTTATTTCCAAAAAACCTAAAAATTCATATATCTCAGTGACCATTGAAAATCGGCCTAACATTTATGGCCTCATTTTGTTGCATTTTGACCCTATTATAACGTGTTGCAGGGAATAGGTCGACTTAACCAATAACCCTGTATATGCAAAATATGCATTTATGGACAAAATATGAAAAACATGCACCATCAAATATATCTCTATCGATTTATTTTTGCATAAGTCGGATTTATATCTCAACCATATCTTGATAGCACATCCCCCAAAAAAATATGCATTTTGCATACTTTGGTTGCCCTTCTTATAAGCAAACCATAATTCATAAACGGTATCAATGTTTGAGCCATAGGAAAGTTTAGGATTCACCGCATTCAAATTTATTGCATAAGCTTTACGCTCTTCATTATTTTTTTTTATTTACACTCTGTAATGAATATTGAAGAATGCTCAGGAAGCACGAAGCGGAAAGCTTGAAGATCATACGTATTTTAGTATAAAGTGTGAATTGAAAATAATTGGTAAATAAAGCGTAATTTTTCCCGACAATAAGTGGGGTTTCAGCAGAGGCGGCAATATGTGAAAAGCCTACTGACGGCAAATGGGTAAATCCGCCACTGGAAAAGTTGGATGCATACAAGTTTGATGCCATCTAAAAGCGCCTTTAAACAAATTTTAATGGGTATTCTAAAAGCCGCTTTTTTAGCTCTGATTTGGCGTCTCGAAAAAGCAAGAACACTATTATAAGTGAAGAGTTTTTTTTTTTTGACTCGTCTATATGTCTTCTGTCTTCTTCTTTCCTCTAGGCTCCGAAAAACATAAGCATCCTGAGGACTAACTTACTAACTTACCCGGCAGCTTCTATTGTAGAGCTAGATCAGATCGTTACTAGGGAAGAACTTGAATGATAGAGTTTACGATCGTGCTCAGCTGTCCCCCTAAATGTTTGTGTTCGTAGAGACGGCTCATGGGATCATCGCTCAGCGATCGAATTTAAAACACCCGTTTTAAGTACTATATGGGTCTATTTTCTATACAGACATTTTAGCCCATAGTCGCTACTAGGAAAGTAGAACTATTCAAAAAATATTTAAATACGGCTCGAAATTGGATGCAAAACTGCGATCGCCGAGCGATCATCACATGAATTATCTCTACGAACACGTACCTTAAAGGTACGTTGTCCTCGACGCGGACCTTAAAATTGTCTCTATGACAGCGAAGCTCAAGGTGGTGCGACGTTCGCAAAGACGAGCTTTAGTGGATAAATATATTTTGTTAAGACGATGCTGATAAATGTATGAAATGGTGTCGTCTTCTCAGTAGGCTGGCGTCTACATGTACATACCGTATGGACATTTTTGCATTGCATTACTGCAAAATATTTCAGTTTTTCGTGGTACAAAGAACGATCAACGATAATCCAATGCAGAAGACAGTAACTGTCAAGTCCGAAAACTATTGTTAACGAGCCTTGCCAGTTGTCCTACAACTTAGTTTCCTTTTTTTCAATGTTCATAGAGTTGGGAAATCTTTCAAATATCTAGCTATAATATACGACGTGTAGACAGTGCCGGATTAACCACGTGGCAGAAGGTGGCAAATGCCACAGGCCCCACGCTTTAAGGGGCGTTTTTCTCAATAAAGAAATATAACAACCAAGATGTCAACGAAATTCCAAAAACCAGCGTGTTACAAAATTATAGCAACGTTAATATTGGATAAAAATACAGAAATATTTCTTTCTTTTTAATTCATGCATTCCCGTAAGCCTACGTCCTCAGTGTTTCAGTTTCACATTCTAGCGTGTTATAAGGTTTTTGAAGTTTATGTTGGGAAATGTATTTGCGCACATCCATAGAATTTAGAAATTACAATTATATCGCTTATTCGCAGTGGCATACCGCTTTAACCCGGGAACACTAACCTTAATTTCAGGCGCTTGTTACTAACCATGAGTCATTTTGACTCACTATGGAAATTGCTGTATTTAAAGTGGAAGAGTATGAAAACTTGTGCCAGAATTCTTCGGAATACTTATTTTATACAAGCTATATTAAGAGTTTGTGCATTACATCCGAATAAACTGTAGAAACAACCAAGAAACCAAATATGCTAACTAAAGAATTTAGACGGTTGTTACTAACGTGAGTCATTTTGACTCACAAGAAACGTTCGTTTAGTACTAACCCCGTCACAGAAAAATACAAATAGCTGCTTACCATAAAATCGGAAAGGTTTGCTTACTCGGAAATTCATTAGAAAACATATTTCTTAAAGAATACATGGGTAGCGGAACCCAATGGGCCAACCGCCCTTTCTACGAAAAATGGAAATATGTGGAATATGCGTCAAAATTACTCACATTAGTGTTCCCGGGTTAAACGTTATGAAAAGTATGGAGCAAAATTACATGTTTAAGGAATGATTCAAAATTGTTTCCCGAAAATGTTGTTTTTCATTACAGTATGTATGTGCAAGATTTCCAAGATATTTTATTTTAACTAGTAAAACCGATAAATTTAGAAGGTGTTAACGTAAATTTGGCCTTCTGGTATGCGCCACGTTAGTATCTTTATTATGGGCCTTTTTTAGATAGATGTTTGGTTGTAACCTGACTAACCCTCAAAAGGGGCAATTCAATCGAAAGCTATATTAATAGGCAACATTTTTAAAATGAAATATTTTCCCATATTTTATCACTATTCGGAAAATGTAGAATTTGTACATTTTCAGAGGTCGTCCAAAAAGGGACGGTTTTAAAAATTAAAATAAAAAAATTTTTGCAAACTTACACAAATCAATGAAAAACATTTTTGTGAAACAATTTTGAATCATTTTCAACACAAATAATTTTGCCCCTGTATTTCATAATGCTTCGAGAGGTACGCCACTGTACATGAGGGATATAATTGTTATTTCCATATTCTATTGATATGTGCAAATTTGCTGCCCATCAAAATCATCAGTTATCGCATACTCACTTTTTTATTTTTGTCCCGCTGTCTCAGTGCTTCTTGGCAATATGTATGGCTTTCTGTAATAACGATCGGCGTTCCTAACACATTGTCACTAAAGGTACGGACATTTCGATTTTACGATATAATGCGAATCTCGGAGTAAATTGCTCACTTTTGCGAAATGCTTTAACTTTTTAACGAAAATGTTAATTTTTCAACCAAAAAATCAATTATGGAAGATAATATTCTTCTTCATTTAAGAGGAAATTCACACTACTGACAGGATTTACTAAAACCACTAAATTAATCGAGTCGAAACCCGCCTACTAGATGCATTATTCAATATGCAATACAAATACAATATGGTACAACTGAATCTAGAATTTAGTAAATCTTGCCGATAGCTGAATCCCCTTTTCCTTTTAGATTGCTTTTTCAAAAGTTTCCGATTAATAAGAAAAAATTTGTAAATTGTAAATGCAGAGTGCAGAGAGTTCACAGAATCACGAGTACATTGGCTTACCAGACACCGAACCTCTAAATATAATAGCAATTTTTGTATTGCACATTCGTCGTGTATTGCTATAGGCTGTAATCCTGATATTTACTAGCTATATCTCTTTTGTTGTCTTTGATTCAGTGGGCTCCCACAAATCTAAATCTGATTTTGCTAAAAAAAAAAATTTTATTCGGAAAGGGCCCAAAAAGGACAAAAAAGGATACTCGTTAATCCTTGACCGGAGGTCAGCATGTGGGGTATCAAATCAAAGGGAACGTCGAGTACATTACATATCCGGTGATTGTTTCCTGTTTCAAGGACCCTCAACGGAATAAATCGAGATTAAATGTAAAATAATTGTGTTTTCCGTGTATCTTTCCAAAGCCATAACTACGAGAATAATTCAAGCTGTCACTACGTTTCTCACTTTTCCGAATCCATAATAGGTTAGGATTCTACCATTAAATTTGCTGAGAAAAAAATTATCGGAAAGCTCTGTAAAAAGGACATTAAAGGACACTAATTACAAACCTTAATCGAACGTCAGCGTGCGTGCGTCATATCAAAGAGGACGTCGAATGCATTGCATATCCGGTGTTTGTTTCCTGTTTCAAGGACACTAAATGGAATAATTCAGACTTAAACGAAAAATTACGGCTTTGGAATACATATGCGAGAAGCACGAAAATTTTCCATTGGATCGCAATTTTCTCCTGTGAGGGTCCTTGAAACAAGTAATAAATGCCGGATATGGAATGTAATCGACGTTCTCTTTGATAGGACACCACGCATGCCCACGTTCGATCAAGGTTTGTAATTTGTGTCCTTTTATGTCCTTTTTGAGAGCTTTCCGATATTTTTTTTCTTAGAAAATTCAATGGTAGAAACTTAACCTATTATAGATTCGGAAAAGAGAGAAACGTAGTGACAACTTGAATTATTCTCTTAGTTATGGCTTTGGAAAGATACACGGAAAACACAATAATTTTACATTTAATCTCGATTTATTCCGTTGAAGGTCCCTGAAACAGGAAAAAACACCAGATATGTAATGTACTCGACGTCCCCTTTGATTTGGTACCCCAAATGCTGACCTTCGGTCAAGGATTAAAGAGTATCCTTTTTTGTCCTTTTTGGGACCTTTCCGATTAAAATTTTTTTTAGCAAAATGAATTTTAATATTATGGAAGCCCACTGATTCAAAAACCACAAAAATTAGCCTTACTCTATTTTTTTCTATTTGAAATGCTAATATGACTGCACTATCAACGATCTGAGCGTTATAGCTCTGGATCTCGAGAAGGAGTTAAATGCAGTTGGGTTAACGAGAAAATTAAACAAAACCGGCGTCTGAGTGGAAATTCAACTCCCCCATAAATTTTAATTTATTTATTTGGACAATATTGTTGCCGTTGATGGCGGCGGTATCAATCGCATTCCACAGCCAAGTGCTTTCGGTGGGTTGTCCAAAATTTTGCAATCCAGATTGTAAAAACCAAAGCTGATGTAAGGGAGCAGTACTTGAAAAGCTGTAACTACAGGAAAGCAGCAAACAATCGTAAAGACTTAAGATCTTAGCTAAGCTAGCGAATTAAATCGCAATCGAAAGTGACAGTGGATCGCCTCAATGATAATCAAAAATGTGTTCCTTTTAAAATGAAGATCTCGATCAGACTATTTTCTTCATAATATCCGTAACCTTTTTTTCGACAGATGGCAGGAAACGTTGGGATAATGTCCAATAGAGCGGCAACAGTTTTGCATTTGTGTACAATAAGATCTCATTGATCTCTGATCAGTTGTAAATCAGCTTTCTAGATTTAAAACTCCAGCGTCAATTATCACACCCTTGGCCTGAAGAAGGAAGCTTCGCTCATTAGTCATTAAGCATATTTAATCTTCGACCAAATTGAAGCCATCGAAACACATTCAATTATCCCTCTATATTATTTTACGCCGTTTGTGCAGACACAAGACCAGATGAGTGTCTATCTGTATGAAACCACAAAGCTTTGGGAAAAATACCAAAAATTGAAGAAATTGAGGGAAAAAAAGTTTCGTCCCAATTAGGATTTCAACATGAGACCTTCAGTCACAAGGTCTGCAACTCAACCTCCTGAGCTATAGACGGTTAGAGGTCTCAGTGCAAAACTTACAATGTGACATTTTCAAAATTTAATAACTCGATTTTTCTCCCGCAGGGTTCTGACTGTTATAGGAAGTTATAGTTGCCAAACGCGCACTTATTTTTCATCGAAGATTATTTTCTATAATTCGGAAATTCATGAGCGGAATTTATTTGAAATTTGGCAAAATTGTAGAGAATCTGACTGTTCATATTTGGGGAAAATTTCAAAGCTCTAGCTGTCAAGATTTCGAGGTTACGGCCTTCGAAAGATGCGGGGTCTACAGTGTACGATCGATATTTAGCGAGATAGACGCATTTTTATGTTTGGTAATCAATCCACTAAAATGCAGTTTGGACAGTTGTAACATGCGAACGCGGATAGGTAGGACCTTGAAATTTGGATAAAATGTGAGTGTCAAATAGTGTGCCAAATTCCAAAATCGATCAAAGATTCCAAGATCATACCTATCCGCGTTTGGAAGTTACAGCTGCCCAAATCGCACCTTTGATGTTTTTGTAATTGAAAATTGTCTATAACTCGGAGCGGAAAATTTTCAAATAGTACCGCATTGCCCATATTTTGTGAACATTTCAAGGCTTTAGCCGATCTATTTGAAATTTGGTTGACTTGTAAGGCTGTTTGACGATTTCGAAAATGGACTTCTTGGTCATATACATTAAACGTTTTTGAGAAAATGTGAATTCGATTTGGAAGCTGGCATTACGCACTACGTAATACAAATGGGTAAGGGGGAAGATAAAGGTTGAAAGGCTTCGGCTAATTCCTATATCTTCTTCAGTTGTGGCATAACTGCGGACCCTTAGCTATGCAGGAGGAGTTTCATAGGAAAAGGACTTCGGCCAATTCCTATGTCTCTCTACGGGGCGTTACTTTCCCGCATTATCCGAGTAACCGCTGCGCCTGAGTGCTGCATTAACATCTGCAGCGTCTCAGGTTACTTAACGTGATAGGTGACAGAAAACATTTAAGTCAACCACTAAAGCAGCATCTTCGAGGCATGCCCATGATGTCCTTTACTCAACGATTAAACCCTATCATGGTTTAGCGATGTGCCGACAACTCATCCTAAGAAAAACTTCAAGTCAAGAAACCTGAAACAAAAGCCTCGGATTGGACGGATACAAAACAACGACGACCCCGCAAACGAACAACTGATTTCTCTTTCGGATCCTGGAATGTACGCTCCCTGAATAGACCCGGGGCCTTAAGGGCCCTCCTGGATCAGGTAGAACAATACAAGCTGAGCATAGTTGCAATCCAGGAAACTAAATGGCTCAAAAGCGAGATTAACGACCTCAATTCGCACACTATTTTTACGAGTGGTAAAGAGGAGGGCAACAAGGAGTTTGGAGTAGCTTTCATCGTGAATAAGCAGCTCAAGGACCACGTTATCGGCTTCAAACCCATCAGCGAGCGGCTATGTGCGATCCGCATTAAGACCTGTTTCGCTAATCTCTGGCTCATTAATGCGCATGCCCCTACAGAAGTAAAAGAAGACGCGATTAAGGACGAGTTCTACAACGACCTAGAAACACTCTTCGACTCACTTCCATCAAACGACGTTAAGCTGCTGCTAGGAGACTTTAACGCCAAAGTCGGAAATGAAAGCTGGCATAGGGGAACTACTGGAGGTCATAGCCTCCACGACGAAAACAACAACAACGGTCAGCGACTTATCGACTTCGCGAGCGGCAGAAACCTGGTAATAAGCTCTACATGCTTCCCTCATCGACGAATCCACAAGCAGACCTGGAAGTCTCCAGATGAATACACTGTGAACCAGATCGACCACGTACTGATCAGCAAGAGATGGGCTTCTAATGTCCTAGATGTTCGATCCTATCGAGGAGCCAACTGCGACACCGATCACTATTTGGTGAAGACGACCTACAGGTGCAGAATCTCTTCGGTGCACCTATCGAGAATCAACCCTGCCAAGATCTTCGTGGTTGACAATTTGATTGATGATGCCACGGCGGCTGCGTATACAACAGCACTAGAGGAAAAACTGTCGCCCATGCTTGATGACATCAACAATTTAGGCATTCATGAGTTCTGGGAGGAGCTCAAAGACAGCATCAAGGGGGTCGCAGAAGAGGTCGTGGGCTATAAAGGCCGGCGCAGACGAGCAGACTGGTTCGACGACGAATGCAGGGCCTCGATTGAGGCGAAAAATGAAGCCTATCGCCAATACACACAACGCGCATCCCGAGCCAAGAAAGAAAGATATAACGAGCTTCGGCGAGTATCTAATAAGTTAATTAGACGTAAGAAACGCAAACATTTTGACGAGCAGTTACAGCAAATAAACCAAAGATTAGCCAGTAAGAACATTAGACAGGCGTACAAACTTATAAATAATGTTAAGAACGGATATCAACCCAGGACAAGCCTATGTAAGGACAAGGATGGTAACATCATCAGCGACATCGAAAGCGTCAACAAACGATGGGCCTCGCATTTTGAAGAGCTCCTCAATGCACCATCAACATCCCCCGCGGAGCCAGCTCTTGAGCAGTTAGCCGAACCAGGCCCTCCCGTTCTACCCCCAACAGTAGAGGAGGTGAGTCTTGCCATACAGTCGCTTCAAAATAATAAAGCGCCCGGCGCTGACGAGATCCCAGCAGAACTGCTGAAGCATGGTGGAACGTGCCTGACCAATGCTATACATGTACTACTGCTGAAAATATGGAACGACGAGGAAATCCCCGAAGATTGGCGCAAAAGCATAATCTGCCCAATCCACAAAAAGGGTGACAAGCTGAAGTGTGAGAATTACAGGGGCATATCATTAGTTTGTACGGCCTATAAGAAAAGAGAATTAATCCGTACGCAGAACGAATCATTGGCGAGTATCAAGGCGGCTTCAGACCTGGTCGATCAACGACCGATCAGCTTTTCACAGTGAAGCTACTACTCCAAAAGTGCTGGGAATATAACATCGACGTATACCAAATCTTTGTCGACTTCAAGCAGGCATACGACAGTATCGATCGAAGTGTACTGTACAACATTATGCTGAATTTTGGTATACCGGCAAAGTTAGTGCGACTCACAAGGATGACGATGACTAATACCGTCTCGCAGGTCAGAGTGCAGAATCGACTCACTGACCTATTTGAAACTCGTACTGGACTCAAGCAAGGCGACGGGCTGGCGCCGACGCTCTTCAACCTTGCTTTGGAGTATGTAATTCGAGCCATGAATATGGACAGCAGCGGAACGCTACTCATCAAGTCGACTCAATTAGTAGCGTACGCCGACGATATCAACATCATGTCTCGAAGGTTGGGTGATGCAGAAAGCCTTCTGCATAACCTCAATAACGCCGCAAAGGAAGTTGGACTACATATCAACGAAAGCAAAACAAAGGCCATGATGCAATCGAAAACAAGGACGCCAGCAAATTCAAGTATCACAGTGGGGGACCTTAATATCGAGTATGTAGACAACTTCAACTATCTGGGTTGTAACTTACCAAAGGACGCCAACGAAACCGACGAAATTAAGCGACGGATACAACTAGCCAATAAGACATATTTCTCGGTCCTCCCTATAATTAATTCGAAACTTGCGCACAGGAACACGAAGCTCCGCGTGTACAAAACGATCATCCGACCCGTGCTATGTTATGGCTGCGAAACATGGACCCTCACCCAAGCCTCCGAAATTTTGCTAGACCGATTCGAACGAAAGGTCCTTCGGCGAATTTTCGGGGCCGTTCGCGAGCGAGACCAATGGCGTATCCGGTACAACCATGAGTTGTATCAATTGTACGATGAGCTGGAAGTATCGAAAATCGTGAAGCTTCAACGTTTGCAATGGGCGGGGCATGTACAATGGATGGACGATAATCGCATGCCAAAGAAAGTGATGAACGCACAACGAATTGACGGAGCGAGGTTGCGTGGACGACCGAGAGCTCGCTGGGAGAACTCCGTAGGTGAAGACGCCCACCAGCTGCTGGGCTTCCGAAACTGGAGGACGAGGTCACGTAACCGCGACAATTGGAGGTCAACGATTCAGGCGGCGAAGGCCCGACGTCGGGCTATCGTGCCACATTGATGATGAATACAAATGGGCAGATTTTTATCAGCCATGAAACAAAATGTGGTTCAAGTCTGCCGGCCTTCCTTATAGTATACGAAAATTAGCTCTAGACCCATCCATCCAAAGAGGAAAGTTTTGATGCCAAATTGTTGCACACCCTCCCTTCTACACGCACTAAAAATACACTAATTTGAAGAGGGGAAATTTTAGTTTTTCGGAAATATCTATTAGTCCGATCGCAAAATGTCCTTAAACTACGAAATTTGCCATTATTCACGTTAGTCCAGTACAATTGGTTCAAAATAGCCCCAAACCTAAACATCCAAAAAGAAAAGAAATTTTTGATCCCAATTTGTTGAATACACTGCCTAATATACGCAGTAAAAAGTTGAAATTTCAGTTTCTTGCAAATATCTGGAAAACTATGAGTCTGACCTTAACCCTTCTGTCGGCACCTACTACAATATGCATATTATATACCCAATAGGTCTGGCTGGACCTACTGAGAAAAATTTTGTATTTTTTAGAAAAGGTGAAATTTTTATTGGTAGAATCATTCTATAAATTCCTTACTGCCATTTTTAAACAATAGAAGTATTAAAATCATTTTTGTAGATACACTAGCAACGTTTTTAAGTGGAGATATTTTGAGGTGGTATTATTATAAACATGTTTTTCCCTTATTTTCATATTTTTTGCTTCTCTATTTTCATGGCATATACCTAGTAGAAAGTTTGTTCGCATTTTTCAATATCAATATCTTTGGGCAAATATTTGGCGCTTTTTTAGTAGATTTTACCTCGATATTAGTCTGCAGATTTAGGGAAGTAGGTGGAAAGAAATAGGGAATTTTCAAGCACAAAAATCATTTCATTCTAAATTTTTCGTAAATTTCTTGATCAAATCTATTTAGAAAGACGATCGTAAGTCTCTTATACTTAGCCCTAACTATTACAAAGGAAAAAAACTGGTTTGAATTTCCTTGAATCAAATCTCAGTTGATTAGGTGATGTTATAAAACGTGAAGAAATTGGCATACTTATTTCCCGAGCTTCACGGCTTTTCAAAGAAAAATCTCAGAAATTTTTATCGTTTATAGTACAAATTGAATTTTAATGACATTCTTACATCATAAATAAGAGAATTTTAAGAGAGTTTCATATTTGCACCTTTTACCTCCAGAGAAGAATGGGGGGAAAAACTGTAGGTCTGGCCAGACCTATTGGGTATCAAAAAGCACTATAAATTTAAAATCATCAAAAACATACTCAAAACTTCAACCGATTTTATCAAATTTTTGCAAAATGCTTCTAAATATATTATTCTAGGATATCATGAAATATGAAGTCGCTACGATTTCATCTTCTATACTTTTATGACCAAAATAAAGTGCCAAAGGTCTGGCCAGACCTTTGTGCCGACAGAAGGGTTAAAATGAGCTGAGGACAAAACAAACAACATAAAATTACCTTTGTAATGATATGTAACACTCTAGACATTTTCTCAGAAAATTATACCCTAGACCCAAAAGTATTATAGTGAATTTGGATTTTTCGAGTTTTACATTTCGCACTGTAACTCTTGATAGAATAGACCTACTGTCATAAGATCTTGTCCATATATTGATAACAAAATTTATTTGATTCGTACCAAAAATTGGAGTGCTCCGACCATTGACGCCCCCCTCACTCCTCTTAACATTTTTCAAAAAGGCATGCCTGTAGCTTCTTTTTAAACTGAGCCAGGTAGATCAAATTTGGTGGGTGCTTAGTCTAACCTCCATTATGCTCCCCACCAAAAATTATTACCATCCGATCAAAACTAAGGGTACCCCCCATACAAAGTGAACGAAAATTCTAACAAATTTAAAATTTTTTCATTTCCAAATTCTATCTAAAACGGAAAAATAAAATTTATCTCTTAGAACGTCATTATAACAGTTAATTGTAGTCCTCTGAATGTATGTTCAAAATTTTGCATCAAAGCGTACACTACAAGTATCAACAAATTGTGTTTGAAAGTCATTGGTACTAGTTCAAAGGCTAGTTCCGAATAAATCGAGTAACGTGTACTAGCAACCTTCAAACCACATTTTTCGTACTTGTAAGGCACGCTCCGGTACAAACTTTTGAATATACATTTACAAGACTACAATTAACTGTTATAATGACGTTTTAAGAAATAGATTTTATTTTTTCATTTTAGATAGAATTTAGAAGTGAAAAAATGTGATTTTTTTTAGAATTTTGGTTTACTTTGTATGGGGAGTACCCTTAGTTTTGATCGGATGGTAACAATTTTTGGTAAGGAGCATAATGGGGCTTAGACTAGGCACCTCACCAAATTTTATCTGCCTGGCTCAATTTGAAAAGAAGCTACAGGCATGCCTTTTTGAAAAATGTTAGGAGGAGTGAGGGAGGCGTCAATGGTCGGAGCACCTCAATTTTTTGTACAAACCAAATAAATTTTGTTTGTAATAGAATGAACAAGATTTCGTCACCCTAGGTTCTTTCTATCAAGAGTGACAGTCCGAAATGTAAAACTCAAAAAATGTAAATTCTCTATAATACTATTGGGTCTAGGGTATAATTTTCCGAAAAAACGTCTAGAGTGTTATATATCATTACAAAGGCAATTTTGTGCAGTTTGTTTCGTCCTCAGAAGATTTTAAGGTCAAATTCATAGTTTTCCAGTTATTTGTAAAAAAGTAAATTTTCACCCCTTTGGGACCCCCTCCCCCCTTAACCCATGACGCAAATTGGTGTAACTTTTCTTTTTTTTTTAACAGTGTATTCAACAATTTGGCATCAAAAATTTCTTTTTCTTTTGGATGTTTGGGTTTTGAGCTATCTGTACTAGACTACGACTTGAGTTGCGCTTAACTCAAATTTTTAAAGGTCCTGTTTATCTATTTTTTTCAGAATGAATTCGGGAAAGCATTGGCATAGTAATATTCTATGTACCAAATGCTCCCCTAGACCCAAAAGTATATAGTGGAATTTACATTTGTTGATATTAACACTTCGCACTGCATCTTTTAATGGAGTAAATGTAGAGTGAAAAGAAGTCGTACCTACTGATGCTGTCAATTAAATGGATTTAATTTAATACAAAAATAAGCTTGCTCCGACCAAGAATACCTCCCACGCAGAACAGATAAACATTTTTTTCTATTTTAGATGGCTTCTAAAGAGATGAGAATGCGGAATTTGGCAGATTTCTGGTTCACTTTGTATGGGGGTGCTCATAGTTTCGATCCGATCGAAGTAATTTTTGGTAGAGAGTATAAGAGGGCCCTATGCACTCAACCAAATTTTATTTGCCTGGCGTATTTTACAGAAAAGTTACAGGCATGCCTCCTTGAGAAATGTTAACGGGAGCGTGGGAAGTGTTATTGGCCGGAGCAGGCTTATTTTTGGTATAAACTAAAAAATACATTTAATTTGCAGCACCAGCTGTGCTTATTTGAATAAATTAGAGCGTTCTTTATAAGCCAACGAACATTGTGATCATGTGATGCTCTGATAAAAGCGAGGCAAACGATTTCATTTTTCACCAGCCACACTAAACTACTTCAGAAACACTATAAACATCTTGACCAATAATAATGTCATCCTGTCGTCGCAACTTACAAAAAACAGCACTTCGTCAAATTGCAGCATCACTAACCAATTTAACGACATCCCATTTGCTGACCAAGCCAGCACCGACCATCACACACCTCATCAATCTTTTTTCTATTTGCCCGGACGCGGCTCGGCAAAGTGCATTCAATCATTGACCAATGGTCCAACATTTGTCCTCGGCGTCCACGAGAAGCGGAAAAATTGCACAAGTGGAAAAGTAGAAAAGTGAATAGGTACAAAAATGCCTGCACCGGATACATCAGGACACCTAGTACAGTACACCTGAATCAGTGCTCGTATAATAGCCACGGCACGTCACGAAGGACGACACGGTCATCCGAAACTCAATGCCAACTTAACCCGCTCCGGAGGAGACCTAAACACAGAGGAGTTGCATTCCAATTGAAATGCAATATTGCACTTAATCGTTGTTGCAACTTTCAGGATTATTATTTTTCTGCGACCACGAACATAGTGTACGGTCGACACACCGTTTGTCCTGCCCAAACCATGTGTTTTCGCTTGGCTTGTTTGCATACACCCCTCAGGACGTCCACTCGGCACTTTTTTTCCGCCTGTCGACGTTTTTCTGTTGCATTTGCATTCGACGTTATGCAGCGGGCATTGTCGAATTTGTAGCCGCCGCATAGCAAAGTTTTTGGCCTCAATAGGCTTAGCGCGATGCTCTTCGGGGCCAACGAAAAATACAATAAAACCAAACACGAAACTGACTGAAGTCATAAGAGGAACTTGCATTTATGTGGGCTACAAGTCGTTCGACGGGCCACGACTATCCTCGGTCGTGTGATCATGTAGCCGAAAAGCTACCAAAAAATAATAACAAAAAAAGAAAACATCCACCGGAGGAAAATTGCAATGACCAGTGATGCAAGAGATGATTGTGGAGCTGCAATTGGACCTCTCCAGCGTAATACCGTGGTCTTCCATGTGTGCTCGCAATCGAAATAATCCCTGCAATACGATTTAATTGTACTTAAAACGTGTTTGAAGCATTTTTTTCGGGGCAGTGCATTTGTGCGGAAGATACTTGAAGCTTGTCGATTCAGCGGTTGCTAATCGTGGGGAAGGACAAGTGGAGAAATTATCAGGCAGTAAGGAAGTGAGTACATGAAAAGGGACATGTTGTGCTCCGGGTTGCTCTATGTTCAATTCACTCAAAGTGCATTCGGTTATTATCCGGGACCAAATACCAAATACACCAGTATCATGAGAGTTTTGTGTCACTGACCACAAATCATTACCGTGGCCCTCTCGATTCGCCCGAGTCACCCACCTTTCAATCTGCATAATTCGGCAACCTGGTTTAGGTTTTTGGCAATGCAATAGGATCCATCCGCTTTTCGGTGGCAATTTTTTCTTCTCTTCTTGCCCACGTCGAGTGCATAGTGCACCTTCATCATGGATTCATAATAAGTGGGTCTCGTTTCGCTTGCTGTGGTCTGCACGAAAGACTACCACAAAATGCTAGTTGTTCTGTTTTGTGTTGTTGTACCTATAGCCGAGAAATGAATGCACTTTTTCTGCAGCCTTTCCGTTTGTTGCTTGCTTTGGCTTATGGGGCTTTCGTATGGATCCCTTTTGAAACTGCTGTTGCTATTGCTTCGCCCTCGCACCGTGCGGCGTACTCGCTACCGTTGATGATTTTTTACGCTATTTTCGTGTATATCCTTTTTTTGTTATTCGTCTTATGGCCATTTTTCGCTCAACCAAACGTAACACTCGACGAGCGTTTTGGAAAAAGCAAATATTTCTGTTGTGTGTGTTTTTTTTCATTGTTAGCTTTTGTTGATGCTGTTCACTTAGAGCATTTTCGAATTTTCCACGATTTTAGGCATTTTATGGTGATTTCGACTTATGGCGGACAAACACACCGAAAAAAATGGAAAAAGGCGAGCGCGGGTCGCGGACTCGAAATAAAAAGTAGAAAAATTGACGGCTAATTGTTTGTTGTGTATTTCTACACTCTGTTGGACATAAAGTGATATCCTCTTGAAGCTATTAAGCCGGTTCACATAATTGGTGGGATAATACGTGTGGAAAACTGCAGAGGACGTTTTTTTTAAGTTTTTGGTAATAGACACCATGGCGATTATAGAGAATAGATGCTTAAAACAAGGGAAGTATATTTGAATTAGTTCATCCAAACTTTAAGATAAAAATTTTAATATAATTAAATAATGTTGGGTTTTACCTGGCTACCGAGTACATTTACTGGTTTGATAAGACAGTTTATCCTCGTAAAAAATTTAATGAGGCTACTGATTAGTAATATTGGGATGATGATGTTATTGCTCACGTCTTGGACAATATTGAAAATTGGCCAAAAGGGACCAATGACGTCGGTTCCCCTATACCTCTCATATAAACGATACCTCCTCCTCGGGCTTCACTTTCGACAGAATATCGCTAGAGACCTGAAATCTTGGACAATGCTGAGATGGGACATACGCTTCAAATTGATGAATATTTCTGACCATAGGGGGCGTTACACCTCCTACAAAGCTGTAACTAGCCATGGGCGTAGTCAAGGGGAGGCAGGGAGGGCACTAGCCGCCCTGCTTCCTCCCAAAATGATGGTCACGGTATTTTTTTATTCTACTTATTCAATCAATACATTGTAATAAAAGCGCACTGCGATATTTTATAGCGTAAAAATGTGGGTTTTGCCTCTTGGAAGATCACGAAAATTTTCGTACTACAAATAAACAACTGCGCCTAGTCTTCCAACAGGATTTTTTCAAATCGAAAGATTTCAGTTTCGGTGACTCTGATATTCCGAGACACGGAAACTAACAAATTGTCATCCGCACATTGCTTCTGAGACTGCAGGCGTACTTTTCAGGCATTTTATATTTGGGACTTTAATATAAGATCCTGCAATCCCACGTTTCGGCTAGTCTCTGGAATATGAAATTCCTTTGTGAAACCCAGTGGCGTAACGTACGGTGTTCCATGTGTTCAGCGGAACACGGGCCCCCAAGCCAGAGGGCCACCAAAGGCGGAAACATAAGAAAAAAATCTTTCATTGATACAGATACCCCTCGTGACTTCCCCTTAAACGAAACTTGATTTTCTCCTAAAATGATGGTCTTTCCCCTCGAATTGGTATAAGGGCAGAAAATGACTAAAACGCCTCACGCTGGACGCAAAATGTGATATGTGGACGCGGTGATGAAGCCTAAGGGTACCGTGAAGGTGAATGACTCACCTATTTTAGGCATTCGGTGGCTTAGTGAGAGATGACACTTTATCTCAAAGTTGCCGGAGCGTATGGGTTGGAGTCCGCTGTAACCATTAATGTTTGTGTTGTCTTTAAAAAATGCTCCTATGGCAGCCAGTTCAACAAAAGAATCGTTCCGGAGCTACCCTTTGTTTCTACAACGACCATGCCCTCTCGATTCAATATTAAAAACTTTTGAATCGCTACTACATAACCACAACACAGCTGTCGAGAAGACTTGGTTGACCGTCGGTATGCACTCGGCGTTAAGTCGGGATAATCGCAGTGAGAATTTGCCTCTCGTACCCCAAACTCACATAAAAACGGCAGCATAGGGTAAGCCGCATCCTCTTATTTCCCCTAGAATATACGTCAGGAAAAGAACTCATATCCGATGAACATGAACTTAGAAGAAGATCAAATTAACTAAACCCATCAAATGAGTTTAGTTAATTTTTTCAGGGTTTTGCTCAAAAATATTGAAAAGAAATAAAGGTTCAATTCATCTCCTTGTCGGAGTATTGGAATCTTGAAGTCATACATCACAAGGAGAAATATGTTCACAATGTTAACAAAGAGATAAATGTTGGTTTATTGACCGAAATGGCTAAGCGAAGTCAGAAAGTCTTTTTTAACAGAGACTCGAGAGATCAAGAAACAGATCCCTGCCAATTTACTAGTGAGTGCAGATAGATTAGCCGTTTCCCCTACGTAATGCAAGACATGCTAGTAGTCGTTTAGCTTGGTCGGAATCAGAATAGTCAAAACTCTTCAGCTAGTTGTTGTGATCCTCATATCTAGGACAATCGCTTTAAGTCTAGGATCATCGACAGTTTCGAGACAGGTATGCAGGGGCACTCCTCAAGGTGGTTTCGTTACGTCTCACAAGTTCTCCAGTTATTTTTCAAATTTTAATTTTGTTAAACAAAATTTGAAAGATGTTCAGATAGGAAGTTATGAAACCGAAAGTTTTGGGGTCTTGATTTAAGAATGTTTTTTATGAAAGGGTTCCTTATTGACCACAAAAATCGAAATAAAAATAAGGTCCACTACAACGTTATTAGAATAAATTAAAAAACATCGCGTTTCGGTGCACAGTGCTTTGCTGATGATGGTTGTCCCTTTGTTGACGACGGAAATGCATTCATAATAAATTATAAAAATAAGTGAAACGCGATGTTTTTTAATTTATTTTAATAACGTTGTAGTGGACCTTATTTCTATTTCGATTTTTGTGGTCAATAAGGAACCTTTCATAACAAAAATTCTTGAATTTGTTGCTAAAGCCAAAATTTTCGTTGCTCTTGCAAATTTTTTGACTGCTTCAATGTGAGTTAGGTTCTGTGATTTTTCCTTATGAAAAAAATGGAACGTTAGTTTCGATTTTGAACACAAGAAATTTGGGAAACGTTACGCCACTGGTGAAACCCTAAGGTTTTGCTTTCGCGATGATCCCGAGAGTATAGACGAGGTACGGAATAAAAAGCGGAAATCATAACCGAGTTGAATGTAATCATAGGATTAAGGAGTTTATCGTTACAAAGTGATCAAAACGTTATAGGTTGTGCATTCTTAAAATTTGACATTAAAATGTTTAACACCATTTTTACCAATACTTTGAGGGCCGACAATAAAGAAAACTGACCTGAAACCTTAATTGTTGTTGACGATTTTAAATGTTTAACCTTCCAAAAATTTATTGGATATGATCATAAAGTTGAAAAAATGTTGGGCTCGACCCCCTGAACGAAATCCTGGCTACATATCTTTCGGCACAATGATGCTTACACATTTTGGCCAAGTGGTAGGGTTAGCACTGATTTTCTTTTATCAAATACATTGGAAACTATCAAGATCGTACCTATCAATCCCCACCTCCCATGCAAAAACTTGAATATCCCATTTCGCCTTTTTCTATTCCTCCAGGTGTGCACAAGGGTACAGGCCACTCATCACATCATGCTACACTACTTGCAAGGTAAGATCTCGGACACATTAATTACTTTTAGTCTAAGAAAAATGGCATGTTTGGTCGGCAAAAATCCTACATCGGAATTTTTTTTGGATTATGGTTGGGGATGGTCCCCAGATTATGAAATTAAAAGTCCCTACCGATGGGAGTCCGCAACCTTTAAAAAGGGGGAAAGGGGGTTTTTTTTCGTTTTTTTTTTGCAATTATTTCAAAAACGGTAATGGATGCAGAAAAATGGTTTGAGGACGAAAAAAACCACACAAAATTATCTTTGCAATGATATATAACAAACACATTAGAGTGTAATTTTATTGGCGTTATACTAGAAAACAAACTAAAAAATTTCATTTTAGACCTTTTTTAAAAGCTCCATCACTTTTGAAAAAATGCTAGTACAGCCGTAATATTTTGTATAAGTATTCACAATAAGTTCAAGATCATTATAAAGTAAAAATTGAGTCGCTCCGGCTAAGGACCCCCACTATCCCCCAATTAAAATTTGTCAAAACGGCATGTCCATAACACCCCCAGAATTGGAGCAGAGTGGTAAATTTTGGTTTGTTGCGATTGGAGGACATATTCACCCCACCCACCAAAAATCAGCTCATTCCGATTAAAACTAAGAGTATCTCCTATACAAAGTGACCCATCAGGAGTTTGTTCTACGTACAACTCATTTTATAAACTGTAGAAGAAAGTTGTCTTGGGTCACTTTGTATGGGAGGTATTTTTGGTGGGTGGGGTGACTATGACCTCCAATCGCAACAAACCAACAGTTAGCACTCTGCTCCAATTTTGGGGGGAGTTATGGACATGCCGTTTCCACAAATTTAAATGGGGGATACCGGAGTGACTCAATGTTTACCTTAAAATTATCTTGAACTTATTGTGAATACTTATACAAAATATTACGGCTGTACTAGCATTTTTTCAAAAGTGATGGAGCTTTTAAAAAAGGTCTAAAATGAAATTTTCTAGTTTGTTTTCTAGTATAACGCCAATAAAATTACACTCTAATGTGTTTGTTATATATCATTTTATGGCTGAACTAGCATTCCTTCAAAAGTTATGGAACTTTTAAAAAAGGTCTAAAATGAAAATATTCTAATTTTCTAGTCTAACGCCGAAATATGCTAATGTGTTATATAGGGTGTTTTTTTAGGCATGTGGTTTTCAATCTGGCATAACTTTTTTCGGAGTTGGTTTTTTTGACAGCTGTCACTTGATTTATGCTCAGTTTAGTTTGCCATTTCATATTAAATAGACTTACTCCGGAGCAACGTTTGCAAATCGTGCCCAAAACGAGATAGCCACCGATCCCGATTTTTACAAGAAAATTTGTTTAGCGATGAAGCTACCTTTTGGTTGAATGGGTATGTTAATAAACAAAATTGTCGCGTTTAGAGTGATGATAATTCACAAGCCATTGTTGAGACGCTGTTACATCCTCAAAAAGTCACGGTTTGGTGTGCTCTATGGGCAGAGGGAATCATTGGTCCATATTTCTTCAAAAATTAAGCCGGCTATAGAGCCATGGTTAATGATTTTTTCGTACCTGAATTGGAGGATGTTGATGTGGACGACCTTTGGTTCCAACAAGACGGCGCTACATGCCATACAGCCAACGAAACAATCAATTTATTGAAAGAAACTGTTGGTGAGCGCATTATCTCGCGTCGTGGGCCTGTGGCATGGTCTCAAAAATCGTGCCGTTTAACGCCGCTGGACTATTTTTTATGTGGTAATGTGAAGTCGCTTGTCTACGCAGATTATCCCGAGACGATTCACGTCTTTGAAGAGAATGTTCGGAGCGTTGTTGCTGTCATACGGCCCCAATTGCTGCAAAAAGTGGTCGAAAATTGGGCCTCTCGGCTGGAATTTATTCGAGCCAGCCGCGGCGGCCACTTGCCCGAAATCATTTTTAAAACATAATTGCAAACCCTTATCTTTATAATAAAGCTAAGTTCTTGGCCATAACATTTTATGCGTTATATTTATTATATGCGTTTTATTTCTTCTTGAAAACCACAAGTCTAAAAAAAACACCCTATATATCATTGCATAGATAATTTTATTTAGTTTTTTTCGTCCTCAGACAATTGCTCTGTATCTCTTGCCGTTTTTGAAATAATCGCAAAAAAACGAAAAAATGCCCCACTTTTTTATGGTTGCCGACCCCCAATCGATTGGGACTTTTTATGCCATCATCTGGGGACCATCCCCACCCATAATCAAAAAAAAAATCCGATGTAGGATTTTTGCCGTTCGATGGCCATATTTTGGTCCAATTTTGTTTGACTATTTATAATAAATCGGAGTTAGATACTAAAGAGGTTTAGTAAGTCATAGGGACACAGACACACTACATTTGAAAGCCGTTGTTTTTTGTTGAGAAATCGTGCACTTGTATTGAAAATGGTATAACTAGGGTTGCCAATTTGTTTCGTACGAAACCGAATTTTTGACAATGTAGCAGATTTTTAGGGGGCGGCAAATTTAGGACAGAATTTTTTTCACACACTTCTAATACCGTGGAAAACCCTCATAAAGGGGAAGATAAAGAAGGTCGTGTTTGTTACACCATTTATAATTCAAGAGCGGTTGAACCGACTTCTATGATTTTGGGTTTGTTGGATTGGGTTCTAGCCGGAATAGCAGAATAACTATTGAAACACGCGAAAAATTCACAATGAGCAAAAATTCAAAATGGGTTCCTTTTCGCCTATTTCTGCGTATATTTCTTTAACATATGAGCGGATTTCAGTAAAATCCTGCTCCACAGGATTTTATTCAATGTAACAGGAAAACTATTGAGACTCATGAAAAATTCACAATGTGCACAATTATGAAGACAATTCTTTTTCACGTACTCCTTTCTGTCTTTCTTGAACGAATTACAGGATTTCAGTAAGTTGACACCACCGGATGGGTGGCCGGAATAGCAGTATAACCATTGAAATAAGCAGGAAATTCACAATGAGCAACAATTCACATATTTTTTTTTTTCGCATATTTTTGTTTATATTTCTTGAAGGTCGTAACGGATTTTAGAAAGATTTTCCTACCGAATTGCTCCTCTCCCTGAATATCAGAATAATGTTGAAATACACGAAAAAAATTCACAATGACAAAAAATATAAAGATTTTTTTTACGTATATTTCTTTCTGTATTCCTTGAACGAATTGGCAGTGTTATGATAACTGATTCCAGTGGATTGAAGAATAATAATTATTAAAAACAGTTATTTTTCAAATACTTTTGCCTATATCTACAAAATTGCAAATTGTAACTTAATTTTCCACTACCGGATTGGACTTCACTTAGAATAAATATTGAAACATTTACAACATTCACAGTGAAAAAATTTAGGAAGACAGTTTTTTTTTCACATAATTTTCATTTATCTGAAGGGATAAGCCGCATTAATCTCTACTAAAAAAAAAACTGAAAAATAAAATTTACAATGGGAAAAATTTTCAACGCAACTGTTTTCTGGTACTTTCGTCACCATTTTGGAACGTTTTAGTATAATTTGGTCAATTTACGCCACCGGATTGGTCTCTATCGAATAGCTATGTAAAAAAAATCAAAATAAGTTTTGAAGGCAGCTATTTTGCGCATATTTTTGCCTATATCTCCTTAGCGAATATGTTGATTTCAATAAATTCGCCCAACCATACATTACAGGCCACTCTTACCTGAGATCACATCTGCGCACAATGAGACTCTTACAAGACGCGAGCTGTCGGTTCTGTGAAGAAGATAACGAAACCTCAATCCACGTCCTGTGCGAGTGTGATGCTCTGGCCCAACGCCGCTGGATACAATTTCGAGTTGCCTATCCGTACACGGACGACATAGCTTCGACTTCAGGTTAGTGGGTGCAGCGGGACATCGAAACAGGTGGTCCTCATCGTGTGGCGCACCACCGCAGCTCGGACAAATGTTCTGGATATCCGGGTCTACTCGAGATAGGTACGAATTGAGGCGTGAACAAAAACCCGACCTAAGCTGGGCTAGTGTTACTCTGGTGGCTCTTGGGAGCCTAGTCTCCTCAGGTGATATGGGTGGTTGGGGCACTGAGAGGACTCTATTCGGACCTAATCTCCCTGACCGATTCACAACGGTTGTGTGAATATCTGCGATGGCCGCATGGTATGCTGTGTTATCGAATATATCGGGAGGTACCCGTTTGTATGTCTGGACGTCTCTCTCGAGATCTCTGAGTCCACTCCTGACATGTCGTGGAAAGGGAGTATTGTCCATGAGATGATAGTTTGGGTGATCCTCTCCATAGCAACCGACCAGATATTGTAAAGGCAGGAGGAGATTGTAATCACGCACTGATAACATGCTGGTTTCTTGATGAAGATGATCCTGGGACGACATGAGATGGCAACCTGTAGCGATACGTAGAGCAGCGTTCTGGCATGCCTGGATGTTATTCCAGTTTGTGTCAAAAACGGTTTGTGGCCACATCGATGCTGCATAGCTGGGGATTGCCCTACCTATCGCTTTGTCGGTGACCAACATAGTTTTTGTCCTTACCCCAGGAATTCCCGGCTAGTGCCTTTAGGACGTTGTTTCTACTGTGAATTCTGTCCACTACGTCTTCGACGTGATCTTTCGACTTCATCCTGGTATCCAGATAGACACCAAGGATCTTGGGGTTAGTAACAGTAGGAACAACGTCTTCAGCATGCTTACCAGTAAATATATATATATATATATATAGATCCCAAACCCCTCTGAAAATTCCTGCGTCCAGGTGGTGAGAATAGTTGCAGTAATCTAGACGGCGAAATGCGGATTTTGAAGAACTCCGCCAGTTTCTCAATAGGTATAGTCATTCAGTCGAGTACACATGCCATTTAAATCATTCCCCGATGTGAGAACGATGCAATCGTCTCTATAGGAAATTAGTTCGATAGTTTCCGGTGGTGTTGGAAGGCTCGACAGATAGATGGTAAACAATGTAGGAGAGAGTACGCTACCTTGTGGAACTCCCTGCTTAATTTTCGTATGCTTTGAACAACTGTCCCGAAACTCTGTGAAGGATTGCCTCCCAGCTAGATAGTTGGCAATCCACCTAACCTCTTGTGCAAGAATATGCATATTTAGGAGATCGGCCAACAACGCAGAGTAAATGACCGTGTCGAAGACTTTCGACAGGTCAAAGGCCGCTAGGACGGTTCTGTCACAGGGCTGTTTCTGGTTGAGGCCATTTGCATCTTCCTGAAGCCATGCTGGTGAGCTAGCTCAGCATGCGATACAAGGGTGGCGTGGATGAGTGCTTCAAGCGTCTTTGCAACGGGTGATAAAATTGTGATTGGACGGTAGGATTCGGCGAGTTGCGCGCTTTTACCGGGTTTGAGAAGGGGGATGATTCGTTCCTTTTTCCAGAATTAAGGGATGACAAGCGTAGATATCGACAAGTTAAAACCCATCGTTAGATATTCGAGGGCCGGAAGATCTAGGTGTTTCAGCATGACCATTGAAATGCCATCTAGTCCAATGGCCTTCGATTTTTTCGCATTCTTGATTGCTGCTGAAATTTGGTCCGCTGTATAGGTAGGGATGATGTCAAACGTTCAGTTGCGAATCCCTCTTTTTATCTTGCAGTAGAGCATCTTGGTCTTGGGGTGTTCAATAAATTGCTTATTGAACAAGTTCGCGCAGAGTTTTGGATAGGCGGTGGTTTTCTAACCAAATCTGATGGCTACACTGCCCTTGTCTTTCGTTGGGCGAGACAGGGCGCGGACCGTAGCCCATAGTTTGCTTTCACCTTGTGAGAGGTTGCAGCTATCCAGATGTTGGTTCCATTTCTCTTTTTTATAGGTGTTAACTATTCGATTTATTTCGGAGTTTAGATCCTGAATTCTGGGGTCTGCCGGATTTTCGCGTCTTAAATCGTCCCGTTCGTCGGCTAACCTTGCGGCAGCAGTTGAGAAATATGGCCGAACTTTGGGGATACGTTTTGCCGGAATGTAGTGAGCTGCCGCTTTGACAATGACGTTCCTTATGTTCTTTTCGGCTTCCCTAGCGTTCGTTGGAGTAGGCAGCGCGGAGAACTTTGTCGAAGTGAACGCAGTGAAAGCCTCCCAATTTACCTTTTTGTGGTTGATAAACGTACGCGCCGTTCTGACGTCGTCAGTTCGGCTGGTTTATCAATATTTATTAGTATTGAGAGGTGATCGGATTGAAGAGACCTGGTTGTCTCTCATCGGGTTTCACTTATCAAACTGGCGCTCACCATAGTTATGTCAGGAGAATTATGGCAGGCGCCAGCGACGCGTGTAGACGAAATTCCATTGTGTGCGCAGAAGTCTGATAGGTCTTATTCGGTCGCGATATCTATACTTCTGGCATCATTTGCGAGAAGAGAGCGCCAGAGTTCGTGATGTGTGTTAAAGTCGCCAATTAGGATCCTAAGGCTGTCCTGTGAGGAGTGGACCAATATTGAACTTATAGCCAGAGCCACAGCTGCATGCTGGTGCAACATAGATGTTTACAAGTTCGATATTGGTATTGCCGGCAATAGCTTGCATTTCCGCCGTGCTGTCGTTGAAACGAAGCTCTAATACACTGTATTGCACGGTTCTGTGTATTGGGTATCCGAGCCCTCCTCCTGGATTAGGACCCTGCCTGCCGACTCTATCGCGTCTCAAAAGTATGTAATCGCCGCGGATGTTAAATTCGGGAGTTGAAGGTTGGAGCTTTGTCTCCTGAATTGCCGCTTTCAGAATTCTGCGCGTACTCCTGAAACGAACTATGTCGTCGATCTTCAGACGGATGCCGTTGCAGTTAAACTGCAATATGGTGAGTGGGGTGTACACTGCTGCAGGGGTGCAGAACTGCAGACGGAGACGGTGGTGGGCCATTAGCTTGTAAGCTAGGGCCTGGGGTCGCTGGGGGACGACCCGCGTGCAGACACCCTGGAGCAACAAAGGACAACTTGTCATAATCCCTCATTTTTCTTAGGCCTGAGCAGTAGAAATGACACCATTCTCTGCAGCAGGTATACTTCAAGGACCTGGCATTTCCGAAGATACGTCGGTTGCATACACAGTAGATGTAGATTTCGGGACCTGGATTGATCTCGATGCTCGATGCTCAGCGCGGTTGCTGGCGCGGTTTAGGAGAATTGCTAAACCGCGCCAGCAACCGCGCTGAGATGAAATGCTCCCAATTTGACGAAAAAACACATAGAACACATCCACACACATACACAGACATACACATCCCTCCTGCATCGAACCTTCATGTTTCTTGCCATGGAGGGGTCATTTGGCAACTCTTGGCCGTTTCGTTGGTATGAAACAGGTGTGGTCCGCCCCGAAGAGGCTTGAAAACCCCGAATGGTCGCCGATGTGTAGTGTCTCATAAAAACGTGAACTAATTTTCAGAACTGCAATAGAAAATTCAGCACTTCCTCAAATTTCAATTGTTTCAATTGTAAAATAGAAGCGTACCTAGAAGTGCTGGTAGAAAAATTATATGTAGGTAAGTTCTGATTGAAAATTTGTTTCCGAAAAATTTAATGTTCAGTTCAAAATTTTAAAAATAATGTGGAACATAGAGTGTTTTTCACAGAAGCGCAATTTCCATAGTACATAAGATTATAAAGATTTTTTCAGGAGAGTGAAGAACTAATGCGAAAAAAGAAAACGCTGCAAAACTGCTTCCAATTTTTCAGCATTCTTTATTGCTTATCAACATTCTTTTTTCTTTTTTGTCGAAAGGTTTTATCGTATATTGCAGGGCAAAGAAACTCTTGACTTTCTCTAGTTGTTCGCAATTTTATTGAATTTAATACGAAAAACTCTCAAAACTATAACCAAGATTTTAATTTTTTTAACTAAATCTTTATAAAATTTCCAAAATTGAGAGATATATGTATAATCTTATTCAGGCAGTAATTCGAATACAAATTAGCCAACAAACGGAGCTCCGCGATACCCTTATAAAAATAGGAAAAATGTAGAAACAGGTTTTGACAACAAAAAGTAAACAATTACATAATACGAAATTTTTTTGTAAATTTTAAAATTCTGAAGCTTAGTCTGCTACACTGTACCAAAAATCAACACTATAAAATATTTAAGCAGCATCAGAGACTCGACCGATTTTATTTTACAACTTTTTACTTTATGAAATGAAAAAGGAAGTTACCAGAAAATAAAGTATGTCCGCAGTGTTTTTTTAGGTTTCTGGGATTTAACCTTCAAGCGAGCGCGCATCATTTTGTGACATAACCGGGCGCGCGGCGGTAATTTACGGCCCTCGTCTTTCCCCCTCCATTTGCGCTCAACCGTTCAACTTCCATTCTCATAATTATGGTAAATTGAAAGATGAGCATGTCCCAAATAAGTTATAATCATAAAAACTATTATCTGGTGAACAATAAAACAAGTTCTGCAGTTTTAGCGAAGCACGTCACTTCAGTGACATACACAGAGCACTCACATTTTGAACACAAGACACAACTACATATATACCAAAATATACCATCCCGGAACGTTTGATGACCGCTGGAAAGGTATGGAAAGTAAAATTTACCCAATATTTTATTGTATCGTATGTATGTATAACAGTATGACATAAGAATACATACTTCTCCCACCTCGATCCGGCCAACGGAAGAAAAGCTTTGCGTGATTGTATGATCAGGGCGGTAAATTACCGCCCGCGCGCCCGTTTGAAGGTTAAATTAAGGCGCAAAAAAATTAGAGGATTAAATTTGTTTTAATCGCAATTTTTCTAGGATTTTTTAACGAATGTTTAACGGTCCAAATTTTAAGTTCTTCTCACATTTTTGGTATTCTTTTCAAACAATCAGTGAAAGCTAGGGCCTTTATTGAAGATAGCTGCTACGGTGTCCTACAAATTTGATAGCTTTAGAAATATCTACCCATCCAATTACAATAACAAACATTTGTAAGAAAATTGGAATACTGTGGGTGGATTCACTCACCGTAGTAAGAAAGCCAAATTATCGACTCAGTGTCACAATTTTTGCGGAAAATTCAATATTTTCAGGAAGCTTTTTTTCGTATGCAAAAATTGTTCTCTATTTTGCAAATAGAAAAAATTGCTGAAAACTACTAAATACTGAATTTAATTTGAAGTGTAACAAATGCTGAAATTGTTATTCTGAAATTCAAAATTTGATAACCGTAAAAGTATAAGCAATCATGCAAAATAATCCCCTCATCTCACTGGCGAGCTCAACTCATTTCTTAGCACGATCAACCTTGATCGTCAGGCATAGTCCTGCTGCGACTAGGGTGAACTACTTCGGGCTCACGCCCTCCCCCACAATCTAATCTAATGAAATATGCAAAAAAAGGAACATTACGCTATCAGCTCTCGCAAGAAGAATTTTCTTGTTCTTGTTACCGACACTAGCGACACTTATCTTACCGCCATATAGCGGACACATAGCGGAAAATATCGGAAACACAAAAGTTCCCCCTATGAGAACGGATAGCAGAACAAGCCAATTCCAATTTACTGAATGTCTTCCGCCCTTATCAGCGGCTGAGTGCCTTCTCCGCTTAACAATACTCATTGAAACATCTGCACGATTAACATGGAGAAAATTGCAAAGAGTGTATATTTTTTCTAACTTTTGTGTATTGGTGGTGTTGTTGTATCGAATTTGCGTACATACTTTATTAACCTACTCTCCCGCCACTCGCCTCGCCTCTTCAATGACCCCGAATAGCTCATGAAAGATTTTCCCAGCTTTCGCCAATTATCAAAACATCGGCGGAAGGACTTCTCTTCTACTTTCGATGGAAGAAGGAAAATTGACTATAAGATTATATTTTCAAGGCAGACCTTTTTCCTTCTGAAAATATTGCTCCTGAACGGATAGCAAATTTTGGCAAGGCTATTTTTCTCATCATTTGGCCTTATTCTTTGATTTCAGTAATTTGAAACTTACGGAAAATGGATAGTGAACAAAATTTTGCAAACAGCTGCATTCCCAATTTTTGGCGACCTCTATTGTTGTTAATAAATTTTCGCCACATTTTCACTTCTAAATAGTTAAATAATAAGAATTGAAGCATGTGGAAAATTCACAATGAGTGCAGTTTAGTGAATTTACCCCACCAGATTGGTTTCCAATATCACCTGAACGAATTATCGGATTTTAGTGAATTCGCTCCACCTTATTGCTCTCAACCCTAAATAATGAGCTTTTAAAACGCATCATTTCACAAAATTCAAACCAATAGAAATTTTCTAAAATTCGTCGCCCGGGCAGGAAATCATCAAATTTTTGTTCGTTACTATATTAGCCGTTTCGTGCTCTGTGGCCGTCACTCTGTGATATAGAGACTCATAGAGTAACGAGTTTTCAATACTCGGCATGGCTCGACGCACGTTTGTCATTCAGAAGAAAATAACAAAAGTTCTTGTCATAGAATAATAAGCAAAAAATGCCACTAGGAAGTGTATGGCTGATAACCACAAATCAAACCCTTCGAATTTAGTTGTCGTTGAAACGTTGAAGTCTTCACACGGTAGTCGTCAACGCACCATGCATCACTAGGAGTTACGGCAAATCAAGAGAGAATATATGGTAGTGTCTGCAACGCAAGTATCGGAGTGCCAGGTCACTTCAGTGTAGTTGCGGTTCGGAGTGGGTGCATTTCAGATGCTCCGGCTTGAGAAGGATGGGTCATTACATTGAAGGAAAATTTGTTGCACCAGACTGTAGGTCTACTGGGCAGCCTCAGGTAACACCAGACCCTCCCCTCCACCAATGCCCCCTACTCCCCAATCAATGTTGCCTTAAATGTTAAACACAGTTGAACTCCTGCCCCTCCGCCAGTAATTTTTACATCAGTGTCTATATTTACATCAGTTCAACTGCAATGGCATCTTAGGGAAAATTTCTGAAATCACAAGCTTCTTTAGTAAGAACAGAATTCTGATTGCTGCCATCCAAGAGACGAAGCGCTTCGCGACTTCCCCTTTCAGCGTCGAAGGCGAATATACATATGTATAATCTTACGCAAGGACAGAGAATGCACCACGAATGATTCTCACCCTGGATGTTGACTCAGACGGTACGGCGGAATTGCAAGCCATCTCAGTTTCGTCAAGGAGCACCAATATTGAAATCTTTAATCACTATATACCACCTCATTCTTTTTTCAGGTTTGATTTTTGATTTGATTTTCATTGCACCTTTCACCTCATTCTAGCTGTTCATCAGACTATCATTTCAATATTGGTCCTCTTCTTAATGGAGAGCACAGGATCATTCTTGGCGACTTCAATGCCCATCATGAACTCTGGCACTCTGCGCTTCATAACGATGCCAGGGGTCAAGTGGGTCAGTGGTCAAGCTATTGGCGAATCTCTTGATGCGTCAGAATACTGTATCCTCAATGAAGACACGCCAACTCGTGATGCCAACAATTGTATTAGCTCCCCAGATATTACAATTGTCAGCGCCAGCCTTATAAGTGAGACTTCCTGGGAAACACGTATCGGTCTCCCCTCTGATCACCTCCCAATCATTGTCAGAATTGACAAACCAGCTGACCTGACCAAGTCAGAGAAGCGAACGTTTGTTAACCACAAAAAAAGCTAATTAATTGGGATAGTTTCAAAACTTTTACACCGGCGAAGTTCATCAAGCTACCCCCTCCCACTAATATTCATAAGGCCGACCGGAATATTAGGAACATCATCACCAAAGCTGCGGCACGTTTCATTTCTGCAGGGCGCATTCCACAGTTCGACCAAACTTCGCAACAAGTGCCGCAAGGTTAGCCGGTGAACGTGACAATATTACGCGCGCCAACCCTGGTGACCCTAGAATTCGGGAGCTCAACATCGAAATACGGCGACAAGTTAAAGACCATAGGAAGGCAATTTGAAATAAGCACCTAAATGACTGTAACCTTAATGAAGGTGCTAATAAGTTATGGTCTACTGTCCGTGCCCTTTCGAACCTCACAAAAGATAAGGGCAATATAGTTTTAACCTTCGACAAAAAAGAAACCAGCAAATCTCTTCACTGTGCAAGCAGTTCAATAATTGAACCATGTCCGACGGCCTCAAGCGCAAAATTACAAGACGGATTCGCAGCCGAATTGTTGACTTCGTATACCAAAATACACCGCGGACCAGGTTAAGAAAGTCATTGAGAATGCAAACAGAATTTCGATGGCCATGCTAAAACACCTTGACCTTTCAGCTATTGAGTAGGTACCTCATAGTGGTCTCTAACTTGTCAATGCCCACGCTTGCCATCCCCGACATCTGGAAAATTGGACGTATAGTCCCGTGTCTTAAACCAGGGAAAAGTGCAAAACTTGGAACATCCTATAGACCAGACGTGTCAAACTCGCGGCCCGCGGGCCACATGTGGCCCGCCTTGCAGTTCTGTGCGGCCCGCGGCCATGTCGAAGCAGCACAATGTGTATCAATACAAAAATGTTGAAATTAGTAAGGTGAACAAATTAAGCCGTTGAACTCAAGTCTACAAAAATTACTAAAACTCGTCAGTGGCTTAAGCAAGATTATTTTAGGATTTTTTCTCCAAATACTACCAACAATTTGAGGTCGGTTATTTATTTTATAAGATAGCTCATCTTTTTCGTACAGGACAATACTTAGTCTCTTCATGAAACTGTTCTGTCCCGAAATGCAGTTAATAAAAAATTGGTTGGCTTTACCGAACATGAATTGAGATTTATTTGGAAAAAAGGCAAAGCTCTAAAAACTACAGAAATCTTGGAATTGTTAACTAAATCTAAATGATGTGATGTGAAATTACAACATAATAATCACAGCCCACGTGCCTGATTTTTAGACCTATACTTATCAAGCTGTATTGGTGCATGAGTTTGTACCATATCACAAACAAATTATTGTCTCTTTTAGCCACCATTCTGCTTAAATTAATTTAATCTGACTATTTTGTTATTTTGGGTGACCTGGTGACTGGTGCTAAAATTTGTTATCATCTGTCCCAAATTTGATGCAAATCATGTTATTCACAAAAAGTGGTTACTTGAAGCTCAATCATATTTTCACGTTTTGCCTTTCTTGTATTAATTGTTTAATATTCTTAAAGTACATTTTACAAAGTAGGAAGATCTCACTGATAATCCCTAAGCCACTAATATTGATTTCCAAACGGGGGCGCGCCCCCCTACGGAGGCGTGCCGGCTAGGGAAGGGGGCGCGGGCACAACTCTTATATTGATACCATTAATAAATTAGGGCTTGCTTGCCATAGTTAACTATTCTTCCGAACTTCTTTCGAAATATGTACACCAGGAGGTTGTTGCAAAGCTTTGCAAAATGGCAAAAATTGTATTTTCGTCGATTAATTCGCTACTACAAAATACATTTGATGAACACCGCTGAGAATATTTTAGGTCGAGAAAAAAATAAATATCTCTGTATTTCGTTATGAGCAAAATTGATATTAATATTACTGGAGCGACCAAAATCCGTAAATTTTATTTTAGAAAAACATTGAAAGACTAAGACCCGTATTTATGAACATTCCTTAACTCAAGGAGACCTTGAGGATCAGCAGATCTCGCAAGGATGCACGAACTGTATCACGACTGCGCTAAAGTGATCCAGACTTTCTGTCATATTTTAAAAGTAATATTCTGTAGTCAACTTTCGTAACACGACTACATAAAAGTTTTTGAAATTTTCCTCCTGCGGCCCACCTAAACCTGAGGAGAGTCTTATTTGGCCCGCGGCAGGATTTGAGTTTGACACCCCTGCTATAGACCGATTACGATATTATCGACTGTTGCACAGACGCTGGAGGCCCTTATCCACCCGACACTTGTTTCCCATGCGAAGCTAGAACCCAATCAGAATGGATCCAGACGAATGCACAGTACGACCACCGCTATTGATGCGATCACTATACAAGCATAAGAGACGGATTAAACCAACATACCCCATGCCATAGAACCATCTTGGTGGCAATTGACCTATCAAACGCGTTTGAAAAGGTGGCCGGTTGAGGTACATATTGGCAACAAACCAGTTCCTACTGTAGCAAATCCAAAAATTCTCGGGCTTCACCTTGAGAGAATGATGACTTCAGCTCATCACGCGGAAGCGGGTTGTGAAAAAATGCGCAGTAGAAACAAAAATCTTAAAGCTGGTAGCACCTGGGGCAAAGATAAAGAAACCATGGTAGTCACTTACAAAGCGGTGGGTCGAGCAGCCGCTGATTATGCAGCCCCAGTTTGGTCACATAGTCTATGTGATACAAACTGGTCCAAAATTCAGGTCTGCCAAAATGCTGCTCTACGCACAGCCACAGAGTACCTTCTGATGTCTGCCCAGGATCACCTACATCAGGAGACACATTTTGATACTAATACGTGACCACAATCGACTACTCTGAAAACAATATCTAGTAGGTCGTTATCGAGAGGGACATCCCAATCGTGACCTTATGAACCGAATTCCCCCACCACTCCACATCAAACGTGGCCTTCGAGACCTTGAGAGAGAGGTCCAGGGGATCCCTTCGATGAAGATTCATACCGGGCTGCCATTGCAATGATTCACACTGATAAAGTGAGTCGGTCTATTGCGAGTTTAGGTACGAACAGAGTCCTCTCAGCGCTTCCACCACCTATTTCGCCTGAGGAGATTAGGCTCCCAAAATGCACCAGAATGACTTTAGCCCAACTCCGGCCACGCTTCAGGCTCACGCCTTAATTCGTTACCTATCTCGTACAGACTCGAGCATATAAAACGTATGCCCAAATTGCACTGGTACACCTCCTGACGTGGGTCATTTGTTTCAATGCCCAGCTGCGCCCACTGATCTCACCCGCTGTCATTGTGGGAAAATCCCATTGCAGCTGCCAAGTTTTTGTCCTTGGAGATCTCGGATGAAAACGACGACGAACTATAAATCGAATCCATACAGATAAACAGCGGTTCTGATCTTTCTGTACCGCCAAAAAAAGGAGAAGAGAGAATATATTAGCCACCTGAGAATTAGATAAATCTAAAATACTTTGTATACGTTTCCTTAGCTTACAAAGCATACATCACGTACTACATATGTACCAACAAATTAATATTCTTCACAGTGAATATGCAAAAATCATTTCCGACTCAGCTTAGCTTTCATATCAGCTCAGCACTTCGATTGAATCAACTTCCTCGTTGCCAACCCCATTTCCAAAAAATTCTTTACACATACGTAACATTGACGCGCAAAGCCTCCTTTTTAGTGCAAATAGAATTCTGAGTGAAATTTCATTAGCAGGGTTCCTTTTTCAATTCTTTTCCAATTAAAATTCTACACAACAAGGACATGCACACATACGACAGCGCAAACAATATACGCGCTCACGCTTTACATACGCATCCTTGTACTCGTATCTATACTTAAGTAAAAATGCGGGTACAAGTACAAGCCACACACAAATTGTTGTCTCTTATGTACGTTATGAGCATAATCTTTTAAAAGTCTTTCGTTCTGATTTCACTTGATCCACACACATGTGTGTTGAATTTCTATTAAGAAGACATTAAAAAAGTACGGGCAAAGATGCTTTCTTCGCAAATTCAAAAGAAGTGAAAAAGAAAAACGACGAAATATACTTTGCCTGTACGTATACTTTCTCCCGCCAATAATAATAAGCGGATCCCCAACAGGATGGGATGTCACTGTGAATTCGCAGTCTCGTTACCACCGATATATCTGCAGTGCCTAACAACAGACAAGAAGAGTCTTTCTAACAGAATTAGTAGAATTTGAATAATTGAATTAGTGAGTGTACCACCCTTAGATTTGCATCTTTAGGGATTGGAAAAGGCAAATAGAAGGACGAAGACGGTGCGCTGCTTTGGTGGTTGTGTATAGTGCCAGCGAAAAATTCCAGAGAGTCGAGAAAATATAATTTTTGTACTATACCGTCCTCGTAGCATGATCAAGTTTTTCGAATGCGTATCCTGAATTTCATGAGTATAGTGAAGAAGTTGGCATTCATTTTGCCCCTCATTGCGTCGCATCCTTGCCAACCACACCCCGTTCGTTTATCGTATGTACGATGAACATAAAAATCAGGCATTCGAAATTTTATAGAAGAGATATTCGGCATACTTTTAATGTGGCTCCTCTATATGACGGATACGGTATGTATATGAGTGTGCCGGGATGCTCGCGGAAAAAGCTGCGAACGGTAGTCATGACGAAGAAGAGGTAATGGGAGACGACGAAGTCATACCTTATTCTCTTATCAAATACTTTGCAAATTACTTGAAAAACTTCGCATTTATAAAAGATACACACGGTAAAGTGCTCTACAACCCCCCGAAAACCCATATGACCTACTGTCGTGGTTGTGGCACCCCCGTACAGCCCAATGTCACCCTCCCTCCCTCGTCGTACGCATTCATCTCATATCATTTATCTATAGGTTTCCGAAGCGTTCGCGAAAAATCATGAAAAGAGTTTTCTTCTTTTTCTTCGCAGGAGGTGGGTGACGGTACGGCGCGGGCGGATAGATTTTACGATGGGGTTGATAAAGTTGGAGTGCGGTCCGGAAAGTCGTATTTTAGTGAGTTTCGTTCGTTTTTTAGCCGTAGGCCGCACATAAATGTTTATTCGCTATATACCGTGTGCACGGTTATAATTTCCAATCATAAAATTCGACATATAACTAAGCGCAAATGGTATATGGAAGCACACACAGACTCTTGTAGGTATACCTACACGAATTTTTCCCCATCCTTGCCTATTTCATGTGTGTAACCAAATTAATTTCAAGTACTCGTACAACATATAAAATTGAAAATATTGCTGATGCCTGCAGGACTAGTACTTTCGTTTCGTAGAAGTTCGAGTGTTATACGATTCGTTGTGAAAAGTTCACGACAAAGATGTGTGACCGCAGGGCGTATAGGAGAGAGCGTAAGAGTTAATTAGAACAGGCGACAGGATAATGATTCCGCGGTGAAACATAAGATATGAATCTAAAATGACGAAAGTTAGTAATTGCTAAGGAGATACAATTGTCTTGCAAATCGTCTGAAATTGTAGTTGGATCATGCTGATTCTCTATTATTTGAGTCAAAAGTGACTGCAAATAGTTGTTACATACTTGGATAATTGGCTTATGTTCAGCTGGGGAGACGCAGATGAATTAGAGTCTAGAAGAGAGTAAGAATCCATATAGACCCCACGCGATTATTTCTCAGTCAGAAGCAATGACCTACGCCCTGAGAATATAGTGATAATAGAGCAACTGCTCTAAAGGGGAAATTTCTCTAGGTTTTTATAACAAAATCAAACAAATCACATACATACTATCAACCACACCAAAGGCGTCCTTACTTTTTCATATGAGGGTGGCATGAATTTGACGCGCAAATTTGAATTACCAATTTTTCAAAAAAAAAATTAAACTGTTTGCATGGTTTAGTGCAAAATAAAACAAAACAAAAAGCATTGCATATTGGTTTAATGAGAATGTCAGAATGTTAGTGGCGTAACGTACGGTGTTCAATGGAACACGGGCCCCAAGCCAAGGGGCCTCCTGTAAGTGACTGCGACATCAAGGAGAGTTAACATTATTGAAAAAAATAGTGGAACCTACCGCAGAAAATGTCATTGAAAAAAAGATTATTCTGCCGTTTTCGCTCCGTGAAGGAGGCACAAGGTTGCTGCTCCTTGGGAAGTTAAGAACAACTTCCCAACTTCACTATTTAATAAGTTTTCATTAGTTTGGTGCACAAAGACCTAAACAAGTTGCAAAATCTACTATTTCAGATTCTGTAATTTGTTTGTTTTAATAAAATCCAATCAATGAATTGTAGTCTTGAAAAACACCTACCAAACTTTAGAGAAAATGCTTGACGTTGTACCCATGTACCCATCATCCAAGTAAAGTGCAAAAGAAAGCAAGTCATATAACACGCTACATTTATATGTACAGAAATAATGTGTAGACCATAAAATCAAAACACATTGGTAAAGGGTCATAAAATCCCTTACCCAATGTTTGTAAATTGAGATAGGTCATAAAGAAAAGGTCCAATTCAAGAACAGGCCACATGTTGAATATGAATATACATAATGTAAGCAAAATGTAACAAAATCATTAAAGATAAAATAGGATATAAGGAGTGGTAGAAAATAAGAATAAACAGTTGTAACGATAAACCCGAAAAATAAAGATCCTTTTTCGCTACGATTCCGTGTTCTCATTTATTGAAACACATTAATGGCGCAGTCGGTAGGATCTCGCGAAGTTTTGTAAAAAAAAGTGCGTGAAGAAGTGAAAATCACATTAAACATTTTGATTTAACTAAATAGGTCTCACGTTAAAATACACAACTTTTGTGCTTTTATTACTTAAAAGTTAAAAAACGGCATAACGCGAGATCAGCTCTTAAAACTTAGATAAAATTTCGTTTGTGAAATTGTACTGCAGATCTAAGTGCTTAGTGCTATTAACAGTGCTTAGTGAGTTTTTAAAGTGGCGAGGCTAAGGAGAATCTTTGATCGTTACAATCGCATCCTGGAGGATATTCAAGACCCGATAATGGCACTGAACGCAGAAAATACATGGAGTATTCTGAAGGAAAGGCTACATCATTTACCACCATTGAAGGAAGGTAAGGATTATATCCGCTTTATTGAGGAGGTAAATGAAATTTTATCGGAGGTACAACAACTTGACGAAATTTATCATCATACAACCTTCTCAATTATCAAAACAAAAATACAAATAGACGTTGATACCAACGTCAGAACATGGAGAGAGTTGCAAGACGAAATAAAATTATGTTTGGATAATGGGTTAAGTTATGAAAATATTTTAAGTAAAATAAAAAAAAAACATTATACTAATGACGAGGAATATTTTTTAAAACTATTAGATGAATTGTCCGTATTTAAATGTATTATCCGTATGAGAATTGAAAATGATGAGCTTTTTACTGCAAAATATGATCATTATTGTGAAGAAGTCGGACAGCACGCCATCAATCAATTAAGTATTGAAAAACGAGCTAGACTCTATTGTTTAGCAAGCTATGATTTGAAAAAAATTATCATGGAATTAAAGAAATCTAATCTGTGGAATAGTAGGAATGAAAGTAGAAATGTTGATATTAGAAGAAATGATAACGCAGCTTCAAGCAATTGCAATCGTAATTATCCGCGAAGTAATTTTGATCAACGATACCAAACAAATTCCAATAATAATCAAAATCAATTTATCCCCAGACAGTATAATCAAAATAGACAAACAAAGACAAAATTACAGTGGACAAACTCGACAAAGTTATCCTAATAATGCAAATAGGGTTCCTAACTTTAATTATCATCATCAAAACGTAGCTAGAGATGCACAAGCTAATTCGCGACAATTAGGGCAAGATATAAACCCAGAAATTGAACCAATGGACACTATATCAGGAAGCTACGCAAAACAAGATGATGAACAAAGAAATTATATGGTAGAGGATAATAATCCACCTTTAGAAAATAATGACTTAGAAATTTTTCGGATTACAAGTCTCGAACGAAAGCTTCCATATGTAATACTAACAGTAGGCACTAAAACTTGTAAAGCATTAATCGATACAGGATCCCAAGTTTCATTGATTAATACACATTTAGTAGGATCCTCAAGAATAATAACTACAAAAACTAAAAATTTCAAGACAATTGGAGGTGATTTTAAAATTTCACAAACCACCACTAATAATTTTATCAAAGAATTTAATACCCAAACTCCCTTTACGTATCATTTACGGGAATGGTCTAAGAATTATGATGTTCTTTTAGGAATGGATATACTAGAACCTCTAAAAACAAAAATCGATTTCGAAAATAATCTAATTTACTTTAACAAAAACCCCGTAAAACTAATATTTAATAAGGACAATCAGTCGAATTCAGAAGATATTCTACAAATATATAGTACCATTGAAATTAAACAAAAAGAAATAGAAATAACAGAAAATCCAATTAATTTATACAAAACACAAATTATAATAGAAAGAGATGTCACTGATGAACATGTAGTCAGTAAACCTTTTGGAAGAAACCGAAGATCATTTAACATTTCAAAACCCTTAACTACTCATAAGGCTAAAGAAATCATTAAAGAATTACCACACAAAGGGATAGTTGGAGTAAAATGCCATAATACTGAAGATTGGACAATTTTTCAGAATGCATATCAGAAATTCACATCTATAGGTAAACATTCTAGAACAAAAATCGTAAAATGCAAAACAAAACTTAAAGATTTTGACACAGACGGTGGTAAAATTGAAGATGTCATATTAAATGAACATTTGAAAACTAACCATAAAGATATAAATAACTTGTATGATATATTGAGAAAGAAATTCTATTATCCAACACTGAAAAAAATAATAACAAACATCATCAATGATTGTAAGACTTGTAGGTTAGCTAAATGCGAAAGAAAATCAAGTAACACACATGAACAAATAAAACCTAAAGAAATTTTAAGACATGGAAAGGCCTCTGAAAGAAATTTAAAAGAGAAAATAATGAAATTAGAAAAACGGAGTGATGTCAAAAACGAAAAAAATAATAACAAAGTAGGCACAAAAAATAAAAACAAACCACACAATCCTCCTATGTATTGCTCACACAATCATAATCATAATTCCGGTAATTAAACTAATTGATAATACTGACTAAGATAACGGACATTCATTATACGATGAACGAAATGTATTATTGAACAAAATGTCGATATGTATACGCAAAATGAAAAAAAAACTACATTCAGAAAGTCTTTACTCAACATTTCTCTATTAATTTTAACAAACACAAACACAAATAACAGGTCATAACTTTAAAGTAATTCAATACATAACAGCCTAAAAATCAAAATTTATTTGGGCAATTTCTGATTCAAAGGATTCAAAAGTAAATAGAATGAAACTCTAGGTTATCACCAGTTTCTTTTAAAAAAAATTAACGTAAATATTTATTAATAAATGATGCTATAAACACAAATGCGTCGTTACTTGCTAAAAGAGATGTTCCTTTCCAAATAACAACAATACTTGTATTAGAATTGATCATGTTGCATTATAAATAATTGTTCAATCAATAAATTAAAATTCAAAATTGTGATTGATTTCGAGAAAATACTTAATTATTGTAACTCATTTTTAAATACATACTCTAAATCTAATACTCAAACATATCATAAAATTTTGAGAAATAAACAACAAAAATATTGTACATATTGATAACTATGACCCAATTTCAATTTTATGTACCTAATCATTATATTTCTAGTACCTACATATCAAATGTTATAAAAAAATATACATACTAGTCAAAGTAAAAATTCAATAACAATATGAATGAAAAAAAAACACATTAAATTAATTTTTGTAAAGGATTTCTCGAGGACGAGAAACCACACTCAGTTGGGGGGAGTCATATAACACGCTACATTTATATGTACAGAAATAATGTGTAGACCATAAAATCAATACACATTGGTAAAGGGTCATAAAATCCCTTACCCAATGTTTGTAAATTGAGATAGGTCATAAAGAAAAGGTCCAATTCAAGAACAGGCCACATGTTGAATATGAATATACATAATGTAAGCAAAATGTAACAAAATCATTAAAGATAAAATAGGATATAAGGAGTGGTAGAAAATAAGAATAAACAGTTGTAACGATAAACCCGAAAAATAAAGATCCTTTTCCGCTACGATTCCGTGTTCTCATTTATTGAAACACATTAATAGCATCCCCCAAGCTTTGTGCATGCTGTGACCTGGCGTGGACCTGTCTGAACATAAGCTTCTTCTGAGTTTCTGGTTACAAGAAAATACATACATCAAACGTCAAACCTATTTTTAAATTTACCACTAAAGCCCCGCCCGTATAGAAGCTGCATAGCGACAATGAATTTTCTGCTTGATAACACCTCGGAGCCTAGAAAATTTATTGAAGCATTATAATAGCGGGCCAGTCGGAGTGATGGGAACTGACGTTTCTGGTAGTTCAACTTGTCCATTGCCATCAAAAAGTATATTTTGCTGACAAATTTAAAAATATTGAAATATGTCGCTGAAACAGAAAGTTCCATATAAGCGGCTGTAAATATGAGATTCGTTGATATTCCCTAGCTAAAAATTGAAATATGTGGGCTGGGGGCCCCCAATTTCTATTCGAACACAAACAATTTTGGAAACGTTACGCCACTGACACATTTATAGAAAGTGACTCAATAAGGCTTTTGTTTTATTGGGTCAAGTACAGGACAGAATAGCCTACAAATTCTAGAGGAGTTGTTTTATATAGAGAGGCAACCCAAAATAAACACAAACTAATAAATAATAATTTGCTCCAATGGAGCAAATACAGGGTGTCCCGCATTGGGTGGTCAATACTGTAAGGGTTAATAGCGCAACTTGTTTCAGCAAGAAAATTACCAATACAGTCGGAATTTTTTTTACCGTTAGCTTGTTATCGCTCTTTTTGCGAAAGTCATCGAAAATCGTGACTTGTCATGCAAAATCATAATTTGAAGCCCCCCTGATAACTTAATCCAAGATTTGATTTCAGTTTCAGAAACTACATAAAATTTCACAAAAACTGAAGTTTTTCCAGTTGCCAACATTATCGCCACTTTCAAAATACAGTTTCTCAAACTTAATAGAAATTTAGTTTTAAAAACGAGAGAGAACTAATAAACTAAAAATATAAAAACTAATGATTAAATGGGTCTGTTTGATGAATTGGAATAATGCTGCTGGAATTCGGCTCCTCCATTTTGTATGCAGACTCGACACCTTCGGCTCATGGAAGAAACGGTCCGAAGGATTTCAGGAGAGTTTTCCTTTATGTTGTCACATGCATCGTTAATTCGCTGCAGCAAGTGTTCCCGACAGGGAATAGGCTTGGAATAGAAAATGTTTTTTAAGTTACCCCATAAATAAAAATCTAGTGGAGTAAGGTCGGGGCTTCCCGCAGGCCACGCAACTGCCCCAAATCTGCCAATCCACTTTCCGGGAAATTCGTTTTCTAAACATTCTTTGATAGGTCTCGCATTTTGAGCGGGGCACCCGTCCATCTGCCACCAGATTTCATCACGCTGAGGCATCTGATTGATTATGGGCAATATTTCATTTTGTAACAATTCGAGAAAGCTTCTGGAAATTAGTCGAGGGCGAAGGATCAAAGGGCCAATACGTTTATCACCCACAAGACCTATACCCAAACATTGACACGAAACTCATATTGAAAACGAGATTGCCGAGTTTCATGGGGATTGCTTTGAGCCCAGATGTGATTATTCCGAAAACACCACTACGTGTAAACGTGGCTTCATCCGTCCACACTATTTTTGTTTGAAAATCACGGTCTTCCCGCATTTTTTGAAGAAAGCAATTGCGAAATGTTATCCTCCTCTGACAGTCGCTCGGTAGTAATTCCTGAGCTTGCGTAAGGTGGTACGGATACCGGTTGTCCGACTGAAGAGTCCTTTGGATCGTCATCCGATGAATATCCAGCTGAAGTCCTGCTCTACTCGTTGCATTTGCCAAACAATGTACAATTTTCAAATATCTTACAGTTCTGGTTAAAATAATGTAGCGAGATTCTATCCTGAATTATAATAGCCTTTGTTTGTCTTTTTTCGAGTGAAGGGAAAATTTTCAGCGATTCCACTGAAGCCTTGATTTTTACCATTAAATGCGTGTTTCTCTAAAATTCTGCAATTTAAATATGAAAAGTGATATACCGTTGGAAAGCCAACATGTTGAAGCAACTTTTGTCAACTTTGCAGAGTTGTACGTATAAAGCGCCGTTATGAAATTACTGTTTGAATTTTCGATGAAAAATCTATTTTAAAATTTCTATTAAGTTTGAGTAACTGTATCTTGAAAGTGGCGATAATGTTGGCAACAGGAAAAACTTCAGTTTTTGTAAACTTTTATGTAGTTTCTGAAACTGAAATCAAATCTTGGATTAAGCCATCAGGAGGGCTGCAAATCGTGATTTTGTATGACAAGACAAGTCACGATTTTCGATGACTTTTACAAAAAGAGCGATAACAAGGTAACGGTAAAAAAAATTCCGATGGTATTGGTAATTTTCTTGCTGAAACAAGTTGCGGTATTAACCCTTACAGTATTGACCACCCAATGCGGGACACCCTGTATAATAACACAGTATTTAACCCTTCTGTCGGCACATAGGTCTGGCCAGACCTTTGGCACTATATTTTGGTCAAAAAAGTATAGAAGATGAAATCGCAGCGACTTCATATTTCATGATATTGATGTCCTAGAATAATATGTTTAGAAGGATTTTGCAAAAATTTAAAAAAATCGGTTGAAGTTTTGAGCATGTTTTTGATGATTTTCAATTTATAGTGCTTTTTGATACCCAATAGGTCTGGCTAGACCTATAGTTTTTCCCCCCATTTTCGTCTTGAAAATACTAACTTCTCTTAAAAATCTCCTATTTATAATGTAATAAAGTCATTAAATTTCAATTTGTACGATAAACGATAAGATTTTCTGAGATTTTGCTTTAAAAAGCCGTGAAGTTCACAAATTGGGTACACCTAATTTTATCCCGTCTTATAACATCACCTAATGAACTAAGATTTGATTCTAGGAAAATCAAAAGAGTTTTATTTCCTTTGTAATAGTATGAACTAAGTATAGGGTCCGCCAATAAGCGCGCTCGAACTTTAAAATGAAATAAAGCAAGTTGTGTGAGAGGTATAAATGAAATTTATTTTTTGTTTGAAAGAGTATTCGAAGGCATTATGTATGGAAAATAACATCGTTCAAGTGGCCACCTCGGCTTCGCTTGGTGGCGGGCATACGAGAAGTCCAATTTTCAATGACTCTGGCGCACAAATCGGGCTGTATTTCATCGATGGCGTGGCGTATGTTGACTTTGAGGTCATCAGTGTTTTGTGGTTGGTTTGCGAAGACCTGCGATTTAAGAAAACCCCACAAGAAATAGTCTAGTGGTGTTAAATCGCACGATCTCGGTGGCCAGTTGATGTCGCCTCCGCGTGAGATAACCATTCCTCCGAAGCGCTCGTGCAGAAGATCCATTGTGGCGCGCGCTGTGTGGCTCGTAGCGCCGTCCTGCTGAAACCACATATCCTCGACATCCATATTGTCGATTTCATGCCAGAAAAAGTTCGTTATCATGGATCTGTATCGTTCGCCGTTTACCGCGTTTACGCGCGGAACGTTGCTCGAACCGATGAATGATTTTCGTAATAAGTTTTAATGATTTGCACATGTTGCTCGCGGCTGAATTGGTTCATGGTGATTTGTGAAGATACACTGAATAATAACAACTAGGTTTGATAACTCTACCACAAACAACATGGCCGCCATGAGCTGTCAAAGATCGAGCGTCCCTATTGGCGGACCCTTTATAAGTGACTTACGATGGTGTTCATTAATAGATTTAATTGAGATATTTACGGAAAATTTAGAATTTAATGATTTTTGGGGTTGAAAATTCCCTATTTCTTTCTATCTATTTTCCCAAATCTGCAGACTAATATCGTGGTAAAATCTACCAAAATAGTGCCAAATATTTCCCCAAAGATATTGGAATTGGAAAATTTTATCAAACTTTCTGTGCGGATACGCAATGAAAAAAGAGAAGCAAAAATAGAAGAAAAAAAAAAGGGAGAAACATGTTTGTACTAATACCACCTCAAAAAATGTCTTCTTAAAAACGCCTCTAGTATATCTCCAAAAACGATTTTAATGCTTTTATTGTTTATAAATGGCTGTAAAGAATGGGTAGAATGATTATACCGATAAAAATTGAACTTCTAAAAATTAAAATTTTTTTCTCAGTAGGTCCAGCCAGACCTATTGGGTATAGAATATGCTTATTGTAGTAGGTGCCGACAGAAGGGTTAAAATTGGAATTTTTGTTAATATTTTTCTTCTTTTAGCGGTACAGAAAGCGTGCAATCGCTGTATATATGTATTTGTTGATCTATTTTATGGTGTATTTTATGGGGGATCCGGTACAACCATGAGTTGTATCAATCGTACGATGCACTGGAAGTATCGAAAATCGTGAAGCTTCAACGTTTGCAATGGGCGGGGCAAGTACAACGAATGGAAGATAATCGCGTGCCAAAGAAGGAACAAGGTCACGTACAATTACTGTATTAATTCTGGTCCCCAAATTTCGTGGGTGCGAATTTTAACTAATTATGGAGATCTTGACTTATCGTTCCGTTCTATGCACCAACTGCGGTGCATGTCTGTAGTATTTATGGCATGGCAACTTACCACCTCTATGGGAACTACGCGGAACTTTGTCTGTTTGGAGGAGAAGAGCCCCAGCGGGAGAAAAATCGAGTTATTCAATTTCGGAAATGTCACATTGGAATCTTTGCATCGAGACCTCTAAGCGTCTATAGCTCAGTAGGTAGAGTTGCTGACCTTGTGACTGAAGTTCAGAGGTTCGAATCACGATTGGAACGAAACTTTTTTCCCCTCAATTTCCTCAATTTTTGGTATTTTTTCCCAAATTTTTGTGGTTTCGTACAGATAAAACAGACAAAGTTCCGCGTAGTTCCCATAGAGCTGGTAAGTTGCCATGCGATAAATACTACAGACATGCACCGCAGTTGGTGTGTAGAATAGAACAATAAGTCAAGATTTCCATAATTAGTTAAGGTCACGTAACCGCGACAATTGGAAGGCAACGATTCAGGCTATCATGCCACATTGATGATGTTTTTATGGTTAGTCGTGGTCCGTAATATCAAAGGAAAAGGAACGCTGAATGTGCGATAGGGTTTTCCCATGGTGATATAGGAGTAAGGTCAGTGGGCACAGCTGTGCAATGAAAAAAATGGGCTACATCATGAAGCGCGCCAGCGCGATTCGGACAGATGTTTTGAATATCCCGGTTTATTCTGGATAGAATAAAAATAAGGCGCGAAAAAAGCCCGACCGAAGTTGAGCTAGTGTGGTCCTGGTGGCTCGCGGGAGCCTAATCTCCTCAGGCGAACTAGACAATGGCAGCGCTGAGAGAACTCTATTCACACGTAGACTCGAGATAGACCGATGCACTTCATCAGTGTTAATCGCTGCGATGGCGTGTCTGTATGTTCCTCTTGTATCCCTGAACCTCTCTCTCAGGATCTCGTAGCCAACATCTCACATTTTGCGGGGAAGGGACTCGGTTCACGAGATAATTATTGGAATGGTCCATTCAGTAACAAACAAGATACTGTTTAGATAGTAAGGTTGTGATCGCGTATTGACAAAAATACCGGCGTACAGAGGGCTGCGCCCGCAATACGAGGGTTTTTTAGAATTTTAATGCACAGTGAATATTTTTTGTACATATATTTTATAAGCAATAAATAAGTATTGTGCACAACATTAATGAAATGCTTCCTGTAAATCTATTTTTGGATTGGTCTAAATAAACGCGTTCCAGAATGAAAGGCTAGCGCCTTTCATTTTGTTCCACCTTTAATTAGACCAATCCAAAAATAGATTTACTAATTACCCAGTTTTTATAAAAGTAGGGGGAGTCCGGGAGAGTTGAGCCACTTTTTGCTTCATCGTGGATAAAAAGTTATCCATTGGATAAATTGATTTCATTTATTTTTTATTACATAGTGCATGATGTTACCTTTTAAATTTGATTGGGATTTATTGAAAAAAACCCATAGTGTATGGCACAGAAGTCCTTATTCAAAATCCTCGAAATGGCTCAAGTATCCCTAACTGGCGGGAGAGTTGGGCCACCATAGAGGGAGACATGACCATACATTTAAAATTGCCAAAAAAAGTAATATTTTTGACGGACATGTAAAAATGTTTTATCGTTCCCATCATATATTACGAAAAAACGTAATCGTGTTCTTTTTGGCTTGTGACTGGACTAAGAACGTTCAATTGAATCCTAGTACAAATTATGTGATTTTTTTATGTTAATTTATGTCCACCCGGACGTCATTTCCACAAGGCTAAGAAAGGTATTTAAGTTAAAGGGGTTCCGCACCTGAATGTATACTCTTAAATAGATTTTCGATACATTTTCCTAAAATTATCTGAAATTACATATATTTTAAGGACGGGAGACTTGAACCATATAGCTGTCAGTTTCTATATGGTTCAAGTCTCCCGGTTGGCGCTTTTTTTGGTAAAAATGCTCTGAGCTGGACTCCGACTCACCAAAGTAGGAAAACTCGTTATATTCTGATTAAATACTTAATTAAGAAGAAATCTGCACTAAAACAAACGTATTGGCTTTTTATCGATTAAAAAAAAATAAGAATTATTTGAAAAATTGATTTTTCACTTTTTATCATGAAAAACATATTTTTCCGTTTATTTTCCGAACCATACAAGTGTCCGACATTTGGACATGGTATTCAGATGCGGCGTAGAATAGGTCACCTTCTGACAAAAAATCAACCTCTAGTCGTTAGATTCCAAAGAATAAACTCAAATGGTTCAAGTCTCCCATATGGTCAACTCTCCCGGACTCCCCCTACTGCCAGGCAAATAAATCTAAAGGCATTTTTGAATTTAAGATTTCTGATGGCCTTTGACCAAAAAGAAACTCAGGCAAACGTTAGGATGGCTTGGCTTTATATATGAACTGAATTATTAGCTGTAAATCTACTGTTACTGTTTTTAAATCAAGGAAAAGCAACCTTATATAAAATGATTCCATTGTGTTCCCTGTCATAAGAGCCAACGCAAGCTTTCCTATGAGTATTGAACAAGTATACTTTTGCAGCTATTCAGGGACACCCTGTTAACTTGGTTCTACTAACTTCAAACATTTTTATGGCAAACACTATTACCATTCTATGCATTTCCACCAAATTTCATGTTCATTGTTTCATCAAGTTAAAAGATATACATTGAAGAAATGCTTAAGAGGCTTGCATTGTGAAAGGCCCTTACTAAATACTTATTTGGCTATATTTCCGGTTTGGATACAGTTATTCTAATGAAAATTCGTAGACATATTCTATATGTAATTTTCTAAAAACCCTTAGCAGAATTTTCATATTTGGAAACCTAAGAGGGGCTACACACGAACAAATTGAAATTTTACAAATTTACTGTTATTTACTTTTCCTTTGCAAAAGTCAACAGTCTTAATATTTAACGTATATAAGGCCCTACCGACCAATCTTTGTGCAAAGTTCCATATCGATCCCTATAACGGTTTAGAAAAACGGAGCTCGAAAAGGAAGTTTAACTTTGAACGCCAATAACTTTTTTACCGTTACTCGGAACTGGAAAATTTTAACTGATATGTGGTGTACTCGTTTAGATCTTTGATTTAAATACCCATACGTCAATCTCCAATAAAAACTAAAAAAGTCGACTTTTTTCAAACGTTCGGGACACCCTGTTGTATTCTTCCTACCAACTTCTAAGGTATATGTGCCAAAGACTGTAACTATTCTACACATTCCTACCAAATTTCATGACAATCGGTTGAGCCGTTCGCGAGTTATTTAGTGAACAGACGAACAGACGGACAGACGGACGGACGGACAAAATCGATTTCATAAGGGTTTTTTGAAAAAAAAATTCTAAAAAACCCTAAAAACTAGGTCTCCCGATATAAGTGGTCCTGGGCTGACATCAGGAGACATCCTGTAGCGATGTGTAGAACAGTATTCTGACATACTTGCATTGTGTTCCAGTTGGTATTGCAAACTGCATTAGAACGCACTGGAGCAGCATAATCAGGCACTGCTCGACCCACCGCTGGATACGTGGCCAGAACGACTTCTTTATCTTTGCCCCAGGAGCTGTCAGCTAAAGGCTCTAGCTTTATGATCTTTTTCCTACATCGTATTTGGCGACATGATAGACTGAAGACATCACGGACACGGTATCGAGATACATATATGCATACGTGCGCAATTATTTGCCATTCTCAACAATGTATCAAAATCTATAATAGGTGTGTTTTTTGGTTATCCCGTGTAGGTTTGGGTAACGAAACTTCATATAAAAAAAATGACAGGTGGATCAGATGGCATTTTTTATATGGAGTTTCGTTACCCAAACCTACACGGGATAACCAAAAAAACACACCTAATGTTTAAAAGTACTCACATTTTTAGAAAATCCTAACACCTGGTTCGGCGATTTCCAGGGCCAAAATCGGAAAAAGTCTGAAAATTTTTGAAATGTGCAATTTATGTAATTCTAAAATTATAACTTAAATTTACCACTTCAGATGTTTGCACCTCATCTGTGGAACTTGATGAAATCCGGTTTAGCATTCCATGTAGTGCCCCTGCCTGTAATAATAAACATATATCTATGAATTTGCACGTCCAATTTTTCCATCGTACATGTTGCTTTCTGAATAAAAGATTAAAAATGAACCATTGTATGATCCAAAACCTGGTTCGACTGCATTTGATGAGCTAAAATCGATGGGCCTCTCATACATTTATATTTTTGCTATGATTCAACTCTCTGATTACCCTAACTCCTAGCCTAGTCATAGCATCGGCGTCATGTACGTTAACATAGCAACAAATAAGCTTTACTTCATGAATCACGAATCACCATAATTTATCGATAGGACGCATTGAAAGTTAGATACATGATGGTCAGCTGAAGGAATGTCGACGGATCATGCATATAGGAAATGCAATGGTTTTCTCCTCAAGTGTGATTTTTGTTGCTGCGGTGATTAGAATCACGAATAAAACATGATCATTCGTATAGTCTGGAGTAGTAGTTAGGGCGCGCACCTTCGGTGCATAGGGTTATGATTTCGAGACTCACCGTCGCACGTGTTTTTTTTTAATTATTCATTGATGCATTGAATATATATGATACTTAACTATTACATAATGTTTACGAATAACGATTTTATAATGTTTATCCGGAATAAGGCGCAAATGCGTATATACATGAAATGGGGGGACAAATTCATATAGGTACTGCTTGTATGAAAACGTGATGATAAGATAAGATGACGATAAGAATATTTCTTATAATCTTCTTCTGAATAATAAACTTGCGACGAGTCGTGCCGAGTTTGGAAACTCGTTTCTCTGTGAATATTTATAATGACAGAGTGGCGACCGAACGATCATGGCCACAGAGCACGACTCATAGTTCAATTCTTCTTCTTCTTTTTTGCCTTGTTCTTTATACCGCTCCATGGCTTCGCGTTGCTCGACCCGTGGTGTAGGCACATCGCCCGTTTTGGCGATAATATCCCAGCATTTTTCTACAGGCAGCTCTATTTTGGATCGTGTCATCGCCGAGATTTGACACATCCAGGTGTTCTTCGGTCTGCCTCTGGCCTTGGGTCCATCAAGTGGAACTTCCATTGATATCGCTTTCTTTGCGGGGTTCTCAGGCGGACACCGTTGAACATGACAATACCAATCCATTTGTCGGTCTTCGAGCTTTTCCGTGATTGGTTGGTCTATGGACAAGCTGCCTCGGATGTAGCTATACTCTTGATGTGGTCCCTTTTCGTTGCACCAACTGACATGCGTAACATTTGGTCCAGCATTCTGATCCATACATGAGTGCGGGGCGTACAATCGTTTTGTACAACTTGCCCTTCAGCTTCAGTGGCATTTTCTTATCGCAGAAAACTCCAGAGTTTTCTCGCCACGTCATCCACCCAACCTTTGTGCGATGTTTGATGTAATCATCGCATGCAGCTCCGTTGTTCACCATCGAGCTAAGGTACTTGAACTTGGTACAAGACTTAAGCGGCTCTCCTTTGACGTACATATCTGGTATCGGTGCATCTGGGTCTGAGAATTGGCAGCATAAGAACTCAGTCTTTGTTATACTTACCCTCAGTCCATGCTCCTCCAGAATGTCACACCATTTTGTAAGCGCAGCTTGCAAGGCAACGATGTTTGGGCTACTGAGGACTATATCATCAGCAAAAAGAAGAGATATTTCTAGGCCGTCGGAGACACGTGTTAATAAGTAGCACATGATGATGTTGAAGAGCAACGGACTCAATACACTGCCCTGGTGTACTCCGACATTCACCGGAAATTCTTCTGATTCACCGGCTGTGCATCTAACCTTAGTCGTAGCTCCATCATACATGTCTCGTATCATCCTGACGTATGCCTCGGGGACATTAAGTGCTCTCAAGGCCAACCATATCAGATCACCAGGTACTCTATCGAATGCCTTTTCCAAATCGATGAACACAAAAAGTTCTTTCGTGCTGCTCTATACTTTTCCATCGCAATACGAATGCACTGAATCGCATCGACTGTAGATCGACCTTCAACAAAGCCGCATTGATTGTTATTCAACCGCACAATCTTTCTCAATCGGTTGCAGATAACTCGCTCGTAGGTCTTCAGTGTGTTAGGTGTTAACTTTATAGTCCTATAGTTGTTGAGTTTGCGTGAGTCTCCCTAGTTCTTATAGAAAAGAAGAAGAAAACTTTCCCTGAAAGCATCAGGCATCGGTTGCCCACCTTTGATTTTGTTGAAGAGAACTGTGAGCCAACTAAGCCCGACATTTTCCATTTTCAACCAAATTTCCGCGGGGATTTTGTCCGGTCCGACTGCCTTTCCGCGTTTCATCTGATGCATTGCCTCCATCACCTCTTCCTCTGAGATATCTTCAATATTTGTGGTATTCGGCTCAACATCTCGAAAAGCTGCTCGAGGAAATTCTTCATTTAGAAGTTCGTCAAAATACTCTCGCATCCTGCTACAAATTGCCGTATCGTCAATCAGCAACATTCCTTGCGAGTCCTCCACGTACTTTGGCGCCTATATTTCCCGAGCGTTCCTTCTCCTTTGGGCTGCGACCCTAAATATCCAGGCGTCGTGCTTAGGTCTCTCGCGCAAAGACGGTCCTTCGGTCGCAGTCTGAGTTTCTAGTTCTTGGTAGAATTTGTCAGCTGTCTTTGCCTTTGCTTGAGCTACCAAGCGCTTTACGTTTTTCCGGCATTGCATATAATTTTCGCGAAGTTGAAATAGTTCGGTTTCACTGCTTGACTCACATTTCGTCCATGCCTTAAATGCGTTCGATTTGGCTTGCACTGCTACCTTAGTTTCGGTGTTCCACCACCATGTTTCTTTCTTCGTGCGGAGTGGACCTTTCGAAACTCCAAGTGTCTTTTCCGCCTCACATACTGACATGTCAGCGAAACTATTCCACATTTGTGTTGGACTGTGCTCGGTGCAGTTTGTGTTGTTTTGAAACCACTCCGTCATTTTATCAATGAATGGTTCAAAGTTGTCGTTTGTGAGATTGTGCCACTTGATTTTTTTCGACAGGCTTGGGAGTTCTTCTATTTCTTGCTCCTCCTACTTTCAAAATAAATTCTGACAGGAGCAAACCATGTTGGCTAACGACAGATTCACTCAAGATCACCTTGCAGTATTTTACCCACCTTCTCATAAAATCGAAGAAGAGGTGGTAATCGATCTGCGTTTCATGTGTCCTATCTCCGTGTCCACTACTGTAGGTGATCAGGTGTCTCTCGTTTTTCACAAACCATGTATTTACGATGACCAAACCGTGCGATCTGCACATGGTCAGAATAGCTTCATCTTCTTCATTTCTGACCGTTGAAGGGCTACCCTTTCCACCATGGCAATTATCGTAACCGTAACTTGATTTACCCACATGGCCATTTAGATCGCCTCCTAAGAAAACCAATTCGGTATCTGGAATTGTCTGAATCAGGGTGTCAACGTCGTTCCAAAAGGCCTCTTTTTCTTCTGGTGGCAGTCCCACTTGGGGAGCGTAGGCACTTATTACGTTCCACACCGTTCCGCAGATAACCAATTTGATGCTGATCAAGCGATCACTTCTCTTCGCGACACTTATTATGCTGCCAAGCAAAGACGCCTCCAGAATAATGCCAACTCAGTTTCTTTGATTTGTGATTCCATAGTAGTACAGTTTGTACTGCTTGGAATTCGTAGGAAACCGGGCTGTGTCGATATGGGTATTTCGCCACTTCGTCTCCTGCACGCACATAATGTCTATCCCCCTCCGCTTCATGATATCCTCAATCTCCTCGCTCATAGTTCAATTACTGTCAGTTATATTTGTTTACTTACTAGTGTGGTTACTACACAATAAACCTAGTAAATCATATTTCAAAAATGTGGCGGAGACAATTTTTTTTTTGTTTCTTATGTTTTTTTGGGGTGCTGAGCAAGATAGATAGATTCAATTCAGGAAATGCGTTATCTTTCAGCACAATCCGTTTCTGAGGTGGAAATATGTCCGCATTACGAAAATCTCTCGTGCAAGCCATGTTTTTTGTTATCTCACTATACACCCCTTCACTGTAGATCGTAATATCCTATCCATTTAGCCTGTTTCGCCTTATCAATTGGAAATCTGGAAGATACAATATACATATACATATGCATCATTTGTCATATTAGTTTATAAAAGTAAGTTAAAATCAAAGTCAATTAGCAACAACAATAATTGTGCAGTCCCCGAAGCTCAGAGAAGTTTGCTACGCCCATGGAGACATTGACGAGACTAGTTTCGTTCGTACCTGGTTCGTACAGGTTCTGTACAAACACGTGATTACCTGGAAAATATACTCGCATTATACTTTTGCGTTGATCACTGGATCACCCGGCAACAATGCACTTTCTTCCTCTCTCCTCTTTTCCTCTCTTTGCCTACGCCGATTATCTAAAGAGAGTAAGATCTGAACCACGACTGAAAGACATGGGCGCAGAATGCCATTGCGGAGGTTGCGAAACATGTCAATTGGAAGCGTAACTGGGAGAAAACATAACAGAACCTAGCTGGCTCTGATGCTACTATAGTCTAGTACAGATAGCTCAAAACCCAAACATCCAAAAATAAAAGAAATGTTTGATGCCAAATTGTTGAATACAGTGCCCAATACACGCAGAAAAAAGTTACACTAATTTGCGCCATGGGTTAAGGGGGGAGGGGGTGGCAAAGGGGTTACATTTTTTTGCAAATATCTGGAAAACTATGAATGCTACCGTAAAATGTCCTGAGGACGAAAAAAACTACACAAAATTACCTTTGTAATGATATATAACACTCTAGACATTTTCTCGGAAAATTATACCCTAGACCTAAAAGTATTATAGTGAATTTGCATTTTTTTATTTTTACATTTTGCACTGTAACTTTTGATAGAATAGACCTGGGGTCATAGGGTCTTTTCCATTATATTACCAACAAAATTTATTTGATTTTTTACCAAAAATTGAAGTAATCCCTCCATTGACGACCCCCTCACTCCTCCTAACATTTTTCAAAAAGGCATGCCTGTAGCTTCTTTTCAAATTGAGCCAGGCAGATCAGATTTGGTAGGGTGCCTAGTCTAAGCCCCAGTATGCACCTTACCAAAAATCATAACCCTCCGATCAAAACTAAGGGTACCCCCCATACAAAGTGAACCAAAATTCTAACAAATTTCACATTTTTTCACTTCTAAATTCCATATAAAATGGAAAAATAAAATTTATCTCTCAGAACGTCATTATAACAGTTAATTGTAGTCTTCTGAATGTATGTGCAAAAGTTCGAAACAAAGCGTATGCTACAAGTATCAACAAATCGGGTTTGAAGGTCATTACACTCAGAGAAAAAAATGCACATTCATATTAAAAGCTCCACATTTAAATTGAACGCAGTATTCGTTTGAAAAATCTCGTTTGATTTTAACGAGTTCTCATTTACGCTAAGAGAAATTCGTTTAAAACAAAAGAGCAGCTAAACCCCAAACGCCGGGCGTTTAAATCAAAAGATTCCGCATTACATAGTAATGTGTATACATTCCTTTGCGTAACAAAGACACATACCTACATCCCTAACTCGTTTTTTGCCATAAATGCGTGTAATAATAATAAGCAATTTGGACTTAACCATAGAGGTGGGCACTGCTACCTAAAAGGTATATTGTGCCATAGTCCCTTAATCTAGAAGGTCATCAACCCGTTTGATAAACGCAAGAAGATCCTTCAGAGAGGAGCACCTAATCATACTAGTGCTGAGTAAATCACGTCCAAGGAGTGATCTCCTGGACCTGGCGATCGCCGGGCATTCCAGTAGTAAATGAATGGAGGTTTCGTCTTCCTCCAGGCAAAGGCGACATTGGGTCTCCCTTGATAGACCTATTTTATGAAGGTGGTAGCGGAGCCCAAAGTGCCCCGTAAGAAAGCCTATTAGTAATCTGAGCTCGGTCCTGCGCAGACATTTAATATCGGAGAAGCTGAAGGGGCGCACTAACTCCTTTGTAACTCTTAAACCAGGGTGCGATGTCCAGTAGTTCTGCATCAGGACCGAGGACCAGTTACCAATTACGCCTTTAGCAGCTTTCCAGCTAATTCCACAGAAGGGCTCAGGACCGATGAGTGTGGAAGATGAGCCCTCTCTTGCTAATTCGTCCGCGTATTCATTTCCCTCCACGCCTCTGTGCCCCGGAACCCAATAGATGGAAACCGAGTTACGGCTGGAGAGGCTCTGAAGGATGTCAAAGCACTCGCTGACCATCTTCGAGGTAAACTTGTGTGAAGTTAGCGCCTTAATTGCTGCCTGGCTGTCAGTGCAGATGGCGATGTGTGCGCCACGGAGGCCACGTCCCAAGATCTCCCTGGCACAGTTTTCGATGGCATGAATTTCGGCTTGGAAAACACTAGGCCATTTGCCCATTGCAACCGAGATCCTGGTATTGGGTCCAAAGACTCCAGCACCTACACCATGATCGGTCTTAGAGCCATCGGTAAACCAAGTGATGCTTCTAGGATCCAAACACGTGTTGCCATTAGCCCATTCCGCCCGATCTGGGATGTGAAGGGCGAATTTCCTGCCAAAGCGCAGTTCCGTGATCATGTAATCTGAAACCCGGCAGATTGATAGGCCAGGAACTTGTTGCAGGATACGCATGTGTCCCCGATCACTGATACGAGTATCAGTTGATAGGTTGATTTTCAAAGCACACAATGCTGCAGTTTCCTGTATGAAAATATGCAGTGGCGTCATTCCCCATATTGCTTCCATGGCTAGGGTAGATGTAGTGCTAAAAGCACCAGTGATGCCAAGACAGGCAAGTCGTTGCAGCTTATTACAGCTCTTAATTGCGTTGCGTTGTAGTGTTTTAGGCCACCACACTAGAGAAGCGTAAGTGATAACAGGTCGTACTAGAGTACAGTATAACCACTCTGTCATTTTGGGTGAAAGACCCCAAGTCTTACCGTAGTAGTTTCGGCAAGTCCACATGACACGCGTAGCCTTACTAAGAACGTTTTCCAAGTGGCTATTCCAGTTTAATCTACTATCGAGTGTAATGCCAAGACATTTAACCTCTTTGGAGTAGTTAATGAGCACACCTCTTAGGTAGATTGGGTCAAGAGGAGGAGCAATTTTCCTCGTGAATGGTACTAGGACTGTTTTTTGTGGATTGATATTTAGCCCAGTTGCTGTGCACCATCTGTTAACTGTAGTTAGGGCTGTGGTCATCAAATCCGTGATAACGGACTCGAATTTGCCCCTGATAACGATAGTGATATCGTCCGCGTAGCCGATGGCGAAAAAACCCTGCACCTCAAGTAGCGAGAGTAATTCATCTACTACCAAGGACCACAATAGGGGTGAGAGTACACCCCCTTGAGGGCATCCCTTGATAGCGTTAATGTTGAGAGTGTGACCGCCGAGGGAGGAATAAATCTCCCTTCCTTTTAGCATGGCGTCAATCCACCTAATGGTAGGCTGTGGCACCCCTCTCATAACGAGGGCTCTGGTAATCGCATCGTAACCAGTATTGTCGAAAGCACCCTCGATGTCCAGGAAAGCACACAAGGCGATCTCCTTTTCATCTATAGATTTTTCAATAGTACTGACGAGCTTGTGAAGTGCCGTCACCGTCGACTTGCCCTTTACATAGGCGAATTGAGAATGATGTAGAGGGTTATTTATGAACATCAGATTCCTGATGTGTTGGTCAACCAAACGCTCCATAGTTTTTAGGAGAAAGGAAGATAGACTGATGGGCCTGTAAGACTTTGGTAAGTCCTCAGGTTTGTTGCCTTGCTTAGGAATGAAAGTTACATTGACTTTCCTCCAAGCAAGTGGTATGTGACAAAAATAATAGCTAGCTCTGAACAGAGCTGTAAGGTATGGCAGGATGATATCCAGGCAGTTTTGAAGGATAGCAGGAAAATGCGTGTAAGTCAATTTGTGCATTGATAAAATACATTCTCTCTCTACAACAAAGGACGCGATGCCAAAATATCATTTGCTTCAATGTAGTACAACAGTTGTTAGTAAATACTTCTGGCCGGTCTGATGAGTCTCGCGTGTTCATATTCATTCCAAACCATTCCAAACAAGTGTGTTGTATGTCTAACAACAAACGCGTATGTCATTAGAATCGATGTTTAGAAGTATTTTTGAGAAAGTTCTTTTGCATTCATCTGGAGGAATGGACGCTTGCACACGTGCAATTTGAGTTTAGCGGGTGTTAAAATTAAAGTGAAATATATTAATCATATTTTCTGAAGTTTTCATAAGTTTTATTTTTTATTGATTTGCCAAACCAGGTAACAGTGAGTATCTAATCGAATGGAGAATGGACAATCAAACGGAATGTTTTATTTTATTTTAGCAGAGTTTGCTTTTAATTCCATATAAAACTCAATTATTTTGAAAGGGGTAATTTCTATGAAATGAACACGGGATTCGTTACTTTCGAAATACATACCGTTTCTTTAAAAAGAATGCTTCGTTTAATTTAAATAACAAAAATGTTCAATATAAAAACGGAGACGTTTGATACAATTGCCTTTCATTTATTCAAAATGTGTTACCCGTTTACAATCAAAGAATAAGTGTTTATTTCAATGAAGAATACGTTTAAATCGACTGGCTTCTTCTTTCCAGGTAAACGCAAATTCTTTTAATTCAAACGCTTTTTTACAACTAATAATGCTTTTGAAAGAAACGCCACTCGTTAGAATTAAACGCATTTGCTTGTGGAGCCAAATCAAAAGCGCAAATCGTTTGAATTAAATATATTTCGTTCAATATGAGTGAATATTTCTCTGAGTGTAGTATCAGTTCTAAGGCTATTTCCGAATATATCGAGTAACGTGTACTAGCAACCTTCAAACCCGATTTTTCGTACTTGTAAGGGACACTCTGATACAAACTTTTGAATACACATTCAGAAGACTACAAATAACTGTTATAATGACTTTCTAAGAGATACATTTTATTTTTCCATTTTAGATAGAATTTAGAAGTGAAAAAATGTGAAATTTGTTAGAATTTTGGTTCACTTTGTATGGGGGGTACCCTTAGTTTTGATCGGATGGTAATAATTTTCGGTGGGGAGCATAATGGAGCTTAGACTAGGCAGCTCACCAAATTTCATCTGCCTGGCTCAATTTAAAAACAAGCTGCAGGCATGCATTTTTGAAAAATGTGAGGAGGAGTGAGGGGGGCGTCAATGGGTGGAGCATTCTAATTTTTGGTAGAAATTAAATAAATTTTGTTAGCAATATATGGACAAGATCTTATGACCGAAGATCTATTCTATCAAGAGTTACAGTCCGAAATGTAAAACTCAAAAAATGTAAATTCACTATAATACTTTTGGGTCTAGGGTATAATTTTCTGGGAAAATGTCTAGAGTGTTACATATCATTACAAAGGTAATTTTATGTAGTTTGTTTTGTACTCAGCACATTTTAAGGTCAGACTCATAGTTTTCCAGATATTTGCAAGAAACTGAATTTTCACCCCTTTGCCACCCCGTCCCCCCTTAACCCATGGCGCAAATTAGTGTAACTTTTTACTGCGTATATTAGGCAGTGTATTCAACAATTTGGCATCAAAAATTTCTTTTCTTTTTGGATGTTTAGGTTTGGGGCTATTTTGAACCAATTGTACTGGACTACTATCAGAAAATACTCAGATTCAGTAAATAGAGCAATTTTTGCAGTTGACATGGAGCTTCAGAGGGAGGAGAGTAGACAGAATTCTGCTAGCCGGTGATATCCGCGTGCAGTATCTATGTAAGATTCCCCATATCTTTATAAAACAAAAAGAGTGAGACAAAATTTGAGAAAAGATTAAGGAGCTCGATGAGCGCATCCTCGTCACAACTACAGCCTACCCTTAAAGCATCACCGACAAATAAAAATAAAAACTGATTTTAAAACCTTGCCATAACACTGAAATTTCTCCGTCATTAATTTCACTAATGCACTTATTTACGACATTTCTATAATACTATCTAATTTCAGCCCAGCCTGAGAAAATATTACATAAAATGGAAAAAATGGCGTATCAGACGAGAGCGGCGAACGAACAAACTTGAACAGTAAAAATGTTCAGAAATTTATAGGTTTTCTTTCAGCACATTTTATTGGATCACATAGAGAATATAAAACTTGTAAAGTCGTCGTATGCCTCCATAATGTTGTGCCGTTAAAATTTTTACTCAAAAACTGTAGGTACGTATAGCCCACAATCCCCTCTTGCTATCCTATATAACATTCCGTATACGATCTCATCCTTCCGCTTAGATTTCAAAAGCATTTCGTCATTCCAAAAGTATGGAGCGTGATCCGCAGGAGAAAAAAGTAAGAAACATAAATAAATATACAGGAAAACTGCAGTCAGTTCCCTTTTCCTAACCGAAGTGACGACCTACCCACCCCCTGTCAGCCTAAGTCCAATGTGACCTCCACGATGAGTGCTTGCGCTACTATATACGCGAATCTAAAACGCGAAGCGAACGTATACGAAAAATTTAATGACAAACACTAAAACTCTAACTTGAAGATGAGCAATAAAAAGTTGATGACTTGGTCCCGGTGTAGTGGCCTGATGCTGCTGCTGTTGCTAACCCTGCACCAAATGTAAAATGGCAATATACATCAAGAAGAGCGCACCCCGTCTCCCTGACTATACACTGCGGGGGTTGGCTGTTATAACTGTCGATGTCCTGAAGACATATCTCTGCCACCCTCCCTGCGATTCCCTAAGCATTTTCCGTTCGAGCGAACGCATATAATAGACCAATAAAATAAAAAGTAATATAAAGTCTGAAACAATTAGTATTAAAACCACTTTTAACTGGAACGGTGTAGAGCAACTATCCGATCCCGAGTGTAGGTGGTGCGGGCGCGTATGGCGTTCGTGTTCCTCGGCAACAAAAACTGGCAAGTGGCCAAGTCCTCCCGGGAGATTTGATGATTGGTCGTTTCACGTTCTCGATATTGTCTTAAGTTACGACCGATGGCTAGTTAGATGGGCAGTTGGATTGGATAAACAGCCTATCGCAATTGGGTTGATTTTTATTGTAATGAAGATGAATGTACATAAATTGTGTAACAGCTACACAGGAGAAGTGTTTTCTATTCGGAAGCTGTTACCACTTCTTGGAAAACTGATTGCATGTATTTCCCACGAGATTCTTTAGTGGTTCATAATTGCAATGATGAATGCATAAAGAGTGTCAGTTGATAATTAGAATGCATTCTAAAAGGATAAACATATACAAAGGATTCACACATTCATATGTACACTATCCATTCAAATTGAATTAAAAGCAGAGCATTAAATTCCTTTCAGCGTCGAACAATGAGACCATTACGCTTCCAACTATTACCCTCGACACAAAGGGATGAAAAAAGTGAATCGAGCCTGCAACATTGTATCATACACGGAATTGTTTTCTATTATAATGAATGAATATTTTCTGTTCTTCATATTTCAATTAAAATCACATAAAGCCACGTGCATATTTAAAATTGAAATGAAACGAGCAGAGTCTATTTGTGTGAGTTGTTGCCAAACTAAAAAGCCTGTTGTGATATGAAAATGTGTGATAAATAGTAAATTATGAAATGTTGTTGAATAAGCCAAAATCCATGAAATTTTCATACATAATACCTTCATGTAGTGCCGGATTAGGCATGCGCCGGTCGGGCCCGTGGCTAATTGTTGACCGCGGGGCCTATGGAACTTAGGGTCCTAAAAACTAACAAGTTCAGTTCGTTGGAACCGGATGACTTCATAGGAAAGCGGCTAGCAGCAAATATCAGCAGTACAGCCTTACAATATACGACGAATGTGCAATTATGATATTTGGAGGATATTGTGTTTCGTTAGCCATTGTGCTCGTGATTCTGAGAGTAAGTAAGCGGTTACTGCAGATTTTGATGGGCAATACATTTGCAGATGTCAATAGAATATAGAAATAACAATTGTATCCCTCGTGCACAGTGGCGTACCCTGCATGACCAATGTTAGTCGTTTCGACTACCATTGATATTTCCTTTGGTTGCTGCTTTTGGCTCTTCCACTCAATAGATGTGTCCTTTCACATCCTAGGAGATGAATCAGTTAAGTATGGATATCATCAACAATAGACCTATTTGCAGATTTAGTGACGAGGTGTGTATCGTTAAACCAAAGTAGGTCGAAACAACCAAATTTTGTACTGTGCAACTTATTTTGCTACAGTGATAAGGTCAAATGCCTTTAATAAGTAGGCAGTTAGTTTTCTTAAAAATAAAATAAACCAGTTCTAGAGACTCTAAAAACATCAGACGAAACAGAACTAGGAAGCTTCCCCCCAGTGCCGGATTAACCACGTGGCAGAAGGTGGCAAATGCCACGGGCCCCGCGCTTTGGGGGGGCCCGCGTTTTTCTCAAACAAAAATTATAACGACCAAGATGCTTCGAAATTGTTATAGCACTTTATCGTTGAACAATTTACGCTAGGGTGTTCCAAAATTACAGCAAGGATTGTATTGCATAAAAATACAAAAATATTTCTTTCTAAAGGCTAGTACTGAGATCGAGAGTGAAATTTTTGTCCGCTGCGATTTTTTCAATGAAACTGTATTCATACTGTCGTGGAATATGTGGAGAATGCTGGGGAATTCCATACGCTGCAATCCGAAAACAGTTCCATAATTTTTCTCGGCCATTTTATGTATTTTTTTTTTCCGATTCCCCAGTTATTTCATCGTAAAATGGCAAATAACTGGGGAATCGAAAAATAATACATAAAATGGCCGAGGAGAATTATGGAACCGGTCTCGGATTGTAGCTTATGGAATCCCCCACCGTTTGTGACATATTCGACGACCGTAAGTACGCATTTTTATTGATAAAATCGCAGCGGGAAGAATTTCACTCTCGATCTTAATTCTGCCCTTAATTCATGATAGCATTGCCGTAAACCTACGTCCACATTGTTTCAGATTCACGTTCTAGCGAGAAATAAGATTTTTGGAGTTCATGCTAGGAAATGTGTTTGCATACATCCATAGAATTAAGAAATTACAAATGTATCTCTCGTGCACAATGGTGTACCGCTTTAAACGTTATGAAAAGAGCGGCAAAAATACCTGTTTAAAAAATGATTCAAAATGCTTTCTCAAAAATGTTGGTTTTCATTGAAGTGTGTAAATTTTCGATTTTTTTTTATTAAAAGCCGTAAAACCGAATTAATGTAGAAGATGTTAACGTGAATTTGGCTTTCTGGTATATGTGCTACGTGAGTATCTTTATTGTGGGCATCTTTTAGGTAGATGTTTGGTTGTCAGTTTTTATGAACCTGAGTAAACCTGAAAAAGGACAATTCAATCGAAAGCTATATTAATAGGAAACACTTATATAATGGAATAATTTTCCATTTGTTATTACTTTTCGGAAAATGTGAAATCTTTAAATTTTTAGAGGTCGTCCAAAAAGGGACTTCTACCATCAATTCTTCTTTGTCGAATAAGTACAGTTTGTCTACAGAAATTTGGTTTAACTAATTAAAATAAAAAATAAAAATGCTGGCAAACTCACACACGTCAATGAAAAACATTTTTTGAAACAATTTTCAAAACAGATAATATTGCCCCCATTTTTATAATTGATGGGATGGGAATATTCTCACGGGTTGAATTAAAACACCTTGGAGTTTCTGTCGACACGTTTATTCCGCACAATGTATAACCCGGAAGAGCCAAGGCAAACGTCAACGTAGACTGACAAGTAGTTATTCGTTAAGTAGTGGGTGCGTTCACAATATAGACGTTTTTATAACAGTAATGCTTTTTTGATTTTTTTTCCCGCTAGAACAGTGATTCCCAATTTTGTTCAGCTCGTTCCTCCAGTTGCGAGATCTGCTGATCATGGCACCACCTGAGAAAATGTTGGCCAAAAACCGAAAATAGATGCAAAAATTGCCTTGGGCAAGGAATGCTTTTAATTTTGGACATAAGTTCCGAATCCATTGTCGCAATTTAAATTGTTTGAACATTGTGAGTTCGGCCGTCATCATGGCTTTAGTGATATGTCGAGCAGCAAAATTGATATTAATATTACTGGAGCGACCAAAATCCGTAATTTCCAAAGAATATAGCTGGCTGATGCGGTTCAAATCAGCCATATCAAATAGGCCCCGCGCTCTACATATGCCACGGGCCCCGCGCTTGCTTAATCCGGCACTGCTTCCCCCCTGCTCGCTACGCTCGCCATCCCCCGGGGGCGAGGCTAATTTCAGGCGCGGCCGAAATTTGGATACCCTTCGCTCTCATTGGGCTAAAAGTTTTTTCGGCCGTGACTTGTATTTAATCCCCCTCCTCATTCTTTTTCTTCCGTCTTGTCAGAAGTTTTGAGCTTGGTTGAAATCAGTGGGCAAATAAAAATATTTACTGAGAAAATTTTACTGGGGTTGCGGGAGCATGACCCTTTGCTTGCTTTGGTAAAGACACATTAATTCAAGGTTTTGTAAAATTGGTGTAAAAAATGTTTCTTAGAAGAACCAAAATGGGTGTTGGGTTTGTATGGCCACCCCATGGTCAGATTTGATAATTTGGAATTTGGTTGAAATTGGTGCACAAATAAAAAAGTTTTTCTCAGAAGAACCTAATTTGGGGGGTTAGGTTTGCATGGCAGCTCCATGACCCCATTATCCGATTTGATCCATTCTTAGATATGTTTTGTTTCATCAAGAGAAATACCTTTGTGTGAAATTTGGTTGAAATTGGTGCAGAAATAAAAAAGTTTTTCCTAGAAGAACTTAAATTGGGGGGCTAGGTTTGTATGGCAGCCCCATGAACCAATTTCGGTGATTCAAACATACAAACAGCCTGCAACAATAATAAGCACGTGTGCAAAATTTCAGCTTCGTATCTTTCTTTCATAGAGGCCGAGAAAAACGCGCTGCAACAGACGGACAGACAGAACGACCGACCGATCGTCCAATCGACTCATCTCGTCATGCTGATCATATATGCATACTTTTTATATGGTCAGAGATGCTTCCTTCAATGCGTTACAAACTTCATGACAAAGTTAATACACCCTTCCACTCTATGAGCGAAGGGTATAAAAATCGAACACTGATACTTTTTGGCCTAGCATTTAGTAAAAATAGTGATAGTACACTTACGGTCAAAAGTATCAACTCAACACCTAATAGCGCGTGTATTTGTACGTGTTTTTTGGAAAGTATGATAGTTATTCATAAAAGTCGTATGTCGTTTAAAAGTTCGAAGCCTTAGCTACCTGTTGGTACCCTTTTTATCAACATTTGCTTTGCACTTTTTAAATTATTGCCACTTGTAACAAAAAAAAACAGAAAAATTGAAGTTTCAGGTAAAGGTCAGGTCAGGTAAACTACCCCTATAAAAGCGCCCGTAATCGGTTTCTCATTATCAGTTACATCAGGAAAATTAGGTAACTTACATCTGAAGTAATTTCAGTCACTGTTTGGTCATCAATGGATACGACGCCAGAACAGGCGGCACAAGTTGTAGCCCTATTGTCGGAAAATCATAGTCAGCGAACCGTCGCTCGCCGTGTTGGAATGAGTCAGTCTGCTGTCTCGAGAGTTAGCAGGAGATTTCCAGAGACTGGTAGCTTTAATTCGAGACCAAGAACGGGCCGCCCTTGATCCACTTCAGAGAGAGACGACCGTTTCATTGTAACAAGTACGTTACGAAATCGTTTCCTCACGGGTGTTGCTGCGCAGCGGAACCTGAGGCGTGTTCGCGGAGTAGCTGTCAGTGACCGCACGGTAAGGAGACGATTAAGGGAAGCGAATATCACTCCAAGACGTCCTGCCAGGGGCCCCAAATTGACTGCACGACACCGACAAGCGCGCCTCTTATTTGCTCGTAATCATCTTACTTGGAGCCATACGGAATGGAGCTCAGTATTGTTCACTGACGAGTCGAGAATGTGTCTGCATGGCAGTGACCGAAGATGTCGAGTCTACAGGCGTCCAACTGAGCGATTTGCGCAGTGCTGTTTCACTGAAACGGTTGCATACGGCGGTGGTTCCTGCATGATGTGGGCTGGCATTTCATTGGAGGGAAAAACGGATCTCGTATTCGTGCCTGCAGGAGGCCGAGGAGGAGGGCTGACAGCTGAGCGATACGTTACCGATGTTCTCCGTGTCCACGTTGTGCTCTATGCAGCATTTATTGGCGAGAACTTTACTTTGATGCACGACAATGCCCGGTGTCATGCGTCGCGCCTCACTCGGCAGTTCTTGAATGAAGCCAATATGTCGTCACTTAACTGGCCTGCGCGCAGTCCCGACATCAATCCCATTGAACGCACTTATGGGACGAACTCAAGAGAAGAGTCCGAGCCAGAAATCCAGTCCCTTCGTCCACTGAAGAATTGAAGGCAGCCCTATTAGAGGAGTGGAACGGTATTCCTCAAGATACCATCAGCAACTTGATCAAATCAATGCAGAATCGACTGGAAGCTGTCATTAGAGCAAGAGGAAGAAATACCAAATACTAAAATAATAACTACTTAACTTATTTTCCAACAGTTTTTGTTTAATTTGCAAAAAACCTAACCAAAATCCATTTTCATATTTGCTCATTTTCGCTACGTTTTCGTTCAAAGAGCATCAATTTTAAAAATGCTCACCAAATATTGGTTAAAATGGTACCAACGTAAAGCTGAGGCCTTAAGCTTTTCAATGACATACGATTTTTATGGATAACTGCTATACTTTTCGAAAAACACGTACAAATACACGCGCTTTTAGGTTGAGTCGATACTTTTGACCGTAAGTGTACTTCTAGGTAGAACCGCTTTTAATATATTCGACTAGCTGCGAAAGCTCGCTTCGCTCGCTTTCCCATCATCCGCAAATTATCCGTTTCATTGAAGTGCTCTTTGGTAAACCACATTTTTTGTTTTTTGGTCTGACGTTAACACAAACAAAGCGGATGGTTTCCCAACTCGTGAACACGCAACGTATAACTGCCCATGTGAAAAACAATGATTTTCTAAATTTATCCCGCAAACACTAAGCGATTGGCCTTGCGACTTGTTAACCCTTCAGTGGGCGCGCGGACTACGATTGTACCCCACACTTTTTTAAATGGCGATCATTTTCAGGATATAAACCGAATTCATTCGAACTGCTCAGTAGCTGTTAGAATGTTGCTTCTTAATCGAATAAGAATATTTTTGAAATTTATTGAGCCTAGAAACTAATATTTTTTTGCGATAAAAGTCCACTGGGCTACAAGTGTAGCCCGTGCGCCTAATCATGTTGCTTTTTTGGTACTCATAGATATCCATTAAAATAAAAATATTATTATAAAACATTGTTGAAAATAGGAACAGTAAAATGTTTGACAAAAAAAAGGGTTTCAAAGTAAATGTACAAAAATTAGATTACTATTTTAACGAAAAACCTGGAGTTGAAGTCAAAGTCATTTCTCACAGCGTGGATATGTTACCTGTTACTAACATTACTTAGTTTCTGGGTGAAATTTTTATCAATTCTAGCGTAAATATTGCGCGAACAGTTAATATGAATATTGTGAGTAAAATTTCATCAGTCTGACTCACTATATATTTAGCTTTCTAGCAAGAAACTGTACTCCCAGTTTAAAAAATTGTGAATATTGGGTACCCAAAAATGGGCTACGTTTGGAATTCCACAAACTGGGCATTTTTAACTGCATTCTCTCGCTCGGTGTTCCATTTCGAAGATTTTTTGTTGATTTCTGAGAATATAAACTTTTTTGGGGTTTTCATTTTGAAAAGTAACTATTTTGTTCACCAAAGTAAGTTAATGTAAAAAAAGTCTAAAAATGGGACTAATCTGCATTTTGCCCTCTTTTATTATATATTTTTTAATAAAAAATTAAAGATTTTATATTTTTTAATCTGTACAGTTATCAAGAGACCACAGACCGAGCAAGAAAAAAAAAATAAAATTGAACAATATTTTTTATATAATTTTAAATTTGGGCTACAATTGTAGCCCGCGCGCCTAACCACGTGACAAATGGGTGCGCGCCTAACGAAGGGTTAATTGTCATTGAGAACGCAAGGCGAACTGGAAATTGCAATCGTTTGAAGTCAAACGGAAGAACAGTCGGAATCATTGGTATTCGTGGAATGTAACATTTTCACCTGCGTACTTTCCGTTAATAATGGCTGCCTCAATCAAATTCGGCATAAGTCTTTTTACCGAAAGTCGAGTACCGTTGCAAACTCGCGGTGGATTCAAATTACGCAATATCATAATAACTGTACCAACTTTGAGTTGCAAGTTATGTGGTGGAAATCCAGGTAACTCCAGAGAGTTCAAAAACTCCGTTAAAATCGGGCCATGCAGTTTGTATGGGTGACAGCTGATTTAGCATTCCTTTTTATCTCTCTATTCCATGCCCGCTGGAAGAATCTGAAACAAAGTGCACGTAGGTTCACGGGAATGCCATCAAGAATTAGAAAGAAATATTTCTGTATTATAGTGTGTGTCCAGGATATGTCAACCTTATTTGTACTTCTTTGCACCAGAGGGCGCTAGTTTTACTAACGAGAAATGCTGTTGCCGTATGTCACTATACAACAACCACGACTTTCCGGTAGTTTCCGGAATTTAGTATTCATAAAAATTTGAAGTAGAACCTTTCACTTTTAGAGTAAAAGATTATGCTTCTACTCATATAGAAGTAAATGGGTATTTCGTATTCATAATCTTGACCTTTTACTCGACACAAAACACATATCCTCTAAAAATTGTGAGTGTGGTCAGTAGCAGACTCATCTTTGAAGTAAAAGGTTCTTTCGTCTATATCTATAGTAATCGGTGTAATGGCAGATTTTGTGGATCTAAGAGGTGTTAAACAATATAAGCCCCGCTTACCAACCCTTGAAAGTGATTTAAAATTTAAAGTATCATTTCGTTTTGAAGAAGAAAATATACAGTGGCTTGCGGACAGATTATTAGGGATTAATTCAGAAACTCGCGACTCGCGGAGGTAGATTATCATCTGTTGAAAAAATTAAGGTGTTTACGTTATCTCAGTGATCCGGGCTATCAAACAGGGATTGGCGAAGAACTCGGTATTAGTCAAACTACGGAAACGCGGACTGTAAATGAAGTAGTCAACAGCATTATTTCCCAGTCAAATGAATGGCTCAAGTTTCCAACTACCAACAACAAAATAAACGAGGCAAAACAGATAGGCAAACAAAGTATAAATTTCCAACTATTGGTGTTGTTGATTGTACTCAAATAGGAATTCTGAAATGAACCCAAGAACCATGGACATGGACATGAGTACATTAACGGAAAAGCCAAGGCTACTCTGTACGTTCAGGCTAGTTGTGATGCTAGAGAAATGGTCACTAGTGTGGATGCTAGTTGGCCTGCTTCCGTCCTCAATAGGGATGTCAAAAACCGGACGGTTAGTCCGAAAACCGGTATTTTCAGGACGGTTAACCGGGTTTTTTTCGGTTTTTTCCTCCTACCGGTTATAACCCGGACAGTTGTTTGTCCATCCGGTTAAAACCGGAAAAATTCTTTCAAAATTCATACAATTTTTTATATTTTCTTGCAATTCCATTACTTGCCCCCTATGAAAAATTTCGTTTTCGAATTTCAGCCCTTAGGCCGCTATTACATAGTCATATATTGGTAATATATTATAATAGATATTATCATATCCCTAAGCCTACTTGATTTCGCTTCCTGCACGTCTAAAAAATTATACTGAATGAATCGAGTAGGCTTAGGCATAAGACATACATATTATAATATAAATATGACTGTGTAATGGAGCCCTTAAGCATATTTTTGAATCCTCTCCTTATTGCTACAGGGTGCGCCAGAGAATCTTATTTATTTGAAAGGTCAATAAAAACAAAAATACTTCAGTTGTTGTTTTAATTCTATTTTCATTTGAGAATACAATATCCTAAGTTTTGTTTTGTTTTTTTTGTGCATTCACTGATTAACCTTCGGGCGGGCGCAATGCATTTGACAGATTAAGTAACCAGTTTTTTTTGCGCCAATTAGCGATAAAAAAAGGAGGGATCTGAAACTCACAGTAGCTTAATCTTTATCGATCAACTACCCATTGCAGTTTTCAGTTTCTATCTACCATATGTCTGAGGGGCGGGAGGGGATGAAATAATCTCTTAGATGTATTGCGCCCGATTGTGTTGTTTTCTCCTTTTCTATGAAAATTTCCACTTGTTATACTCTTCACATTGCGTAATAACGTTGTGTTGACTTTTAAGTTCACCAAATCGTTTAATAGTGTGTTTTTAGTAAAATAAGCCCACATTTTTAAGCGGTCGAGTTGTTGGATTTTTTTTTAAATATTGAAGCGATTGAAAGCGGAATATTCTTAGAAAATTGAAAATATGAAGGGTATCAAACTTCGTGAACCAGTATTTGTTTCTAAAATTTCGTAGAACTGTTTCAAAAAGACAATGCAACAATAAATAAGAGTCTCAAGTATACAGAAACTTAGTTTCATTCTTTAATCTGCACTTATTCTGTCAGATGCATTGCGCCCGATTGTGTTAGGATTAGTATTGCGCCCGCCGGAAGGTTAACTCGATTTTAGAAGTTCGTCTCCACACTTGGCAGCATATCAATCGGTATGTTGGCAATGGCGTGGCGAATGTTGTTCTTGGGGTGAGCCATGGTCCGTGGTCGATCGCCATAAGCCAGGAATTTCAAATAACCTAAGGAGTAAAATCTGGAGAGCGTGCCGACAATGGGAGATCACCTCTGATCTTGCCGAAACCACACGTCCCTAACGTTCGTTTCATCGATGCTTGGAAGAAAAAAATCCTCAAATATGTTCCAAGTGAGCGACCGTTAGTAAAAAAAGCTCTCGACGCCGAAGGCCCGCTGCCATCTATACCAGAGCATGATGGCAACTGACTAGAATGAGAAACAAAGTTGGGGACTTCCCCCTCTAGATGCGCCCCTCCCATCTCTCTCTACCAGCTGTACGAGCATTTTTAATTGATTTTGCATACGATAAACACCAGCAATACGAGTGTATGCCTTTTTTGCTAAAATTTCAAGCTAATCAATGAAAAGACTAGGTTAACCGTAAAACCTTTGCTTGAAAACAAAAAAAAACGAAAAACGGGTTATGGGCTGGTTTTTGACATCCCTAGCCCACAACGAACGACAGAATATGGAGGAATTCGCAAGTGTGTTTACAACTAAGAAACAAAAGCAATGTGGTCCTTCTTGGAGATGATGGAATGAAATAGAATCGTGCCTGATGACTCTGTTTAGAAACCCTGGTGCTGACATAAAATACAACAAATAAAAAAAGAGAGATTGTTAATTGAACGACTTTTTGCTCAATTGAAACGACGGTTTCCTATCTTGCAATACATTTGTCGTGTGAAATTGGAAAATGTACCAAAAATAATGATTGACCCCTGACCCCGTATTGTGTTACATAATATTGCAAAAACATTACGCGATCCAGATTTTGACCCAACTGAGGAGACACCAGAAGAAGACCAAGATAACAATGACCGTGATGACGGTGAACTATCCCTTCGCCGCCAAGGACAAAAAATCAGAAGAAACTTGAGCATTATAATAAACAACTCTAATAATACATAACTAAGTTTTATTTTTAAGTAATATGTACTCGTACATGTCTTTTGTCTTTTGAACTTAAAATACATAAAAGTCAAATTATTACAGGAAATTGATTTTTTCAAAAATCTTCGAATGCTTGTGGCATCTAAAGCGTTAAGAATTATGGTATGTTCCATATAACTTTTTTGCTGTAAATCAAATGAGAAATCACAATCCACGTCCTTGATTTAAGGAGAAAATCAAGGGACCTTGAAATTTTCTATAGTCAACCTCACTTGAAGTCAAGGTAGGTACCCACCTACCTTGAAATATTAAATTTCAAGTCTATTGAAAACTTAAGGTCTCCTTGAGTTTCGCCTTAAATCAAGGATGCATTGACTCCTGAATATAACTGATTTCTATGAAAAAGTATGGGAAATTACATTTAATTTTATTGAATTTCGGCATCCTTGACTCAAGGTCTCCTTGAGTTAAGGTATGTTCATAAATACGGGCCTTAGTTTTCACAGAGCTTCAAAGTAAAATTATTGTGATTTGACTCAAAAACAATCTATTTGTCCAACTTCTGCCAAGGTGTACGATTCTTTTAAAAATTGGCGCATAGTCTTACAATCATGTCTTTATACCCTATACCCATAAGATGGTATAGGGTATATTGTTTTTGTTACGACGATTTATGTAACACCTCAAAGGAGCCAACGCCGGTATAGCAAAGTATATATGTATATACATGATCAGTGTCAGTCCCTGATTCGAATAAGCCATGTCCGTCAGTCTGTCTGTCTGTCTGTTCGTCCGTGTGTCTATCAGTTCGCACGATAACTCCCGAAATAATGAAGCTAGCGTTTTGAAATTTTGGAAAGATCATTGTTTTGATAAAAGCTTGGATGGTATTGAAAATAGGGGTAAGCTGAACAATGTCCAAAATGTCGTCAATATTTTGCACTGTACTTCGACGAATATTGCCCGTTGATTTGCTTCTTCTTAGAAGAGGTTCGACAAGTGCATAGCCAAGTTCGTTGAGGAAGCTTCATGTATTATGTAAAATAGCCACCTAATTCTTACGCTCATAAAAGTCATTAACTTATGACTGAACTTAAAAGTCATAAGGTGAAACGAGATCCTCATAAATAAAAACAAGGTAAAAACGGTGTTTTTACATTAAAATTAAAAAAAAAACAAACACCATCAATTTTCCATTTCTTTCAAAATTAACATATTTAATTTCACAAATCAACACTTCCCCATACCATTATTGTTACATTATATCGTTTTCCAAATAACATACTTTGAAAATTTCCCACAAAGCGAAAAATGTGCTATTGTAAAAAAGACATATGTAAATGGTTCGTGACTGACTGCACTTCCAAACTGCTATAACTTATTAACAAAATCACAAATTCAGACAGATTCATGCTTAAGTGCAAATGCATCAAAATACCATTCAATAAGTTTTTCTATGAACATTATAAGATTTAAATTTCTCTGGGGTCTGTGAGACCCCTCTGAACCATCCGAGGGTTAAAATTGTTCAAGTAAAATATATAACAAAATACTCTGCAAGAAATTCATAAAGCAGAGCTAGGGCAACAACATTATTATGGGTATAATTTCCTATCTGACCCGCTTTGCCCCCCACGGATCCACAAAGTTAAGTAAAATGTAGTCAGAGTTCAAGGGGCGGTAAAGTAACGGTAAAAGTGAAAAAAAAATGCATGAGGCTCAAATAGTGCATTTGGTCTATTCCATCACTTTTTTTAAATTGCACACGTTCCAGGTTTTTCGAAGTTCAGTGAACTCATACAGGCCTAAAATAAGTTGGGCAAATATATACCATTTCTGAGTCAAGTTCATAACTTTGGAGCATCAAGTTCTTAAGTTTGGAACATCAAATTCGATATTTCGGGAGGTTAAATCGTAGCTGTAAGTGCATATTTGAGGACTGAACTTTTTGAATTTTAATAAAAATATAAAATCATCTATCTTCTATAATGGGAAGATATAAATTTGGTTGTCAATAGTTACGAATTCCAAATGAAATTCCAAAGTTACGAACTTGACTGAGAAAAGGTATATTTGCCTATGGTCTGAAACGGAACAAAATGCACAATGTCTTTTTTTATTACATTTGCAACATTTAGAGTTATAGACTCGCGAAAATGAATAATCTAAGAAGGTTTTCGCACTTGAACTCAATTGTTGTGAGTTTATCGAATTCGCAATGGGTAAATTTAAAATTTTATGAATCTGAAAGGTCAAATAATTAGACAGTTTCGAAAGAGCAATTCGGCGCCTCTATGTGTCTGAAATTGGCAACACAACTTTCACTACTACACTTAAAAAAAATGTATAACCTCGATGAGTTTGTTGTGTTACATTAATGCTCATCGACAGGAAAGAAAAGGGTTGAAATTTATGTTGACAGTTTTTTGTAAGGGTCAAAAAAAAGGTGACTGAAATTTCTCTAAGAAACTTTTTGCGCACCACGTGAGCTATCATGTACTATCACGTTGACGCTGACTTTTTGAGATAAGGCTAAACAAAACTAGCACAAATTTCAACTAAATATGGCAATGTAAATCAAAGTAAAACCTAACGAGAAATTTCGTATACTTTTTGAAATGTAAGTACCCATCTATTGCATAATGTACCTATTTCCGTTTCGTTTACTTTTTGGAATCATAGCATAATTTCAAATTCATCATTACCAATGTTTTTTTTTTTCAGTAATAACGCACTCAATACAATGCAGCAAACTCTACCATATTTAAACCATTAATGGAATGAGTAATGAGTGGCACAGAATATCGAGTCAGATATGAATCCCAGTGACTGGTCCTCTCCAAATTTGTCCATTCCCAATGCTATTGTTGACACTGTATGGCCGAGCGGAAAATTAAAAATAAAAATAGAGAAATCCAACAAAATAGGCACGCTAATTTAAAATAATCACGATTGCATTGCATTCAATATTGCCGTATTAAGCCTCATGTAAAAAATCAGCCCACCGTACATATTTTGTTTTTTCAATCCGACTATTTTTTTCTCGTCACTTTGTTTAAACAGACAGGCAGGCACCACGTATAAAAGAACCGCGAGAATTGGAAATAAAATCCTGCCAAAAAAAAAAAAAAGATTTACAAAAAAAGAGAGCAAATACTTTACCCAATTCCGAAATGAGCTTATCTGAAATTACTAAAAAAATAAACAAAAGGCAGCATGTGTTCCGCAAGCGATATGTCTAGATAAATGTGTTTTCGACATTCTCACTGCTGTTGTCCTCATCAAGGAGCGGGGCCGCCTCTAACCAGCACGTGGTGCTGCGTTGTTTCACGGTGACATGCAAAGTATCCTTTTTGAGTTACATTTTTTTTATCTTTACTTTCATTTTTTTTCGTTGTGGCTACCAAATAATGCCCACTGGGATCATAGGCGCAACTACTTAAAAATACATTGTTCTCAATCAGCCAATAAAAATGCAGTCATTACTCCGAAAATTGCAAACGCCTCGCCACATGCATGTATGGCATCGATACCTAGCCCCAAAACACATCCTAAATCCATTTCCCATGTCAATGTTGTGTGTAGTGCTGCTGCCCGAGCACACTGCGGCCTCAATTGAGCCGAGGCTAGAAAAAATGCTGCAACCCACAGGATGCACAAAAATAATACTAAAAAAAACAACAGCTGGGCAATTGAGGCCTGTATGAAACGATGAGGACGATGTGAACAAGGACGATGACGCTGAACAAAAAAAAATCTGAAAAAATAAAATAAAAGCTTGCCAAACTGAAGAGATAGATACACGCATTGAATTCTAGCATATATAGGTATATAACACATATTGTAGGCTCTCCATCTGCACATCCTTTTTCCTGCCGAACCCAGCCGCGCCACTCTCTCGTCCCTTAAGTCATCAATTCGAATAAAATTAAAAATAAGCACACAAAAAAACGACACAGAAAACGAACAAAAAAAAAACACGAGTTTTTCCCATTTTTTCGACATTGCAAAAAAAGAGATTACCCGCGTGCAATGCAATAACAACAAAAAGATGCGAACAACCCGAAAAATATATAAAAAATTAACTGGAATGAGTCCAATGAAAATACAACATTAACTACCACATTTCGTTCCATCATTCTTTTTCTCGCGCGCGTTCTCGTCCCAACTCCAATGCATGCATGCATGCTGCATTCCCGCCAATGCACAACACATCGTATCGCGCGTCCTTGTGTGTTCAATTTCCGCGAATTTGCACGTGGTTCGCGACCGCATCCCTGCACGCCCTCTATATGGTCGTTCGGCCGGTCCGTCGGTCAGCCGGCTCGTGTCCTGTCGCTTATTTGCAACATCTCAAAATGCAGCATGGACACACATGATGCGAAATAAAAATTAAAAACCCCGCCCACTATGTGCATCAAACACCTACTTATAGAAAAAAATACGGCGACGAGAAAAAAAGCTAAAAACGAATAAAGCACACAAAAAAACCTGCAGGACACTAAAATGAAAATTATATCAAAATTTTGTTGCATTTGCAACAGCCGACCAGTGTCGATAGCGCTTGACGGCGAGCAGGGGGGTTGTTTTATTATCCGGGCGCCGGAGGTCGAACAGCCAGCCGTACATACGGCGGCCAGCATTGGAGGAAGGCACGGACATCCTTTATTTTGATGCATTTTTTCGCAGTTTTTCAGTTTTATTTTACATTTTCAGGACCTCATCCTCTCGATATTAAGTTTGACGATTGATATCGACAATTCAGCGGAATAACTCTATTTAGCACAAGTCATCAAAGCAATGGGAAGAACTGTAAAGCGCTGTTTTCACGATGGATTTGTCGTCCAACTTTTGAGCATTCAAACAAGTTGGACACCAAATCCATCGTGTAAACAGAAGTTGGACAACAAGTTTGAAGTGGAACGAGCATTAAAGCAAATCCACCGTGAAAACAGAAGTTGGACAACTTGTTTGAGATGCATTGATTATAGTCCAATCGAAATATAAATATACTTTCTAATAATAAAGAATTAATGCGCCTGTACCAATATCTGTACGCTATCATCCAATTCTGGCGTTCCTTTGACTTTTCGAGCACACTGTATCCTCATTCGGACATGTTTCCTTCAATGTTTAAATTATTCACGAAAAAATAAAAGAAAAAGCAAATATATTTTTCCTGAACTAATACGTATTGCAAAAACTGATAACGTTTAACGACCGCTCCAACTATCAACTACTGTTAACACGGCCAACAAGTTGGATAGGATTTGTTTGATAGGATTTGTTTGAGAGAATATCGTACGTGTAAACAGCCTTGCAACTTGGATAAGTTTGAGGGAAAAGTTGGATGAAAACAAGTTTGATGCCATCTAAACGCGCCTTAATGCAATAGTTTCCAGCGAAAATTAATAAAAAACTATAAATGTTCAAATGTATTATGAACATGTAGTATTTTTGCAAAAATCAAAATAAATCAAATATTTAGTATAACTACCCAATCAATGATATAGGGTTTTCCAATAAGAGGTGTTATTTTACAAACATTACAGGACCATATCCTTTCATAAAATTTTCCATAAGCAAATCGCAAACTGATTTATTCGATTAGCGAGAATGGGCCCGAAAAATGCTTGGAAAAGAATCGTATAGTTTTGCGATTTGGTAGAATTGTTTATGTGCTCCAAAGTTTTCTTTCATCGAGCGTCTGGAAGAGTAGGGCCTAGGGGTAAAAGTTCCTGTTTTGGTTCGTCTCATATTATACGTACGTACATATTAATATAATATTGGATGAGCATAATGTCACTGAAGCTGAAGGGCAAGTTGTACAAAACGGTTGTACGTCCCGCACTCATTTATGGATCAGAATGCTGGGCCATGTATGAAGGTTACGCGAAAGTAATGACAGCGACTGAAATGAAAATGTTACGCATGTCAGTTGGTGTAACCAAAAGGGACCACATCAAGAGTAGCTACATCTGAGGCAGCTTGTCCATAGACCAAACAATCGCCGAAAAGCTCGAAGACCGACAAATGGATTGGTATTGCCATGTTCAACGGCGTCCGCCTGAGAGCCCCGCAAAGAGAGCGATATCAATGGAAGTTCCACTTGATGGACCCAAGGCCAGAGGCAGACCGAAGAACACCTGGATGTGTCAAATGAAAAAGCAACAACAACGCATTGGTCTCGGTGATGACACGATCCAATATAGAGAAATATGCTGAGATATTACCGCCAAAACGGGCGATGTGCCTACACCGCAGGTCGAGCAACACGAAACCATGGAGCGAACGAGGCAAGGAAGAAGAAGAAGAAGAAGGATGAGCATATAGTGCGATGTATACAGTGCGTTCGTTCTTGTAAGTACCACTCGGTTTGATCCTACTATGGTAGTGGAACCTGGATGTTAGGACAGTCCTGGGTCTGCAGTAACGGGGATCGTGTCTTAAACGCTTGATAGGCCCAATTTGAAACTTAGGGTAAGTTAAGTTGGGAGAACATTCAGTTTAATGTGATGTATAAAGATTTTAGGACAACCAAGGTTACTATGGGCTTCCAAGGTCACCAAATTTATCAAGTGTAATATGGTTACTAAGGCTACCAAGGCGACAAAGGTTACCAAGGGAACCAAGGTTACTGAGAGTGTGGATGTTACAAGTACACAAAGGTTACCAAGGGGGGCATTATTATTATTATTCTCAAACAAATTCGTGATAATAGGGCAGTGAATATCGTCTTAACTTCAAGAAAATAGCATTCAATACAATTTTATTAATTAATATTTTAAGCCGATTTTGTAAATTAAAAACTGCAAAACAATTTGATATCTCACAAAAACAACTTTGTTGTAAAAGGTTTCCGCCAAAGAAAAAGTCGTCAGCCGCAAAAAGGATTGATATAAATACAATCCCGCCAAAATACTACAATCTTGTCTCAAGGATATGCATATTCAAAAGTGAATGAATCAGTTAATAGCTTCCACCAAACCAACGCGGGGCCTTACGGGTCAGATTGTACGAAATCATTTTCGCCGTGGTAGACTACGCTGAATTTGCCAATTCGTGTGGTGTGTGAGTTGAGTGTACTAAGTACGAGTGTGGAAACTAAACTTGCAGTGCTAGTTGACGGGGAGCTTTAATAGGGTTAATACCAGGATAAAACCAATCTCATGAAAATTACGAAAGACCTTTATTGTATTAAAAAAGGGAAAAGTCGCCTGTACTAAGGAAAGCAAACTAAGTTTCTAAAACACATTTTATTTACAAGGCTGGAAGATTTAAAATGAAATCTGATCAACAAAAGAAAATAGCAGCAAATAGCACCTTCATCAAGCCAATAAGCATTGAAAGAAATTAGTTTCCGCCAAACCAGTACGGGAGCGGTACGCGGTATACACAACTCACACATCACGTGAATTGGCAAATTCTGCATAGTCTTCTTCTTCTGTATGGCACGATAGCCCGACGTCGTGCCTTGGCCGCCTGGATTGAAAACCTCCAATTGTCGCGGTCACGCGACCTTGTCCTCCAGTTCCGAAAGCCTAGCATCTGGTGGGCGTCCTCACATACAGAATGCTCCCATGGGGCTCTCGGTCGTCCACGCAATCTGGCACCGTCCACTCGTTGCGCGTTCATCACCTTTTTGGGCATGCGATCGTCGTTCATCCTTTGTACATGTCCCGCCCATTGCAATCGCTGCAATTTCACGATCTTCGACACCTGTAGCTCATCATACAGCTGATACAACTCAAGGTTGTACCGGATGCGCCATTCACCTCGTTCACGAACGGCCCCGAAGATTCTTCGGAGAACCTTTCGCTCGAATGTGTCCAACAGGTGTTCAGAGTTTTGGGTTAGGGTCCATGCCTCGCAGCCATAGCATAGCACAGGTCGGATGATGGTTTTATACACGTGGAGCTTCGTGTTCCTGTGCACCAGCTTCGAATTCATAATTTGGAGGACCGCAAAGTAACACTTATTAGCTAGTTGTATCCGTCGCTTTATCTCATCTGTTTCGTTGGCGTCCTTTGACAAATTGCAACCCAGGTAAGTGAAGTTGTCTACATATTCTATATTGAGGTCCCCCACTGTGATGCTTGAATTTACTGGCGTTCTAGTTTTTGATTGCATCATGACCTTGGTTTTAGATTCGTTGATATGCAGCCCAACTTCTTTGGCGGCGTTATTGAGATTATGCAGGAGGCTTTCTGCATCACCCACTCTTCGAGACATGATGTTGATGTCGTCGGCGTAGGCTACTAGTTGAGTCGATTTAATAAGTAGCGTTCCGCTGCTGTCCAAATTCATGGCTCGAATCACATACTCCAGAGCCAGGTTGAAGAGCGTCGGCGCCAGCCCGTCGCCCTGCTTGAGTCCAGTACGAGTTTCAAATAGGTCAGTGAGTCTGTTCTGAACTCTGACCTGCGGAGACGGTATTAGTCATCGTCATCCTTATGAGTCGCACTAGCTTAGCCGGTATTCCAAAATGCAGCAAAATGTTGTACAGTACGGTTCGATCGATACTGTCGTATGCCTGCTTGAAGTCAACAAATATTTGGTATACGTCGATGTTGTATTCCCAGCACTTCTGGAGTAAAAGCTTCACTGTAAAAAGCTGATCTGTCGTCGAACGACCAGGTCTAAAGCCGCCTTGGTACTCGCCAATGATTTCTTCTGCGTACGGATTAATTCTATTTTCCAGAATCTTAGATAAAATCTTATAAGTCGTACAAACTTATGAGATGCCTCTGTAGTTCTCACATTTAAACTTATCCCCTTTTTTGTGAATTGGGCAAATGATACTTTTACGCCAATCATCCGGGATTATTTCGTCGTTCCATACTTTAACGATAAGTGTGTGTATAGCCTTAACAAGGCACTCCCCACCATGCTTCAGCAGTTCAGCTGGAATCTCGTCAGCGCCCGGGGCTTTATTATGTTTTAGTGCTTGCATGGCGAGATCAACTTCTTCTACTGTTGGGGGTTGAACGGGAGGGCCTGTTTCAGTCATCAGCTCCGGAGCTTCTTGTGTGGGGTTGGTCGGTTGAACATTGAGGAGCTCTTCAAAATGTGAGGCCCAGCGTTTATCAACGCTATCGGTGTCGCTAATGATATTGCCATCCCTATCCTTACAGAGGCTGGTCCTGATGGGTTGGTATCCACTTTTGATTGAATTAATCAGCTTGTACGCTTGTCTACTGTTCCTACTAGCTAGTCTTTGGTTTATTTGCATCAACTGCTCGTCAAGATGTTTACGTTTCTTACGCCTAATTAACCTATTCGAAAATCGTCGAAGCTCGTTATATTTTGTTTTTTTTTTGGCTCTAGTTGCGGGTTTAGTCCATTGGCGATATGCCTCGTTTTTAGCATCAACCGCATTTTGACATTCTTCATCAAACCAATCATTTCGGGCTCGCCGGGCTTTGTATCCCACAACCTCCTCTGCGACCCCTTTGACGGTGTCTTTGAGTGTATCCCAGATCTCAAGGGCGGGCTGATGTTATTTAGCAAGGGCGTCAGCTTCTCCTCAAGGGCAGTCGTATAAGTGACCACCGGGGCATCATCCAACAATTTGTCAACCGCAAAAATTTTTGCCGGGTTGAACCTCGAATGATGCACCGAAGAAATTCTGCACCTATAAGTCGCCTTCACCATATAGTGGTCAGAGTCAATATTTGCTCCACGATAGGACCGAACATCCATTATGCTCGATGCCCATCTCTTGCAGACAAGGACGTGGTCAATTTGGTTGACGGTATGTTGATCTGGAGATCTCCAGGTCTGCCTGTGAATGAGACGATGCGGAAAACAGGTAGAGCTAATGACCATATTTCTGCTGTTCGCGAAGTCTATTAGTCGTTGGCCATTGTCGTTACAGTCTTCATGGAGGCTGTACCCTCCAGTAATCCCCCTATGCCAACTTTCGTTTCCGACTTTGGAGTTAAAATCCCCTAGCAGCAATTTGACATCGATTGTTTGAAGTGAATCGAAGAGATTTTCTAGGCGGTGATAGAACTCGTCTTTAACCGCATCTTCACTGACTTCGGTGGGGGCATGCGCGTTTATGAGCCAGAGATTGAAGAACCGGGTTTTAATGCGAATCGCACACAGCCGCTCGTTTATGGGTTTGAAGTCGATAACATGCGGCTTAAGTTGATTGTTTACAATGAACGCCACTCCAAACTCCCTGTGGCCCGAAGGTTTTCCACTTGTGAAAATTGTGTACGAATTTCGGTCATCAATCTCGCTAGTAGTAGTCTGGCTGGTGTAGCGGTTAGTGCGCGCACCTTCGGTGCACAGCGTCATGAGTTCGAATCTCACCGTGGATCATGGTGTTTTTCGAACTCACGAGCTTGTGACGGACTATGATCTCACTCAGATGTTAAATGAGTACCCATTTATGGGGATAAATAACACTGCTGAGCGTGATGCTGATCTCATTACCTCAACAAAAAGCAGATAAGATCTTGGAAATAGGATGTCACTAACACATCCTGCGGCCTTAGTCCAATGCTGGATTGTCACGCCTGTTATTTATTTTTTAATCTCGCTACTAAGCCATTGCAACAATGCGTAGTCTACCACGGCGAAAATTATTTAATACAATCTGACGCGTATGGCACCGCGTTGGTTTGGTGGAAGCTATTGACTAATTCAATCACTTTTAAATATGCATATCCTTGAGACAAAATTGTAGTATTTTGGCGGCATTGAATTTATATCAATCCTTTTTGCGGCTGACGAATTTTTCTTTGGAGGAAACCTTTTACAACAGAGTTGTTTTTGTGAGATAGGTTTCTACATATTAGGTCATATGAATAAAAATATAAATAAAAATAAATAACAGGCACTACAATCCAGCATTGGACTAAGGCCGCAGGATGTGTTAGTGACATCTTATCTGCTTTTTATTGAGGTAATGAGATCACCATCACGCTCAGCTGTGTTATTTATCCCCATAAATGGAAACTCGTTTAACATCTGAGTGAGACCATAGTCCGTCACAAGCTCGTGAGTTCGAAAAACACCATGATCCACGGTGAGATTCGAACTCATGACCCTGTGCACAGAAGGTGCGCGTACTAACCGCTAGACCAGCCAGTCTACGGACTAGAATAAAAATATGCTTTGCTAAATACTTGGCTAAACAATCCCAAACAACAACAATTTACATTTAAATCGATCGGTTTAGCCAACCACTAAAGAAAGTATTTTTTTTTTACTCATAAGAATGATTATGAGTTGTCACTCGATACGGAAAATTCATTCGCGAGGTGTTGTCTTGTGGTTAAGAAAATACAGGTAAAGAAAACATATTTCTACGAGAACTTTTTTGTGGGGTCACACTGTAATTGCCAACCTTAATACTTCTCATAAGATTTCTATTTGCGTTGTATTTGGTGGACAACACAATATTGGAAGTGTCGATTTGTCAGTCAATAGAATTATACAAGACGAGACGGAGTTCTAATCGACCTAGGAACACACACAAAACACGAAATATCTTATTTGAAGTTTATGAGGGAGAAGATGGGGATCGATGGGTCCTATCTGGTCCATTTGCAATATTTTGTAATAGCGCGTGATCGCTATCACTTGGGTCACTCATATTGAAACCTTCTTTCAAATGCTTTAAATGCTTTTCCACGCAGGGGCCCCATGATAACGGCAAAGGGTACAGCCTCTAACGGATAAGTCGAATCGTTGTGAAGCGACATTGGAAGAAGCACCACTGCGCCTAATGTAATGTTTCAACATCTTCAGCGTCCCAGTTTACTTAACATGATAGGTGACAGGAAACATTTTATCATCCACAAAATACAAATACAAGCTGAGCAGCGGTGGTACACCCTGTATTGTGGAGTTCGCTATTTTCATTTCAATTAAACAAACTAACTAAAAAATGTATTTTTGCACTGCAATTCAGCAATAGACTACTAAATAAACACGATGCAACCAGAAATTAATTCTAACGGTGTTTCGGCTGGCACTCCATTAACAAGAAATACATGCCTCCGGGGGCATATTTCTATTATAATATAGGGCGAACTACTTGTAAGTAAAATGCTGTTTGCCTGGCTAAAATCGGATGAAAATTAAAGATTTTTTAGCTTTCGCACATGGACAAAGAAAAGCAAATTTTTCCCGGGGGCATTTGCCGCAGCCAACGTGTTAATGCACATACTCCTATCCAAAGAAAAGAAGCCGCGATACAGCGCGTCTAGAAACACTCTTCGACTCACTTCCCTCAAACGACATTAAGCTGCAGCTGGGAGACTTTAACGTCAAAGTCGGAAACAAAAGCTGACATAAGGAAACTACTGGAGGTCATAGCCTCCACGATGAAGGCAACAATAGCGTTCAGCTACTTATCGACTTCGCGAACAGCAGAAATCTGGTCCAACTGCGACTCCGATCACTATTTGGTGAAGAGAACCTACAGGTGCAGAATCTCTTCGGAGTACCTAACGAGAATCAACCCTGCCAATATCTTCGAGGTTGACCCTTTGATCAATGTCGTGGGGTACATAGCCCGGCGTAAACCAACGGACTGGTTCTACGATGAATGCAGGACATCGATTGAGGCGAAACATGAAGCGTATCGACAATACTTACAACACGCATCTGGGGCGAAAAGGGAATACAAAGAACTTCGGCGAGTATCTAACAAGTTAATTAGACGTAGTCAATCACTGCCATCCAGATAGACACGAGGAACTGCAGAAACCCAAGTTCCACTCGAGTCCACATGGGCACCTTTTGTTGTTGCTATTGTTGTAAGACGTGTTACTTGAGTTTCAGCTGATAATGCCGCTTGTATATCTAGATGGCGTTGGATGACGTACCAGCATGGCTGCATTCAGCGAACGATATCACCGATTAGTTTTACTAAGATCTATACCGTTCAAAAGTAAATTTCATTAATTCTCCTAGGCAATTTTTTAGATACTAATTTTGCCCATACTCGACATTTTTTGAAAAAGAAAACACTTTTTAGTGCGGTCGGTAAGTACCTACACATCATGAAAGTCGTCACCGCAACATGTTCCTCCCTCAAAGAGTAAGGGCAATAAAACATTGTAGACCTCATTAGTTTACAAAGGTCTGATCGCAATGCTTCGAGCGCGATATTAAAAAAAAATATAAAAACTAGCGATAAATACTTACTATGTGGAGATTTTAACGCTAGACACATACATTGGGACTGCATTAAAGCTAATGCCACAGGGAAACTCCTATTTAACCTTCTCAATAAAGAGGGGCTCTATATGCACACACCCACAAGCCCAATATACTATCCTCCGAAAGGATATCCATCTTTCTTAGATCTCGTAATAAGTAATGGCACCTGTACTATCGATCAACCAATCACAGTAAATGATTTATCGTCACCTCACCTACCAGTATTACTCGACATTTCTTATGGCTCTACTTCCCATACCACTTAAAAAGACAACTTGAGAAAACTCCGCTTAGCTTTAAATGATATTATTAACCTAAATTTTCTAAATCTGGCAGCTATAACTGACACAAACCAGATAGATGACCTGCTTGATAAACTAAACACGTCCCTGACAAATTCAATAGCCAAAGCAACCGTTGAAAAACGCCGTTGACCACAGAGTGAATCAAACGCGTCGACTCAATAAGAAAACAAATCATAACCGTTCGCAATCTATACAGGAGACAATGGCAGCGACTCCAACTTCCTCAACTAAAAACAGTAGTTAGTAATCTAACCAACCAAATTAGGCAAAACATCACAAGCAACAAAAACGAGAGATGGAGCAAACAGTTAGGAAGACTCAAAAAGAACGACAGACAGATTTGGAAATTCGCGAAAATGTTAAATAACCTAATAGGAAAAAGAGCGCTTCAGAAGGGCAAAAGCAGCGCTTCTCGGGAAGCAGAGAAGCAATTTCCATCTCCATTTCTCTTCACGTACTTTTTAACATTACATGTCCGCGGAGGCAAGCAGTTCCTTAAGATTCGCTTCAGAAGCGCTTCTAGAGAAGTGAGTGGTAAGCACTTCTGGACAGTGTGCTATAAGCGCTCCAAAAGAATTTCACATTTCACTCATTTATGTAAGTGAATGAAATGCGCTTTTAGAGAATTGAATGCGAAAAATATATGTTCATCCGTTTCTTTTTTTCAAATTATAAGTTTGCAGCAAAAAGTCACGACTTGAACACTTTCAATGTAACAAGACGAATGCGTACACTTTTCACGTTATGAAATGATCTAGAACAACAGTGTATATTCGACGAGTGCTGCAATCTTCGCAAATAGTCGATGCTTTTCTATTACGATCTTAAAGTGCTTTCTCACCATTCGTCAATACGCTTCTGTGGAAGCGCTTCCTCCGAAGCACATTTGGAAATGGTGCGAGGAAGCGGTTCTAGGTCACTTCTATTGGAAGCTCTTCTATTTTTCCTATTGGGAAGAGACCGCCTCTTAGCCATAATAGTACCCTAGTATATGACCATCGCGATAAGGCTCAATTAATAGCTAAACATTTTCTATCGGCACATAGTGCAAGCGCTCACTTGGGCAATACAATAACGAAAGCTGTGGTACACGATTTAGTACATAAGCTATCTACCATCAGTTCAGAACCCCTTAAGTCCATCTTATGCACAACAAGTGAGCTAAAGAAAAATATCAAAAAGTTGAAACGCAATAAAGCTCCTGGTTATGATAAAATAACTAATGAGCTGAAAAATTTCTCACAGAAGTGTTTGGTATTTCTAAACTTTATATTCAATTCCTGCTTGAAACTACATTATTTTCCACAGTGTTGGAAGCACGCTGTAGTTCTCTCTATCGCAAAATCTGGTAAGCATTCTAAAATGGCCACAAGTTACAGGCCGATAAGCCTGTTGCCTGCCCTTGGAAAGCTGTTCGAAAAGATACTACTATCGGCAATAAATAAAGCTGCCGTTTCGTTGGAAATAATTCCAGACCAACAATTTGGATTTCGTTCAAAACACTCCACTACCCAGCAAGTGTTCAGGGTAACTAAGAATATTAAAGAGGCATTTAAGGCAACAAATCATTAGTAACTTTGGACATTGAGAATTCCTTCGACACTGTCTGGCAAGAGGGACTAATTCACAAGCTGTTGTCGTTTCGTTTCCCAACTTAAGCGCAGTATAGACCTCGGGCGGAATGAAAATGAAATTTTTGTCCGCTGCGATTTTTTCAATGAAAATGCATGCTTACTGTCGTGGAACATGTCGGAAATGATGGGGAATTCCATAAGCTACAATCCGAATATGGTTCCAAAATTTTTCTCGGCCATTTTATGTATTATTTTTCGATTGCCCGGTTATTTCACCGTGGAAAATATCTAATGACGGGGGAATCGAAAAATAATACATAAAATGGCCGAGAAAAATGTTGGAACCATATTCGGATTGTAGCTTATGGAATTCCCCATCATTACCGACATGTTCCACGACAGTAAGCATGCATATTCATTGAGAAAATCGCAGCGGACAAAAATTTCATTTTCATTCCGCCCGAGGTCTATTCAGGCCTTTACTTGACTAAATTGGTGAAAAGCTTTTTAACCGACCGTACTTTCGCTGTGAAAATTGAAGACAAATTTCGGATAACCACTTATTGGCTGATTTCAGATTATAAGACGAAACCGGACGGGTAAACTTGCAAGACAAGAGAGCTTTTGTAGTGGCCAGCAGACAAGCATTGTGCATTTCAAATTGTAAGAACGAGTCTTACGAAAGAAAGAAAAAAATCGTGACACGATTGTTTTTCTTTCGTAAGAATCGTACGATCGATAAGACGATTGCATCTAACGATAGTTCAGGCGTTCTGCGACGACAATTAGCGCGTGTTTTACTTGCATTTTAATCTTGTCGACTCGTCACTTCATTGTACACTAACTTTGGAGCGTGCATGGAAACATTTATACATACTTGCTGTGTGATTATTGTTGTTTGATCGGATAGTGTGAAATGATCATACGATGGTTCTTGTCTTGCAAGTTTACCCGTCCGGTCGTTTTCTTACAATTTGAATTCAGCCATTGAAAGCTGGAGTGCTCCAAGGATCGACTCTCAGTCCGATTCTGTTTAATATCTACACGGCCGATATCCCTAAATCCACCAAATGCGACATAGCTTTGTTTGCGGATGACATGTGCATCTACTCTAGTTCGGATGAATCTTCCCTTGTGGTGAATTGTTTAGAATGCCACCTTGAAACACTTTACCAGTATTATCACCGTTGGAAAATCAAAATCAATCAATCCAAAACTAAGGCAGTGTATTTCAGTCGAAAGTTGAGTAGGAACAAAATACATTTAGTAAATACGTAGATCTGATTCTATCAAAAGTGTCCAAAGCATCACACTCGCTACACTCCTTGCTGAATAAAAAGTCAAAAATTCAATCAAATTCTAAATGAATTAAGAACCACTATTTTTGTGAATTTGAGAATTTTAAATGAATAAACTTGAACAAAGGTCTGATCTGTAGAGTCAGTCCCCAAAACCTTGCAGCCACATACTGTGTGTTGGATAGTTGTCTTCTTGAAAGGTAAAAAAATAAAGGATTTTTCATCTTTGTTTGTCTGATTGCAGCTAACATTTTATGCCACCAAAGGAACAGTTGTAGTAGTCTGGCTGGTCTAGCGGTTAGTGCGCGCACGTTCAGTGCACAGGATCATGAGTTCGAATCTCACCGTGGATCACTGTGTTTTTCGAACTCACGAGCTTGTGACGGACTATGATCTCACTCAGATGTTAAATGAGTACTCATTTATGGGGATAAATAACACTGCTGAGCGTGATGCTGATCTCATTACCTTAACAAAAAGCAGATAAGATCTTTTTTTTTTATAGGAACAGTTGTGCACAATAGTCGCATATAAGTTTCTGTAAATTTAATTTTTAAATTTATGTTTTCCAAGCTAAGTCATAAAGCACAGTTTTAGCCATACAGCTCTGCTTCTGCTGCTCTAAGGACATTTCTCAATTGACCAGTAGTATTCTCATGTAGGACAAAACCAGGAAACGGAAATTGCCTTAAATAATGACAATTTTTGTTAAGACCTGTAGTCGTGCTTAGTGGCCGCAAACGTTCGGTCGTCACTCACGCTCTGTGATATAAAGATTCGTAGAAAAATTAGTTTTTTTTCGGCAAGACCTGTCGCAGTTAATATAAAAAAAAATATTTATTTTTCTGGTATAACTAATGGTCGTATCCGTCCTGTTTTTGGCAGGACAGCCATGCTGTTTCGACCATAACCTGCCGTCATGCCGAAACCTCGAGAGTCCTGGTTTTGTCCCGCTTTGTCCTGTTTTTGAACAGTGTATTGTCATCTCACCAAATGACGAATAAATTTAATGTAAACTAAACATAAATTTTATATAAATTTACAGATAAACTGTATGAATGAGCCCTCATTCAATAGGATGATAGGCGACCAAGTCGGCTTTCTATATTGTCTAAGTCCGGCAAGAGAGGGAATCGCAAGGAATTATTGCTCCTGACGCGCCCTGAGACATTATTTGCATACATTGTCAATAAATATGTCTTTCAAATATTACAGCTCAAAACAACACAGCTATATAAACATTTTGGACATAATGTTCAGCGCAGATTCATATACAGTATAACCCCGATTATCCGAGGACCGATTAACCGAGATCTCGATTAACCGAGGTTAAATTAACATCGGATATCTTTCAATTAACCGATGCTTTGACCTTGGTTAATTGTGAATTATCCGAGTTCAAAGCGTAAAAGTTAAAAAACAAATACACGCATAAATATTATTTTGATAACAAAACTTAAATATTAACGCATAGTTTGTATACCTATATGCGGAAAATGTAACAAAAATTGCAACGGGTTTATATGCACACCCTCCTCTCGCAAGTGGCCGCACAAGTACTTCGGAGTTGGCTACAAATGGGGAAATTATCGCCATTCATAATGTACATACGAGTATACAATAGGTATAGGAGACAGTTTTTCTGAGGTGAATTTCACAGAAAATAGCAAAACATGGGGACAGCGTGTCTAAGCAGAATTTCTGGAATGAGGAGTAGCAGTTGGAGAGCAAGTGTAGTTCTGTAAATTATTTCAGTTCACTGCGGGACTTTTATCGTGATGTCACAAAAAAGAAAAAGAGTAGTGATTTCAATCGAAAAGAAATTAGAAGGAATAAAAAGATCTGACAAAGGCGAGTCATTGAAGAACATATCATTAGACTATGGAGTGTCCGAAAACACTGTTGGAGACTGGAGGCGAAATCGTGATAAAATTGAGAAATTTGCTACTGCTTCTACGTCATCTTCGACAGATAAAAATCTATGAAACACCCAGATTTTCCTAAAACAAACGAAGCAGTCTACATTTGGTTTGTACAGCAAAGGGAAAAAGGAATGCCTATCTCGGGACCCATAATTCAAGAGAAAGCTCGGATTTTAAACAACAAAATTGCTGAAGAGACGGATAAATTTCAAGCTAGTGATGGATGGCTACACCCACCGCTAAGACTCGATTTGGGATAAGACAACGGAACATCACGGGTGAAAAACTGTCTGCTGACGAAAAAGCTGCCGAGGAGTTCCGAGGAGTACTGGCAGCATTAATACAAGAAGAAGGGTATAGCCGTGATCAAATTTATAACTGCGATGAGACAGGACTTAATTTTAAAATGATGCCCACAAAAACACTTGCGTCAAAAGAAGACAAAAATGTTTCCGGTTAAAAAAAAATAAAGAAAGAGTAACGATACTCGTTTGTGCCAACTCAAGTGGGAATCATCGGCTTCCTTTGATGGTTATTGGCAAGGCAGCAAAGCCTCGCGCATTCAAGAATTTAAAAGTATTGCCTGTTTATTATAAAAATCAGAAGAGTGCTTGGATGAACGCGGAACTTTTCCAAGAGTGGTTTTTAAAAGAATATGTTCCAAAAGTTAAAGCTTTCCTTAAATCTAAAAACCTTCCAAACAAAGCCCTTCTCATAATCGACAACGCTCCATCTCACCCATCTGAAGATACTTTGGAAAGCGATCCAGACGCGACCACTGTCGCCAATTGTTTGCTCTTTACTAAGTCCTGGTGCATTCTTGATAAATACAGTGGATATCGCTTATATCGCTTGTAGCGGCTATCACGACGGAGTTCCCGGGTCTCAAGGTTTATGAAGCCCCTGAAGTATAATTTTCGATGGATATAGTCTATATCCATATCCATATATCTATGCTATACCGACCGATCGGTTATCACGGCAGAGTTTTTACGACCACATAAGCCGTTTTCCTTGCAAAGATGGAGTGTAAACAGAATTCGACGTAATCTCCGGTTCCTTTCGTTTACATGTTAAACAAAGACAGACAATCCAACAAAACCGGAGATTCTTTCTGATCCGCAAAATGACGGTTAGGGAATCAGAACGGCAAACATGTTTGCGGAGCATACGCAACTGTTTTGTTTCGCAACCTCACCTAAAGGCCTAAGGTTTAATTGTCAAGGAATTGAGGACATTAAATAAAAAAATTAAATGCTCCTCTGATCACACTACATTGAAACAAGCGTTTCAGTTCCGCGCTTATTGCTGACAATTTCGAAAGGTACGTAAATATTACAGGGGTATTTGTGTTTCTGGTTCTCCTTCTTTGTGTACTGCTTTTTTACTAGCATTGTCCTGTCAAACCACGATTTTTGGTTAATTTGTCCTGCGTTAAAAAATATGCGAGCGTTAGGTAAAACAAAAAGGCGACTAGGTAGTGCGGCTGACAACCGCATCACTAGCGGTGAAAAAAATTTAAAACAAATTTTTAATCATTATTTTATTCAGCCTGATATAGGAGAGTACCTACGGTTTACCAGCCAACATCATGTATGAAATTTGCATTTTCTATTATGTTTATTTCAAATTAAGATGGGGTTGGCCTTCTTATTATCGGGAAACAGTCCTGACCTATAGAGGTCCGCAACATGGGGAAAGAAGAGGGGAAGGTGAGTATTTTTCAGTTTTTGTGATTATGTACTTCATAATTGGTTTTTTTCGGAAAACCAGTTGCTAGGCTAAAACATAAATTAGTACATTTTCATGTTGAACCGTTTGAAAAAACTTCACAACTCTCCAAATAACGCAAGTTAAACATGAAATTTTGTGCGATATTTTTTGCCGAAAATTGAGCTGGTTTCTGGTGGGTATTATGATTTCATCTTTTTTCTACGTTAAACAAAAATTCATATTATTTCACATGTCGAGTTTATTGCCTCCAAATATTAGAAAAAAAATGCTTATTCGCAAAAACAGCTTGCGTACAAGTCCGCAGCTCAGTGGGACATTTTCATGTTTTTCGTGACGATTTGCTTTTCGAATTTGACTGTTTTTGGGTCGTTCAACAAAAGTTGAACAAAAGTTGAACGAAAGTTGAACGTGAGTTGAACCTAAGTTGAAAGTTACACTTTTTGGGTCGTTCGACAAAAGTTGAACGTGAGTTGAACCTAAGTTGAAAGTTGAATTCAAGTTAAATTCGAGTTGAATTCGAGTTGAATTCAAGTTGAACCCAAGTTGAACTCAAGTTGAACGTAAATTGAACCCAAGCCCAACCTCTGTTGAGCCTTGAATGGCACCAACACTCACAGGGTACCAGAGTCAAGACATAAAAATGTCAAAAAAATTAACAAATAAAAAAGAATGATTTAAGGTACATTTTTCTCGGCACGATCCCAGCGGCTCTAGCGACAGCGACTCGCTCATTCCATAAAAAAAAACTCGTTTTTAGAATGAGTGCAAAATGAGTTTTTATATGGAACGAGCGAGTCGCTGTCGCTATAGCCGCTGGGGTCGTGCCGAGGAAAATGTACCTATACATTGATTCACTTTTCTCTCTGCAGTCAAAAGAAAAGATTTGAACTTATTCATCGCTAGATATTATTTCACAAGACATTTTCTAAATGATCCAGAAGACGAGAGTCACCATGCCACGCGTCTGCCGCAGCGTGGTCAAACCGAATTATATGGACGTTTTCTCACCCTACGGGCGACATATTTGTCGACTTCTAGGTCACTCCGACTCATACTAAAGCTTCAAAATTACATTATGCCAAAAGCGATCATACATAAACATGAGACTTAATAAAGTCAAAAGTAGGGTTGTTTTATTGTATTTTTCGATGATTAAAACTTTACCCAGCTGTCATTATTTTTGTACAAAGTTTCGTTACCTAACACACACGGGACATCCAAAACAAGCCTATTGTATTATAATTTGCCCATACTCAGCCTAAATTTCAACAATTTTTCCACATTGTCCATACGAACCGTAACGATTTCACCGGCTAAAAAGAAGACCCCCAAATTCAATTAAGTCGTCAACGTGACGAAAAACTGTTATTATTAGCGCATTTGCCAGATTTCAATAAAAACATATTATGACACTACATTACAAAGGTTATGGGCACTATAGTGAGACACTGTATAGTCCTTGTCAGCAACTTTATGCCGTAATCCGGTAATAATAGCGGCCTCGTAAACAAGGCCGAAAACTACATCATCTCTCACCTATATAAAAAACCTTCAAAAAGTCTGATGTTCGTCTATACTACTCGTCCATTACTAGGAAATCTCTAGGCAAGATACGCGATGGACCGACGAAGATCTGTCTCCGTATTCATCGAAGTGCTAAAGTCGTAACAGCCCTTATACACCTGCAACTTGGTTGCCAACCTAAGTTGGCAACACGCAAAAAAAACGGAAATTAAGTGATTTGTAGGCATGTTGCAGGTTGCAGTACCAGGTTGCAAGAACGTGAATGGCGTGGTTGCCGGAATGTTGCAAGTGTGTAGTAACGTACCTGCAACCTAGGTTGGCAACCAAGTTGCAGGTGTATTTGGCCTGTAAGGATAGTCTGATAGGTGACGGAGTCCATAATGTTGTATCTTTCGGGAGCGGATCACCAGCAAGTCTAGAGTGTCACTGTAGGATAGTTAATCAGAAACCGACTGTTTCAACGTTGACATTGTGTATTGTGATTGTGCAATTTTTCGGATGTAAAACGAATCTGAACCGAGACCGCGGATGAAGAAGTCCCCAATGATGTACAGCGGCGTATCTATTATCCAATTTTTGGGTTTTATGCTCTCCTCCTACACGAAATTACATCGTAAAAATATTCCGAACTGAATTTATGTACAGTGCGGAAAAGATGCTATTTGTCAGATATGTATGTATCGTTACTATGTTTCGAAATTGAGAGAAAATGGGAATTTTTTTTGATTGGACAGTTATATTTTTGACGTTTGGCGAGATTTAGAAAATGTATGCTCTTGATACAGTTTAGGCCGAGTTGATAAAATTTCTTTAAATGTTTGTCTTCTTCATTAGATCTAAATAGATTTAATAGATAAAAGGGAGTTTGAATGAATTCTTATTGTATTGTTTCCGTTTTTGGGTATGTTCTATATTTTTGTATTTATGACTTGTCTGGATACAGCCGCGTTTAAAATCTCAATTTTATATTCACTATACTCACGTCTCCCCTAAAATATATTTTATCATTACAACATCTTTCCTGTTTTACTGTTTTTTATTATTCAGAACAAATTTTTATATTTCAAGATGGACGACGCTTTTTTATTGAACGATTGATGATCGTTCACTCTATGTATACGATGGAGAAAACATGAGCCCATCGACCACATGGACACAAGAAAATATGATAAAATTGTCAACTTTTATGATTCAATGAGAAAGAAACCCAAAAACATCACCATCAGCACGAAATGTATAGGACAACATGAAGTACTGACGAAAGATAAGGCATTTGATGACGTCCCGGTTCACGGTTCGATGGACATGAAAGTCTTCCATAAATTGACCAATTATTGCTTGGAAGAGAAGAGGCCAAAAGTCAAACAAAAAGCGTAACTCAAGACCGGACATAGTTTACATGCATCCTGATCTGAGTGGGGGATGTACTAGTAGTACATACTAGGATGCATGGTGTGTCTCATGTGTGAGACAAAATTGAACAGGTCGATTGCGTATCAGTTTCTTTGGGGTGAGTTATGTCGGTCTAGTAGTAGTAAAGGGAACGGCACCAGGCAGTAGCACTGAAAATTTGATATCTGCACACAAAACACATGGTTGGAGTATCTTGTTACCATCACTGGCAAGTGGATAGTCTAATTCTGTGTTTTTTTAGAGTTAGACTTTTATCATTTAGATTTTAGATAATGGAAATTTAAACTATGAAACCAAATATTGTAAAAAAAATCATTAATAGTTTTTAAAACCGTATAATTATAAGCAACCAACAGCAACAATAGGTCTCGGTGTCGCTCTCACAACATCCTCCGAGTGCAATGTTTTGTTTGCTCATAGGTTTCCCTCTATGAGTCGTAAGGGTATATGGACACAATAATCGGTGCCTTATACAGGGTGTCCCGCAACTGGTTAGCCATAGACCAATGGTAGACTCTACAGGATGTTTTAGGAAAAATGTCGCCAAAATTATTTCTCTAGCTTTTACCGTTAAGGAGTAATCGCCTTTTTTGTGACTCTTGTCAAAAAACACGGCTTTCTTCGAAAAACTCAAATTTCCTAGCTTCCACTTTAGCCAAATCAATGTTTTTCATATTCTTCTAAAAGTACACAAAATTTCCAAGTAAAGGACATATCGAACGTTTCGAACGGTTTCGTATCTTCCGAGATACGACGTTTTGAATTTTGTAGAAATGTCAATTTCAATTTTTAATGTCAAAATTAAACCCGAATTTCGTACACGGTACATTGTAGTGGCAAATCTGCAAAGTTGACAAAAGTTGGCGTAGTATCTTAGCTTTCGAACGGCATATAAGAATAAATCACAGAATCATCCAGTTTGTGAATATTATGTGTAAAAGGGAAAAAAAACATAGTCCGTAAGTGGAAGAAATCTTGCTTTTACTTGGAAATAGTTCAGTCATATAAGCATTTCCAATAGGAAAAAATACAGTAAGGCTATTTTTTCTTGGTCTTGAATCAGTGGGGTCCCAGGAGTCTAAAACTCATTTTACTAAAATAAATTTGATCGCAAAGGTCCCAAAAAGGACAAAAAAGAACACTATTTAATCCTTGACTGGAGGTCGGCATGTGGAGTATCATATCAAAGGGGACGCCGAGTACATTACATATCCGGTGTTTGATTCATATTTCAAGGACCCTAAACGGAATAAATCGAGTTTGAATGGAAAATTTTCGTGTTTCCCGTAATCATCTGTATCTTTCCAAAGCCATAACTACGCGAATAAATCAAGTTGCCACTTCCTTTTTCATTTTTTAGAATCTAAGATTCTAAGGAAAAATTGGATCGGAAAACTTTGAAAAAGGACATAAAAGGACACTAATTAATACCTGACAAATTAAAATGTTTATCCTTTTTTAGACGATGAAAATGAAAAATACTCTCACAATATTAATGTGTACACAGCGAACCTTCGTACAAATAATTCAACACATAAAACAAATTTGTTTATACTTACCGTTATATTTAGCATCTACAACAGTAGCGAAAAGTATTTTTCCATAATGCATAACAACCAAGTCTATGCTCGATGTAAAAATTTTACTTCCTTTTCAAGATTGAAGTCGGTTTGGTACATTTGCAGACTATGTTTTTTTTTCATTTATGCATATTATTCAGAAACTGGATGACTCTGTGCTTTATTCTTATATGCCGTTCGAAAGCTAAGACACTACGCCAACTTTTGTCAACTTTGCAGATTTGCCACTACAATGTCCCGTTACGAAATTCGGGTTTAATTTAGACATTAAAAATTGAAATTGACATTTCTGCAAAGTTCAAAACGTCGTATTTCGGAAGATACGAAACTATTCGAAACGTTCGATATGTCCTTTTATTGGAAATTTTATGTACTTTCAGAAGAATATGAAAAACATTGATTTGGATAAAGTGGAAGCTAGAAAATAGGAGTTTTTCAAAAAAAGTCGTGTTTTTAACAAGAATCACAAAAAAGGCAATTACTCCTTAACGGTAAAAGCTAGAGAAATAATTTTGGCGACATTTTTCCTAAAACATCCTGTAGAGTCTACCATTGGTCTATGGCTAACCAGTTGCGGGACACCCTGTATAAACAAGTTATTTTAAAACTACAGTCAGACGCTGCTAGTTACTATAGCTACTAGTGCAGCGAGTAAGTTGCGTGCGGGGAATATCCACGCGATGCGACGTTGTCAACAACGAAACAGTTTCATATGCATAAATGGGACCACGCGTTGTTACGATGTTCATCACCGAGAGTGTGTGCAACTAGACGCGTGGATAGCCACCCTATCTAGCCAGGAATTAGTTGCATGCGCGAAATTATCACGGTGACGACGCGACGTCGTAAACAATAAATAGATTAGGTATAACAACCACTTTTGCACCTCGTTTGAGAGACTGATAACATTTCTCTACTTCAAAGGTTTTCGTAGCAAATACGCTACCATTCTACACATTCACACTAAATTTATTGCCGATTATAATCTACTTTTGCACCTCGTTTAGGTCACCCTGTTAACATTTTCTAATCTCAAAGGTATTTGGTTCAAATACCCTACCATTCTACATATTTACACTGAATTTCATGTCATGTGCTTTTGCACCTCGTTTGAGACACCCTGTTAACATTTCCCTACTTCAAATGTATTCGTAGCAAATACCCTACCATTTTACATATTCACACTGAATTTCGTGTTAACTCGAAATCCACCGAGAAATAATTATTGTAGCGTATGTTCACTCGCTGGTTGGTTGCTAGTCGAATTGAACATGTCCTATTCCACTAGTAGCTAGTAAAATGTATCTATTTGCTAGCTACTAGCAAAATTGCACAACACTGTTGATTGTTTACGACGTCGTCACCGTAGTGATTTCTCGTTTGCAACTAACTCCTGTAGATAGGGTGACTAGTTACGCATCTAGTTGCATCACACTTTCGGTGACGACGCGAGGCCGTAACAACGCATAGTCACTCATTTACATGACACTGTTTTCGTTGTTTATTACGTGTCGTCGCCTATGGTGATTTCTCGAATGCAAATTTACTAGCGCTAGTAACTTGCCAAATGTGACTCTAGCTTTAGTGACTCGATATAAAGAATGTAGCCACATTAAAAAATATGCAAATCAGAATTGGTTGCTGAACAATCGCATGATTCGTCGACTCATGCAACACAAACCCAAATTCGGTTATTCTTCACATTCTTTTGGGTTAATAGTTTCTCGTGCATCCCTATGACTTGTGTTCCGGTTCCATTCGTTCCAATCCTATTTGCTTTTTGATTGCGGTTTAAATGGCAGCACCATTAACCCCATTCTTTTCCTGCCGTTTTTACGTAAGTTCCGTGACGTCTATAAAACAATATTTGTGTGAGTTTTGGTTGGGATGAGGGGAAAATTAAGAAAGTCTTGTTAGCAAACCTTATTAGGGGAAAGATTTGTATGGTAGCCCCATGGCCCCATAGAATGACTCCACATTTTTAGTGTTTTCGATAAAGGCACATTTGCATAATATTTAGTTGGAATTGATGTAAAACAAATTTTTTTTTCGAAAAACCAAATAATGTTTGGGTTTTTATGGCAGCCCGATGACCTAATGGTTAGATTTCATCCATTTTAACATAATGTTTTGTGGCATCAAAGGAAATATATTGGAATTTTGGTTTGAATATGTTAAAAAAATAAAAAAGTTCTTATTAGAAGAGCCAAATTTGAGAGGTGGATGGGTTTGTCGGGCAGCCCCATGACCTCTCGGTTTGGTTCTATCCACTATAATATATATTTTGTAGAATCAATAGGATTACATTTACGTGAGGTGAACTTAGAATTAATGGACTACTAAAAAGTTTATCTTAGAAGAACCTAATTTGGGGAAATAAGTTGGTATGGCAGCCCTATGACAACATCGTCCGATTCCATCCATTTTGACTTACGTTTTGAGGCTTTAATAGAAATGCATTTGTGTAAGCTTTGGTTGAAATTTGTGCACAATAAAAAAAAAGGATTTCTTCGAAAAAATCTACGATAATTAACAATCTCGCGAACAAAAACGAAAAGCTCATGACAGTTGGTGAGATGACACTCCATGACTTTCAATGGCCGTGGACAAAAGTCCTAGTTTTGGGCCCGTATTTATAAACATCGATTTAAGGTGAAACTCAAAGAGACCTTAACCCTCGGATGGTTCAGGTAAATTTTACATACGTAAATGGTTCAGTGGGGTCTGACCCCAAGGCAAAAATCGCTCTAAAAGTTAAATTTTTGCTTTTTTGGCACATTTGTTTGAACTAGAAGTAACTGTGAAGCCTTTTGATTAAGTGGTATATAAAAAAAGTGGAATTTGGACAGTATCTTTTAGTATGAGGAAGCAAAAATTAGGTGGTGTCAAATTTGAGGGTAATTTGAACTTACCACAAATAAATCAATATAAAAACTAAAATTTTAACAAAATTTTATTTTTGATAGTCAAAACGTATTTTATACTAATTAACAAAGATAAGTACATCAACATTTTTTAGCTAAGGATAATTTTTTTTCTTAAATCGGGATCCAAAGTTAGTCAGTTTTTAGAGCATTCTTCTTCACAGCTTTTTCCTCGATGGTCTTCGTAGATTGGCTTTTTGCACTCGTTGCAATTGTATTTTGTCTTCTGATCACTTGCTCGTGGGCATCATCATTGGGGGACCTAGGGCATCAGTCCCAAAGGGGGGGGGGGGCAAAGCTGGACAATGCACAAAATGTCTTCAATATTTTGCACTGTGCTTCAGCGAATATTGCCCGTTGATTTCCTCCTTCTTAGAAGAGGTTCGACAAGTGTATAGCCAAGTTCGCTGAGGAAGGTTTATGTATTATGTAAAATACCCACCTAATTATTACGCTTATAAAAGTCATTAATTTATGTCGTGACTTAAAAAACACAATAGTGAACGGAGATCCTCATAAATGAAAACCCCTAATTCAAAACACCCTAAAATTTCCATTTCTTTCAAAATTAATATATCTAATTTCCCACATGTACTCTAATTACAAAGTTTCAACCCTTCCCGATTATTATATTATTACATTTTATCGTTTTCCAAATAACATACTTTGAAAATTTCCCACTAAACAAAAAATTTACTTTTGTAAAAAAGACATACGTTAATGGTTCGTGGGGTCTGACAGACCCCAGAGCACTTTCAAAGTGCTATAACTTATTAACAAAATCACAAATTCAAACAAATTCATGCTTAAATGAACGTATGTGACACATACTTAAATTACATATGCATCAAAATACCATTCAACAAGTTTTTCTATGAAAATTTTAAGATTTAAATTTCTCTGGGATCTGTCAGACCCCACTGAACCATCCGAGGGTTAAGTTTTATAAAGAATTGTAATACAATAACTCAAGGTAGGTAACTAGCTACCTTGACTTCAAGGGAGGTTGACTATTGAGACTTTCAAGGTTTCCTTAAATCGCGTTAAGTCAAGGATTCATTGACTCGGGAAAATAAATTATTTCAATGAAAAAATACTGGAAATGGCATTAATTTTTTGGAATTTCGGCATTCTTGACTAAAGGTCGCCTAGAATTAAGGTATGTTTATAAATAAGGGCCTTAGTTTTTTGTTAATTTTTGCTATGCTTGTTGCCACGGCATGTCAAGACCCAATACTATACTATAAATTGAAAAATCTACAACTGTCTAGACGGGATCGCATAAATGCAAATTTAGAGAAGGCATGGAATAAATAAATTGATCGCAACATGCAGCTTCTTACAAAAATCTTACGTGCAAAATTTGAACTTCCTTTATTCTTTCGCAAGTTATGGAGTGAGTAAAATGCCCGAACAAACTCTTTGTTCTTTGTGTTTTTTTTTTCAGAAACTCCATGTTTTTGACCCTAAAACTCATACCTATATTAATTATAGTATCCAATAGAGACTTTTCTTTTTGACGCCTTCATAACAAGCTAAATATCCTCCTTTTATTATTACATATCCATATGCAGAAAGCCTTCTGCATAACCTCAATAACGCCGCAAAGGAAGTTGGACTACTGACTACATATCAACGAAAGCAAAACAAAGGCCATGATGCCATCGAAAACAAGGACGCCAACTAATTCAAGCATCACAGTGTGGGACCTTAATATCGAGTATGTAGACAACTTCAACTGGGTTGTCAAAGGACGCCAACGAAACCGACGAAATTAAGCGACGGATACAACTTGCCAATAAGACATATTTCTCGGTCCTCCCTATAATTAATTCGAAACTTGCGCACAGGAACACGAAGCTCCGCGTGTACAAAACGATCATCCGATCCGTGCTATGTTATGGCTGCGAAACATGGACCCTCACCCAAGCCTCATAAATTTTGCTAGACCGATTCGAACGAAAGGTCCTTCGGCGAATTTTCGGGGCCGTTCGCGAGCGAGATCAGTGGCGTATGCGGTACAACCATGAGTTGTAGCAATTGTATACGATGAGCTGGAAGTATCAAAAATCGTGAAGCTTCAACGTTTGCAATGGGCGAGGCATGTATAACGGATGGACGATAATCGCATGCCAATGAAAGTGATGAACGCAAAACGAATTGATGGTGCGAGGCTGCGTGGACGACCGAGAGCTCGGTGGGAGAACTCCGTAGGTGAAGACGCCCACCAGCTGCTGATTATTTACTTTTTATTTTAATATTTTATGGAACAGAGTTAAATGTAATATTAAATGCATTTTTCACTAAAGTCAGTTAAATTTAAGAATAAACCTCTCCTCGCGCAGTGTTTAAAGAAAAGAAGGCAAAAAATAATTATTTTCTATTGTAACTAAGTATCCAGTGTGGAATAAAAATATCTATTCGCAGCTTGGTCGCATCGCTTGGATTGCTGACTCTCAAATATCATATTTAAATATCGGCTCAGATAATCTGAACCTCAAAATATACGCATGTTAAAGACGATTTATAAATTTCGTAAGCGCAGGAGCGCGTTCCATTTTCACGATCTGAGTAAAAATAGTTACTCACATTCACCTTCCGTCTCACTCTCTCACACTGTTCGCAACTCTGACTACCGTCAACGATGACTACAGCTTTCGCCTTTGGTTGCCTACGCAGAACGTGGCAGTGTATGAATTTCATAACATATAGTCCGCTTTTCACAATAAATTACGCTTTACATTAGCACGACAGTACGAAATTCCGCCATTCAAATGCCGCCCACTAAAATACCAGCCGTTTTAAAAGTTCGCTAGTGGAAAGTAAAACAATCGCAACAAAATGCTACCAAAAACTATTTTCATTGTTAACATAAAAGTCAATACATAGTTGTGTTACCTTATTAGCAGTTAATGTAATACTTTCTCTCAGCACAAATGACAGACACCAAAAGGTTGTGAGAACAGTGAAATAAAAAAACGCAAGGAATATTTAGTTTTAGTGCATTTTCGCATGTTTGCAAACCCAGACGGCACAATTTTCCCGTACATTTGTACACCATGTACACATGAGCTGATTTCCCCAGCTTCTCTCGCTGCTTCCTGGCTTTATAATATAGGTGTTTTTTGCCTAATCAACTCCCCTCCATTTACTTTTTGTATAGTCGGAGATGCTTCCTTCAATGCGTTACAAACTTCATGACGAAGTTAGTAATCGTCACTTACAAAATGAGTGGTATAATAAATCCGACTGAAAATGTTGATAATTGAATAAAACAAATTGCAAAATTTAAAAAAATGCGCAACATTTTTTTAATTTCAAATTGTGGTAGATTTTGGCATATTTGAAATTTTCAAGTGATAGATTGGTAGGGTAGCGGAGCTACGTGCGATGATGACATCAAACATCTCACAAAGGTTAGGTGGATGAGGTGGCGAGAAAACTCTGGAGTTTTCTGCGATAAGAAAATGCCACTGAAGCTAAAGGGCAAGTTGTACAAAACGGTTGTACGTCCCGCACTCATGTATGGATCAGAATGCTGGACCATGTATGAAGGTTACGCGAAAGAAATGACAGCGACTGAAATGAAAATGTTACGCATGTCAGTTGCTGTAACCAAAAGGGACCACATCAAGAGTAGCTACATCCGAGGCAGCTTGTCCATAGACCAACCAATCACCGAAAAGCTCGAAGACCGACGAATGGATTGGTATTGCCATGTTCAAAGGCGTCCGCCTGAGAACCCCGCAAAGAGAGCGATATCAATGGAAGTTCCACTTGATGGATCCAAGGCCAGAGGCAGACCGAAGAACACCTGGATGTGTCAAATGAAAAAGCAACAACAACGCATTGGTCTCGGCGATGACACGATCCAAGATAGAGCTGCCTGTAGAAATATGCTGAGATATTATCGCCAAAACGGGCGATGTGCCTACACCGCAGGTCGAGCAACGCGAAACCATGGAGCGGTATAAAGAACGAGGCAAGGAAGAAGAAGATTGGTAGGGTAGCATTGTAAAATTTTGAGAAAAAAGTGGTAGATCTACCGAAGAAAATTGAAAAAAAGCCCTATCTACGTATATCTTATTAATAGAAACCTCTTTAACTACCGCAACCTGACCATAACCTAGTAAATTGACCGATTTCTACTCAAATTTGATCACGCATTTACAAAAGACGTAACAACACATATCCATCTGTTTACTGCAGTAATTCGCCCCTTTCAAATCGTCAATATTCCCATTATACATTTAACCACTCGTACACTCACGATACTAACCATATACGCGAGGTGAAATGTTCAAATGACGCAAAGCTGCCGCATTAAAAAGTGGTAAATCGTAAAAAAATGTTCCCGAACCGGCATACCATCATGTGTTTGACTTCGCGAAAAAAACATGATCCTTCCATTCATCTCGAGATGATTCCCTTAGCCACGTTGGTTAGCCGCTACTGCTAGCCTTGTACTTCTTGCAGTGTCCATGTCCAAGTCACCAAACCGCCCTCGTTTTCTCAAAGTGAAGTCAGTCACCCGATTTACTAAGGTCCCACCCTAGTCGCGGTCAAACCGAAAGAGGTTCAGGGTGGTTGACACGCTTCGGTCTCTCCCGGGGTAATGTGTCCTATGAATTCAGCAGAACTCAAGCGAGCGAGCCTGGGTGGTGTACCTACTCTGTGGTGGTAGTCGGTGGTGAACTTTTTATTATTACATTTTTTTTTACAATTTTTTCATAGTCGTCGTCGATGCTTTTTTTATGTTTTCGGCCGCTTTCGGAGAGAAAAAAGGGATAAAACAAGTTTTTAAAAAATTTATTCGCTTTGTAATAAAATATCTCATTTTCTAGGTACACACACTCGTATACATTAAATCGAACACGTACTGTGTGCACTTATAAGTATACGAACGGGCATTGAAGTTTCATATTTTGCATTTTTGTTGTTGCTGTTGTTGATGATGATGTATACAGAGGACGAACGAGAGGAGGCGACGAAGGATACCTACTCGCCAACATCAGCTCAAAAGATATAGTACTCGTAAGTCCTATACGGTCGACAACGAAGGAAACCGAATGCTGAGCCAAAAAAGCGGTCATGACACAAGAAGCAGGAGGTGAAGGAACATAAAAAAAGATAATTTGATATCCTGTATAGTTAAAAACGACTATACAACACACAGTTCGCAGAACAATGGATGAGTAGATAATGTAATTTTTGTGGGAGCTATACACATACATGTACAGAGAATCATGTACCACAGGGATATGCTAGTCCATTGAGGATGAGAATGCGGGTCATAATCCTATCGCCCTGTTGAACGATGTTATCATAAAATTTGTGTAATGTAAAAATCTGTAACACTTTACATTCGACCAGGGAGGGAGTTCGTCATTGTGACGATATTCAATATCAATGGTTCATGTTCATGGCTCTTGTAGAATATCGACGAAGAAAGCATATATGGAGGACTGAAGAAAACTTCTAAAATAATAGTGTAATTATATTCAGATAACCACGAGATTTTCTTTGGATTTCTCTCTATTCATCAGAACACCTTCAGATTGTGGTAGCTGCAGTAATAGAACTTCTTTACTTATCAACGTGTCGTTGAGCCGATTTTCAATAAACTTCCAAATCCACACCAACAATAAGTCTGCCCAGCAAAATCGGAAAGTTTTATATAAGTCTTATATTCGAACAGAATAAGACGTATTCAATAAGAGATTATTCAAAAAAGTCTTAGTCATTTACAAGAGGAAATCCTTACTAAAAGGCTTACCTTAACATGGGGTATGTCATTGGCGGTAAGGTTTAAAGCTTTGAAGCTTCCAAATCTTGTATATACACCTGATTATAAGACTTATTTCAGAATTACAATAATTCTTATTTTAGGATTACAATAATTCTTATTTAAGAATTACTATAATTCTTATTTAAGGATTAAAATAATTCTTATTTAAGTATTATCTCATGCATTATCTAAGGCATTTCAAAACTAAAATATATCCATTAATAAAAGGTTGAAATAAGTATTTCTTCTTTCGGTAACTCCTTGCTGGGCGATGGTGCATTCACTCAGTCGTTTGTTTAATTTATAATAATTGTTTATATTTCTCATCCGCACATGTACTTCGACCACGCCGAGATTCGATCTCCGGACCCCAAGATTACTAGCATCGTAGACTGCGACTCAACCAAGTCAGCCACAGAGCATGTTATAAATAAATATTTGCAAACTGCCTTATGCCACCTATCTGAAATGGCATTTATATACTTACTAATAAGGCTTTTATAAGAATATAATAAATGCCTTAACGTAAAGTATATTATAGACCTTATAAATGACTTTTCTTTCATTGATATATAAGCTATAGGGCAACTGGGAGCTTTCAAATAGTGAGTGCAAATTGAGTTTGAAATTTTGTCTTACATTTTGCTAAGAAGTAAGACTTATATAATGATATGAATAAGATCTAATCACGCAAAGCTATTTCAGCTTACTGAATGCTTACAGTTCAGTAGTAAGTAAGCCTTTTCTAAGTCTTACTTTTTCATAGCCCTTACGGAAATTTTGCTGGGTGGTTGCTATTATGGCGACAGCCGAACTTTCGTCGGAAATCATATTGAGTACTTTTCAAAAATGTCCAAAAGTTTTAAAACTTGGGCTTCACTAACAAACAATTGTGCTTTTTCCTTGCATGATTGAAATATGATTGAACAATTTTCTAGGTTACGTGTATTTGGATTATTATTAACGAGGAAAATCTTTGCATCGAACTTGGTCATAATTTATATTTCAAAAAAATTAATCTATAGGCTTCTGTTCAATATCAGTGTGTTATTGCTCAAATTTATGGCGAATCGTGTCTTCGTATTTTGACAGCTTTCAGAAGTTATAAACGAAATAAAGCAATTAACCGAAGAAAGCAAATATAATAAAAGTACGCAACCTAGCACGTAGTGAACTATATTCTAATGGCGGAAATACAAAAATGTCCACACCCATTTTCGGTTTTTAGCCCGGGTGGCGCCAGTCTCAGCAAACTTCGCAAAGGGGAGCGCGGACTGAAAAATATTGGGAATTACTGAACTAAGGTAAGGTGACCAGACTTCCGAAGGCCCAATGCTGTACACGTTGCGTAATTCGGTTTTCAGACAAATCCTGGTGGAGAAACTTGAGACCAAGTGACCCACGATTTACTTATTAATTATGTATAATTCGCATACGATTTTAAGACAGTCGATACTCTTTTGAATTTCAGTGTTCGAGACTGCAGTCTCAGCAGCCTTGTGCGGATTATGATAACGCTTTCCCTGTGTCTGTGTCAAATCCGCATTTTCACGCTCTCTAATATCATAGTACATATAGGGATTTTTTATACATGGTACTGAAGTAACAAAATGCCGTGATAAACATCCAGTAGGGGGTGCAGGTGTTGAAGCACTCCTCACTTTGTACCTACTTATTTAAAAACTTCGTTTTATTTCGTTTATTGCAGAAGATGAACTGATACCTCATTGCCAGAGAATCCTTAAGCGGTTGGCGCGGCTTTCCTGGCACATCTACAGAGTGGAGTCCGTGGAGAACCTCCAGAGCGGTGGAAGGATGGCTTATCTTGGTTGCGATGTTTCAGGGGGAGAGTATGCATTCCTCCATGGCTATATTAGAGATGCCATCCCGGTCCCCTGGGCTCTTATTGGATTTGATGGACATATTTTCCTGGATGAAGTACAGTGATTTCTCCATCCTTTTGTGAAAAATTAAAATCGCATCTTTCCATCGCTTTCCACTTCTGGATCTTATCAGCTCTAGATGCTTGAACTTTTTACATTGGTCAGTGCGCTTTTCTATACAATTCTGACAATTTTCAAAATTTTCTGCTCGAAAATGTTCGTGTTAATGAGATTTTTCGATTAGAAAGCACAAAAGTGTGATTTGGGCAGTTGTAACTTTCGAACGCAGATAGAAAATATCAGCGACAAGCTCTAAAAACTACAAGTGTTCCAATTCAGAAAGGTCGGTCAAAGTGTTCCCGAATTATCGAAAATAAACGATTGCTAAATATGTATAACGAGACCGAGGCTAATTTCGGGCGCGGCCTTCGCTCCCCTCGGGCTAAAAGTTTTTTCGGGCGTACCTACGACTTGATTTTAATCCCCCCGCCATTCTTTTCCTTCTGTCTTCACAAAAGTTCCGTTGCGTCGACAAAACAATATTAGTGTGGGGTTTAGTTTGAATAAGTAGGCAAATAAAAATATTTACTCAGAAAATTTTATTGGGCGATGCGGGAGCATGGCCCCTTAGTACGATTCCATTTGTTTTGATCTTTTAGTTGCTTTGATGAAGACACATTAATTCAAGGTTTTGTGAAATTGGTGTAAAAAATGTTTCTTAGAAGATCCAAAATGGGGGTTGGGTTTGTATGACCCCATGACCCCATAGTCCGAATTGATCCAATCTTACATATGTTTTTTGTCATCAATAGAAATACATTTGTATGAAATTTGGTCGAAATTGGTTCACAAATAAAAAAGTAGACACGGACAGACAGGCAGACAGACATGGCTTATTTGATTCAGGGGCCGAACCTGATCATTTATATACATACTTTGCTATACCTCCGGTGGCTCCTTTGAGGTGTTACATAAATCGTCGTAACAAAAACATACCATCTTATGGGTACAGGGTATAAACAGAATTAAAAAGACAAGACTGACTATAGGCCTCCTCTCCGAGGAGCTTATTACGTAGTGATTTAGGTTTCTTTTGTGTGGCATTGTGGAATGCTTTACATTTACTAATGCTGTAGGACAGGTCAAAATGCTGTACTGTACAGCAAAATGCTATACGTCTGATCAGCTTAACCCTCAGATGACCGACAACTTTTCCAACGGTTAAAGCCCAACAAGGTCCCCAGGGACCTACACTATGCAATGATGCATATAAATAGTTTCATCGGTGAACATTAATTGAATTATCACTTTTTTGCCTTGAATATTAAATGCTTAGTAGTAAAAAAAATATAGTAAGCAATTTGAATTAAAGCAAAAACAATTTATTTTCGGCAAGAGCGTCGATTTTCACGTCGAGCCAATGGTGAAGCGGCATTTGTGTGTTTACGCTGCAACCTATCCCGGTAAAATAAAAATGTTTTTTGGAACGTAGGAGCACAGCAACACATCGCTTTCGTTAAACCCAAAGAAAGTGCTAAACACTACCCAAGACCGGTCCTTCAAGAAATCACGTAGCACAAACGTTTTGTTGGTTCGAACTGCCCCTACAAAGGTCTGCTCTTTGGATTCGAGCTGCAATGCCAACTCCAATGCTGTGAAAAATTATCGCCGTACAGTTCTTTCATAGCGGTGAACCAACTCTAAGACCACTTTTCTCCCTGGTTGGTTTACCGTTCTCCGCTTGTTTTCCACTGTAACCCATTTTAAGTGGTAATACGATTGTGCATCGTAAAGCTACCATATTTTGATACCGTATTTTGGTGTTTTCGACGATATGTACTGCGGAAGCGAGTTCGGCCTCGAAAGGGGAACAATTGCACGTCCAGAGTCATGGACTCATGTGTTGCATAGGCCTTCTCCAAATTAGCAATTCCCATGGTCCGGATGTTGTCTATTGCAGCAGTCTTGCTTTCCTGAAGCCTCGCCTCTCGAGTGTTGCTATTCTCAAATCGAATCATTCTGTTTACTGCTTTGAAGAGATTTTTGGCCATGGCTGCTTTATATAGAGGTAAATGTGTTTCGCTGTATAATTTTCTGGCAACTCGGATACAACAAAGTTCCACCATATTAGTGTGAAATTTATTGAGGGTCAAGGGAGTCCATTGCCTTGGTTATGCATTTGGGTTTTTAGAATTCCACTTTGCTGCGCTTTCATTCCTCTTGGAATGAACCTAAAGGTCTTTAACAAATTAAATGAAAAACGTATTATCGTTCTCATTTTCCTTGAATTCGCAAATAACGTGTATACAATTGCTCTTAATACATGAAGGTCCCAGTGGACCTAGTTGGGCTTCACCGCCATATATCACTTTCGCCGGTTGGTTATGATAGAAAATTTTAAGGACATAATTCGAAACACATTGCATTTGCTTCTAAACATATTGATTGGAGAAGTCAAGGGAGCTGAGCCGGTTCGATTGAACCATATTCAAATGGCTCAATGTTGAAAACGCTATAGGTCCCCAGGGACCTTGTTGGTCATCTAAGGGTTAATCAAAGGGTGAGTATTTTCCGTGAAAGCTTTCAATTTTCAATGTATTTATCTTTAAAAATATTTTCTCCCAAAATAATTTATATTGAAGCTAAAACCTTCCTAAAAATGAGTATATTATTTTACTAAAAATATTACTGAGAATGGCATTTCATTACATGAATAAGGGTATCATTGACTAACGGCCTTGAATTCCTTTACTCATTAGTGCATGACAACCTGACAACATTTTGTTCACTTTTGTTAACCTTCGGGCGGGCGCAATGCATCTGACAGATTAAGTGACCAGTTTTTGTTGCGCCAATCAGCGATATGAAAAGGGAGAGATCTGAAACTCACAGTAGCTTAATCTTTATCGATCAACTACCCAAAGCCGTTTTTAGTTTCTATCTACCATATGTCTGAGGGGCGGGAGGGGGTGAAATAATCTGTCAGATGTATTGCGCCCGATTGTGTTATTTTTCCTTTTCTATGAAAATGTCCACGTGTTATACTCTTCACATTGCGTAATAACGTTGTGTTGACTTTTAGGCTCACCAAATCGTTCAATAGTGTGTTTTTAGTAAAATAAGCTCACATTTTTCAATCGGTCGAGTTTTTGGAGGTTTTTTATATATTGAGGCTATTGAAAGCGGAATATTCTTAGAAAATTGAAAATGTGAAGGGTATCAAACTTTGTGAGCCAGTATTTGTTCCTAAAATTTCGTAGAACTGTTTCGAAAAGATAATTCAACAATAAATAAGAGTGTAGAATATACAGAAACTTAGTTTCATCCTATTTTCTGAACTTAATCTGTCAGATGCATTGCGCCCGATTGTGTTAGGATTAGTATTGCGCCCGCCGGAAGGTTAATCATTTATGGATTCTAATAACGACAATGAATTAGTTTTTGAAAGAACGGTTGTACGAGTTATTCGAAACTATGGAATACGTATTACAGCAGGAAAGTACTTGATTAGAGGTCTACTTGGTCAGTGGGGCAGAAGATGTTTAAAATTAGCTTATTCCCTGGTATAAGGTCTCCTTTCTTAGTAGTTGATGAGCTAGATGCGTGGGCAGAAAGGGCAGAAACTAGGGTTAATTTCGGCTCGACTTCCACATAATTTGAATTGATTTTACCAAATTGCAGATCTTTATGAGCAGTCTGAATTAAATTGTATTGAATTCGAGCAAAAATTGTTAGAAATAATGGAGCTAGAATAAAATGATGTAAGAAAGTTATGATCGTAAGACTATGCGCCAATTTTTAAAAGAATCGTACAAGCACCTCACCTTTGCAGAAGTTGGAGAAAATTGAGATGAAAAACAATATTGTTTTTGGGTCAAATCACACAAATTTGACTTTGAAGCTCTGTAAAAATCAAACCTCTTATCCGATTTTAGTGTGTCTAGTTTTTTTTAAGTAAATTTGTTGGGTGTAATAATCATAATATTTCATTATTCTAGCTGGTCTAGCTTTGGAGATATTGAGCTTTATGACGTGCAAGAAAATGATTTTTTTTTTAAATCTTCAAATGCCTGTGGCAGCTACAAGGTTAAGAATTGGGTGTATGTTCCGTACAACTTATTTGCTGGAAATCACATGAGGAATCACAATCCGGTGCGTTTATGCGGCAGTTTTCGGACACCCTGTATAAAAAACGCAGAACTAATAAAATTAAAAATCATTTAAAATAATTATACACTTCCGTAATATTAGCCATGCTTATTTTGCAACTGATATACTCTGAACCCCATAGAAAAAACAGAAAACAGACAGTATGGAGTTTTTGCCTATCTAAACTCCAAGGCCGCCCACACACAACCCAACAAACCATATTTCCGAGTGACGGAATTCTTTTCGGATTTCCACCACTTTTCCAAGACTAATTCCGAGACCGCACTAACACACGCAAACCGATGTCGATTTTTTTTACGAGTTTGCACTTTGTGTAAAACGTAACTATACTACGCGTATTTTAAATGTCAAAATATATAGTTTAGTTTTACGGGTTCGGTGCGCGAGTCAATTTCAATATGAAGTTTTGAGATTGTCGTTGATATTTCGCGCGGTAATCGAAAACTCTCTAATATTAATATTAAATTTTGCGAAAATATTCTTAGCCGAATAGCATTTTGGTTCGTATTTTATATATTAATACTTTATTTGTTTGTAAGTTGTGTCGGATTTGTTACATCACTGAAAATAAAGGTGAGTTATTAGAGAGTTTTAGCAAGTCGTATGGAATAAAACGACATAATTTGACATTCCATATAAAAATTTGCTTGCTTACCGTATACGAAACGAAATATCTTAATTTTGCATGTCCCAAGTAGGCATGGGTGTATTTCCGTATATTTGATTCTCTGGAAACAGTCGAAATTGGCGAAATAATTTGTCGTTTTTTACAGCTATGCCTACTTAGGATATGCAAAATTAAAATATTTTGTTTCGTATACGGTAAGCAAGAGAATTTTTATATGGAATGTCAAATTATGTCGTTTTATTCCATACGACTTGCTAAAACTCTCTATTAATTAATAAAAATATTCTTTGATTTTTTTTGCTGTAAGACTTGTGCAGAATGCATTTACGACCAAAAAATTCGTGCATATCCTTTTTCCTCTCAGGTATTTAGGTATTGGTCGACAATGGTTGGGGGACTGCAAGTTGTTTTGGATTCCGGTTTTTTGGCGTTTTGGTTGCTCTGCGTCCCGTTGTGTCCCTCTTTGAATTGAAAATGAAAGTAATAACAATACAAAACCCTCCAACTGAAATTATAACCCTCCATACTCCAAAAGCGATACTCGATTCCGACCTGAATTTTAATCGAAATTGGTATAAAACTCCGAGATGACGAAACGGAAACCTGTAACGATAACTATACTGAAAACTTTCGGAAATGTATGCGTTTTCCGACACACTATTCATATCACGAACTCTCAGTATTCCGAGATGTTAAGGCTTGGATTCCAACTACGAAAAAGATCCAATATTCCGAAAGAATTCCCTCGGAATGGTTTGTTGGGGCTGTAACGATAACTGTTCAGAAAAGTGTCGGAAATGTCTCTGCATTTTCCAAATGCATCATTTGAATGTATAAGTGCTCTCGGAAATGCTGAGACACTTTTCATATGACGAACCGTCAGTATTCCGAGAGTTTAAGTCTTGGATTCCGACTCGGAATATGGAAAATAGTTCCAGTATTCCGAAAGAATTCCCTCGGAATGGTTTGTTGGGAAGCGTCCCAATCCATTTTTGTTTACATTACAAATGACACAAAATAAATTATGTTTGTATTGCCAAAAGTACGTTTCAGGACAGGGTACACCGCGGGCCTGCGTTCTTGTTTGAAAATCCCTTAAGGCTTTTCTGTTGCCTAATTATAGTGATCAAGATTTTGTTTTAGTCTGCCTGGAGCTACAAGGTAAGGTGTATTGGGTTGCTTCCGTATACATGGATTATGATGGTGCTCTACCTTCTCCCAACTTAAAGGAAGCGATTGCGGCAGCAGAGGCCTCAGAAACTAGTGTAATCCTCGGGTGCGACTCTAACGACCTGGGCAAGCTCGGATACTCATGAGCGAGGAGAATTGCTTTTCGAGTACCTGTACCGATCTTTTAATTTGCAATGCACTCTTGCACTCTTGCAGAGCACTCTTTCTCGGATCATCGGTATCTACGATTCCGCCTAGTACAGCGTCCCGAAGTGACTCGACACACAGTGAATCGCAGAAGGACCGACTGGTCTAGGTTTCGAACTGCTCTCGCTGAAGGGTTGTCATCCTTACCTAATCTGCCAGACAATGAACAACAGCTGGATGAGATGGTAAACATTTTTACGGCAGCTATGATGGCGGCGGTATCGGAATCGTGGGAACTTTCCTATTTTCCATAAAAATGGCGAATTTAAAGTATGTGTTGTTTTCTAAGCTCGGTATTGTCGAAACAAGGCTTACTTGATTGAGCTTATGATGAGAAACTTTTAGATAATTTCATAAGCTTTAATTTGAGGTCAAATATAAATTTATAGCTTTAGTGTTTTTTTCCATAATGGCAAAAATCTTCTGATAAACAAAAAATCAATTTCTAGCTTGAATTTCAATGGTAGCTCAGACAACACTAGCGCCACCTGCCATTGCTATTGCATCGTATTGGTTTTAATACCCGGTTTATTGGTTTTTGTTTTCGTTAATATTATCACAACCATGGAACTTTGACGTAAACGACGATTAATTTCCTCTCAAGTGTCAATGGTCGATAATCCACATCTTCTAGTTTTTGAATTACCTGGAAGGAGATGATACGGAACAGTTTAGTCGCTAAGTTACCCACAAATGGCGCTACTATCGCGAGAGCTCAAAGCGTAAATAGCCGTGCGGGTTACGTTTATCCCCAAGACAGGCAGAAGCTCGCATTGACGACCTAACGATCTTAGGCCATTGGCTGAATTCAAATTGTAAGAAAACGACCGGACGGGTAAACTTGCACGACAAGAACCATCGTATGATCATTTCACACTATCCGATCAAAACACGGACCGGCGAACAATAATCACACAGCAAGTATGTATAAATGTTGCCATGCACGCTCCAAAATTAGTGTACAATGAATCAGCCAATGGCTGGTTTCAGACTATAAGACGAAACCGGACGGGTAAACTTGCAAGACAAGAGAGCTTTTGTAGTGGCCAGCAGACAAGCATTGTTCATTTCAAATTGTAAGAACGAGTCTTACGAAAGAAAAAAATCGTGACACGATTGTTTTTCTTTCGTAGGAATCGTACGATCGATAAGACGATTGCATCTACCAATAGTTCAGGCGTTCTGCAAAGACAATTAGCGCGTGTTTTACTTGCATTTTAATCTTGTCGACTCGTCACTTCATTGTACACTAACTTTGGAGCGTGCATGGCAACATTTATACATACTTGCTGTGTGATTATTGTTCGCCGGTCCGTGTTTTGATCGGATAGTGTGAAATGATCATACGATGGTTCTTTTCGTGCAAGTTTACCCGTCCGGTCGTTTTCTTACAATTTGAATTCAGCCATTTAGTCTCACTTCAGCTATGGTTTAGTTACTGGAGCGAATTGTTGACGACATTCATGTACGAGCTATCATCCCACCACATCTGGGCTCGTCGTCTGTAAAGGCCTGGATAGACCTTGGGCGGAATGAGAATGAAATTTTTGTCCGCTGCGATTTTCTCAATGCAAATGCATATTTACTGTCGTGGCAAATTCCATAAGCTAGTCCGAAAACGGTTCCATAATTTTTCTCGGCCATTTTATGTATTATTTTCCGATTCCCCGGTCATTTCACCGTGAAAAATATCTAATGACTGGGGAATCGAAAAACAATACATAAAATGGCCGTGTACGAAGATGACTGTGTGTTGGACTGCTGCTAAAACGACGATATACTAAAGATTTCACTAATCCACAATACGACACAAGTGCGAAAAATGAACAAACAAATTAAAAAGAATCGGCTAACACGTTATAATATTACATATATTAAATTTATATCCAATTACAATACAAAATCTGTCTTCTTCGTTTCACATCTGGTACGAGTCTAATGGTACTCGAGTTTACAGACCTCTGGTTCCGTAATATTCCATCGAAAATCAAATTTTAACCGTTTTCAAATAACTAAATTATCCAAATGAAATGATCAAATTTTAACAAGTTTCAAACAACTAAATATCATCCAATTAAATTATATACAATGATTTTATAGAATTCACATGAAAAAAAGATATGCTTCCGCTGGGTATTGAACCACCGCCCACCGGCATCTATGGTGGCAACCTTGCCACCAGGCTACACTACAGGCACGTAGCCAGGGGAGGGGTCCAGGGGGTCCGGACCCCTCCCGAAATGTTTGCAGAAATAATCGGAGTCAACGTTTTGATAACATAATTTTGAAAAAGATTGACGTCTTCTTAGCTCCGCTATTTTTTCAGACATCATTACTCATTCACCTAAATAGCAGTCGATTTCAGAGTTTAATCAATATTTTCAAATTGTTAGCTTAGTTGAAAGTGCCGGTAGCAGTGATGCGGCTAAACACTACTAATTATGTGTAGAAAATTACTATTCGCATTCGGTACAGAATTCTCGTTATTATTTATCCTAATTTGCCTAAGAGTTTGGTGTTTTGAACTTTCCGCTGCTGAGGTCCTAAATGTTGCTAAGATATAATTTCAGAATGCGACGAACAATAGTTTAGCTTGAGGATTGCTAGAAAATCCAGAGTTCAACATAGTCGAGATTTCCAGCTTACACCTATGGCTTAATTAATATATGTATTAGTCATTTGAAAATGTGCATGGGATAGGGTGGCCAGACATCTCTCTTTAGGTGGATATGACCTGCTTTTACTCTCTGTGCTCCCCATTCCAGCCCAAATGCCACGAACTTTCGAATCCCAGATTTCTTCCCACGATTCCTTAATAAAAGAAACAACCGCAGATAGAAAAACATCCATTGTAGCCTCGCCACATTCCGAATTCAGTAAGCTTAAACTATATAAACACCGTGAAGGTGGTGTATTATGGATCAGACAAACTATATGCTCTTGGAAAGTATCAAGGCCTTAAATGCGAGCCAAATACAACTTTATACCACATTGGTGTCAGGGAAACTCGTCATTTAAATCATACTGATGACCAACATTGTGAAAAATGCAGCCACAGTCAATAGTTTGCCCTATTATTAGTTGGAGACAACGGGAGGGGTAGACCGAGAAATTGTGAAAGGAAAATATGAAAATTAGAACTATACAAGTTTGAGTTTTTAATTTAGAATTTTTGCTATTAAATACTGTACCGTTCTAGCAAAAGAACTCCAGTAGCACGTATTTTACAAAATCACACTGTTCCTTTCGAAAAGGACTTCCCCTTAATTTCTTTCGGGACACATGGAATCTTGTAGTAATTGGTGTACTACCCTGTTAAAATTAATCTAATAACACAGACCATAATTTAAATTTAAAGGTTAAAATCGTTTTCATCAAATTTATAGAAAACAAAAAATAGTACGGGGGGCAATATTTGGATCCCTCCCGAAACGAAATCCTGGCTACGCCCCTGCTACACTAGTCCTTGTAAAGATGAATATTGTAGTTGCAGTATATATGTTGCATATGCCATTGGTATGTATTGTGAATGTCATGTATCTCTCCGTCTGAACAGGCCGAGAAAACTTATGGAACCATTTTGGGATTGTAGATTCTGGAATTCCCCAGCATTTGCCTCATATTCCATGACAGTAAGTACGCATTTTCATTGAGAAAATCGCAGCGGACAAAAATTTCATTTTCATTCCGCCCGAGGTTTATCCAGGCCTTTAGTAGGTATGTGTGCAGCGGTACACCATAAGGAAGTATTTTATCTCCCCTGCTTTGGAATATAGCAATCAAACAATTGCTTGTGGATGTCGAGAATATTGGTTGCAAGGCTACTGCATATGCTGACGATGTTGTAATTGCTGTGACAGATAAGCTCCCGGTAGTGCTTAGTGGACTATTGGAGAACGCCTTGTCTGTTTTAACAAACTGGGTAAGCCTCAGTGTGGTTGGACTTAATCCAGCTAAAACTGAGTTGGTGCTCTTTACTAGAAGACGTAGCATTCCTTCTATTGACCCTCCAATGCTCCAGTATAGGCAACTCACTTTTGCTGAAAAGGCTAAATTCCTTGCACTATTCCTCGATAGGAAGCTTAGCTGGAAACATAACATTGAAGAGAGGGTGAATAAAGCAAGTATAGTACTCTATTTGTGCAGGAAAGCAATAGGAAGGAGCTGGGGCCTGCAACCAAAAGCACTCTATTGGATCTACACTGCTATCGTCTGACCCATTCTACTGTACGGTGTATGCGTATTGTGGTCAGCACTCAGTAAACCAACTTATTATAACTTGCTGGCGAAAGTACAAAGAATGGCTTGTCATAACTGGAGCCTTTCGTACTAAACCTTCGGCTGCACTTGACATTGTGCTCAATCTGCTACCGTTGGATCTATTCGGCCAACAACTGGCTGCTAATACGGCACTACGCGAAACTAGTCAGTTGCAAACGCTAGAGTACGGCCACTCAAGGATACTACGAAATTTTAACCTCCCCTTGCAGACTGATTACACTAGTCCCAGGTATGCTTCTGGCAAAAACCTCGATTGTTTGATTCCGCCCAGGGATAAAAATGCACCCCTGGCTACAGGGTATTTTACACAGATGGCTCTAAGATAGACGGAGGAGTTGGTATTGGAGTCCACTCGGATGGACTAGACATTAACTTGGCACACTATCTACCTGTCTACTGTAGTGTTCTTTAAGCGGAAATTTCTGCAATAAAGGAACCCCTAACCTGGTTGGGAAATCATGTCGTCACGATGAGGGATGTCATTATATACACTGACAGCCAGGCTGCAATTCGATTTCTCGAATCTGTCCTGATTACATCAAAAACTGTTGATAGCTGCCGCTCAGCTCTAAGAGTGATGGGTCAATATTTCAACATCTCTGCTGGATAGCAAGTAGTCGCAGTGGATTACAATGGGAACTACAATGCGGACCGTCATGCTCTTGATGCGACCGCTATGACTTTAGAGGCCGACCGCAATAATATAAAAATGCCAATCGCTTCTTATAAACAGGCAATAGAAACAACTGTAATGCATAGGGCTAGTGCAAGATGGTCTAACGGTACTACATGACAACTATTTTACTGTCAATAAACAGGAAACATATCGGCAAGGTGGTCGGGATCATAATCGGGCACTGTCCTATCGGGGAGCACGCCAGGAGGCACAGAATTCCCCATAACGACTTCTATTGTAGTTGCGATGACCAAAAAGGGGAAGAGAGTGTACATTCTTTTCTCTGCAATTGTCCAGCCCTGGCCAAGAAACGGAGACGTTTTATTGGCTCAATGTATATTAACGATACATGTGATCTACGTGGTGTGAGTTCACTATCTCTCAACAAATATATTGCCAGCACGGGCTGGTTTTCAGCTTAGATGTTAACTTTAACCCTTAAATGCATAGCGTACCATATATAGTACATGGCTAGATTCCTGTAAATGTCTAGCAATTACTAAATTTTTGATTTTTTTTTTACTTTTTCCCAAAGTAAACAAAACAGGCTTTCACATAAATTCAATTTTGGCTTCCCGAAGCTTTCCTTGAATTGTGTGTGCGTCGTCAAAGTGGACGAATGTTATTTTTTGTGAAATTTTTTAAAGCTATTCTTTAGAGCCAAAAAAATCGGCGAAATTTACCGTTATTTGGAAAAGGAAAAATACTGGTGAGTAAATTTGAATGTGTTCTTGAGATTCTTTTGAGATATTGACCAAAAAAGTCACCAAAGGTATTGTTTGCACTAATTTAGCAACGTACCATATATGGTACACCACGCAGTGGGGCATATTCAGAAATATCTATACATACATTCATTCCGATCGTTATTAGTAGATGAAATTATTCTCCTTTAGGCTTGGCTCTACCCAAGGATAGGATATGTTCATAAAATTTTAATTATCAGTTCTTTTAACATGATGGTGCGTTTTATTGAACTCAGAACTGGTCCAAATAACCTAAATTTTCATATAAATTATGCCAGCGATCCATTTTTCAACGACATTTACTGCCATTTTTTATGGAAGCTAGAGTAATCAGTCATGATTAGGATCCAAGGGAACAGAGCTGCCATAGTTGATTTAGAAGGATCGTTTTTGTCATTTTTGTTTTCTATAGCACACCGGTCAGGGCTTAGTGTTTCTGTAGCTGCTTCTTATAATCCCAGTCTGTATAGTATACTGAAAAAATTGTTCACATCTTTTGTTTTCTCCTTAGGATACGCAACTAAAAAACCGAGCTTCCGTACTTAACATATTAGTAAGATACTTGGACTTTCACCAGGACTCAAGCAGCTGCGCCTTGATATTTAATTTCTTAAACCATTTCATTATGACAGGTATTGTCTTGGAAATCCACGGTCAGGATCCTCAGAAAATGTGCTTCTAGGGTCAACCATTTGATATGGAAGAATAGTAGTAGTAAATGGAGTACCACATTCGATAAACAAAAAATTGCATGGATGTAATTCTTGTGGACATGTCCTGTGACCTGCACAAATTTGGGTTATAAAGCAAGCAGCAGTTCATTTCCATGTTCATATCCTAGCAATGTCAATCCAATCCATATACTTTTCAAGAAAGGAATCCCATGAGCTATGACAAGTCAAAAGAAGTCTCGAGATATACGTTTAACAGTAGAACATGTTTATAACGAACTATTAAATAAAAGATTTATTTTATAACGAGACCTAATTATAATCGCGTTAATAGCATGATGAGTGCATACCCTATAATACCCATGTACAGAGCTAGACGGCATGCAAAGCCCAAAATAATCAATTGCAGGTTTTTTTTTGTAGGGGAGGAAGGGATATACAAGTTGGATCTGGCGCACTTTAAATTTTTTATAAGGACATCCAACAGCTACCACTTGACACACATTTGAAGTGTTTCGCGACATTCTATCAAAACATATAGCTAAGTTTAGGTTTGTAGGGGATGTAGGGGTAGTAAGACCTACTCCACTTTCCATCAACTTCCAGGATATGTCACAAATAGGCATGCATACAAATTTTAATAAGGAATAGGAAACTAATCACTCACCTACCCAAGCTCCCTTTAAAAAAACTGAATATTCGCGATTTTCTATAGAAATTACCACCTTTCATTTAATGAAGAGGAGTTCATTATATCGAGTTTCCACTGTAATTTCGATCGAAACTCTCCATAATCATTATCCTTTCTTTTTTTGCTCTGTTCTTATCAAAGTAAGAGGCAGATTAAATAAGATTTGAAAAATGTCTTTCATTTACAACATATGGCCTGAATGCATGGCGTACCATATTTGGTACACAATACAATTTCTACTATTTTCGCTTTTCTGGGAAAACGGGCTATTTCCTGGGAAAATAGAGACTGATTCCGTGTTCAGTGACCGATTTTACATAAGATGAGGTCAGTTACGATAATGGGTTCAGACCCCATGCATTTAAGGGTTAAGGTACGTTTACAGGGTGTCCCATTCATGGTGGAGGATATTTTAATAGTAGGTAGTGTCAGTGGCGTAGATAAGGGGGGGGATCAAGGGGATCAATCCCCCCCCCCTTCCGTCACACATTTTCTATTATTACTTTAGATACGTAAAACAAAGCAAACGTAAACTTTTAGCTGGAATTATTCAACGTGTGTAGTGTTCATAAAAACGTGAAACCATTTTCAGAACTGCAATAGAAAATTCAGCTCAAATTTCAATTGTTTCATTTGTGAAATTGAAGCGTATCGATAGAATAGAAACCCTACAGGGCCTTACGTTCATTTATTTTTTCACATTGGATCTGGAGTTTCAAACAGGCAAGCATTACTGAAGTAATCCACAAGTGCTGCTAGACAAATTATATGTAAGCACTGATTGAAAATTTGTTGCTGGAAAATCTTAATGTTCTGTTCAAAATTTTGAAAATAATGTGGAACTGTGCTCTTCCACAAAAGAGCAATTTCCAATAGGGAAATATACAGTAGATAAGATTATAAAGATTTATTCAGGAGAATGGAAAGCTAATGCGAATGAAGAGAAAACGCTTCAAAACTGCTTTTATGCTACTACTATTTTTGAGCATCCTTTACTGTTTGAATTTATCAATATTCTTTCTTCTTTTTTTAAGTTAAAATTTGACGAAAGGTTTTATCGTATATAGCAGGGCAAAGCAAGTCTAGACTCTAGACTTTCTCTAGTTGTTCGCAATTTTATTGAATTTAATACGAAGAACTCTCAAAGGTTTTTAGGTAAATTTTTTATAATATCTTTTTTTTAGAAATTTCCAAAATTGACGGAAAGATAGTCTTATGCAGGCAGTAATTCGAATAAAAATTAACAAACAAATGGAGTTCTGCGGTAGGTTTTATCGTATATAGCAGGGCAAAGCAAGTCTAGACTCTAGACTTTCTCTAGTTGTTCGCAATTTTATTGAATTTAATACGAAGAACTCTCAAAGGTTTTTAGGTAAATTTTTTATAATATCTTTTTTTTAGAAATTTCCAAAATTGATGGAAAGATAGTCTTATGCAGGCAGTAATTCGAATAAAAATTAACAAACAAATGGAGTTCTGCGGTACCCTAGGCTTCCGTGAAGATATCTCAGGGGTTTCGCGAAGATATACAAAAATAGGAAAAATTTAGAAAGAACTTTTGACAACAAAAAGCAAACAATCCTGTTTGTATGAATGTTTGTAAGTTTTAAAATTCCGAAGCTTAGTCTGCTACACTGCACCAGAAATAAACACTGTAAAATATTTGACCAGCATCAGAGACTCGACCGATTTTCTTCTACAACTTTCTACTTTATGGAATGGAAATAGAAGTGGTACCAGAATAAAAGTATGTCCGAGTGTTTTATTGAGGATTTTAGTATTCAAATTAAGGCACAGATAAATTAGACGATTAAATTTGTGTTAATCGAAACTTTTGTACGATGTTTTTTTAACCAATGTTTAACGGTCCAAATTTTTAGTTCTACTCACAATTTTGGTAATCTTTTTATACAATTGGCTGAGCCTCGAAATTTATAGAAGATAGCTGCAACGGTGTCCTACAAATTTGAAAACTTTTGAAATATCTACCCACGAATTTGTTATCGGAGAATTTCGATTTAAAAACACAGAAGTTGTATTTTATCCACATATACTGGGCATTCCCAACGAGCTATGCTCTTCAAAATTTTCCTTTTCTGGAGATTTAATTATATAATTTATCTTAATACTTGTTTTGAGATGACCCGTGACTACAAATTTGAGATCCACTGATCTATCCCAATATAAGGCTCTGATACTCCCATCACAATAGCAAAAATTTGCACGAAAATTGGAATACTGTGGATTCACTTACCGTAGTAAAAAAGCTAAATTAACGAAGCAGTATCACACATTTTGCGGAGAGTTCAATATTTTCAGGACGCTTTATTTATGCCAAAATTGCTCTCTATTTTGCAAATAAAAAAGTTTGCTGAAAAACACTGCTAATTTGCAGTGTAATAAATGCAGACATTGTTATTCTAAAATTTAAAATTTGATAACCATAAAAGTATAAACAATCCTGCCAAATGATCCCCTCCCTCTCAGAAAAGCTATCTACGCCACTGGGTAGTGTGGCTCATTTGGGGAAAATTAATGTACAACGGAACACATCTATTTTTAGCCGTAACAATGTAATAACATTTTTTGTAAAAATGCCCGACTTGCAGAACTAAATCAAAATTTGCCACACCACCAAGGAAGCAACTTCGTAACGGGCGAGGTGTCGTTTCATTGGAAATTTTATGTTGTCTCAGAAAGTGAAGTGATATCTCGGATGAAATGTTTGGTGGTGTGGCTAGTTTTGATTTAGTTTAGCAAGTCGGGCATTTTTACTAAAAATGCTATTACATTGTAACGGTTAAAAATAGAGGAGTCCCGTTGCACATTCATTTTGCCCAAATGACCCACACTACCTACCATTAAAATATCCTCCGCCATGAATGGGACACCCTGTATAAGAAGTAAATATCTTAAACTGTTAATAGTAAAAAAACGTAAGATTTTGTTTTAAGAATACGTTAAAAAACAATATTTTAGGAGACTCCGCTGGAGCAACTTCCGAAATTGACTTGCAAGGCTTGTTACCTAAATTCGTCAAATCTCCTGGGTTGTTAAGTGGCAAAAAAAAAACTGTATAGCATGAACTTTCGTTTTTTAACGACGTTTAAAAAATTGTCTCAGATTTCCGTGTTCTACCCTGTATGTTGTTGATGATCTTTAATGCTAAGAAAATGCTCACTTTAACCCGAAACCTTGATTAAAACTTTGTCTTTATTCTCATATTTCATGAAGTAACAACGGCCTAATTCCACCATTGAAAAAAAAAATTTAAGTACATTAATTATGTAAATCGAAATGAATTGTCTATGCATGTGAGATATCCTTTGCAAGTATCTCTGTGTCATGTTCTTGGCATTTTAAAAATTGAAAGTACTCTCGAAAAATTAATTTCTTAGAAATACGTTTGTCTCCGTGTCCTTGTACCATAAGAGCAGTCGCGAAATGGGGAACTGAACCCAATCCCCAATAAATTTACAAACCTATTCCGAACAATGTAAGAATTGAGACTCCTCACAATAATGAGTCGACATGCCTTTTCGAAACTCCTTTTTTCTCTCTCCATTATAGAAGCATACGCATACGAGTGCCAAACAGTGGCAATTTATCTTTGCCATTAAAAACGTACCTACACTTTTGAAGAGAAAGAAAGCAGTGATGGATCCAGGAACGGGACAACAAAAACTATACAAGTACAGTCTCTAAATCTACGCATATTCTGGCACTGTGTGTATTGCAGCCCCTTTACAATTCTGTACTTCTATATTGAGTTTTTCTAAAAAAAAAAAGACAACGGAACTAACATACATTACAGTCAAAAAAAGTATAGAATAGAGAGCAATTCCACCCGTTTTAGCGTTGGGGTGTCGAGGCGCACCAGCGTCTTCCGAACCCTATCTACATTCCATTCTATGAAATGAGCCTGACGAAACTTAGCGAGTTGGAACTGAACCGTGAACCGGGCCTTATGTTGGGTGGCAGACTTAGTCGGGTGTTTGCCAAGAAATACTATACTTTCTCTAGCAGTGTGGCGACGGAGGACTCGATGTCTTACCGATGGGTTGAGCGAAAATATTCGCATAAAAGCACAAGTTTTAAATACAAATTCATAAAAGGTAGATGGTACATAAAATATAGAAAGTAATAGAATACATAAGATGAAAAGTCGTAAAAGTCGGCCTGAACGGTTGTCGGTATGACGGTAGTGTGGTGGTCGCGGCGTGAGGTGATCCAGTCGAAAGGAATGGTGTGCCTACTCGATACGAAGGAGCAACGAATACAAGTAGTAGTCCTCGTTCTTACGACAGGCGAACTGGGTCTGGGCTGAGCGTGGAAAAACTTTGGCTGATGCTGCCGCTAAGCGAGACTATACTATGCTCCATCTGCGGCATGGCAATGCCACCCTCTAACCATTCGCGAAATACATAAAACTTGTAAGTGCTTTAGAGGATATCAAGTTGAAAATAGGATTCGCATTTTCTTTTAGCATTTTTTGGTCGTGTTCGGTCTTAGAAGACGAGAACGATTTGGATATTCGCGCGAGCGATTGAGAGGGCATCGCGCGGAATGGGACGCATCGCGCTGGCTTAGAAACTCTCCGAATGATGAAGAAGCCCAGAGCAGCGAACAGGATATAGAAATCCTTACAGTTCGTCTTCTACCCACTTGCAAACTCACTTCCTGTCACTTTGTGTCGTTCTTCGTCGGTATATCGCGGGACCTGTTGTAGCACCCGTTAAAATTCTATGGGGGTAGTTTTTCTTTTTATACGCGAAGCAAACGTTCTCTAATATATTGCACAAGTAATGGGGTAGTTTGCGCGCTTACGAAACTGTGCCGTTATGCGCTGTAATACTACTACAAATGATATTTTTTCTATAGAGAATATATCCTCTAAAATGGGATTTGTTAGCGCGGAAAGCATGGGACGGAAATACAAAATGAGATAGGAACGACGACGATGATGTTCAGAATTCGGTGTGCGGTGCTGGCGGGTTGGGGATTTGGACTATGAAAAAATTTACAGTTCCCCTGGCATACAATAATAACGAAAAATTTCCAACGAATTTTTATTTTAGAGAGCGAAGGATTTTTGCTTTGTTTTGTTTTTCGTATTTGGTTTGGCTCGTGAAAAATGTATCCTGTACGCGCTGTATACGAGACTAAATGTATATGTGCGTCCTTAACCTCGTTATCTGGCTATACGTTTTGCGCTTGTGTTTCCTAATTCAACCTACAACTAGTCCCGCACACAATGGGACGGGTGATGCCGGCTTACTTTGGGTATAGGAGCCGCGAACTCGAAACTCGAAAATTTTACTCTCTAATCAGATTTTTGCTTTTCAGGATAAACTTTTCATGATACCGCCCCTATTTTAGCGAGCATGCTAAAGGGGCCGTACTAGATGCCACACATGCGATAGTGTGATTGGTTTCTATACTCTTCGTACTACGTGTATTACGTGTATATTTCGTATACTATACACTCGTTCCCTCGTACCATTGTCATTTTAATATGCTGTTCAAATAGGTGTCATAAGCGAGCAAGGATATTTCGGCAAAGACGATTGTGACGATGGGAAGGAGACGGGGGGAACGCGCTGGTAATACGGTGCGGTGCACGAAGGATACACGATTCAGATTTGGGTTTGATTGGATGTTCTCAACTCATTTTATGCTAATGCGTTTCAGATTGCTGCCGGATTTCGGGAAGTTTTCTTATATGTTATACTGGTACGCGGCGTGTGAGTGTGTCGTTAAGGGATCACAACATGCGAGTAGTTGGAGTGAGTGAGTGTGGAGGATCCCAAGGACACGGAGATGAATCGGCAGCAATCGGAATGGATGAATTTTTATGAGATAAAGAATTTTCAGAGATACATAATTACAATTTAATTTGATGCGAACGAAATATGGTATCTACCTGATGGGTGAATTAAAATGTGAAATGGATGTGGAGGGGAGAAGTGTTATCATTAAAAGAACACCCGATTGCGGGGTTATCAAGAAGAATAAGTATGCTCTAATCCCACTTGCTTGAAATAGGAGTAATGCTCTGAGGGCTAATTACCAAACCGTTGAAAGAAAAGATGATACCAAAAAAAAAATACGAAATAAGGATGATTGGCGAAGAGATTCTGCTAGGATATAAACGGAACCAAAATATAAGTACTGTTACGAAAATTTATTTAAAAATAATAATGTTATAGATTGATTTAAGTTGATAGAAACAAATATAGGCCAAAAGATAAGAAAGAAATCTGCTTTGCGATTTGTGAAATTTATGCTTGTTTTTTTTTTTTTTGTAGGACCCTTTCGTCGCTATTGGCTAAACCATTGCAAAGTGGTTTCTCCGTCCACTGGAGATCGGCAGATCGAGCAGATACTTGCTGATATACCCCAGCTGCCATCTATATCTGTCTTTTTCAATGACATAAAAATTACTGCACCATCGGATGAATTGCACTTAATTCGCTTAGAAACCGTGTTAAAATCACTTAGTGAACACAATATGCGGGTAAATTTAGAAAAATGTGAATTTCTAGCTGACCAAATAGAATATTGTGGATACGTAGAAAAATAGAAACGGAATACATAAAATTAAAAGATAAATTGAAGCCATACAGAAGATGAAGCAGCCTTCAAATAAAGATGAAGTTCGTGCATTCCTATAGGCCTAGTTAATGGTAGATTTTTGCAAAACCAAAGCGATATTCAATAATCAATCAATAATTTCTTTAAAAAAAAAATGTTCCATTCAAATTGTCTAAGCAGTGTCAAATGTCATTTGATACGGTAAAACGTGAAATGCAATCCGATATTTTCTTAGTACACTTTAACCCCAAGTCGCCTATTGTGCTGGCAAATGATACTTCTATGTATGAAGTATATATGTACTCACAAATAGATCGCGAGGCCTATGCCATTATTTTCCGAACTCGCAAATTCTATCAATACGTCTATACCGCAAATTTCACGCTTGTTACTGACAATAAGGCTCTTGCGCAAAACTTTTCTCTGCCTAAAGGACTTCCACTTATATCTGCGCTTCGAATGCAGCATACTACGCTGTATTCCTACACAGTAAAAATGCTTGGACTAAATTCTAATATTTTTGGTCTTGTATATATGACCACACCAATTTTTTATTAGATTTTAATATTTCTAAAAGAATGAAAATATTTTTTCACACCAACGGATGTTAAAATCTAATTTTATCTCATATTCATTCTAATACGAACTTTTTAAAATATAATGCAGAATATACTTCCGCCGTGTATCAATGAGTATAATTAAATATAATATCTTATTTATTACTTTTAATACATATTGTATTAAAACCAAATAAAAATTGTATTAAGTAACAAGACGTTCGTGGATTGGAATTTAGCAATATTTTTTATTCAAATGGATGAAATGAAAAACATACTTTCTTTCTCTCTAATACTCGATACTTTTGGGATAAAAAAAAAACAAAATTTTCAAAAGGAAAGAATACATAGCTCATAAATGAGTTTTGTATAACTAGCATTGACTTCTCTATAGGTGTTAGCGACATTTCATTTACCTCTTTATGCTCAAAAATGCATATAAAAGTTTCCTACCTACATTGGGATTCGATCCCGGGTCCCTATGATTTGTAGACGAACGCCCTTCCTACTAAGCTAACCAGACTAACTGACGAAGTTTGTAATTTATACAACATGAGACACCGCTTAACCACTGGCTTCTTCTTCTTTCTTCTTTATGGCACGATAGCCCGACGTCGGGCCTTGGCCGCCTGGATTGAAAACCTCCAATTGTCGCGGTCACGAGACCTTGTCCTCCAATTGCGAAAGCCTAGCATCTGGTGGGCGTCCTCACATACAGAATGCTCCCATCGGGCTCTCGGTCGTCCACGCAATCTGGCTCCGTCCACTAGTTGCGCGTTCATCACCTTTTTGGGCATGCGATCGTCATTCATCCTTTGTACATGACCCGCCCATTGCAATCGCTGCAATTTCACGATCTTCGACACTTGTAGCTCATCATACAGCTGATACAACTCAAGGTTGTACCGGATGCGCCATTCACCTCGTTCACGAACGGCCCCGAAGATTCTTCGGAGAACCTTTCGTTCGAATGTGTCCAACAGGTGTTCAGAGTTTTGGGTTAGGGTCCATGCCTCGCAGCCATAGCATAGCACAGGTCGGATTATGGTTTTATACACGTGGAGCTTCGTCTTCCTGTGCACCAGCTTCGAATTCATAATTTGGAGGACCGCAAAATAACACTTATTAGCTAGTTGTATCCGTCGCTTTTTCTCATCTGTTTCGTTGGCGTCCTTTGACAAATTGCAACCCAGGTAAGTGAAGTTATCTACATACCCTATATTGAGGTCCCCCACTGTGATACTTGAATTTACTGGCGTTCTAGTTTTTGATTGCATCATGACCTTGGTTTTAGATTCGTTGATATGTAGTCCAACTTCTTTGGCGGCGTTATTGAGATTATGCAGGACGATTTCTGCATCACCCAATCTTCGAGACATGATATTGATGTCGTCGACGTAAGCTACTAGTTGAGTCGACTTAATGAGTAGCGTTCCGCTGCTGTCCAGATTGATGGCTCGGATTACATACTCCAGAGCCAGGTTGAAGAGCGTCGACGCCAGCGCGTCGCCTTGCTTGAGTACAGTACGAGTTTCAAATAGGTCAGTCAGTCTGTTCTGAACTCTGACCTGCGAGACGGTATTAGTCATCGTCATCCTTATGAGTCGCACTAGCTTAGCCGCATAGCCGGTATTCCAAAATGCAGCAAAATGTTGTACAATACGCTTCGATCGATACTGTCGTATGCCTGCTTGAAGTCAACAAATATTTGGTATACGTCGATGTTGTATTCCCATCACTTCTGGAGTAAAAGCTTCACTGTAAAAAGCTGGTCTGTCGTCGAACGACCGGGTTTAAAGCCGCCTTGGTACTCGCCAATGATTTCCTCTGCGTACGGATTAATTCTATTTTCCAGAATCTTAGATAAAATCTTATAAGTCGTACAAACTAATGAGATGCCTCTGTAGTTCTCACATTTCAACTTATCCCCTTTTTTGTGGATTGGGCAAATGATACTTTTACGCCAATCTTTCGGGATTATTTCGTCGTGCCATACTTTAACGATAAGTGTGTGTATAGCCTTAACAAGGCTCTCCCACCATGCTTCAGCAGTTCAGCTGGAATCTCGTCAGCGCCCCGGGCTTTATTATGTTTTAGTGCTTGCATGGCGAGATCAACTTCTTCTACTGTTGGGGGTTGAACGGGAGGGCCTGGTTCAGCCATCAGCTCCGGAGCTTCTTGTGTGGGGTTGTTCGGTTGAACATTGTGGAGCTGTTCAAAATATGAGGCCCAGCGTTTATCAACGCTATCGGTGTCGCTAATGATATTGCCATCCTTATCCTTACAGAGGCTGGTCCTGGGTTGGTATCCGCTTTTAATTGAATTAATCAGCTTGTACGCTTGTCTAATGTTCTTACTAACTAGTCTTTGGTTTATTTGCATCAACTGCTCGTCAAGATGCTAACGTTTCTTACGCCTAATTAACATATCCGAAAATCGTAGAAGCTCGTCATATTTTGTTTTTTTTTTTTGGCTCTAGTTGCGCGTTCAGTCCATTGGCGATATGCCTGGTTTTTAGCATCTACCGCATTTTGACATTCTTCATCAAACCACTCGTTTCGGGCTCGCCGGGCTGTGTATCCCACAACCTCCTCTGCGACCCCTTTGATGGTGTCTTTGAGTGTATCCCAGATCTCAAGGGCGCCTTTGTTGCTGGTGTTATTTAGCAAGGGCGTCAGCTTCTCCTCAAGGGCAGTCGTATAAGTGACCACCGTGGCATCATCCAACAATTTGTCAACCGCAAAAATTTTTGGCAGGTTGAACCTCAAATGATGCACCCAAGAAATTCTGCACCTATAAGTCGCCTTCACCATATAGTGGTCAGAGTCAATATTTGCTCCACGATAGGACCGAACATCCATTATGCTCGATGCCCATCTCTTGCAGACAAGGACGTGGTCAATTTGGTTGACGGTATGTTGATCTGGAGATCTCCAGGTCTGCTTGTGAATGCGACGATGCGGAAAACAGGTAGAGCTAATGACCATATTTCTGCTGGTCGCGAAGTCTATTAGTCGTTGGCCATTGTCGTTACAGTCTTCATGCAGGCTGTACCCTCCAGTGACCCCCCTATGCCAACTTTCGTTTCCGACTTTGGAGTTAAAATCCCCTAGCAGCAATTTGACATCATTTGATTGAAGTGAATCGAAGAGATTTTCTAGGCGGTGATAGAACTCGTCTTTAACCGCGTCTTCACTGACTTCGGTGGGGGCATGCGCGTTTATGAGCCAGAGATTGAAGAACCGGGTTTTAATGCGAAACGCACACAGCCGCTCGTTTATGGGTTTGAAGTCGATAACATGCGGCTTAAGTTGATTGTTTACAATGAACGCCACTCCAAACTCCCTGTGGCCCGAAGGTTTTCCACTTGTGAAAATTGTGTACGAAGTTCGGTCATCAATCTCGCTACTAAGCCATTTAGTTTCGTGGAGTGCAACGATGCTCAGCTTATATTTTTCGACCTGATCCAAGAGGGCCCTTAAGGCCCCTGGCCTATTCAGGGAGCGTACATTCCAGGTTCCGAAATGGTAATCAGTTGTTCGTTTGCGATGTCGAACCACTGGCACTGGCTACTGGCTAATAATCCGAAACTAATAACACTGCGTAATATATCGCATATTAAATATTATTACATTTTTTAATACAAAGGGGATTCATTTCCACCTTATTTTGTATTGAATAGTGTGTATTTTGAGTTTTAATAAATTCTAGTATTGGATATATACCCGACTGTATTACCAGTAGAATGTAAGACGAACTTGGTATATGTTTTATTACAAAATCTTCACAAATGTATCAAATTCAATAAGTCCGGTATTTAAAATTTTGAGTAATTAAGCATTCAGGTTTACAATATAATTCACAACTTCTTAAATATGATAATATAATAATAGGCCAATCAAACAAGACATTATAGAAAACATCGAAGGGGGTGACGATTTTTTTCTTCGGTATTTTGTCAGGAGTAGTTAGGAGGTAAAGGCACTAATTTTACTCGGAGCTGAGGGGTGCGCTAACGCGGGGAGAGGGGGTTAAAGGTGCAATTTTTGGTGCTTTGGGCTATATCTCGAAAACGGTGAGTCGCACAGAAAAAAGTTGTGAGTAAGCATTAAAGCTTTCTAAATATCCTATTTATTTGCCCATACTTACATATGCAAAACTCCTAACGGTTCTTCCGATATTGTTCAATAAAAGTAAAAAAATTTTTTTTTTTGCATTCTATTGACTCTGGTGTCTCTCCGATTTGTTTTTCAAAAAACTTTTGTAGGGTAAAGTTAGTAAGTGGTAAATTTTCCTTAATTTGATATACTTCTTCTTGGCTTGTCTCCTATCATTCGAGAGTTAAGAGAGTCTCAACGAAGTAATATTCTATACTCATCAGAATGAAGACAACCATTGTGAAAAAACGGCAGTGGGGGGACGGTTTTTTATTTCATGGTTCCATAATGGGCGGTTCGGAGTAAGACATACTACAAGCTCGCGGTCATGAGGTGTGCGCTAACATGGGGAGGGGGGGCTAAAGGATTCATTTTTGCAGGTTGTCGACTTAATCTTGGAAATATCTCGGAAGCGGTGAGTCGCCCTGAGAGTATTTGTATGGCAGTACTAAAGCCCATTAAATTTCCAAAAACTTATTTGAACACTCGAATGCCGAATTCCTAACGGTTCGCCCGATACAGGTGATTGAAACCCGAAAATTGTTAAAAAATCGTTATTTTGTTTATTTTTTTGGCTCTGGTGTCTCTCGCGATTGTTTTTCGGAAAACTGTTTCACGACCGATTTGTACGATGTTTAATTGGCTTTCATTTGATATGCTCCCCGTTGTCCGGTCTTCAATCAGTCAAAAGCTTTGGAGTTAAAACCGAGCTTCCGAATTCAATTTTCTCCATTTTCAAGGATAAAGACAAACATTGTGAAAAAAACGGCAGTGGGGGGACGGTTTTTTATTTCATGGATCCATAATGGGCAGTTCGGAGGAAAACATACTAAAAGCACGCGGTCATGGGAAGTGCGCTAACGTTGGGAGAGCGGGTTCAAATATCGCATTCTTGTGCTTATTAGCTCTATCCCCGGTATATCTCCGAAACCGCGAATTCTACGAAAAAAATGTCTGAACAAGAATGAAAGCTTACACAATTTCCTATAAAGTTCATCTGACATGCATAGGTCGAATTCCTAACAGTTATCCAGATATAGCTAATTTAAAAATCAGAAATTTCACATAGAAAACATCCACACAACATAATTGGTATGCATGTATCTATAGATTGGCTATATGCATGTAGGCTGTGTTGATGTTTTCTATGTGAAATTTCTGATTTTTAAATTAGCTATATCTGGATAACTGTTAGAAATTCGACCTATGCATGTCAGATGAACTTTATAGGAAATTGTGTAAGCTTTCATTCTTGTTCAGACATTTTTTTCGTAGAGTTCGCGGTTTCGGAGATATAGCGGGGATAGAGCTAATAAGCACAAGAATGAGATATTTGAACCCGCTCTCCCAACGTTAGCGCACTCCTCATGACCGCGTGCTTTTAGTATGTTTTCCTCCATTATGGATCCATGAAATAAAAAACCGTCCCCCTCCTGCCGTTTTTTCACAATGTTTGTCTTTATCCTTGAAAATAGAGAAAATTGAATTCGGAAGCTCGGTTTTAACTCCTAAGCTTTTGACTGATTGAAGACCGGACAACGGGGCGTATATTAAATGAGAGCCAATTAAACATCGTACAAATTGGTCGTGAAACAGTTTTCCGAAAAACAATCGCGAGAGACACCAGAGCCAAAAAAATAAACAAAATAACGAATTTTTAACAATTTTCGGATTTCAATCACTTGTATCGGGGGGAACCGTTAGGAACTCGGCATTTGAGTGTGCAAATAAGTTTTTGGAAATTTAATGGGCTTTAGTACTGCCATACAAATACTCTCAGGACGGCTCACCGCTTCCGAGATATTTCCAAGATTAAGTCGACAATCTGCAAAAATGAATCCTTTAGCCCCCCCCCTCCCCACGTTAGCGCACACCTCATAACCGCGAGCTTGTAGTATGTCTTACTCCGAACCACCCATTATGGATCCATGGAATAAAAAACCGTCCCCCCACTGCCGTTTTTTCACAATGTTTGTCTTTATCCTTGAAAATAGAGAAAATTGAGTTCGGAAGCTCGGTTTTAACTCCTAAGCTTTTGACTGATTGAAGACCGGACAACGGGGCGTATATTAAATGAGAGCCAATTAAACATCGTACAAATTGGTCGTGAAACAGTTTTCCGAAAAACAATCGCGAGAGACACCAGAGCCAAAAAAATAAACAAAATAACGATTTTTTTTAACAATTTTCGGATTTCAATCACTTGTTTCGGGGGAACCGTTAGGAATTCGGCATGTGAGTGTTCAAATAAGTTTTTGGAAATTTAATGGGCTTTAGTACTGCCATACAAATACTCTCAGGACGACTCACCGCTTCCGAGATATTTCCAAGATTAAGTCGACAACCTGCAAAAATGAATCCTTTAGCCCTCCCTCCCCAGGTTAGCGCACACCTCATGACCGCGAGCTTGTAGTATGTCTTACTCCGAACCGCCCATTATGGATCCATGAAATAAAAAACCGTCCCCCTCCTACCGTTTTTTCACAATGGTTGTCTTCATTCTGATGAGTATAGAATATTACTTCGTTGAGACTCTCTTAACTCTCGAATGATAGGAGACAAGCCAAGAAGAAGTATATCAAATTAAGGAAAATTTACCACTTACTAACTTTACCCTACAAAAGTTTTTTGAAAAACAAATCGGAGAGACACCAGAGTCAATAGAATCCAAAAAAAATTTTTTTTTACTTTTATTGAACAATATCGGAAGAACCGTTAGGAGTTTTGCATATGTAAGTATGGGCAAATAAATAGGATATTTAGAAAGCTTTAATGCTTACTCACAACTTTTTTCTGTGCGACTCACCGTTTTCGAGATATAGCCCAAAGCACCAAAAATTGCACCTTTAACCCCCTCTCCCCGCGTTAGCGCACCCCTCAGCTCCGAGTGAAATTAGTACCTTTACCTCCTAACTACTCCTGATAAAATACCGAAGAAAAAAATCGTCACCCCCTTCGATGTTCTCTACAACCCCTTTTTAGGCTTTCATTGCTTGGTCTATAAGGAATATATCATAATTCCTTAGCATTGAAAGTGAAAACAAATTGGAATAAATTTTATCAGTTTTGAATTAAATACCTTATTTCAACCCATTTTAATCCAATTTTGTATTAGCTCAGTATGAAGTGACTGAAGGAATTAATACTTATTATATTAAAAAATTTATGTGACACCAAGTTTGATTAAGTTTTAATAGACAATATATTATGAAAAAAAGTAATATTTTGAAAAGTATTAAATTTAGATCTGTTTGTATTGCAAATTGGCTGTAATAAATGGCATGGTTTACAATTTAGTCCAAGAATTTTTACTGTGTAGAATCACTTTCTTACAATATGAAGTACCGTTGTGCTACTCAACATGGAAATGCTGATGTACTGTCGCGTCTACCCGCTCCAGGAGTGCATTCTCTAGGAATCAACCTCGATTGAATTAATCGATTCACTACCTATTTCAGCCAAGAAAATAGGCCAGGTAACCCAGAATGAGAGATATTTTAAACTATTAATCGCAGGACTTAAAAACGGTCGAAACGTTGAAGCAAAAGATCGATTTGGAATTGATCAAGCTGAATTTTCATTGCAGGACTCTCGCTTATTACGCGGAATACGCGTATATGTATATTCCAACTAACCTACGACCCCGTGTACTTGAAGAGTTAACTCAGCGCACTTTGGTATGTCGAGAATGAAAGCCCTGGCACGAGGTTACTGTTGGTGGCTTAATATTGATAAAGATATCGAGGATTTGGTCCGAAACTGCCGCCAATGCCAAGAAACGCAGAAAAATCGGCCACATGTATGGGAGAGGCCTTCATCCCCATTTCAGCGTATTCCCGCAGATTTTGTCGGCCCGTTTATGGGGAAGCTTCCTTATTATCGTAGACGCCTTTTCCAAATGGCGCGACGTTTTTGTTGTACCCATTATTAAAGCAGATTCTACTATACAAAATGCCGTGAGTTCTTCAGTCGGTATGGGATTCCACCTGTTTTCGTAAGCCCCCCGCAGGGGGATTGGTGTTCTTGTGACATCCGCCAGAAATGGCTGTATGTAGTGGGACAAAGATCTTTGGTGAGTTACGACACCACGGACCTAGTAGCGCAAGGGGGCCCCTGGAACAGTTGATACGCCATGGCGAGGATCTGTACAAAGACCATTCGGGCGGTAACGTTCCCGTGCTCCTGAGTTATGTACGGGTGGCTCTTGGCGTGACCTACCTCCTCCCATGACTTACGGGAGGGAAGTCACTAAAGGCCAAGCAAAATTATGGTGTCCTCTGGTGGGGGAGTGCATCGTATGGTAAATCGTGTGAGCTTCGGAGTTGACGGCTTCGCATGACCCGAGTACTGAAGGGGCTAGTTAGGGAGAACGGCCTTGGTGGTAAATGCCTACGCGCCTATATCTAACTAGTTTGTGGATTGATGACCACACTGCCCGAGTCGCATTGCTGACTAGTAAACTGAAGGGACCACCTGGATGTGACAAGCAGCGCTACGTGTCTACACAGGCACGTAGTCACAGGTCCAACGAGCCAGGGATGTACACATCTGAATTCTGACGTGAGGCATAACCAATAGGGGCCGAAGGAAGATCACACCTGCTATAAACAAGTATTTAGCGAATGGTGTACCTCGGGGATGGGTGTGCCCAGGGGACCATGACCCATCAAGGTGTTGGCCTCGAGATGGCTGTAGGTTGTGACTCGAGTCATCGAGTTGGTGATGCAACCCCGGGGTTGGGTTCCTGAAGGTAAGTGCATTCACCGGATGGAGAAATCCTTTTCTGACAATAAGACCTTGTCAGTAAACGCCGAAGGTCCAAACCACCCGAAGGACCGGGGGATAAAGGCCGAAAAGCTAGGTGCTCCCCTGACGGTATACCTGTAGATGGTAAACTTGTTTTCGTAAGCGACAACGAAACGCAATTTACTTCAAGTAACTTTAAAAATTTTCTTGAGACACAAGACATTGTTGAAAATAACACTGTTGTAACACCAATTTCAAATGAATCGCAATTACACCTGAAATACCTAACGCGAGTAATGATACCAGACCTATTGAGTTACGACGATCCTCTCGAATAAAGAAACCCATTGACAGATTCACGTATCAATAATACAATCTCCTTTCATCTTTTCTCCCCTTAAGGCGGTAGATAAAGGTTGAAAGGCTCCGGCCGATTCCTATATCCTCTTCAGTTGTGGCATAACTGCGGACTCATAGCTATGCAGGATGAGCTTCATAGGGTGAACGGCTTCGACCAATTCCTATGTTTCTCTACGGGGCGTTAATTTCCCGCATTATCCGAGTAACCACTGCGCCTGAGTGCTGAGTCAAGCTGCTGCTAGGAGACTTTAACGCCAAAGTCGGAAACGAAAGCTGGCATAGGGGAACTACTGGAGGTCATAGCCTCCACGACGAAAACAACAACAACGGTCAGCGACTTATCGATAGTCGATAGACTTCGCGAGCGGCAGAAACTTGGTCATAAGCTCTACATGCTTCCCTCATCGACAAATCCATAAGCAGACCTGGAAGTCTCCAGATGAATACACCGTGAACCAGATCGACCACGTACTGATCAGCAAGTGATGGGCTTCTAATGTCCTAGTTGTTCGATCCTATCGAGGAGCCAACTGCGACACCGATCACTATTTGGTGAAGACGACCTACAGGTGCACAATCTCCTCGGTGCACCTAACGAGAATCAATCCTGCCAAGATCTTCGAGGTTGACAACTTGATTGATGATGCCACGGCGGCTGCGTATACTACAGCACTTGAGGAAAAACTGTCGCCCCTGCATGATAACATCAATAATCTAGGCATCCATGAGTTCTGGGAGGAGCTCAAAGACAGCATCAAGGGGGTCGCAGAAGAGGTCGTGGGCTATAAAGGCCGGCGCTGACGAGCAGACTGGTTTGACGACGAATGTAGGGCCTCGATTGGGGCGAAAAATGAAGCCTATCGCCAATACACACAACGCGCATCCCGAGCCAAGAAAGAAAGATACAACGAACTTCGGCGAGTATCTAATAGGTTAATTAGACGCTCCCTAAAAAGTATGAACATGAATAATTACATTCTTGAAATTATAAGTTAGATATAAAAAACATGTATATATAGGTACAATCAACTTGTTAGGTTAGGCTGTTTAATCTGATTTTACTTAAAACAAGTCGCTTTAAAGAGTGAAAGGAATTGGGTAAGGGACCAAGCTCAAGCCTGTCATAATAACGTATGGACCTTACCAGAGGCGAGTTCATATAAACAGAAAGTTGGCTGAGGCGATGCTCGAAAATGGCCAACGATCGTGTGTTGTAGGTAGATACTCGAAATTGATGTCGTTGGAAAGAGATGAAGAAAGATGACCTCGGCTAATTTTAAACAAATAGCTCAAATCTAAGTATTTTCTTCTATCGCTCAACGACAACAACTTTAGGAATTCCAATCGATCGGGGTAAGAACGGTACGGAATGTTAAGTTTAAAGAACGACGACTTAGTAAATTTTCGTTGTACGGACTCTAGGTCGTCAGATGCCCCCGATGAAGAAGCTCCCGTCGTTGGGATAGGAGACCATACGACTGAAGCATACTCTAAGCTAAGGTGCTTCTGACGAGAGAGACAAATAAGTTCAAAGCGGAACGTTCCGATTTAAAATTAGATGTGCTACGCAAAACGAAATCAGAAAGTTCAAAAGCTTTTTTGACTACACTCTATAAAATTTTTACTCTTATAATAGAAGGAAACTTTGTTTCCTTCTATTATAATAGTGAAATTACTCTGCAATCTAAATTTGCAAATCAAGTGTGATTTTACATAAACAATGTGTAAAAAAGTACTCCAATATATTAGCAAATTTACACCGTGCTATGTGTAAAAACATTCCGTAATAATATGAATATAATGCGGTTTCACTCTTTTTTCGTTGTAAAGATTTAAGTGGCGAACCTTTACAAATAATACAGTTATCAATAAAACTATTTAAGGATATATAAAATATAAACAAGTATCGGTCGAGTTTTGCTGATCAGTTTTTCGTCTACATGGGAGGTTGCAATATGGTCTTTTTTGTGCTATCTGTACACTTGTTCTTCTTCTCAGTACCTTAACTCAGCCGTTTATAGGCAATTTCGAGTCAACCTTACATTGCATAGGTATCATTTCGGAGTGCAATGTTGCAAGCACTAAATATTTCCTATCCGCACATGTACGGAAATTTTGGACCACGCCGAGATTCGATCTCGCGACCTGTAGATTACTAGCATCGTAGAGTGCGACTCAAGCAAGTGAGCCACAGAGCGTGTACACATGAGTTCTGAATGCAGAGAATTTTTGGAAAAATGTGTTACACTGTGCTAAGTACAGCCGATTAAAGTATGTTGTCATACTTCAATCGGCTATCGGCTCATCACGCTACAAAAAATGAGTAAAACTTCAACTGCACGTTGTAAAAATACACCACAAATCCGAATTAAACACATAAACGTTGTAAAAATGCACCAGAAAATCTGAATTATACAGAAGTGTAGCGTAAAAATACATTTCACACCGATTTTTGTGTAATTTTCTTATTTTACACAGAAATTGTTGAAAAATGCACTCTGTATGTGATTATAAGCGGGAGAAAGTGTAAAATTACCGCATTTTCAGCGGAAATTTAAATTCACTTTTTAGAGTGTAGGTTGGAATAATGGTCCGTAAACTTTAATTTCGGATCAAAAGTAACACCTAAGTCCTTTATAGAGGTAGTTAAATCCAGAGAGATGGAGTTTATTTCATATGGAAATATAGGTGGAGATAGTTTTAATTTTTAATGAATATATCATGACATTACATTTAGATATATTTAGATGTCGTGCTCTGTGGACGTGATCGTTCGGTCGCCACTCTGTGAAATAGACACTCATAGAGAAACGAGTTTCCAAACTCGGCACGGCTCGTCGCAAGTTTATTATTCAGAAGAAGATGATAAGAAATATTCTTATCGTAGAATATTAAAAACTAACAATGCGACTAGGAAGTGGTATGGCTGACAACCGTATCACACTCCGAATTCAGTTGTCTTTGTAACGTTGATGACTATACACGGTAGTCATCAACGCACCATGCTCCATTAGGAGTTACTGTAATAAGGAGGGATGATGTAAATCATTGTTCAATAGAAGCTTCGATGTCATTCAAATGCTATGCGTATTAGCCTCGGTCTCGGTTAAATTCATGATTTGACAAGCATTTCGTTTAATGCATATTCGTGACTCTGGCAGGCATTTTGATTAAATTTTATGGATTCTGACATGCAGTGTTTTAAAAATTAGTATCAGCTCGGTTAAGAAAACGATGACAACACGTGCGTGTCTTGTAAACTTGCATTTGCATCTCATTATTTTAAATCACGCATCTTCTTATCACAATAATATTATTTAAGAAGAAGAAGAAAAGAAAATACCCAAAATTCTATTCCCGGTAACGCGTAACCCAATCCCCAAACATAACCCTTTAAATTTTGAAAAGTGTTGAAAATTAACACCTGTAAGCCGTCATTTTCAACCCTCCATCGTATCAAACGACCACGAGACAGGATTTCCTCAAACTCTCCGTATAAAACCGACAACGAATGATGTTTGAATTGTTACTGCAACAGCAAACGAGTCGTTTGACCTTCTTTATAAATTCATCCTTTCTTAAGATTTTCACCTCCCCCAACGCCAAGTTGGCTATACGCTGCCCGTCGCTTTACGGTCGGTCTGTCAGCTTGACACGGCACGGATTCATTCTTAACTTTTCTCAATTTCGGAAGGAAATATTTAAGAATACGTCCTTGACACAAAGTGCGGTGGACTATTCCACAGTGCGCTTCGAGTAAATTGTCGGTGGTGAGCTCAAGCTCAAAAAAGGGATTCTCGAAAGAAACTGTTGCTTTCCTGCGTGCAGCCTCTGGACGACGAACGACGATATGGGGGGCTGCCGTTGAATTCGCATTCGTTGTAATTTTTTCTTTCTCAATGGTCGATTGGGAGAGGGTGACAATGATTGAGGTGATGATGACGATAATTTTGAATGGTACAGAGAATGTGCGATATTTTCTTGTTTAAAGCCAATTTTGAATGAGGTCAATGACGATAGTTGAGTAACGGTATTGTGGTGTGTCGTATTCTAAGGCCATTGTGTAATTAATTTTTACTGAATTGATAGGTAAATTAGAGAAATGAGATGGGTCAACTTCACTTCAACATAAGTCCTTGTTTACTGAATATTTCGAATTTAAAGTTGAACAGTATAGCTAACATTTTTATGTCCATATTCATATAAAAGGCTCCGCCGTTAGCAACCTACCCTCAATGGACATGAATATCTACCAAGAATTGGAATATTTTCAGTAAATTGTGTACTCAATTTTTCTTATCGTTGTTTTCATTTCACTTGTTTCAGTTATCCTTTTTCATGTCCGTATACCCCTCGTTGCTTCAAGGATCCCTACTAAAACTTTGAGTACCTTCGCTTCGTAGAATCGACATTTTGGAGTCGTTTCATTTCTTCGGAATCTTACGCTTTTTTCCATCGTTTCTGTATCTTTTTTTTGTTCGCGTGCCTCGTGCCTACCATTCTCTAGTTTTTGGCCATTCATAGGAGTACGAGCCAGACGCGCATAGTGGTTTGAAGGATTTCAAGGACATTTAGATATTTTCTTGTGATACATATTATGTTACCAAGCTCGAAAAAAAATGATGGTGTGTCATTTTTTCTTGCCGAAATACGATGGTGTTTTAGCTTCTGCTATCGTTTTGCATTAAGGCTCCGTAATGTCCAATATAGGTTCATTCTGTGTAGGAGTGGATTTTCCTTGTTGTAATATTGTCTGTTTTATTTTAAAGTAAACAATTTTATTGGTGGAAAATTCGAATTAATGGTAATTAGTGTAATGTCCGGTTCTATGGGAAAGAAGCACTTTTAATATATTTTGGGTAGGTACGTACTTGGATCTCAAAACACGTGTCATTTTTTTTTATAATAACTTGGATTAACTTGCAGGAATTGGTATAACTCTAGATTAGTGAGAAGAGGATTCAATTAGGCTTTCTCTTCTCCTTCATAAATGTAGATATTGTTCAAAGCCGGAATACCTACGGAATTGATTCGAGGATACACAAATCATTAGACATTTTAAAACTATATTGCTTCCAACAACACAAAGTCACGCCTCCAAAGCACAAATCATATAGGTTCCCACCCTCTACTTTCACCAACAAATCTTTTTCCATGCAATACATTTCTAGTAAAATCGACAGAAGGCCTACAAGAGAACTAAAAAAAACCGACGAACTTAAATTACCTGCCAATTGGCAGACATCCGGGTTGCATAATCATCTTTCCGTGCATACGGTATTGGCCATGGAAATGTGAAATATACGAACAATTGGGTGGTGATGGTGGGCTCATTAAATTCCAACCACTAAAGGTGGAGTTCGCAGGCCAGAATAAAAAAAAAAAAGAAAAAAAAAACGAAGAGCTACAAAATAGAGAAAAAAATTCTTCACTCAACCCTATTTTAGCTTTGGCTGTTGGTGTCACCGCTGACCTCCATCCTCGCATTCATCTCTTCGCGCCACACATTACGTATAGTATTCCACAGATTGACATCAGCTTTTACCTCACCGCGATGAGGACATAAGCCAAAAAAATTGAATACACAAAAAAAAAGAATATTTTATGAAAAAGGAGGTATTAAAAAAATCGCGGACAAAAAAAAACGATCATTCTCTGCACCTAGCCCATCCAAAAAGCCACGCCCGCACTCTTTTTTTTTATTTTAACCATTTTTTTTTTGTTAGCTGATTTTGTGTTTTTTTTTTATTCCTACTGAACAAGATAATTACATTTAAATAATATAAAAATTTCAGGAGCATTTATGCGACAGAATTCGCCACGATGATGTGCGGTCCATGCTCCGCGCGCGATTCTCTTTTCTACTCTTTTATTCTAGGGACACTTCTTGTTGTTTTTTTTTTTTGGTCCTTGATGTGATGGTGCGATGGAAAGGTGATGGCTATAATGCCAGAGAATTATTTTAAAAACAGCAGAATTTGCAGTTTCACTGCAGTCAATGGGGAATTGTTTGTTCTTGGGGGTAATGACGAAAATCATTGTGCGCCTATATAAGTTGGGAATCTCCAGGTTGGCTTTAGGGGGGCGAGTGCGGCTCGGAGTCGGCTAGATGAGATGAAGAGAATAATGGCTTCAGGTTGACATTTGTAATAGGCCTGGGACGCATATATATATCTGCTGTGTGCTGGGCTATGTATGAGGTGAATGTAGCGGACAGGAATTGAATTAATCTGTTAATGTTTAATTAGCTTGGATACACTTTCCTTGTAATTAACATTCTTATGATTCATTGGATTTCAAGTCGATTTCGGCATATGTATAATATGCTCTTGCCACAATTAACTTAGCCCTTCTATAAATTGACCAACAGAAACGGTAAACATATTTGGTCGACTTAATTCAGTAAATTTAGTCAATTTGAGAAATATCAAAAACCACAAGGGAAATTGATATTGACGCCTTAATATTAACAGGTAACTGCAAATATTTCCTCCTCTAGTGTTTCAAGCATTATAGGTTCCTCCAGGGAACTACCACTCCTCTCTCGATTACCGTAACTCCTAGTGGAGCATGGTGCGTTGATGACTACCGTGTGTAGTCATCAACGTTACAAAGACAATTTAATTCGGAGTGTGATAAGGTTGTCAGCCATACCACTTCCTAGTCGCATTGTTAGTTTATTATCCTTCCGGCGGGCGCAATACTAATCCTAACACGATCGGGCGCAATGCATCTGACAGATTAAGTTCAGAAAATAGGATGAAATTAAGTTTCTGTATATTCTACACTCTTATTTATTGTTGAATTATCCCTTTGAAACAGTTCTACGAAATTTTAGAAACAAATACTGGCTCACAAAGTTTGATACCCTTCACATTTTCAATTTTCTAAGAATATTCCGCTTTCAATAGCCTCAATATTTAAAAAACCTCCAACAACTCGACCGCTTAACAAATGTGACCTTATTTTACTAAAAACACACTATTGAACGATTTGGTGAGCCTAAAAGCAACGCCGTCTAGATATTAAGGCCGCAATGTAGAATCTTAGACGTCAAAATCAGCTTATAATTTTAGGTTATGTTCGCCATTGTTGCACTGTTTTGTTTTTGCTTTTTATTACGTCACTACTTGTTTTTGTTGTTTGTTCGTGTAAATAAAAAATTTAAGAGCTAAACTATGACGTCATTGTATAGCTGAGTTGCGGCTATGATATTTCTAGATGGCGTTGCTTAAAGTCACCGCAACGTTATTACGCAATTTGAAGAGTATAACACGTGGAAATTTTCATAGAAAAGGAATAATAACACAATCGGGCGCAATACATCTGAGAGATTATTTCACCCCCTCCCGCCCCTCAGACATATGGTAGATAGAGACTGAAAACTGCTTTGAGTAGTGATCGATAAAGATTAAGCTACTGTGAGTTTCAGATCTCTCCCTTTTCATATCGCTGATTGGCGCAACAAAAACTGGTCACTTAATCTGTCAGATGCATTGCGCCCGCCCGAAGGTTATTCTACGATAAGAATATTTCTTATCATCTTCTTCTGAATAATAAACTTGCGACGGGTCGTGCCGAGTTTGGAAACTCGTTTCTCTATGAGTGTTTATTTCACAGAGAAGCGACCGAACGATCACGGCCACAGAGCACGACCTCCAGGGAACTACCACTACCAACCGGCAAACCATGTCATGCTGACATAGTATTCCCATACCACATTCTGCTGACCGCCGTTGCGCCGTTGTTCGGGACTAAAATAGAGTACTTATGTCAAAGCAAAATCCTGACAGCATTTGTGACCGTACATGGTAACATCTTCGAGTGGTTGAAGATAAAGTCTTTGTGTGACACTGAAGGGGAATTTCGTCTAGGTTTTTATAACACAATCACAAAAACACATACTATAATTTAATTAATAAATCGAAATTCTTGCTTGTATATATAGAACATCTCCTGTGAAATTTGTATGGAAGTTGTTCACCATTACATAAATTTCCTACAAGGGAAATATACTTATGCATATAGTATATTATTATTTATATCAATCGCCTCCCTCTTCCTTTTATAACCGGGCTTAGGACCGGCTTCGGCCGAATTAAGACGATGTGCCTTTTCAAAACACAACAAATACTATAAATTGTAGCAATACGGCTTAACACAGAACGTTAACGAACGAGGTGCGAATGCTTACGAACGAAACCCGCCTACCCAAGCAACAATTCGTTTGCTTTAAAGAAGCACTCCATACTGAAGCAATCATATAGTACCACGAAATTCATTTATCGTGTGACATCGCTTAAAGTAATATTTTGATCCGATAAAACATCCTTAAAGTATTTTCCGGAAAGCTTATATCATCATTATGGAATAAATTTAAAGATAATGGTATAAAACTTGGATAAAACTGTCTCTAAACGTTAACCTAAAAACGTACTCCTTTAAATACTCCACTCTTGTGTTTATTTGGATGATACAGCACACACATGCAATGGTCTCTCTAAGTTAACTCACACACATGCATTATATTCTTCTATAGCACAGTCGGTGTCATTTTTATAGTGTGACATTCGTATGGTCATCCAATAAATTGTTCACCGTAGTTTTATAGAAGGATGGACTTTGTGATTTAATGAATTGACACTTATGAAGTGCTCTGGAATACCACGTTTCTTGAATTGAATTCATTGAAATATTGCTTGAAACCAACATATCCTCACTCCTTGTTAACTTATGAATCAATTAAGATAATCTAAGCGCAGAAAATGTCTGTATTTTATTGAAGAATGTGTGAATTTAATAAGCTTCAACTGATTGACATATAAAGAAGAAGGTGCATAGGAGAAGGGTCGATAAAGAAGTAGTGTTTACGAGCAATGTTATCTATATGTGAGGTTGGCCGAGTGGTTAGGGCGTCGGACTGGCGTACGACAGTCGCTGGTTCGACGCTGGCTGCGGGAATTATTTTTTTCTCTTTTTTTTGCAATCGCGAGAAAATGACAGAAAATGATGACATAACACATGATTTATGTCTTTCTCGAAGCGTAATTCAGTGCTACAATGAGGTTCTATTGTATCAAAAAACGGCGCCAGATGCCATTATTGGACTATTATTCAGTGTTTATACCCTGTAAAGTGCCCCTATTGTCGTTAGAAGATAATATTTTAGGAAGTATTATAGGGATGAAATTGTTACTTGGGTAGTCGATATAAGCTGTCAGCCACAACACTCGCGCACTTGTTTTACAGAAAACATGAATTAAAACCGCGATAAACTATATTTTTGAAACCGAAATTAGTAGTGATATTTGACTAATAAACTATAGGTACACACGCGATTACCAATGAAAAGATACACTTATTGTATTTACGTTCACCGCTGGAGCACCAGACAACAATACATCTCACATTCTGGAAAAGAAAACTTATTTAACACCTTCTTTTTAATTAAAACCATTTCGCCGGAGTACGGTTTACACTGATTTATTGAATTTCTAACAAAACACTATGTGAAACACGATAATTCACACTCGCAAACAATTTCGTGCACCCACATTCACTTCCCGCAAATTGTTTGACAACTACACGGTCGACAGACGACAGCCCAGCCATCGGCCGACCATCTTGTGGATTGCTTGAAAGGTGGTGCTGAAGATGAGGGCAAACATTCCTAGTCACACACGTATGTACGCTATTCTACGCGAAGATTTCCAATTTAATAAAACACAAAATAAACAAAAGACCGGCGAAATGACATTAGCGAAAAGAGTGTCAGCTGATAAATGACGTTTATCGTATCGCCATTACAGTGGGCTACACAATGTCCGATTTGTTTTCTGTCGCCAGACAAAATGATATCTTTACATGATTCCAAAGGGTGATACCTATCACTTTCATTGCACTGTCGCTTTGCTTATTTGAAAGAAATTTACATTTTAAAGAAAGGTTTTGGTGTTAATTATTGGTTCCACAGTGTCCTATTGCTGTATTGCAACAGTATTGATGTTTCGTGAATTTTTCATGAAAGTGACTGTCGCCTTGAAAGTGACAGCCATATAAAATACATTGGGCGACTGTCGCCTTAGATGATCCCAAAATGACGAAAATGACTGTCGCCAGTCAACTGTCGCCTTACAGAATGTCGGCTCTGTATTACGTGACAATTTGATGTGCTAAGCATTTATATGGAAATTGTTCAAGAGTGGAACGAAAAGGAAGTACGGGATTTTTGGCCCAACAACAATTTTGCGGAGCATGAATTTCAAATACATTTTTGAAGGTGTGGCTAGCCTTGAAATAGTCTGTCCTGCCTGGCGTATAAATAGTTGCTGTACCGTTATATTTGCATACACGTTTTTTTATGCCTCTGCAATGCACAATATGGATCCGGATGAGTTTCGTTTTTTTTATTGTAAAGGGGAATTTGGTTTTCTTTTGCTTAACTTCGAAGTTCTTTTTTTTTTAGTGACCATCGTTCCGCATCAGCAACCTTCGATCGATCGTCGGCAGCTCAGTATGTAAGTTTTTTTTTATAATTTTTAAGTCTTTCCTTTTAACTTTTTTTTTGCACTTTCATGAGTAATTTGTTTGGTTTTTTTATTATCTTCTATAATTAACGTTTATTTTTTTTTATTCTCTCTTTTCTGAATTCGTTTTTTTTTATAAATTCGCTGTAATTTTTCTTCCTAAATCTTGTTTTTTTTTTATGAATTCCCCTATTCAGAATTTATACAAATCCACGGATAATATAGTTTTTTTGTAATTATTTGAAATGCAATTCTTTTTATTTACCGTTTTTACAACCATGTCTCGAAGGATGGGCACCTCCTTCCTCTTCCCGTCCTTTTAGCTTCCTTTTTTTTTTAAATAGAATGGTGGTTTCGCAAGGATGGGAACGCTATGGCTCAAATCACCCACGCCACGCGCTGACCTCGCCGGGTCATATGCCATCGAGCCAGTGGTGTTCCCATTATTTTTTTTTTGTTGCAATGACGGCGGCTGGACATAAGAGCCGTGGTTCGCAACAACTCTAAAAAAAACGTCAACGTCAAACTAAGTGACAGATACATTTTATATAAAGTCAGTAAAATACCTATATTATAATCTGATTGTTTTAGTCTTGCATTTTCCGATAATTTGTGCAGACATAGATAAGCAATCTTTAAATTCCATCTTCAATTGATCGTTTCATCGAGGCTGTCCTGTAACATTGCAGAAAAAGGATTTTTCTTTGGCGCTTCTGATTCTGCCCCACTGTCAGACGGCCATTACGATAGGGACCCACGGAGAATTCTGGGAACGATAAATCAAATCCGGCAATTAACGATAAACTTGCATTGCTTCATCAAAACATAATTACCACCGAAAGCGATTCTTCCATCCGAGCTAGTTTGCAGATAGAAGTATTCCTCTTCTGACGATTCGCATCTAGGCAACTAACAGGCTATTAAAAACAACGACCGACACTCCGCTCAGGATCGAGGTAATTTCCCATTTCATAATTATGAACTGCGTTCACTGTAATGAACAAATCACGGATAAATCTGAGGTTATCAAGTGTACACGATGCAAAAAGTCATATCACACACACTGCACGGAATATTCGGAACCGAGTTCTCTAAGATTATCCAAAGAACGAAAGAAATCTCGGACATGCAAAACATGCCGTATCACCGAAGTAACTACTGCCAAAAATAATGAGAATCAAGACCACCGCCTAGCCAACAAAATGATGAAAGAAATCAAAAGTGAGATTGCTGAGATCAAAACAACATTTGAAAACGATATGAAAGAGTATCACAAATCTCTAGAATATTGTTGTTCTAAAGTTGATGACTTCGACTTAAAAATGTCACAGTACTGCTCAAAAATGGACAATATAACACAAATATGCGAGAAACTCTCTAAAGAGAATATCGAACTACGACAACAGGTTCAAACACAAAAAACATTATTGTAAAATTTAACTCAACAGCCGATCGAAATAAGTGGCTTGATGCAACTAAGCCGAAAAAAGCTAATCTCACTGCTGATAAGGTCCATAGCAGCTTCACGCGTATAAAAGTATATATCAATGCTCATCTTATGAGAGCGAACAAAGCATTGTTGTTTAAAACGAAAGTATTCGAACGTGAGAATAATTTTAAATTCGTATGGGTAAAAAAACAACAACATCTGCATAAGGAAATCCGAATCCAGCAAAATATACACGATTTCTCCGTTCCTAATTATTAAAAGTGGTATACCGTTGGAAAGCCAACTTTTTGGAGCAACTTTTATCAACTTTGCAGAGTTGTACATATAAAGCACCATTATGAAATTACTGTTTGAATTTTCGATGAAAAATCTATTTTCAAATTTATATTAAGTTTGAATAACTGTATCTTGAAAGTGGCGATAATATTGGCAGCAGGAAAAACTTCAGTTTTTTCACAAAAAGAGCGATAACAAAGTAATGGTAGAAAACATTCCGATTGTATTGGTAATTTTCTTGCTGAAACAAGTTGTGCTATCAACTCTTACAGTATTGACCACCTAATGCGGGACACCCTGTATCTAAAAATGAATGTGTGTTTGTGTCTGTTACTTATAGGCGTCTAAACCACTGGACCGATTTGGATGATTCTTTTTTTGATTAATCCGTCTTAGGCTGAGGAAGGTTTATACTTATATAGACCGAGAACATTTTGAAAATGTCAAAGCAAGTGGCGGTAAATCGAAATTACATTTTGTATGAGAGTCACCTGTTGCAGTCAAGTTTTCATCGACAACATTTAAATTTAATGGGAATATTAAGTTGTCATTGGATCAAATACATAACTAACACACCTGGAACTTCGTACTACTTCGGAAATCCGTCGATATCTCCGCAATCCTTTGGCGGAGCGACACGATTGAGGTGTATGTCGCCGGACTCGCCACAAAATTGCCTAAAGGGTCATTGGACCCTCTTCCCCGATCAAAGCACAGAGTGGTCGGAAATCTCTCGATATCTCCGATAAATTGTATTCAAGGTGACTACGTTTTTTTGTACATACATACATCCTGGATGTTGGCAACAGCAATTTCACAATCAACTTCGTACTACTTCGGAGATCCGTCGATATCTCCGCAAACCTTGGGCAGAGCGCCACGATTGAGGTGTCGGCGGACTCACCACGAAATTGCCTAATAGTCTAAGAAAAATGGCATATTTGGCGGGAGTACTAAATTTTGATTTGTTGCGATTGGAGGTCATAGTCACCCCACCCACCAAAAATCAGCTCATTCGGATAAAAACTAAGGGTACCTCCCATACAAAGTGACCCAAAACAACTTTGTTCTACAGTTTATAAAATGAGTAGTACGTAGAACAAACTCCTGATGGGTCACTTTGTATGGGAGATACCCTTAGTTTTTATCTTGGTTGAGGATATTGTAATGGTAGGTAGGGTGCTTATTTGGGGAAAATTAATTAACCTTTACAATGTATACGGCTCAAAACAAAATAAGGGCCACTAATAATTTTCTGATTATTTTTCTGTGGAAAAGGAAAATCATAGTTTTGTTGGTCTAATTTAATAAAACAATATGTTTTTCATTAAATATAATGAATTTTATCGAACTTTGACCAAAAGTTACACTTTTTTAGCATTTTTTCGGATTGCTTACTTTTTGCGGTCATGTAATCATAACAATTACATTTAATTTGTATGTCTAAGGAGAATCTGTCAAATACAAAATGGCAGCAATTCGGCCTCATTTAAATTTAAATGCTTCGTCCAGAACCTTAGCAATGTTGGAGGAACGTCGTTCGCAACGTTCTGTGGCCCTGCAATTAGGGTATTCGCGAAGAACCATTCAAAATCTTTGGAACCGATACCAGGAGACAGGAAGTATCTCCCGTCGCTATGGTTCAGGCCGAGTTCGAATAACCACCTCAGCAGAAGACCGATATGTGAGACTTTGTGCGCGACGGGATCGTAACATTAGTGCTCGTGGACTACAAAGTAGGCTATTAAACCTTAAATGCATGAGGTCTGAACCCATTATCGTAACTGACCTCCTCTTATGGAAAATCGGCCACTGAACACGGGATCAGCCTTTATTTTCCGAGGAAATATCCCATTTTCCCAGAAAAGTGAAAATAGTAGAATTTGCATTGTGTATACCAAATATGGTACGCCATGCATTCTGGCCATAATGTTGTAAATGAAAGACATTTTCCAAATTTTATTTAATCTGCCTCTTACTTTAATAGGAACAGTGCAAAAAAGACAGGATAATGATTATTGAGAGTTTTGATCGAAATTATAGTGCAAACTCGATATAATGAACTCAAGAAAAGGTGCTCATTTCTATAGAAAACCGCGAATATTCAGTGTTTTAAAAGGGAGTTCGGGTAGGTGCGTGATTAGTTTCTTATTCTTTATTGAATTTTGTATCGATGCCTATTTGCGACATATCCTATGGAAAGTGGAGTAGGTCTTACTAACCCTACATCCCCTACAAACCTAAATTTAGCCATATCTTTTGATATAATGTTGCGAGAAACTTCAAATGAGTGACAAGTGGTAGCTGTTAGATGTTCTTATAAAATATTAAAAGTGCGCCAGATCCGACTCATATAACCCTTCCTCCCTTAAAAAAAACTGGAAATGATTATTTTGGGGTTTGCGTGCCGTCTAGCTCTGTAGATGTGTAGAGGATATGCACTCATCATGCTATTAGTGCGATTAGAACTCGCTCTCGATATAAAATAAATCTTTTATATAATAGTTCGTTAGAAACATGTTCCACTGTTAAACGTATGTCCCGAGACTTCTTTTAACTTAACATAACTCATGGGATTCCTTTCTTGAAAAGAATACGGATTGGATTGACTTTGCTAGGATATGCAAACGGCAATTAACTGCTGCCTATGCTTTATAACCCAAATTTGTGCAGGTGACATGACATGTCCACAAGAACTACATCCATGTAATTTTTTGTTTATCGAATGTGGTACTCCACATAGTCTTCCATATGAAATGGTTGATCCTAGCGGCACATTTTCTGAGGATCCTGACCGTGGACTTCCAAGACAATACTTGTCATAATCAAATGGTTTAAGAAATTGGATATCAAGGCAAAGCTGCTTGAAAGGTGAAAGTCCAAGTAACTTACTAAGATTTTAAGTACGGAAGCTCGGTTTTTTAGTGGCGTGTCCTAAGGACAAAACAAAGGATGTGAACGATTTTTTCAGTATAGGTACTTGCCAACTAAAAAGGCTGAGATTATAAGAAGCAACTACAGAAATGCTAAGCCCTGACCGGTGTGCTATAGAAAACAAAATGATGAAAACGATCCTTCTAAATCAACTATGACAGCTCCGTTTCCTTGGATTCTGAACAGGACAGGTTAACCTAGCTCTCATAAAAAAATTGCAGTAAATGTCCTGTAAAAATGGATCGGTGACATAATTTGTATGAAAATGTATAGGCTATTTTAACCTGTTCTGGGCCCAATAAAACGCACCATCATGTTGAAAGAGCTGATAATTAAAAATTTATGAACATATCCTAGTCTACCCAAGACAAAAGGAGAATAATTTCATCAATTACGAACGATCGGAATGAATGTATAGATATTTCGGTACGCTATGCATTTAAGGGTTAAGGACGACTTGGACCATTGTTAGCCCCCAAACAATCAGAAATAGTTTGCACGAAGACCAACAATGGTCAAGGAGACGAGTTACGAGAACACAACTGACCAGGACGCATCGTACGAATCATTTAAGATTTACTCGTCGACATATCCAATGGGACATGCAACAATGGCGCAAGGTGCTCTTCTCAGATGAGTGCAAAGTAAAATTTTTTAGTGATGAGCAACGCATAAGAGTCTGGGGGAGAACCGGAGAAGCATTTTTAGATCCTTGTATTAATCAAATTCAGAGGCAAGGGGGTCCCAGTGTGATGGTCTGGGCCGGAATTAGCTTGCAAGGCAAAACTGAACTTTTTATCCTAAATAACGGGACAGTTACGTCCAAAAGTTATATTGAAAGGATTGTTAGGCCACATATCAGTCCTTTTTCACAACAGGTGTTGGATGGTTTTATGCTCATGCAGGATAATGCACGACCATATACTGCCCGGCCGACAATGTCTGTTTTCGAGGAGGCCAATATTTAAGTCATGGAGTGGCCTGCCAACAGTCTTTAGGATCAATTAAATCGCCGGATGCGGACAGCTGAAAAGGACATACACAATCAGCAACAGCTAATTCAATTGCTAAAAATGTGTTGGGACGAGATATCAAAAGAAAGCGTCGATCGGCTTATTGAAAGCGTTCCGTCCAGGCTTCGAGACTGCATATCAAAAAGTGGAGGCCATACTCGATACTAAAAAACCCAAGAATCATTTTTTTTTTACAGATTAGACATACAAATTAGTTATTATTGTTACGATTACATGACCGCAAAAAGTAAGTAATCCGAAAAAATGCTAAACAAAGTGTAACTTTTGGTCAAAATTCAATAAAATTCATTATAATTAATGAAAAACATATTGTTTTATTAAGTTAGACCAGCAAAAACTATGATTTTCCTTTTCCACAGAAAAATAATCAAAAAATTATTAGTGGCCCTTATTTTGTTTTGAGCAGTATATTTAGCACGTTGATTCGCATTCAAAATCGCTCATAAAGTTAAATGAGTATCAGCGCGGAGCTAGCTCTCTCAGCTCAGCAACTTATATAAATGTAGTTCTTTACTATTTAATTAAACACATTTCGTAAAAAAAATACCAAAATCCGGCCTCCCCAGGGGTATGTCAAAGTGATCCTTTTTACAGTATTCGGTTTGGGCTATGTTACTTGGCTACCATTTGGATAACTGCTAGCGTATAGTGGTCTTAACACTTTGAAAAGATTTCTTGACACAAATGTTGGCCAGTTGAAAAATTAAGTTAATTTTTACGTTATAGCTAAAATCAACGTTGTGGGATATCATGCCATTACAAAGAGTTCGAGACACCTTAGTGGCATTGTGACATATGCTCGACTAACTTTCTTGAACCAATAATCCATCATATAATTTCCAGGTGACATAACATTTTACAAAACAATACGATGTTGGCTGCCATTAATGGTTTCTAAATCTACTTCTTTATTTTCCCGGAGATAATAGAACTACTGTGACTAAATGCGATGACCAATTTTCACTTATCTTCAAATGATGTGGCCTTCCGACGAAGTTACGAAATATGGGATTTTTCCTAATGGATAACGGAGGAATATCTCATCCATTCACCACATTTACAATCTTAAACATTCCTTTGAACTGTATCATTTGCTATTATGCCTAAAATACGAATGAACAAGTTTGTTGCACTTGTATGCGATTTGAATGTAATTTCATTGACTGGAATTGACTTAAATAAAAAACGAGACCGAGGCTAATTTCGGGCGCGGCCGAAATTTGGATACCCTTCGCTCCCCTTGGGCTAAAAGTTTTTTGGGGCGTATCTATGACTTGTGTTTAGTCCTCCCCGCTTCCATGCTTTTCCTTGAATTTTCACATAAGTGCCGTGGCGAAGATTTAATGGGAGAAGCGGGGGATGTGGGTTTCTTAGAAGAACCAAAGAGGGGGGGGGGGGGTTGTACGGGAGCCCTACGAACGCATGGCCTTTCCATAAATTTTTACGTATGTTTGTGGCATCAATTAAAACACATTTCTATGAGATTTGGTTGAAAATGGTGGATACATAAAAAAGTTTTTCTTCGAAGAACCTAATTTTGGGGTTGGGTTTATATGCCAGCCCCACGACCCCATAGTCCGATTTCATTTATTTCCACGTTTGTTATGTGGCATCAATAGAAATATAATTTTCTGAGGTTTGATTGAAATTGGTGTGCAAATAAAAACGTTTTTTCTTTGAAAAATTTGATTTGGGGGGCTAGGTTTGTATGGTAGCCCCATGACCACATGGTCCGACTTCATCTATTCATAAAGGGTTTTCCAATAGGGACGCTTGATCTTTGAAATGAAAAAAAAATACATGTAGGAGAGATATTTGCGAATTTTTTTTTTATTTGAAAGGTCCATCGACCCCATTACATATGGAATATGACATCATTCAAATGACCGCCACGGCTTCGGTTGGTGGCGCGCACACGAAAGGTCCAATTTTCGATGACTCTGGCGCACAAATCGGGCTGTATTTGATCGATGGCGTGGCGTATGTTAACTTTGAGGGCATCGGTGGTTTGCGGTTTGTTGGCATAGACCTGCGACTTAAGAAAACCCCACAAGAAAAAGTCCAGCGGGGTCAAATCGCACGATCTCGGTGGCCAGTTCACGTCGCCTCCGCGCGAGATGACCATGCCCGTAAATTGCTCGTGCAGAACATCCATCGTAGCGTGTGCTGTGTGGCACGTAGCGCCGTCCTGTTGAAACCACATGTTGTGCAGATCCATATTCTCGATTTCAGGCCAAAAGAAGTTGGTTATCATCGACCGGTATACAGCCCGATTTGTGCGCCAGAGTCATCGAAAATTGGACCTTTCGTGTGCGCGCCACCAACCGAAGCCGTGGCGGTCATTTGAATGATGTCATATTCCATATGTAATGGGGTCGATGGACCTTTCAAATAAAAAAAAAATTCGCAAATATCTCTCCTACATGTATTTTTTTTTTTCATTTCAAAGATCAAGCGTCCCTATTGGAAAACCCTTTACATATATTTTGTGTCATCAATAGAAACACATTTGTGTGAAGTTTTGGTGTATAAATAAAAAAAAAATTCTTAGAAGAACTTATTTTGGCGAGCTAGGTTTGTATGACAGCCCCATGACCCCATGGTCTGATTTCGTCAATTTTTACATATGTTTTGTGATATAATTTGAAACACATTTGTGCGAAATTTGATTGAAATCGATGAGAAAATAAAAAAGTTTTTCTTAGAAGAACCTAATTTGGGGGTCTAGGTTTGTATGGCAGTCCCACGACCCCATTGTCCGATTTGGTCGATTTTTACATATATTGTGTGTCAGCAATGAAAACATATTTGTGTGAAATTTTATTGAAATTGATGCATAAATAAAAAAGTTTTTCTAAGAAGAACCTAATTTTGGGGGGTAGGTTTGTATGGCAGCCCCACGACCCCCTTGTCGGATTTCAGCGATTCAAACATACAAACTGCCTGCAACAAAAAGAAGCATGTGTGCAAAGATTCAGCTCCATAGCTTTTAAACTGGCCGAGGAAAACGCGTCGCAACAGACAGACAGACGGACAGACGGACATCGTCCAATCGACTCAGCTCATCACGCTGATCATATATATACTTATTTTATATGGTCGGAGATGCTTCCTTCAATGCAATTAAAAACAAAACAATAATGGAAAGCGCTTTTCGCCATTTAATTGATTTTCCATCTGCCGGGGAGAATAGTCTCGACATTCTCGAACATTTAACACATTTTAGAAAACTCCGCTCCGAAAAACTGTGTACCAAAGAATGGCGCTCCTTTGGAGTAGTGTTCGGTAATTTTTGGTATAGATAAACTTCCATTATCTGAATCTTTTCACGGACGGATTTACGTGTTTTTCATAAATGTGTCAACTTGATAATTTTTGTTGAAACGCACCACTTATGAAGCTCAAAATTTGAGCTCTGAATGCCAGATAAATCAATGCATTTGCGAAGATATCGGGCGAATTGAAGCTGAAGGTTATCGATAAAATTACATAGTATGTATTTAAAATGGTGCCCTCGGCCATGGAATTTCTCACAGGAGATTTTTTTTAAATACTTTAATTTTTACTTTGTCATTCAACAGAATAAACAAAAATTTTAGAACTTCATCAGTGGATAACTGACCAAATTGTCCCATTTTTCTTTTTGGAACGAGACCGGGTGCTAGCAAAATTTAGGCAATTTTTACAAAGCATTTTAGGATTCCAGAATGCAGCGGCTCGTATCAATCGTGGGTTCCTCAAAGCTAGCGAAGTATACTTCATTTTGGTAGTAGGCAAGTATATAATATGTACTTCATTTTCAAACAATTGTGGTGGTGGTAAGCATAAGAATGGTAACATCATCAGCGACATCGAAAACGTAAACAAACGATGGGCATCGCATTTTGAAGAGCTCCTCAATACACCATCAACCTACCCCACGGAGCCAGCTCTTGAGCAGTTAGCTGAACGAGGCCCTCCCTTTCAACCCCCAACAGCAGAGGATGTGAGTCTTGCTTCAGCGTAATAAAGCGCCCGGCGTTGGCGAGATCCCAGCAGAACTGCTGAAGCATGGTGGAACGTGCAGGTCAGAGTGCAGAACCGACTCACTGACCTATTTGAAACTCGTACTGGACTCAAGCAGGGCAGAATTTCAAGTTCTATCGGGCATAAAAAAAACTCTTTTTATTATGATATAATTTCATCTAAAATGTTCATGCGTTAATGTACACCATGATGCAGTGGCGGCTCCTCACCTTCATTTTCGTCGAGTTATATATATTTTAATTACCACAAAACATAATTAATCTAACATGATAAAAAACCCTAAATATATCTTGAAATTCGCTTACAAGCTCCTTTACACAATCATTAAGTCCGTAAAATATTTTTTTTACACCAATTCATACATGTGAGGCGATAATTTATCCGCCGCACAATCCCGAACAACTCAACACGTATCAAAACGTTCACCCGATTTTCTATGGGAGAATGTACGGGAAAAAAGATGGCAGTGAGGCGAAACAGAAATCGCCTCAGCGTATGTATCTGAATCTGAAAAACAGTGGGACTATTTGTTCTCGCTTTGTTGTACGTATGCTTTGCGCATTGAAATGTAGCTCTGCAAAATGAAGTTGAGATAAGAACTTACTGAGCATAGTTTCGGTTTTCTATTTTATGTATTTTGGTTGAAATAGAAAAAGGAAAATATTAGATGATGTCGCTTCTTGCATATGATTTGAGAAAGGCTCGATAGTTGTGTGATTTTTATCGCTGTTCATTATTACATTTTAATATTTTGACGCCCAAACTTTTTAAATTGATTTTTGTTTTGTTTTTTAATTTATGCCGAAACACCAAATATTTAAAATGGGATATTATGATGCATGGGATTTCGGACAGATTTTCTTAGGAGTTGAAATTGTCGGTCGCGAAAATATTGTTAGGCAAATTTTAGAGCCAAATTTTAAGAAAGGGCAGTCTAGCATGATTTTTCTACACCATTTAATGAAAAATTGCCCCTGCTGATGATATTTAAGTGGCCTTTAGTTTTAGTTTTTGTCACTTGGATTGAATATTCCACTTGCGATTTAACCTTCCGGCGGGCGCAATACTAATCCTAACACGATCGGGCGCAATGCATCTGACAGATTAAGTGCAGAAAAAAGGATGAAACTAAGTTTGTGTATATTTTAGACTCTTATTTATTATTGCATTGTGTTTTTGAAACAGTTCTACGAAATTTGAGAACCAAAAACTGGCTCACAAAGTTTGATACCCTTCACATTTTCAATTTTCTAAAAATATTCCGCTTTCAATCGCTTCAATATGTAAAAAACCTCCAACAACTCGACCGTTTAAAAAATGTGAGCTTATTTTAGTAAAAACACACAATTGAACGATTTGGTGAGCCTAAAAGTCAACACAACGTTATTACGCAATGTGAAGAGTATAACAAGTGGAAATTTTCATAGAAAAGGAGAAAATAACATAATCGGGCGCAATACATCTGAGAGATTAAAATTCATCCCCTCCCAACCCTCAGACATATGGTAGATAGAAACTGAATACTGCTTTGGGTAGTCAATCGATAAAAATTAAGCTACTGTGAGTTTCAGATCTCTCCCTTTTCATATCGCTGATTGGCGCAACAAAAACTGGTCACTTAATCTGTCAGATGCATTGCGCCCGCCCGAAGGTTAAAAGAAATAGACCAAGAGATCAATTTGTGTCTTCTGTCACTGTTTTTCTTCAGAGCAAAATCTATAAACCTTTTGTTGATTTCCTCCAACCAAATTTAACAAAATATTAACAGAAGTTAAATTTCATGCTGGTATGATTCAGCTCCAAAATGAATCTTGATAAAATAACTTGAATGACAGGGAAATATAAGACTCGTTCCTTACAAGGTCTCTAACTAGGAACAGCAAAGTATACTATTTGTCACTAAAATCCCTTTCAGATGGAATAAAGTTAAATTCCGCTACCTTCCCGTAGAGACGGGAAGCGCCCTTCCCTGCCCCCTCTGGCTACACCCATGTTGAATAAAGTTGTAATTGTAAAATTATTCTCAATCAATGTAACAACTCCCTTCCAATGTGTTTTCTTTCGCCTCATCTATTCCCATAGGCACGAGCCGCCATTGCCATGAGGTGTATATCACACACTGTACCGCAAATATGTATATCTTATGAGTCACGTCGATATTCGTGCTACTAAGTGAGTGCTCGTTCTTGTTCGTTGGTTATCACCCCATCACCGGCGCGACGCATATCACAGAGCCTCGCAGTGTATTTCTTCTCTCTTCGAACTCAAACACTATACCAAGTTTTCATTTCCTCGCATGCCGTTCTGCTCTTGACTTTTGTATGTGCGTAGCGTAGTGTCGAGGAAAAGTCAGCACAACACTCGTCGTTCCTCGCACTATTTCATTCAACCGTTCTGCAGTTGTACGAATACGAACGAGTCGAACTGCGTAGTGGTAGTCACAGTATCGTTTCGTTTGCGTGTTTCTCAGTTGTCCCCGTGCTACGCTCGACTATTTCTCAAGAAATTCGTGGCCATGAGCATAACTGAACATTCAGCCGATATTAACCAAATCGCGAGTGCTACTCAATTCAATACAATCCGATTACCATGGGACAACGAGAAGATTTTAGAGTTTTTAGATTTTTTCAAAAATGAACCGGCAGTTTGGAATCCCAAACATGACGACTATAAGAACAAAAGAAGAGTCCACGAGGCCTGGGAACGAATGTCCTTGCACATGAATGTGCCCATTGACGAGTTGAAGAACAAGCGAAATTCTCTTATGGCGACTTTTCGTCAATATCGACGCAAAAAAGAAGCTTCAAAATCGCGAGAGATTGTCTATGAGCCCGTATGGTTTGCATATCGAAAAATGGAACAGTTTCTGGGACCACTCTACGATGCGGGAGCGCAGATGGCAAGTAGCGCTATCGAGGATGATGATAATGTAAGTATACTGTTTTTCCTAGTTTCTATTATCTAAGTAAATACATAATAATTAAATAGTTTTTAGATATGAATAAGAAAATTGATATGGTCCTTCCATTAAGTTTCCTCAAACTATACGGGATGTAGTTATACACAAAAACGCAATTCAAATAGCAAACAGCGTTGTTAATTTTCCATAAATGCATAGCAAAGGAACGTAAATCTTTCATACATGGTGATCTCTTGCAAGACGTCCTTGCGGGACTTTTTTCCCTTGGATTTCAGTCTTAAAACTTGCCATTTGCCTATAATAGGTGTGTTTTTTTGGTTATCCCGTGCAGGTTTGGGTAACGAAACTTCATATAAAAAAAATGACAGGTGCGTCAGCTGTCATTTTTTTTATATGGAGTTTCGTTACCCAAACCTGCACGGGATAACCAAAAAAAAACACACCTATTAATGTTTTTGTCGGTTAGCCAGTGGCGTAGATAGCTTTCCGGAGAAGAATAGGATCTGTTGACAGAACTTATAGCAAAGCTAAAATGTACTGGATAAATTAGTGAACAGACCTCAATATAACAACTGGATGGTCAAACGAGAAGAATGGAATCGGAGCAATCTTTCTTAAAAAGCACCGAAATCTCTCGAGAACACAAACTTTCCTGAAAAAATAAAAATAAAGTAGCAGTTAAGAAATAGCGTAAAAACTGTTGACAAAAAAAATTCTTCAATTGTCATAGCACACTGGTTTTGCTATTGTTTTAATCTTTCATCTGAATCTCAATTATTTCAGTCAGTCTCTTTGACGTTTCAATTTCCCTTGACCCCCCTAAACTACGACACTGCTGGTGGCACGATGTATTGAAGTACAGTAAAACACGGTTAAGTGCAACACGCTTAAGTGCAAAACTCGGATAAGTGCACACAATTTTCATTCACCATCCATTCAATGCGACTTTCAATACAATTCAAAACTTATAAGTGCAACACGGATAAGTGCACAACACGCTTAAGTGCACACAATTTTTCGGTATAGTGTTAACAAGATTTGGACACGATTCATGACGAATAAGTGCACATGTGCTTTTGACAAATTTATTAGTGCAGACGTTTCAAGCCAGACTTATTTTTTCGAATTTAAGCGATCCTAGCCCGTTATCTAATATTTATTGATTCAATTTATGAAAATGTAGAAAAAGGGAAATGAGGTCTACGATAATTTTTGTCTTTAATTAGGAAAATATGAGAGTTAAAAATTGCTCTTTTTGGGAGCAGCTTAAGGATAAGATCAAACATTGTCTTGATAAAAAAATGTTTAGCCAAAGTGGCAGTCTCTTTGTCATTCTAGCGTTTATGCTAGCAGTCTCCTCCTTTAGATCGCAGGATACCACTAAGATAGTAGTTAGGTTGTTAGCAAATTTTGGCTTTTCTTTTTTTTGTGAACAAAATTTTTTTGTATGTTGTTTTCCCATTTCTGCAAGCAAGTGATAATTTTTTTGTAATTGAAAATGTACAAAAAAAAAAATATTTTAGGCTACACACAATTTTTGACGTCCCAAAAGCCTAAAAAAGCTCGATTTGCAACATCTATGTTCGATGTTCCCCCTCAAAGCCGGCGCCCTGGACGGGATTGTTGCAATCAGCTGCTAGTTTGATAATGGTGACCCCTCCTGCATTGATCACATTTCAAAAAGGTGGGTAGTGCCCATTTGTTAATATTTGTTGCCAAAGTTCGAAAGCTTTAAGGTCCATCTTGATTAGTCGCTAAATGGCGTCACGTTATTTGGCTGTGCATCCAGTTTTGATATTGAATATGGCAACTTAACCAACCGCTTGTCAAATTCAAGTGGCAATTTTGCAGCTTTTGGTTGTTCTTTTGTGTGAAATTGAATAATTCTTGAATGGCCGTGTAATAATTCAAATCCGCAGAGTCCGATTTTGATAATTAAATTTAAAAAAATCGCCAAAATGAAATTTTGGTTATGTCTCCATTTGGCTGCTATAGTGTGGATGTTAAGTAGCAGCCAAATGGCTGTACGCGATGCCAGTTTTTGGACGCGTAGCCATTTGGCGACTAATCTAGATGGACCTTTACAAAGTCGCTTGTACATGCTCTGTCAAATTTCATTGCTGAAAACTATAGCCAGAGCCGTCCTTAGTATTTTAGTGGCCCTGGGAAAATCGATGATGGTGACCCCTACCAATTTCCAACCAAAATTGTGGCTTAAATTTTTGTTTTTCAATTTTTTATTGTAAATATTTTTTGTTTTGTTTTATTGTGTTGATATAGCACGACACCCCAATGTCTCACCTTGTTGGCCTGAATGTTTTTTGCACACGTTAAGGCGGCCCCAGACCGACCGCACAAAAGACTGGTTCCAAGAATGATACCTTGGAGTCACCCAACCGCACTGCTGCACTGCTGCAGCACGATTTTTCGTATCAATCATTTGTGCGGTGTTTGCCACACTCCGGTCGGTCTGGGGCCGCCTTTATATCAGTGATTCGCTATCTTTGAGATGTCGCGGAAGTCCTCGCTTTGCCAATGTTTTTTTTTTGTTCAAAATAGAATTTTGATAGTTAGTCACCGTTATATATATTCCAGGAAGGCGAAACTGCAAGCACGAGAGTTGGGAATGGCAAATGAAAACTATCCCCTTCCTTATAAACAGTTTACAAAGATAAGCCACAAAACAGTTTTCTTAAACATTTTTACTGGCTCGTTATAACCTTCGCTCATAGAGTAAAAAATGAAGACTTTGCTTTGGACGTAAAGGCCAAAATAGCAATGCTTTAAAATTCAGCGGCTAATGAGATGTAAATTTTTCATAAGACCTCTTTTACGTTTAAGGAAAAAAAATAGGAAATGCTGCCACTGTCAGCTAGCTCTTTCTAAGAAATACGTAATTATTTACCTTGTAAAATTTTTAATGTTTTGTCATCATCATTAGTTAAATCACAGAAAATTTTAATTATTTTATCGAGCTTTCGCTGAAAGAAAAATTTAATTGTCGGACTATTTGCACTTCAAAATAAATCCCTAATTCCTAATCGCTCAAGGTGTATCAATGCTTTCCCTCGCCAAGCATTTGAAATACCATCCGTCAGATGGATGCGACTTGACCGATTTTTTTTTACGAAATTCCAACCACATTTCTGTGGTTTTCATTCTTTAAGAATTTTACGCTTATTATCGGTAGACATATCGGAGTGCTTGTAGTAGGCAGCCTAAGCTTTAGAATTTTAAAACAGCAATTAATGAAAATATTTGCGCATAGTCATTACTCGAATTTTTCAATCGAAACAAATTTCTATATTTTTGGAACCAGGTAATTGCAGGGATTTTTTTATAGAATAGACTTAGGTTTATCCTGAAGCTTTTGGAGTTTGGACATTTAAAAATTCCCGATAAGATGTGAAACGTCCAGCGTGTTTGCAACCTTATTTTTATTTGACAACATCGCCCAGCGATTCAATTGATTTTGCATCAGGTATGCTTTGATTATCTTGTTGCGTGAATGCCCCTAGAGAGTGGAGCACTTTCTGAGCGGCGGCCCCCGAAAATAAAAGGTTCCATGGTGTGTTGGCCCCTTCAAAGTCGTGGCCCTGGGCGACTGCCCATTTCGCCCACCTCTAGGGCCGGCCCTGACTATAGCGTTACAAATTATAGCCACACAATATCAGTTGTTACCTCTAGTTTCTATTTATGCTACGTAAATTAGATAGTTTGTACGGAGCACTGATAAGTGATAGACGTGCATATTCGACCGCCTTGCACGAAAAAGCTTGTGCAGCAACATCTCTTCAGAATCCTACAATTGAAGATAGATGGAATTTTGCAAAGGATTCTTTTATTTCATGTGGCGAAGCGACTGTGGGAAGATTGGATCGCGGTAGGAGACCATTTATCAGTGATGCTACTTGGTCTCTTATCTCAGCACGCAAAAGAGTTAAGGAACAGATTAACTCTGCTGCTTATGATTCAGCTAAAAATCAACTTCGTGCTGAATACCGTTCACTACAAAAAGGCGTGCAGAGAAGTGTGAGGCGTGATAAGCGTACTTACATCAACGCTTTAGCGAAAGAGGCAAATGATGCGGCTTACCGTGGTGAAAGCGGTACCCTATTTAAGCTAATTAAACCACTAATTGGCAAGTCGTTCACAACGGACCATCCTGTGAAAGATATGGAAGAGTTACTGCTTGTTACTGAAGAACAGCAGCTTCAGAGATGGAAAGAGCACTTTTTTGAGGTCCTTAACAACCGTTTCGGGCCTGCAAGTGCATCTTCATCGGCAGAAGAAGACGTCCCTCCAGTAGCCAGTATTAATTCCAGACCACCATCTAAGACGGAATTAAAGCGGGTTATCGAATCTATGGACGCCGGTAAGGCCCCGGGGATAGATGGAATTCCGGTCGAACTATTTAAAGCGGATTCGAATGCTACAGCGGATATTCTGCTTCCCCTCATCAGAGAGTGTTGGGAAACCGAAACTCTTCCAGTAGAATGGAAAAAGGGCGTAATTATTAATTGGCGCGGTATTTGCCTACTTCCAGCTGTATCCAAGCTGATGGCTAAAATTATTTTGAACCGGATCAAGGATGAAGTTGATCGCACTTTAAGCAATGAACAGGCTGGCTTTCGTGAGGGTTTTTCATGTAGCGACCATATAAACACTCTCCGAATTATTATTGAGCAATCCGCCGAATGGAGATCCCCATTACACCTCATTTTCATTGATTTCGAGAAGGCGTTCGATAGTGTTGATCGGGAGTATATTTGGAGAGCTCTTCGTAGGAGGGGCATACCAGATAAAATAATTTCCATCATCAAGGAATCTTATCAGGGAGCCCAATGTCACGTTTTGCACAAGGGTAAGCTTTCAGATCCTTTTGAGGTGCACAGTGGAGTGAGACAAGGTTGCCTTTTATCACCTATTCTTTTCCTCATAGCCATTAACGATGTACTAGTGAGCGCGCTTCAAAACCAGAGGAAAGGTATCAGATGGAAAATGTTTGATTACCTGCAACACCTGGACTATGCTGACGATATTTGTCTGCTTTCAAATAAAAAGGAGGATGTAGCTCAAATGGCCGATGCTCTGCATTGCGAAAGCCGTAATGCCGGGCTCAAGATAAACGCTGCCAAGACCAAGTACTTGAGCTCCCATCCTGGTGGACAAAGCGGAATTTGTGTTTCGGGCCAGGCAGTCGAAAAAGTTGACGAATTCTGCTACCTCGGAAGCATAGTCACAGCAGATGGCGGCGCGGACGCTGATGTACAATCGCGTATCAATAAGGCTAGGGCAGCCTTCTTCACTTTGACTCCTTTCTGGCAAAATAACAACATTTCCAGGCGCACCAAAATCCGAATCTTCAATTCAATTGTAATATCTGTGCTTCTTTATGGCTGTTCAACTTGGAAGGTGACCAACGAGATAACAACTAAGCTGCAAACTTTCGTAAACCAGTGCCTACGGCGCATCCTACAAATCCGCTGGCCGGAGATTATTTCCAATGATGATCTCCTGAGTATCACAGGCCTGGATTGGATAGGCACTTCTGTCAAAAGGCGAAAGTGGCAATGGATAGGTCATACTCTCCGAAGAGGGCCAACAAATATTGCAAAGCAGGCCCTAGATTGGAACCCTCAGGGAGCCAATGCTAGACGCCGTGTTGGACGGCCAAGAAACACGTGGAGAAGATCGGTTAATAGCGAGGCTGCTTCATTAAACAAACAGTGGTCAGACCTAAAGACGATGGCACAGAACAGAACGAGGTGGAAAGTAGGCGTAGTTGATGCCCTATGCCCCACAAGGGGTTAACAGGAACCAGAGAGACTGATAAGTGCACAACACGCTTAAGTGCACGAAAACATTGTGCATTATCGATGTGCACTTATCCGTGTTTTACTGTACCGCGCGACCCGCAATACGCGTATCTATCAACACATAGTGTATATGTGTTGATAGATACGCGTATTGCGGGTCGCTCTGCTCTCTCACTCGTTTGTAAATTATCAGCCAGCCACTTCTATGAATAGCGTTCCTCGCATAGTCTCAAATATTAACGAACAGTAACTCGAATTTCGCACCATTCGACCTCGACGACTTCGTGCTCGTACGACGTACACTCGTACTCTCGCCTCGCATGCGCTGCCCTGCAACTCGTCGAACCATATAGCATAGCAAAGCAATACACACTAATGTGGAAGCGAGTAAAAGAGGTTACTCATCATTCGTCTCGCCATCTCACTCATTGCTCGCATGTACGTGTACAAGCGAACGAAACGACTTGCAACGTCAGTCTTTGTTTGTCGCATATTCGTTTCGTCTCGTCTGTTGTCTTTACGTCGCATTCGCATATGTACAGTACATTTTGTTTCGTGGAATCATTGATTTCTCAATTTTCACACAAACCATAATAATTCGGTGTCCATCTCGCGAGTTTCAATCACTATCTATATAATGACTGAGTACCTGGTACCATCTAAAATGGATTACAGATGGAATAACAAAAAAGTCTTAAGGTTTTTGGATCTTTATCAAAATGAACCTGCCGTTTGGAATCCCAAACATGGAGACTATAAGAATAAGAGGAGAAACTATGACGCTTGGGATCGAATATCAGTGCAAATGGAAATGCCCATCGAGGAGCTCAAGTTCAAGAAAAATTCGTTGATGGCCACATTTCGTAGCTATCGACGCAAAATACGAGCATCAAAGTCAATTTCATCTGTGACGGACGGACATGTCTATGAGCCAGTGTGGTTTGCATATGGGAAAATGGAAAAATTCTTAGGACCAATCTATGATATGCAGGCTGGAAACGCCATGGATGACGATTATGATGATGACGTCGAAGTAAGTATAGTTGTGATAAAGTATTTATCTTATGAAGTTTATATACATATTCAGATACTCGTTTAAGAAAGGTTACATATTTTGTAGTAAAGCAAAATATAAAATACTCGTAATTAATAAATGTATGCACACTCACGGGACTGGCGAGTTTAATTGCTGAGGTCAGGTAGACTGTCTGACTTCCCTCAAAATGAAATAATTAAATTAAATTGGTATAGTGTAATGATCCGATTCCTTAGAGAAAGCATAGCAAGCAAGACGAAACAATATTTGTGGTTTGGTTGGAATAAATGGGCAAATATAAATATTTGTCCAGCAAGTCCCGAATTTACTAGTCTTCTCTGTACTTGTATTTTCTAACTACATGCAGGGCCGGATTTAGCTTCTATCGCGCCCCTGGGCAGTAACCAAATAGCCGCCCTCCGCCACTAGTTAAATTTAAAAGTAGTCTGAGTCGTGTACAAATGCTAGGCAAAACGTTAGCTGTGCTGTAGTATGTGAGAAGAAAATTTCATATTTTTACGCGAGTGACCGATGTTATTTTGTTTGCTGGACAATATGGAATGGTGCTTCCGAGGAATGGGGCCAAGTGAAGGTCTATGGGGCTCGGACCCTTCCCAATTTTTTTTTTTAAAAAGCATTGAAATTCAGCATCCATTACATCGACTGTACATTTTCTTCAGAATGTGTTCAGAATGTTTTCTAAACCTTTCCATTTTCGGTTTTTTTTTTAATTTTTTTGTCGTTTTAGAAGTCATATATTCGTTTATGACCTAACCTCGAAAACTAAAATTTTTCATTAGTATCATGTGAAATGATTTTTTGGCAGTTTTCCGTCTTTTGTTTCTGGAGGAAAATTACATTTCGAAAGTTTAAACTTACAAATTGTGAAATTTTTTTTAAACCTGTTCACACAACAGAAACATGTTACTGAAAATTGTAGCTAATGCATAATTTCTAATATCCCGAGTGTGCAGGTGTCACCCATAAACCAAATTCTAGCTACATCCCAGTTCCTTCGCAGCTAATTTTAAGTAGGAAGAAAATAAACTAGTAATAGAAAACTCGAAAATGTGTGCTTGCTTTTACTAACTATAGGGACACTGGGCCACACACACAGAATCCATGGGAGAATCCATGTGTAGGCGGCCGCCTAAAGTTGCCAAGTTTTAGATCAGTCTATCCCAGAGAGTCGTTTAGTACAAAAGCTAGTTTTTTGCAATGTACTTTTAAAAAAAATTTTTTTTATACAAGTATACCTTGGCAACGGTCAAGACATAACGGCAAATACCCTTACACTTGACGAGTCATGTAGTGGGGAAATCATGTTTTGATTATTTGTTCAATTAGTTCAGTAATATCGTGCCGATTTAGTACCAATCCGTGAAAAAAATACAGAAGTTTTTTTCTCACTATTTCTTTATGTATTATGGGGCGCTGATTCCGATTATGAACTTTGCACCCTAAAAAAAGTGCCGCAACCTTTAAAAAAGGGGGGAAAGGGGGGCATTTTTTCGTTTTTTTGCGATTATTTGAAAAACGGTAAGAGATACAGAAAAATGGTCTGAGGACGAAAAAAACTACATAAAATTATCTTTGCAATGATATATAACACATTAGAGTTTAATTGCATATTTCGGCGTTAGAATAGAACATAAATTAGAATATTTTCATTTTAGAGCTTTTTTAAAAGCTCCATAACTTTTCAAAGAATGTTAGTTCAGCCGTAAAATTTTGTACAAGTATTAACAGCAAGTTTAAGATAATTTTAACGTAAACGCTGAGTCACTCCGGTCAAGGACCCCCATTATCCCCCCATTTAAATTTGTCAAAACGGCATGTCCATAACTCCCCCCAAAATTGGAGCAGAGTGCTAAATTTTGGTTTGTTGCGATTGCAGGTCATAGTCACCCCACCCACCAAAAATCAGCTCATTCGGATAAAAACTAAGGGTATCTCCCATACAAAGTGACCCATCAAGAGTTTGTTCTACGTACAACGTACTACTCATTTTATAAACTACTGTAGAACAAAGTTGTCATGGGTCACTTTGTATGGGAGGTACCCTTAGTTTTTATCCAAATGAGCTGATTTTTGGTGGGTGGGGTGACTATGACCTCCAATCGCAACAAACCAAAATTTAGCACTCTGCTCCAATTTTGGGGGGAGTTATGGACATGCCGTTTTGACAAATTTAAATGGGGGGATAATGGGGGTCCTTGACCGGAGTGACTCAGCGTTTACGTTAAAATTATCTTAAACTTGCTGTTAATACTTGTACAAAATTTTACGGCTGAACTAACATTCTTTGAAAAGTTATGGAGCTTTTAAAAAAGCTCTGAAATGAAAATATTCTAATTTATGTTCTATTCTAACGCCGAAATATGCAATTAAACTCTAATGTGTTATATACCATTGCAAAGATAATTTTATGTAGTTTTTTACGTCCTCAGACCATTTTTCTGTATATCTTACCGTTTTTGAAATAATCGCAAAAACCCGAAAAAAATCCCCCCTTTCCCCCCTTTTTTAAAGGTTGCGGCACGTTTTTTAGGGTGCAAAGTTGATATTCGGAATCAGCGCCCCAAAATACATATAACAAAATTGAGAAATAAACTTCTGTATTTTTTTCCTGACGAAAATACGATATTATTGGACTAAATGTTTAATGTAGGTTCAGGAGTTTCTTGATTGTTGCAGGGATCTGGAGCGGAGAAGGTCCAAGCGAAACAAACTCCCGGAGTGAGGAGCGTTTTTTTTGCTCGTCGAAGCGGAGTGGATCGACTTTTTTTGTAAAAACTCGAGATATATATAAAATAATAAATAAATAAAAAGTATTGAATTGACATTTTACCCTGATTTATTCCACTTTTAATTACATGTAAGATTTGTACAATATTCAAACGTTTTAAAAACCGTTAGCCATAATCTTTATCCATATCGTACAAAAAGATACTGTCAGAAGAGAGTCATGTGTCAAATTTGTTCGAGTGGTAGCGGAGCGATAAAATTGGACTGCTCCGGATCCCTGATTATTGCACCCAAAAGCTCCTCAAGGCTTCCTATTAAAATGGACACTGAAATATATGCTAGATCCCTTCCCTTGTTTAAGTTGAAGCCAAATCTTGCGTAAATACTTTTTACTTCTAGAGTCGCTAAACTATGCGCCACCAGTATGCTACTCGGAATGAATGCTAAAAGAATTTTGCAGGAAAGTTGTCCCAATTTTTGTAGATGGAGATTCACATTCAAATTTCAGTTGATTGGGCGCCCTGGAATATATCTAACTTGAATAAAATGGAATTAAATTTTTTGTCTAATTATGTCAACGGCTCTTCGAGTTTCCAAAATGCACCTTCCACAAGGGGTATATTTAAAAACCGCCGCCCCTCAAAATCTGCCGCCCCGGGCAGTTGCCCAGGTTGCCCATATGGAAAATCCGGCCCTGACTACATGCTTGTTTCCATATTGATATTATAATTCGAATAGTTCCTACTAGGCCAGTCAATAAACCGAAATATAAGGCGTTAAGTCGCAAAAATTAGCAAAAAACCTCAAATTTTTCGGAATTTTTTCATATTTTGGTTTGTAATTTTAAAAGGTGCTTCCAACAAGAAAGTAGTCCACTGCACTTTGAAATCTAACAAAATCTTCTTTAATTTGAGTGCAACCCCAGCTTTAGAATCCACTTTCCTTATGATAGAAATAAGGAAAGTGTCCTGGTGTTCTACACAATTTTTTTTACCAGCGAATGCTCAGAGCTCTGATTAAAATTTATACATAAGCTTTTATTTGTGACGATTTAGTAAAATCGATAAAATCACTTTCACGGAAGTGGCCCAATTGAAAGACTTCCAAATATTCAAGGCGGCGCACAGTGCGTCGCTCCATAGGCAAAAATAAAAAAATAGACTATTTTTCCCCGGAATCAAAGTTAGTTAATATCAAAGAGAACATGTTGGAGTATCCGAATATGTAAAAAAAAATGTTTTTATTGTTTCGTTTTTTTAGTAACTTTATGGACTAAAGTTGAAAAATAATTAATTTTCAAATAATAATTAAAATTCAAAAAATAGGTTGTACTTTAACTTCGATTTCCGATCTTTTCGCAAGTTTTTGGCAACTATAATGATATTTTTAGAATTAGTATGTTCCATTAAAACTCTTCAGATAATTTTTTTTTCTAAAAATCTTTTAATTGAAAAAAAAATGTAAAAAAATCATTAAAATATAAAAAAAACTTTAAATTGAGATTAAAAAAAAACGTCACAAAACGTTTTGGGTGGTTGACATTTCCCGAAAGATACAAGTGTCTACTTTAATTTAAACTAGTATTGGTTTGCCTTTTTTTGCCTTTTTACGCAATTGGCATTTTTACTGAAATAGTTCCTTGGAAAATGGCAACTGGGCTATTTCTAAAGTCCCTAAAAGTGATAATTTTAACATAATAAGCTTTTACACACTTTTGAAATATATATGCAATAAATTTCAAGCACGACAAAAAAAAATATTATAAATAATTTTAATTAATTTTTATTATTAAAAATTCGATTAATTCAAAAATACATAAAAAATTTAAATATATAATGCATGTTTTTTTTATGGAATTTGATTTCTGAACTCCAGTGTAAACCATATCATGAAAAAAATATAATAATATAATAATCAGTAAAACTTCCCTATAACGGACACTTACGGGAATAAAATTTTGTCCGTTATAGAGAAGTGTCCGCTATTAAGAGAGAATGGTGCCAAGATGAAGAAAAAAACAACAAAGGAAATTTCAGATTATCACACGTTTATTTAGAATGTGCCTTCTATCTAAGAAGTGGACCGGAAATGGGGATGTTTGCAGCCCGCGCACGACATAACGATTCGAAAACGGCTTTTTCTATTGTCAAGCCAGCCGTTTTTGGAAAGGCTCTCCGGCTTCCATCGTTCCCATGTTTATCGTATTCTTTCAATAAATCCTTTTTGCGTTTTAAAATTTCGCTTACTTAGGTTTTTCTTAAATGAAATTTCGTAGCTAACGCCCGGACACTTAATTTATCGCGGTCCTTAAGCTGAATAATTTCAACTTTTTCTTTAAGTGTTAAACGCACTCGCGACATAATTCACACTTAACACACTTGTTAACAATAGACACGAAGCCAAAAAAAAGATATGAGTACGAGCAAGGTAAACATTCAGCATGTTCAGCAGTACTATTCTAAGCAAAGCGAGAAGGGCGAAATAACAAAAAAAAAAAGAAAGCCAAAAATCGCACAATCGACGAAAGCGGAAGTGAAATAGACAATTACTAAAAAGACGGAAACAAACAAGTACTAAAAAGGGAAAAGCTGACAAGCAAAAGTTTTTTTTTTGTTGAAAATTTTTTTTTAGTATGTAGTGTCCGCTATAGAGAGAACATGCAGCAAGGGAAATTCAACAAAAGGTTGTCCGCGTCCGCTATTGAGAAGTGTCCGCTAAGGGAAGTTTCACTGTAATAATAAATTGTTATTAATTGGAAAAATCGTTAAAAATCTATAAAATACGAAAAAACTTTCAAAGTCAGATTTAAAAAATACGCATCGAAAGATTTAGAGTAGCTACAATTATTTTTGCTTTTTTAATGTAATTTGTATTTTTATTCAGCCAAATTTATTAAAATTTTTCGATAATTTTAAGGGTGCTGGCGAGTAGTCAAAGCATCAATAAAGAAAAAATTGGGGACCTTCTAAATCACACCAGGGTTACATTTAGAATTATACAGGGTGTCCCGCAACTGGTTAGCCATAGACCAATGGTAGACTCTACAGGATGTTTTAGGAAAAATGTCGCAAAAATTATTTCCCTAGCTTTCACCGTTAAGGAGCAATTACCTTTTTTGTGATTCTTGTCGAAAAACACGACTTTTTTCAACTCCTATTTTCTAGCTTCCACTTTAGCCGAATCAATGTTTTTTATATTCTTCTGAAAGTACACAAAATTTCCAATAAAAGGACATATCGGACGTTTAGAACGGTTTCGTATCTTCCGAGATACGACGTTTTGAATTTTGCAGAAATGTCAATATCAATTTTTAATGTCAAAATTAAACCCGAATTTCGTAGCGGTACATTGTAGTGGCAAATCTGCAAAGTTGACAAAAGTTGGCGTAGTATCTTAGCTTTCGAATGGCATATAAGAATAAAGCACAGGAGTCATCCAGTTTGTGAATAATATGTGTAAAAGGGAAAAAAACATAGTCGGTAAGTGGAAGAAATCTTGGTTTTACGTGGAAATTAGCTCAGTCATATAAAGCATTTCCAATAGAAAACGAGACCGAGGCTAATTTCGGGCGCGGCCGAAATTTGGATACCCTTCGCTCCCCTCGGTCTAAAAGTTTTTTCGGGCTTACTTATGTGTGTTCAGTCCTCCCCGCTTCCATGCTTTTGAATTTTCTCATAAGTGCCGTGGCGAAGATTTATTGGGGGAAGCGGGACGTGGGTTTCTTATAAAAACCAAAAAGAGGGGGAAGGGGGTTGTAGGGCAGCCCTATGGCCTTCCCATCAATTTTTACGTATGTTTGTGGCATCAATTAAAACACATTTGATTCAGATTGGTAGACAAATCAAAAAGGTTTTCTTCGAAGAACCTAATTTGGGGGTTGGGTTTATATGCCAACCCCATGACCCCATGGTCCGATATAATTCATTTTTGCATATGTTTTGTACCATCACTGAAAATACATTTCCATGAGGTTTAGTTGAAATTTGTGTCCACATAAAAGAGTATTTTTTAGAAGAACCTAATTTTGGGGGTCAAGTTTGTATGGCAGCCCCACGACCCCGTAGTCCGATTTCACCTTGGTTATGTGGCATCAATAGAAATATAATTTTCTGAGGTTTGATTGAAATTGGTGTGCAAATAAACACGTTTTTCTTAGAAAAATTTGATTTGGGGGCTAGGTTTGTATGGTAGCCCCATGACCACATGGTCCGACTCCATCTATTTATACATATGTTTTGTGTCATCAATAGAAACACATTTGTGTGAAGTTTGGTTGAAATTGGTGTATAAATAAAAAACATTTCTTAGAAGAACTTAATTTGGGGAGCTAGGTTTCTATGACAGCCCCATGACCCCAGCGTCCGATTTGGTTCATTTTTACATATGTTTTGTGGTATTACTAGAAATACATTTGTGCGTAATTTGATTGAAATCAATGGGAAAATAAAAAAGTTTTTCTTAGAAGAACATAATTTGGGGGACTAGGTGTGTATGGAAGCCCCACGACCCCATTGTCCGATTTGGTCTATTTTTACATATATTGTGTGTTACCAATTAAAACACATTTGTGTGAAATTTGATTGAAATTGGTGCATAAATAAAAAAGTTTTTCTAGGAAGAACCTAAATTTGGGGGGTAGGTTTGTATGGCAGCCCCACGACCCCCTTGTCGGATTTTAGCGATTCAAACATACAAACTGCCTGCAACAAAAAGAAGCATGTGTGCAAAATTTCAGCTCCATAGCTTTTAAACTGGCCGAGCAAAACGCGTCGCAACAGACAGACAGACAGACAGACGGACAGACGGACAGACGGACATCGTCCAATCGACTCAGCTCGTCACGCTGATCATATATATACATATTTTATATGGTCGGAGATGCTTCCTTCAATGCGTTACAAACTTCATGACAAAGTTAATATACCCTTTACGCTTAATAAGCGAAGGGTATAAAAATACAGTAAAGCCGGCCCCACACCGACTGGAGTGTGGCAAACACCGCACAAAAGATTGATACGAAAAATCGTGCAGCAGCAGTGCAGCAGTGTGGTTGGGCGACTCCACGGTATCATTCTTGGAACCGGTCTTTTGTGCGATGTGTGCCACACTCCGGTCGGTGTGGGGCCGGCTTAAGGCTATTTTTTTTCTTGGTCTTGGATCAGTGGGAGTCTAAACTCATTTTGCTAAAATAAATTTCATCGGAAAGGTCCCAAAAAGGACAAAAAAGGACACTATTTAATCCTTGACTGGAGGTCGGCATGCGAGGTATCATATCAAAGGGGACGCCGAGTACATTACATGTCCGGTGTTTGATTCCTATTTCAAGGACCTTCAACGGAATAAATCGCCTTTGAATGGAAAATGTTCATGTTTCCCGTAACTTATCATCTGTATCTTTTCAAAGCGATAACTACGTGAATAATTCAAGTTGCCACTTCCTTTTTCATTTCTTAGAATCTAAGATTCTATCATTAAATTTGCTAAGGAAAAATTGGATCTGAAAACTCTGAAAAAGGACATAAAAGGACACTAATAAATACCTGACAAATTAAAATGTTTATCCTTTAGGCGATGAAAATGAAAAATACTCTCACAATATTAATGTGTACACAGCGAACCTTCGTACAAATAATTCAACACATAAAACAAATTTGTTTATACTTACCGTTATAATTAATAAAGTAGCATCTACAACAGTAGCGAAAAGTATTTTTCCATAATGCATAACATCCAAGTCTATTATTGATGTAAAAATTTTACTTCCTTTTCAAGATTAAAGTCGGTTTGGTACATTTGCAGACTATGGTTTTTTTCATTTATACGTATTATTCAGAAAATGGTTGACTTTGTGCTTTATTCTTATATGCCATTCGAAAGCTAAGATACTACGCCAACTTTTGTCAACTTTGCAGATTTGCCACTACAATACCGTTACGAAATTCGGGTTTAATTTTGACATTAAAAATTGAAATTGACATTTCTGCAAAATTCAAAACGTCGTATCTCGGAAGATACGAAACCGTTCGAAACGTCCGGTATGTCCTTTTATTGGAAATTTTGTGTACTTTCAGAAGAATATGTAACGTACTTTTTTTTTCAAAAATGGAGTAAGCTGAAATAAATAATAAATACCAATGGATCCGACGGCGGCATACGTTGACAGGCAGCTCTGTTCGGGAGATACGGGGTGGGTGTTTGCCGATCCATGGCCTCCAGTCCATCACAACAAAATTCGTATGCCAAAAAAAAAACTGCAGCTAGCTAAAATTTGGGAGGAGAAAGAAAACGAAGAAACCAGCGAAACGAATCACCCTCGTAGATCCATGCACTTGTATGGGAGCCCAGATGTTATGGACTCCGGCCAATGTCCCGCACCAACCTACAGATCTTCATGGCCGAATAGTGAAGATCTCCCTAAGAAAATGCTGAAAATTCAAAACGCGCTCGGGTGCGCCTACATCTCCGCTCTGTGAGGGAAAAGACTTCCTCAAAGGAAAGATTCGTTTAACCAATTAGCACATTTTTATTGCCTAAGCGCCTTTTCACAATATAATGACACAGTAGTTAATTCCTATGTTCGGCATGTATAAGTATTCGTAGTCGTTACACCATACGTAAGTTCAAACAAGAACAATATAGAATATACTGAAAAAAATGTAAATTTGTTACTCACCCCTCAAATTTCGATGGAACGGCCGTTGCATGCGATGAAGGAGAATGCTAGTTAAAATTAGTTTTTTTTTGTTTTTTTATATATATATATAACTCATACGCCTTACAGAACCAACTCACTTGAATATTAACACAATTAACCACAAGGATAATTAATCAAAAAAAAACCAAAACTGTATATGCAAATTTTCATAAATCAAAGCTAACACAATTACAAAAAAAGAAAAATATATTCGTATGTCGAACTAGGATCACAAATAACTGTTCACACTTTCACGTGTCGCCATCCAAATTGCTTGCACCGTTGGCCACTGGCCACAGTATAGCCAAAGAATTTCCGTCGGTCGCAAATCTCAGCAAAATTTCTGGTCAGGAAAAGCACTTCTCGCACAAAATGAAAAGTATGGACCAGGCATTGTATGCTTCGCCAAAAATTCCACTACTCAGCCACAGTATAGCATAAATTTCGCTTTATCGGTCAAAGGACGACTTTTCGCCAACAACTAGTCTACGTCCGAAAATGCCGAGCAGAGCCAAATTTAACAGTTTCGCTCAAATCCCATCAAAACTTCAGCCAAATTGCATGATAATCGTCCAATTTTCGCAACGCTTCAAATGCCACGCTTTGCACCAAATAATCGATTTGATGCAAGGTTTCGGCCACAAATCCAAGAATCCAGATTGCACAACTTTCCTTAGCCAATATTTCCGGGGTACTCGTCACAGAATACCAATAACACTGTGTGACAAATTTCAAAAAAAAATAACCGTCATCTCCAATTTTTTTTTCTTTTTAATTCTTATCTAATCCTTACTAAAACCTCATATTTACTTTTTCCCTTGACCCCCCAGTTTCAGAGATATGGACAGATATTGATATTCCCAGAAAATAATACAAAATAAAGTTCCAGTAACAAATCGGTTATTATTTATTAATTTTTTTTTGGTAAAACGGAAATAAAACAATATAATAAACATATTTAAATACTTAAAATTATAAACTTAATTGTTAAACACATATATTTTAAGGGAAAAATAAAAAAAATCAATTTTTTCTCTTATGTTTAGAATTGTCTTCTCGCTGTAAGCGCCAAAAATAATCTCGTAACATAGCTGCATCCCAATGACCTTGAAAACGTTCCTCAAACCTTTTTATGTCCTGATGAAACCGCTCACCTTGTTCATCACTTACGGCTCCAAGGTTCTCAGGAAAGAAAGAGAAATAGGAGTGAAGAAAATGAATTTTCAAAGACATTCTGCACCCCATCTCTTTATATGCGTCTAAACATATTTGTTACTAAAAGTTCTGCGTTTTCGGCTTTGTGATTTCCTAAGAATCCTCTTATACCAGCTTTTAATGAAGTCCATGTACCAAATCATTCAATTCCTCTTTGCGAATTAGGTGTGGTTTTCGTTGATCGCTTGATGAAGGAGAGGGGAAAAACTGTGTATCCTGAGGGTCGTTACTTTTATTACTGTGAGGAGGGCGAATAGTGCTGTTTACACTATGAGGCACAGGTTTCGTGACAGAACTCACTATAGGGTACTCCACTTTATACTTCTGCTTTTTCGTAGCAGCCCGCAAATCGAACACACAAAAATAGCAATCGTCGTGATGATTGCTAGGCTCGCTCCAAAGTGCTGGAACCACGAAAGGCATTTCTCGTTTTCCAGTTTTTTGAGAGTGCAGTGACATACAAGACGATATGCAAAAAAAATCGGATATCCAAGGCTTATCCTGACACACAACGCGACCAAAACATTCGAAATAAGCATCCCTTAATTTTTGTGTTACTTTTCTCTCTAGCGATTTAAAAATATATTTGCCGCACACGTAGCAAAATTTATTTGGGAAATTTTTGCACAGGTTGCGAATACTTCTTTCAGAATCCATATTGTAAACCAATTAAAGTAAAACTATTACAACACGTGCTATTTATACCATAACAATATCTTTTTTAAGTCTTTTTTTATTTTTGTACCTGACGGTTTTCGCGCTTTACTCCTTAAAGGGGTATTATAAGGATAATAAAAAAAGAATATGACAGGTAAAAACAAAAGGGATAATATAAGGATAATAAAAAACGAGTATATCAGGTAAAAATATAATAAATATAAAAGTTACGTAAGGATATGTAGCCGCGAAAAGATAAAAAAATATGGTTTTTACGGTTTTAAGTCACAATAAAAGGGGAAAAAAATAAAATGACCGAGCAAATTATATTTATTTTCGGTGATTTTTATTGCCAAGAGTCCTCTTAAGGATACTGATAAGAAATTTACTTATTTTATTGCAATTAGCAGTAATTGCGTAGCAGATACTATATGAGGACCATTAAAAAAGATTTCGGCGTGTAACTCGAAAACCTGAGGGTCAGGAAAAAAATTAATTGCATTTTTGTCATATGGGAACCAATAGCTAACCAAAATAGCATTCAGTTTTTTTGACGGTTTTTTGGTGTCACGCAGTGTAATTAGCGTTTTAAACAGTAGTGCAGTATTTCCAGGTATTCGTCACAGAATACCACTTAACGAAGGTTTTAGCAAAAATAATATTCTAAGACCGAAACTAAAAAAACGTCCATCCTGGACAAGACTTAGCGACCAACTCCCCAAAATGTTCCAACCGTTTTCCAGTCCCGCTTATAATTTTTCAGGACAAAGAAAGCCAAAAACGGCAAAATCGTATGAGCCGACGCAACCGTACTCTATATACCAAAAGTTCATTGCCTTTTTAAAAAAATATGAACCCACCCATCATTCCTACACCCACACCACCCATCATTGAATTTGTCGTATATCCGTAACTCGATATTGCACAATGACACACCCTTTCTTTCGCATATACTCATATCAATACTCTCTTTCTAGGTCGCATACCATAGCAGATCTGTACGAGTGATAAGAGCAACAAGTAGATCATATCGATACTCGCACAGCTGATCATAGTTTTTTGTCAGATAAGAGAGTATTGATCTGAGAATATGCAGAATGTGTTGCAGAAGCTGGGCTGCAAATGCACTCATGTTGTATTTGAAGTCATTTGCAATTGTGCCGTCGGCAACGACACAATAGCATGAGCAACAACAAAAATATAAACTGAGTTTGAATCGTTGGAAGCGATTCATTACAAATAGGAAAAGCATTGATTTGGCTAAAGTTGAAGCTAGAAAATAGGAGTTTTTCGAAAAAAGTCGTGTTTTTTGACAAGGATCACAAAAAAGGCGATTAATTCTTAACGGTAAAAGCTAGAGAAATAATTTTGGCGGCATTTTTCCTAAAACATCCTGTAGAGTCTACCATTGGTCTATGGCTAACCAGTTGCGGGACACCCTGTATACCCGTGGTACTACATGCTTAATAGTTTGCACAAGGTTCAAGTGCACAGAGTTGAGGTAATTGATTGCTTCCATTTGCCAATTGGAAATTTATCTGAGGATGCCTAAGAGGCACTGCATAAAGAAGTTACAAGGAATCGATTGTCTCACACTTGTAAGTTTTCCAGAACCAGTTCCAATAAGGATTTAATGCGAATGCTCCTCTTAAACTCGGACCCTTTCCTAACGTCCCTGCGGACTCCAGAAATTAAGAGACAGCATCATATAAACGCAGAAGTCAATTCATATATAAACGAATTAGATTCTACTTCCCATTGCCAATTTTGATGTAAGTTTGCTGGATTTGGAAAGCGACGATGAGTCAGAATAAATTATAAGCATGTATTTTGTTAATTTTATTATTATTCTATAAAAAAAAAAAAAAACAAAAAAAAGTGTTTTATCGAAACACGACTTCGGAGGATGCATATCACTGAATTATTTAATTTTTTTAACCACTAATATCTCCAAATCGCAAAACTCCGTTTTTTCGAAATTTATATATTTTAAATACTGACACTTGAGCAATGTCAGAGTGAAAAAATATTAAGTTTAAATTTGGGTTCTTGAAAGATATTAGGCATTTGATAAAGCCCCCAAAAATGGGTAAAATTCATGGATTTCTCTCTTAAATATCTCAGAACTCAGTTGTTCCCCGCTAATATTTTTTTCACCAACTAATATTTATTTTTGCTATAGATAATAGCCAAGTTTCAAGAAAATTGGTTATCCGGTTACCAAGTTACGATTTTTTATATTATAGCCTACCATTTATCTTCCTCACATTTTTATCAATATCTCGAAAATTCATCATTTATTCATCTTGAATACAGAATTGAGAACCTAACTAGCTAAACACATCCACCAAATTTCATAAAAATCGGTAAACGCGTTCTTAAGATATTGATTTTTGACCACCCTCTCCATACATTCGACGCACTGTGCGGCGGGAGAAAAATTACATTCCTCTCTTATAATAAAAAGCTACTAAGGGCCGGATGTACAATCATGGTTTAACTAATGGTTGTTAGTTAAACCGTCGACGATTAAAAAATGTGTGCAAAAAGTTAAACAGCCGTTTAAACTACGAATTATCTTTATAGCTGGTTCACACTAAAATGAAATCATATTTGGTCTAAATTAAATCAGTCAAAACCGTAGTAAATGGTTTTGAATCGTATGTCACTAAATTCAAAATGTATTATAGAGTACACTTCAACTATTAAAGTTTCATTACAATATGGGACAACTGTTAATTAAATTTAGATTTCAATCAATTTTGTCAACAGTGTGAATCAGTGTGAAACAGTCGTTTAACTAAATTTCTCTCAATTGTAAACAACCAAGTTTCCATGGAAATATGTGTACGAATACAGTCGAACTTGCCTTAACGGACACTTCTACAACCCAAACATTTCTCATAAAAGAAAACTTTTATTTTCACTAACGTTTTTTTTTTACATAGCATCCAAGGAAAATTAAGTTTTGAAGCCTGACACTCTCATAGCTGCAAACGTATACACTAAACAAGCTGGCAAAAAAATTACTTTTAAATTTTAAGAAGAATTGTATTTCAAAGAAAGCATTTTAAGGTTAATTGAAGAAAAAGTAATAGTCATATCCTAACTCAAAAAAAGGAACCAAATCCAATTTCTGGCGGGGCAAAATTTAGATTTCATTCGGCCTTCCCTATTACATACTTGTGTTCCGATTCGGAACATCATTTTTGTAACTTAGCTTTTTGGGTGCGATTTCAGCTCCACCTTAGTTTCTTTTCCTTCTGTTCTTACATAACTTGGTAGCTTCATAGGTTTAAAACTGGACCAGTAAAAAACGTCGCATACGATCATCGGCAACCCAATCGACTCCTCTCGTCCACTGATAATATCTATATTTTTTATATTTTAGTGAGATAATAATCTGCCTTTTACAAGAACAAGACATTTTTTGAAAAAAAAAAAAATCAATTAGCGCACCTTTCGGAACTGTAAATATATATGTATATTTAAGAGCACGGTCGGTGACTTAATATTCCATTCCCCAATGCGGTGTTCGTTTATGCCAAGTTCGACTGTAGTGTAAACTGGCTGTCAGCTACACCACAAATCACGAAATAATGATTACGCGGTGTTCGGGTGAAGACATTTGGGACAGCATCAAAATCACTTATGAAAATTTTGAATCTGTCTCACGCAAATTAAAAGTATTAAAAGTAATTGACTTTTGTGAAATTCGTATCTTTTCACAGAAAATACTTCCAGCCGTCTTCGGTACAATTTCAGAAGTTTATGTGCGCTTCCTTCTTTTTTATTATTTCATGAGTTAAATAGCAGTAAGCGTTGAAATTTGCAAAATAGAACTCGCTCAATCGTAAACAATATTAAGGTTACCATGGAAGTTGACTACAGTTTAAAATTGTTCAACCAATCAGCAGTCAGCACATACAAGTTAAACGCAGTTTAACGATTTCAGTGAGCGAGGTAGTGGCTGATTGGTTGAACAATCAGCTCGCTCAATCGTAAACAAGCAATATTTCCATGGAAACTTGTAGACGAAACAATATAAATTAATAGGCAAAGCAAAATATAAATATTTTCTGCTTCGGATTTTAATTAGAAGGCGAAACTAAACAAATAGTAGTATGAAATACTTTTTTAGGTTAATATTATTTTTATAATTATGACCTGTTTATTTTTCATTGCTCCAATTTCATGTTGGTATCTACTAATATTGAAAATTGCCAACTTTTAGTTCAGATTTCTTGCTGCATTTTCTTTTCTTTGGACTAAGACGAAATAAAGAGTTTGATTTCACGGCTCGACCAAAATGATTAACTAAGAATACCTCCCGTACATAACAACCCATCAGGAGTTCTTTCAGTGCGTTTTATTAATCTACGCGTACTGTGGAATATGATGTCGTGATGCATAATGATGTATGGAAGGAAGAGACCTTAGTTTTTATCTGATTGAGCTGATTTTGGTGGCAAGTACATTGGCGACCTCCCAAGCACAGGATTGTCAAATATTCGGTCATACGCGCATGTAGCGAAAATTTCCACAAACTTTTATGTTAGGTTTTGTATGGCTGAAGTGCTACGTCCGATAAAGCTCATAGATCGAATCTGGATTCCAGTTTTTCTGCCGAACAAGCCCTCACCTTCGTAGTTCCGCAAAATCTAACCGGGATCTGAATATGTCTACATCAAATTTCTGATAAAGTTAATTATAAGGAACAGAGCTTCTGTTCTAAATAAATAAATATTACCTATTATCGCATATAACAGTATAAAAATGGCTGCTATTTTTGATATGCTACTTTCAACTGAGCAGATAAACCTTATGAAAGTGGGATGGATTATGTCGGTTGTCGGGTCCTTACTTTCTATTTCTCTATTCAAAACTAAGCCAACTTCGGGTAGCCACCTCATCAGCCAATTATGGAGTTCTTAGCTCCCGTAATGCGGTTAGGTAAAAAATAAATCATATCATATTAATATGATCACTCACTATATCGCCGCAAAGGCTCATGTATTGCAAAGTCTTATAAAATGGTCCTACGGCATCCTGTCAAGTTTTGAATTTGTCGAAAAATATCAATAAAATTTAAGATTAATCAAATCAAAGATATTTGCGAAGGAGACGAATTTGGAAAATTGACTCAGATGTGCCTAGATCGGGCCATTACATGTTGTTCACGTAGCAGTGAATGTTTGCATCGTCAAAAATGTTTCTCATGTGCGTTTCAAATAAAAAACATGAAATAATTGATGTCTTCTCGAAAAAAAAAAATGTTTGGCCTGCCATCGCAAGCCAATAGTGTAACCCTGGTTAAAAATAAGTTGGACACCCCTGAGCACATAACTTTCAAAGAGAAAGTGGGAACTATTTAAAATACATCAATGTAAAGAAAATTAAATGATTTTGAAATAATTCCAAAACTTACAACCTTTCTCTCTTTTCCCCATATTGCGGACCCCCTACCGGTCAGAACTTTTTTTTCCATAATTAGAGGGCCACCCCCAGCAAAAATTCAGAAATTCATTATCTTTGCAACCCGATGACTTTATTTCTGTTTATTTTTCTTTGGCTAAAACCCATGAGTTAAACGGCCAACGACGACCGTTTAATTTTTCATGTTAAACTGCAGTTTAAACGACCGTTTAACTGTTTGTCAATTTCCTTAAACGGAGTTTAGCTAAACCGACAACAGTCAGTTAAACCATGAATTTTCATTCGGGCCATTTTATTTTAAAATTAAAGATATTAATAGCTACTATCCGGAAATATCCAGTTGCTAATGGAAACTAACGATTTTTAAAAAAATCAAATTGCTGCTTAGCCAGGAATTTCAATTATCGCGTAGTGTATTTTTCCCCAGTTATTTAAACGGAGTTTAACATTAAACCACAGTTAACTAAACGGTGAGTTAAACCATGATTGTACATACGGCCCTTAAACCAACTGGTCTAAGCTGGCCAAATTGAATGGCAATATTTTATGGGACATGCTTGCAATTTAAAAAGAAAATGCATTCTATGTCTAAAAAATCACAGTTTTTAACACGATACAATTCACGCATTTAATAATAATGCTTATTTATTTTAAGCAAAGACTTTTCTTGAAAAATACACCTTAAATCAGGAAAAATTATTCCTTGCCTGTTTTTTGTTGTTTTTTTTCTTGTTTTTTAGTGTAATTGATTTGTTTAGTGTTCTTCCATATGTTTTGTCTTATCAAAAGAAACACATTTTTGTGAAATTTGGTTGAAATTGGTACACAAATAAAAAAGTTTTTCTTAGAAGAACCTAATTTGGGGAGTTGGGTTTGTATGGCAGCCCTATGACCCCATTGTCCGATTTTACAAGCTGCCTGCAGCAAAAAGAAGCATCTGTGCAAAATTTCAGCTTCATCGCCCAATCGACTCCCCAAGTCATGCTGATCAGATATGAATACTTTTTATATGGTCGGAGATGCTTCCTTCAATGCGTTGCAAACTTCATGACAAAGTTAATATACCCTTTCACTCTATGACCGAATGGTATAAAAAATAAAGTAAGGCTAATTTTTGTTGCTGTTGTTTGGAATCAGTGGGATGCCAGGAATGTAAGACTAATTCTGCTAAGAATAATTTTAAATTTCAAAATGCATCGTAGAATGTACTTCCATTATTCAAAATGCAGTATCTACAATATGGTACCAACTGTTAACTACATCGAGGATTAAGTAAATCTCGTCGATAGTTTGTATCCCCTTTTAGCTTTAACTTCTTTTATTTATTGCCTTTTTAATAATTAAGTTATTATTAACCCTATCTTTGTAGGTATCTCACGTCGACGAGCAACTATCGAATGAACTGTATGAACCGGGATCTAGTCACGAGTTAAAACGTCCAAAAATACAACCAGTTGATTCTGAAACTGATCCATTTAACGAATTGCAACCACATCCACAGACAACCAAAAGATCAACCGCACCTGCGAGACAGCAAAAACGTCGACGTAAGCATCGTTCTAAATTCAGTTTCGAAAGAACGATGGGCGACTTGCACGAAACTGTTCGTATGCTAAATGACGAATTGACTGCCAAGGAACCGGACGAATGCGAATTATTTGGGAAATTGCTAGCGCTCAAACTTAGAAGAGTTTCAACTTCCGAGAGATGGACTCTAATGCACGAAATTGATGGATTGTTTTTGAGGAGAAGCTTTCATAATTCGAGACCCTCTCATACTGCTCATAATACTGGCGCTCCGTCCTCTATGTCGTCAGCTAGAAATAATAAAGATGTCCACGTGTACGAAAGGAGCTTCGATATGTAATAAAATGAAGAGCATACAGCAATTGAGGAGCACATAAGAAGTTTTGTGTATCAGATTGGACGAATATTTTGTTTTTGTTAATTTATCTAAGAATAAATGATTTGTTAAGGAACTTACTCTAATATTTGGTTAGCACTGCTTTCTTAATATCGTATCTTAAGAAATTGACTGTATTTGTTATGCATTTTTCTACAAATAATTTATTTTAACAATATGTACTTTCAAATTTTCAGCGATACATGTGACTCGCTAAAATACCTAACTGTCTACGAGGAAAATTTTTAAATAATATACTACTCTCTTGCCGAAAAGAAGCTGAACAATTTACTTTAGTAGATTCTCTAAAACCGTAGCATTCAAACATTCAAAGCATTCGGCAAAAAGTAAAACGTTTAATTGCAAACGTTGCCTCAAGCAGTAGGCATAGCAGTCATATCAGCCGAACAAACGCTCGTTCCACATTTGAAAAAGAGTGATTTTGTTGCTTTACATTCTTTTTTTAATTTAAATTCTCTAGCCTCCTTTCTCGATTTTGCGGTTGATGGATATGGGTACTACACTCGTTCAGCTTCTTCTGTGTTGTGTTTCTATATACTGAGAGCGACTCATAACTCAAAATCCACGTTTGTGGTATGTCTTTTTAGAAAATTCCATCAGATTAAAAGATATAACATAGAAAACAACTGACGGTGACAGCGCAACGGCTCAAGGATGCATGGCATGTACAAAGTAAAAATGTCCTAGCGGCGGCAGTTCTTCTATGTCGTACTTTAAATATCGCATATCTCCAGAACATACATTACAGTTTCAACTCATATGATCCAGCATGGTGTCGCATGTCAGGAAACATTTATTTAATGCTTTTAAAGTCGGTTGGAAAATCGAAATTTCAAAGTTTCCTGTTGCGGCTTGTAGTGAAAAACTTAATTTAGATAATAATAGATAAAGAATAGTAAATCGTAGAAAGTATCGTGTAAATCATTTGAAATCCAGTAGAAAAGTTACATACCGTACACGAAACAGTATACCACCATTTTGCATGCCCCAACAAATTTAGCATGCGTACGCTAAACAGTGGAGATTGTCGGGTTGATCGTGATTGTCAGTTCGAAGTTGTCGTTTAATGTTTTTTGTACGTTGCGTGCACATTTATCTGCTGAATATCAGATGACATAGAGGATAGTTTGTGCGTCTGTCTAATATTTCTCTAATTCATTTTATTTGAGAATAAATTTCAAAATAGGAAGGTAAAAATTCCCCTAAAAAAATGCTAGTTTTACCTTGTGATTTAAAAATTTATTGTCCTCATAACTCTATACACTATTAGAGCAAAGCCAAATTACCATCAAACCTGAACCCTTTCCCTTGTCACTTTGTATTTCTATTATAAATCTTATAAAATTAATGAATACATCGTCGTCACCTTACACTATGTGTAGTCGGCATTGTCTAATAGCTTTACTTCCTATACATCACCGGCTCCTAACCTAACCCTTTCGCACTTCATTTAATACCCAGTTAATCGAGTGTAATCTTTCGACTAATTGCTTTTACCCTCATTGGCATAGACGAAAGGTTAAGAAGGAGAGCCTGCCAGACGAAACCATTTTACGTGCGCTCGATTCATCCATCTTATCTAAAAACAGCTTTTCAAAATTATAACTAAAAGATATGACACACACGTTATTTTCCCATACGGATAGAAGCTGTCTACAAAGAAAACACGTGGGAAAATTATGATTTTAAATAACTTATCACAAGGGAAACTATCTCGGGCAAGTGGTTTAGATGTTTGATTAATCTATTATGGTGTATGTAGACAAGACAAGGACTTTATATTAAAAGGAAAATGTGAAAGACGAAGTTTTGAGTGTTAAGTAACTAAAATTTAAATATAATGATAGATTTATGGCTGAAATTGTTAATTGGATGAACTGTTTTTAAATTGAGTCTTAAATCTGTTTAAGACGATATTGAGCTATTACCACCACACTGTTGTTCATGTTGAAGGGAATATGCTATCAACATATTTATAAGCGAGTTTTTGGGGTTTCCCTTCCCGCTTATCACAAGGAACTCATAACGTGCGAATATTTCCACGATTAAATGTGCAGAAGCTCAAAAATCTATCTATTAGATGTTTATGTTTCACCATCCTGCATGGAAAACCTATTGGATTTCAGCTTTTTGAGTTGAAGAGAGATGGAATGCTACAAATTATTCTTTCATTTGATGTGGGGAAGCAATCATAGGTCGATTGGATCAAGATGAACACGAATCTTGAACTTACCACCAAATATTCAGGTTTGGTTTTTAAATTGCCAATCGTAACAAAAACACAATTTTCGCTGTTTTTACTTTTTTTTGGTCCATCACTCAAAAACTATACACTTCTGTGAAAAGGTGTCCGTGAATATGTTGCAGAGCGCATATGATTGCACGTTCAACGAGACACACATACATACATGATATAAATCCGTTTAACGGTATTACTACAATTGATAATCTGAGTTTTCAATTTTTAGCATACTTCCACATTAAAAAATAGTACTCTGACCAAAAACAACAAAGTTGTAAAAGTTACGCCGCCAAAGAAAAATTAATCTGCCGCAAAAAGAATACATATCCCTCTAATGCGCCGCTCATATGTAATTTTGTTTTAGGTGTAAATACTGGAGAAGTTTAAATGTACAGGACTACTTCTTAAAGTAATTTGGTGGGAGCTTTAACATTTTATTCAGTGCCACTGCTTTAGGAAGTAGTCCTGTACATTTAAACTTCTCCAGCATTTACACTTAAAACAAAATTACATATGAGCGGCGCATTAGAGTGATATGTATTCTTTTTGCGGCAGATTAATTTTTCTTTGGCGGGGTAACTTTTACAACTTTGTTGTTTTTGGTCAGATATCATATATTTTTGCATACTTAAATAGCCAACTAATATTTTTGTTCTGGGATCCTGATGTCCCAGTATCGCAATATCCCAGTCTCCCTGTGTCCCAGTGTCCCACTTAATGTCCTAATATCAATATGTCCAATTGTCCTAATGTCCCAATTTCCTAATATCCCAGCTCCCCAATATGCCAAATGTCCCAGTATCCTAATGTGATAATATCCCAATGGCCCAATGTCCTAATGTACCAGTGTCCCAATGTACAAATGTCCCAATATCCCAACATCCCAATGTCCCAATATTCCAGTGGTCAGTGTCCCAATGTCGCAGTATACCAAGTGTCCCAAGGTCCCAATAGCCAAATATCCGAATGTACCACTGTCCCAATGACCCCATGTCCCAATTTCCCCAGGTTAACTAATGTCCCAGTATCCAAATGTCCCAACGTCACAATGTCCTAATGTCCCAATGTTCCAATATCCCAATGTGACAACATCCCAATGTCCCAATGTTCTAATATCCCGATGTCCCAATATCCCGATGTCCCAGTGGCCCAATGTTCCCACGTCCCAGTTTCCCCAGTGTACCTAATGTCCCAATGTCCTGATGTGTTAATGTCCTAATATCCCAATGTTCTAATGACACAAGACCCTATTGTCCACATGTCCTTTAATCCCAGTGCCCCAATGTCACAACATCCCGATGTCTCAGTGGCCCAATGCCACTCCGTACCAGTGTCCCAATGTCCGTTGTCCTATTGTCCCAAAGTTATAATGTCCCAATGTACTAATATCCCAGTTACCCATGCCCCAGTCTCCCAGTGTCCTGATGTCCCAATATCCCAATGTTCCAATGTCACAATGTTCCAATATCCCAATGTTCCAATGTCCTAATATCCCGATGTCCCAATACCCCATGTTCTAGTGGTCCAACGTCCCCATATAGCAGTTTCCCCAGTGTGCCTAATGTCCTAATATCCGAAAGTCCTAATGTACTAATGTCCTAATATCCCAGTGCCCCAATATCATCATGTCACAATATTCCGATATCTCAGTGGCCCAATGTTCCTGTGTTCCAGTTTCCCAATGTCCGATTGTCCTATTGTCCCAAAGTCGTAATAATGTCCCTATATCCTAATATCCCAGTGCCCCAATGTCCCAGTCTCCCAGTGTCTTAATGTCCCAATATCCCAATGTTCCAATGTCCCATTGTCCCAATATCCAGATGTCCCAATGGCCCAATATCCCGATGTCCCCACGTCACAGTTTCCCCAGTGTGCCTAATGCCCCAATGTCCTAATGTCCCAAGACCCCAATGTCCCAATTTCCTAATATCCCACTGCCCCAAGATCCTAGTCTCCCAGTGTCCCAATATCCTAATGTCCCAATGTCGCAGTTTGTTTTAAAAATGGTCAATGCGATGAGCCGAAAGACGCAATTGTTGGAAATCTTTTATTAACTTTACCTATTAATTTACCGTTATTCCATCCACTTATCTAAATGGAAGACACTGGGTGTGTTTTTTTGGTAATCCCGTGCAGGTTTGGGTAACGAAACTTCATAAAAAAAATGGCAGGTGGGTCAGCTGGCATTTTTTTTATATGGAGTTTGGTTACCCAAACCTGCACGGGATAACCAAAAAAACACACCTATTTATTCTTTGGAAGGACCACCAGAGGATCATTCATTCCAAATTTCATAAAAATCCCATCACGGAGAGAGACAGTAGAAGCAAGTCTTTCTGGAACAACTGTAGAATCCAGTCTGAAATTGGGTTACTCGCTTAAGTCTGTGAGGGTGAACATTTCACCGTTTATCGCATATATCTTACCCGTTATTGTGCCGATCGAAGATTTTTTTTTGGAAAGGCACTAGAACAGGATATGGGGAATATTTTGGTAAAAAATTTTTCGTGGGGATGTTGCCTGGAAGGCTGTAAAAAAGCAAATTGTCTCCGCTTGTTCGCTTTCGTTTTTTTCTTTTGGCGGACGATACGCTCTCGCATCTCTTGATGACTATGAGATGAACGGGTTTACATTTTCAGCCGCAAGATTTGTCATTTTTCATGTATTTAATGCTGAGCACTGGCTCGAAACTTCGCAACGAACAAGGTAAGAATTGCAAAAAAAAACGAGACCCAGCCTAATTTTGGCCGCCGGTGAAATTTAGATACCCTTCACTTTCTTTCGGGCTAATAGTTTCTCGACGACCCTGCAAACGAACAACTGATTACTCTTTCGGATCTTGGAATGTACGCTCCCTGAATAGACCAGGGGCCTTAAGGGCCCTCCTGGATCAGGTAGAACAATACAAGCTGAGCATAGCTGCAATTGAGGAAACTAAATGGCTCAAAATCGAGATTAACGACCTCAAATCGCACACAATTTTTACGAGTGGTAAAGGGAGGGCAACAAGGAGTTTGGAGTAGCTTTCATCGTGAGGAAGGAGCTCAAGGACCACGTTATCGGCTTCAAACTTATAAACGAGCGACTATGTGCGATCCGCATCAAGACCCGTTTCGCTAATCTCTGGGTCATCAATGCGCATGCCCCTACAGAAGTAAAAGAAGACACGATTCAGGACGAGTTCTACAACCACCTAGAAACACGCTTCGACTAACTCCTATCAAACGCCTCCACGACGAGAACAACAACAACAACGGTCGCGACTTATAGACTTCGCGAACGGCAGAAACCTGGTCATAAGCTCTACATGCTTCCCTCATCGACGAATCCATAAGCAGACCTGGAAGTCTCCAGAAGAATACACCGTGAACCAGATCGACCACGTCCTGATCAGCAAGAGATGGGCTTCTAATGTCTTAGATGTTCGATCGTATCGAGGAGCCAACTGCGACTCCGATCACTATTTGGTGAAGACGACCTACAGGTGCAGAATCTCTTTGGTGTACCTAACGAGAATCAACCCTGCCAAGATCTTCAAGGTTGACAATTTGATTGATAATGCCACGGCGGCTGCGTATACTACAGCACTTGAGGAAAAACTGTCGTCCATGCTTGATAACATCAATAATTTAGGCATCCATGAGTTCTGGGAGGAGCTCAAAGACAGCATCATAGAAGTCGCAGAAGAGGTCGTGGGCTATAAAGGCCGGCGCAGACGAGCAGACTGGTTCGATGACGAATGCAGGGCCTCGATTGAGGCGAAAAATGAAGCCTATCGCCAATACACACAACGCGCATCCCGAGCCAAGAAAGAAAGATACAAGGAACTTCGGCGAATTTTAATAGGTTAATTAGACGTAAGAAACGCAAATATTTTGACGAGCAGTTACAGCAAATAAACCAAACATTGGCCAGTAAGAACATTAGACAGGCGTACAAACATATAAATAATATCAAGAACGGATATCAACCCAGGACAAGCCTATGTAAGGACAAGGATGGTAACATCATCAGCGACATCGAAAGCGTGAACAAAAGATGGGCCTCGCATTTCAAACAGCTCCTCAATGCACCATCAACCTCCCTACGGAGCCAGCTCTTGAGCAGTTAGATGAACCAGGCCCTCCCGTTCAACCCCCAACAGTAGAGGAGGTGAGTCTCACCATATACAGTCGCTACAAAGTAATAAAGCGCCCGGCGCTGACGAGATCCCAGCATATCCCAGCATGGTTCCGCGTTGCTCGACCTGCGGTGTAGGCACATCGCCCGTTTTGGCGATAATTTCTCAGCATATTTCTACAGGCAGCTATAACGTAACGCTATACATGTACTACTGCTGAAAATATGGAACGACGAGGTAATCCCCGAAGATTGGCGCAAAAGCATAATCTGCCCAATCCACAAAAAGGGTGACAAGCTGAAGTGTGAGAATTACAGGTGCATTTCATTAGTTTGTACGACCTATAAGATTTTATCGAAAATTCTGGAAAAGAAAATTAATCCGTACGCAGAACGAATCATTGGCGAGTATCAAGGCGGCTTCAGACCTGGTCGTTCAACGACCGATCAGCTTTTCACTACTCCAAAAGTGCTGGGAATATAACATCGACGTATACCAAATATTTGTCGACTTCAAGCAGGCATACGACAGTATCGACCAGCAGCTGCTGTTTTTCCAGAACTGGAGGACAAGATCACGTAACTGCGACAATTGGAGGTCAACGATTCAGGCGGCCAAAGCCCGACGTCGGGCTATCTTGGCACAATGATGATGATGATAATAGTTTCTCGGACGTCCCTATGACTTGTGTTGTGGTTTGTGTAGATGATTCTTCAAACTTGATTTTTGAGAGCGATTTCTATGGCAGCTCCATTAACTCACCATTCTTTTCCATCCATTTTTACATAAGTCGTGTGATGTCGATAAAACAATATTGTGAATTTTAGTTGGGATGAGTGAAAATTAAAAAAAGTTTTTCTTAGAAATCTTTGTTCGGGGGTTAGGTTGGAATGGTAAGGCCCCCTGTGCGATTCTATTTATTTTGACATATTTTTGTGACTTCGATAAAGACACATTTATATTAGATTTGGTTGGAATTAGTGCAACAAAACTTTTTTTTAAGATTGGAATTGGGTTTGTATGGTTCCCTAAGGCAAAACACAGCTGTTCAGAAGTCCGAAAAGTTATGAAAGGATTATAACGATATATGTTGTCCCAACAAGTACAGTGCGACCTAAGCATGTTCGTAGCCAGAAGGGGGGGGGGGCAGCGAGGGGCGTTTCATAACGTATACGGTTCTCGCAATGTCTCCTAATTATACAACAGTTTTTCAGTCGAACACTATTCATTCATAGATCTAGCGTGAAGTTTTTTTGGCCTGTTTGCATCGACCAGTAATGTAGGTACGTATTGAAGTATTCACTGTAACTTTCGATTTAAGTCGCTAGCTTAGCTATGATCTTAAGCCATTCCCCGCCAATGATGCCATATGGCATCAGTAAAAGCCTAATATTTGGGAGCGCGCCACGGACACCCTGTAACATCCTTAACTTTGGTTTTATTTTTGGTACACTAAGTAATGTTTCTTATATATATTCCAATGTTCCTGGCTAGTATTTAGTTAGATTTGTGCCATTGGGAGCAGAAAAAAAAGTGTCGTGAAAAAATTTAAAAAAAATACGATTTTAGCGGGTAGGACTCCACAAGCTTTCAAAAATCATATACTTGCGACCTGATTTTCTCGGAACTAATTGTGTTAAACAAAAGCGAGAGTAGCATAGATTAGAATAGCAAAAAAAAAAATTTGCAATTACGGTAGTTTTATAGGTAGTAACACTTAATACATTTTAGTGATGCCATATGGCATCGATGGCGGAAACCCATTAAAAAATTTCTTTTTAATTTTAATTTTTTTATATTTTTTTTTCAATATGTTTTACTGCGTTTTTAATAATTTTCACTTTGTGAAAATTAACTTTATGCTGATAATTCGTTTCTGACGATTTAGAGTCTAAGTCCGATGATCGTTTTCACAATCAAATGCATCGTTTTCTAAAGCGCACCCACAAACACCTAACATATGCACGTGTATTCTATCCAGGAGACTCAACATACGATGCACTAATCAGACGTGTCAAACTCGCGGCCCGCGGGCCACATGCGGCCCGCTTCGCTGTTCTGTGCGGCCCGCGGCCATGTTGAAGCAGCACAATGTGGATCAATACAAAAATGGTGACATTGGTAAGATGAACAAATTAAGCCGTTGAACTCAAGTCTTCAAAAATTACTGAAACTTGTCAGTATGGCTTATGCAAGATTATTTTAGGATTTTTTCTCAAAATACTACCAACAATTTGAGGTCGGTTATTTGATTTTATAAGACAGCTCATCTTTTTCATACAGCATAATAATTAGTCTCTTCATGAAACTGTTATGTCCCGAAATGCAGTTAATAAAAAATTGGTTTGCTTTACCGAACATGAATTGAGATTTATTTGGAAAAATTGCAAAGCTTTAAAAACTACATGAATCTTGGAATTGTTAACTAAATCACCTGGACGTGAAATTACAACATAATAATCACAGCCCAAGTGCCTGATTTTTAGACCTATACTTATCAAGCTGTATTGGTGCATGAGTTTGTACCATATCACAAACAAATTGTTGTCTCTTTTCGCTACCATTCTGCTTAAATTAATTTAATCTGACTATTTTGGTATTTTGGGTGACCTGGATGACTGGTGCTAATTTTTTTTTTATCATCTGCCCCAAATTTGATGAAACCATGTTATTCATAAAAAGTGGTTACTTGAAGCTAAATCATATTTTCACGTTTTCGCTTCTTGTCGTAATTTTTTAATGTTCTTGAAGTACATTTTCGAAAGGAGGAAGTTATCACGGATAATCCCGAAGCCGCTAACAGTGATTGCCAAATGGAGGCGTGCCCCCTAGAGAGGCGTGACGGCTAGGGAAGGGGGGCGCGGGCACAACTCTAATATTATATACCAATAAATTACACAACTCTATAATATTATATATCAATAAATTAGGGCTTGCTTAGTTATAGTTTTCTTGTGAACTTCTTTCGACATATGTACACCAGGAGCTAATCGGTTGTTGCAAAGCTTTGTAAAATGGCAAAAATTGTATTTTCGTCGATTAATTCGCTGCTACTAAATCCATTTGATGAACACCGCTGAGAATATTTTAGGTCGATAAAAAAAAATCTCTTGATACGGCTGATATAGTCTTTAAATAGAAAGTAATATCAATATCAATTTTGCTCATGACGAAATTCAGGATGCGGAAATCATGAAATTTAAATAATACTTCCTAAAATTCAGTAGTTCCAAAATATGGATCTATCAGCATATCTCGCAAGGGGGGCCCGAACTGGATCACCACTGCGCTAAAGTGGTCCAGACTTTCTGTCATATTTTAAAAGTAATATTCTGTAATCAACTGTCGTAATACGATTAAATAAAAGTTTTTAAAATTTTCCTCCTGCGGCCCACCTAAACCTGAGGAGAGGCTTATTTGGCCCGGGCCAGGTTTTGAGTTTGACACCCCTGCACTAAATAATAAATTCAGACACGTACGAGACCTCGTCAAAGAACCAAATTACTCCTTTGACGTATGTGGTCTCAACAATGGGATTTCTTTCGGAATTATCCTTGTCTTAAATTTGAAGATTTATGACAGGACTTGCATTGCATCATCCTTTACTCTGGGTGGTCTATATGCATGCACACTACACCCTGTAAGCGCTCAAAGTTGCGTATATACGCAACATCATTTTCAAGCGCTGAATCAACCGTGATAACGTGATAATTATTCATCTTGATTTTTTTATACCCTTCACTCGTAGAGTAAAGGGTATATTAACTTTGTCATGAAGTTTGTAACGCATTGAAGGAAGCATCTCCGACCATATAAAATATGTATATATATGATCAGCATGACGAGCTGAGTCGATTGGGCGATGTCCGTCTGTCTGTCTGTCCGTCTGTCCGTCTGTCCGTCTGTCCGTCTGTCCGTCTGTCCGTCTGTTGCTACGCGTTTTACTCGGCCAGTTTAAAAGCTATCGAGCTGAAATTTTGCACACATGCTTCTTTTTATTGCAGGCAGTTTGTATGTTTGAATCGCTAAAATCGGACCGTGGGGTCATGGGGCTGCCATACAAAGCTAACCCCCCCAATTTGGTTTTTCTAAGAAAAACTTTTTCATGCGTGCCCCAATTTCAACCAAATTTCACACAAATGAGTCTCTATTGATAACACAAAACATATGTAAGAACAGATTAAATCGGACTATGGGGTCATGGGGCTGCCATACAAACCTAATCCCCCAAATTAGGTTCTTCTAAGAAAACTTTTTAATTTGTGCATCAATTTCAATCAAATTTCACACAAATGTGTTTCTATTGATGCCACAAAACATATGTAAGAATGGATGGAATCGGACTATTGGGTCATGGGGCTGTCATACAAACCCAACCCCCCAAATTGAGTTCTTTTACGAAAAACTTTTTTCACTTTTAACCAAAACTCGTAAAAGTGCATTTCTATTGATGCCATAAGACATTATATGAAAATGAATGCAATCGGACTATGGGGTCATGGGGCTACCATACAAACCCAACCCCCCTATTTTGGATCTCTAAGAAACATTTTTTCTACACCAATTTCAAGAAAAAACTTAATGCGTCTTTGTCAAAAAAAAAAAAGTAAAACGAATGGAATCGTACTATAGGGCCATTCTCCCGCATCCCCCCAATAAAGTTTTGTGAGTAAATATTTTTATTTTATCACTTATTCCAACAAAACCTCACACAAATATTGTTTTGTCGACGCGACAGAATTTATCGATATCAAATATTATGCGAAAACAGAAGGACAAGAATGGGGAAGGATTGAACACAAGTCATAGGTCCGCCCCAAGAAACTTTTAGCCCGAGGAGAGTGAAGGGTATTCAAATTTCGGCCGCGCCCGAAATTAGCCTCGGTCTCGTTTTTAATTTCAAGGAGTTTGAAGGACATATTTGTCCACAAAAGTTTTGAGTCAGTACTTCGAAAGGCTTGTCTCGGTACAGACCAAAAAAAGTGTGTAAAAGTAACATACCAAAATTCAATTTCCACAATGAGGATTTATTTATCCGTTATTTTTTTTTAAGAAAGCAATTTCAATCCATACTTTTTCATGCATGTTTCTTATGCAGAATGAAATTACATGAGGCGGTTGAATATCTTGAATCTATCATGTCGGATGATGAAAATGCTTTGATATTACAACGAAAGTCGAGGTTACCTCAGGTAGCCCAACTGCAGTTCCGTAGGGATATTGCAACCTACTATTGTACGACTGTGGCTCATCAGATTCGGGTAGCACATATCCAAAAACGCCACAGTCTTCCGAATGTTGCACGTTATGATAGAATTGGCCATTATGTTGCGTAATGCAATCGAAGAAGATGTGCATATCCGCCCTGCAAAAGCCAAACTCGGATTAAATGCATCAAATGTGATACAAGATTATGTGTTAAATGTTTCTAAAAATTTCACATAGGCTCAGAATTATATTTAAAGAGAATAAAAAGTGTTTTTCCACAAAAATTTCAACGTTTTTATCTTAATTGAAAAAAAAAATTTGTAATGAGTTCCCGCCAATGATGCCATATGGCATCGAGCCTTTGCGGGAGAACGGAGGCACGTATGAAAAAATGGTAAACGGTTTTGGATTCAGGGTGGCTTCTTTACCCTAAATACCAATTTTCAGGATGAAATTCGAAAAAAAATGTGTTGGTGGGGAATGGGTTAAGTCTGACGATTGTTGGCTGCTTTTCTGTAGTTACAGCTTTCTGCTCCCTTACTCCAGCTTTGGTTTTTACTATCTGGTTTGCAAAATTTTTGACAAGTCACCCAAAGCACTTAGCAGTGGCATGCTCTTGATACCGTCATCAACGGCAACAATATTGTCTAAATAAATAAATTAATACTTATGGGGAGTTGAATTTCCACTCGTACGGGTACTAGTCACTTTGGTCACATCCGGTTTTGTCAATGGCAGGGTAGTCACAAAAGAAGGAGATAGATTTTTCGTCCTCTGAGGCTCAAAGACCGGTTTTTGATCGCAGAACTGGTAGCAGAAAAGCACTAAGGGCCGATAAGTAGAGGGATTTAACCTTGTGGGCCCCGGGTACCCTGGACCCTGGTACCCACTAAAGTCGATAAAAATCTATTTGTGAAGAGCGTTTTGATTGCAGTCTGCCTGGCAGTGAAAATAGCAATGTAAGGGCACCACTAAAACTCATTCCAGAATCTTTCTGGCACATACATACATATATCAATGGTTTATTCAATCGGGAATTACAGGAACATACAAATCTTCTTTGCAATATACCACTTTAAATGTCATCTTCAAGCGCTACTCACAACTGCTCCATAAAAAAAACTGGTACCGGTTACAAAACGTTTTGAATCTAAAAGAAAATCAGTAGATTTCTAAATTTGGTTTTTCCTAGATAATAAGTTTTCCGCTCGCTTCAAAATACAGATTTTTAAACTTCGGCCCGGCGCAATGCATCTGACAGATTAAGTGACCAGTTTTTGTTGCGCCAATCAGCGATATGAAAAGGGAGTGAACTGAAACTCACAGTAGCTTAATCTTTAACGATCAACTACCCTATATGTCTGAGGGGCGGGAGAGGGTGAAATAATCTCTCAGATGTATTGCATCTACTACCGTGCGTAGTCATCAACGTTACAAAGACAACTGAATTCGGAGTGTGATATGGTTGTCAGCCATACCAATTCCTAGTCGCATTGTTAGTTTATTATTCTACGATAAGAATATTTCTTATCATCTTCTTCTGAATAATAAACTTGCGACGAGTCGTGCCGAGTTTGGAAACTCGTTTCTCTATGAGTGTCTATTTCACAGAGTGGCGACCGAACGTTCACGGCCACAGAGCACGTCTACTCTTCACATTGCGTAATAACATTGTGTTGACTTTTAGGCTCACCAAATCGTTCAATAGTGTATTTTTAGTAAAATAAGCTCACATTTTTTTAGCGGTCGAGTTGTTGGATGTTTTTAAAAAATTGAAGCGATTGAAAGGGGAATATTTTTAGAAAATTGAAAATGTGAAGGGTATTAACATTTGTGAGCCAGTATTTGTTTCTAAAATTTCGTAGATCTGTTTCAAAAAGACAATGCAACAATAAATAATAGTCTAAAATATACAGAAACTTAGTTTCATCCTTTTTTCTGCACTTAACCTGTCAGATGCATTGCGCCCGATCGTGTAAGGATTGGTATTGCGCCCGCCGGAAGGTTTTAAATGCGAATAAAAACTGTTCTGATAAAATTTGAACACGAACTGGTTGACATTGTAAGGGAGTCCGGATTTTCTCTGCCATACTTCTGTGTGATTTCCCCTAAACTCTCTACCGCATCCAATCCCTTGTATCCCAGACTCAACAATATAGTGAATGATAATCAGGATAACAACGTGAGGAACGGGCAATCTTCAACCTTCATCGCATTGATCCCAGGAAGCTGAAATCTCCGAGCCCTATTTGTTAGGAATAAAAAAAGCATAGAACCACATTCACGTAGTCAGTTCACCTTCTCCGTATACATAGACTATGAAGTGGTCGCGACGTATCCCCCTAATACATAGAAGTCTCTCTTTAGAAAAAGAGGTCCTTTTTAGCTTCATCTATGCTATGTACACATTTACATACAAGTACAGTAGAGTACGCACTCATTTTTCCTGTATCGAGCTGGATCTAGGGATGGGAATTAATAACCGGTTATTTCGAATAACCGGTAGATTCAATTTAAAAAACCGGTTATATCCGGTACTATTTTTGCCCGGTTATTAACCGGTATTATTTTAAAAATGGAAAAACCGAAAATAACCGGTGATTACTTTTAAAATTGGCGCACATACCAAATTTCAACATAATATTTCAACAGAGAGCAAGCAGCTAGTGCAATAAAAAGCGCTATTTGGAAAAACTAAACTTAAAATTTTTCCAGAAAAACTTCACTGCACCGGGTGTACGATTTATTGGAGTAAGTTAGTCGAACGGCGCGCATAAACGGCGAATCCACAAATTAAAATGTATTTAAAGCTGTACCTACATTACCACCAAATGGCAGCTCGTTAAAAAACAGGCGTCGGTGTCGTGAGCTGCCATTTGGCAGCTGCTTACCATCTACACTAGCTACCAAATGGAGCCTGAAAATAATATAACCAAACATTTTGGAGTTTTTTTTTAAATTTAATTATAAAATCGGACAACGCGCGTTTAAATTATTACTATGCCATTCAAAAATTACACAATTGTCACTTTGAATTCGAGAAGACGGAGAAACTGGACAGCTAAACAAATGGTAGTCAGTGTAGATGCAATGATAACCGCCTGTTGGCATCGCGAGCTGTCAATTGGCAGTGTGGATAAAGCTTAAACTCTGCACTCTGCCAAATCAGCGAATGGAGTTTTAATCCATTTGAATTCATTAATTCGCCATGTATGTGCATGATGCACAGCTTCACCATCAAATTAATACATCCAATGCAGTTGAGTTTTTGTATTAGAATTCTAAGTTCCGCATCGCCTCAATTATTGTTTCCTATTGAAACTTGTCATTTTTTGTGCAAAATGTCCTGTTTTAAGAAATGATGCTAATGCGAGGTGTCTCGCTTGCTAATAAGTTACGCAGCGTTCACAATGCTACCTTAAATATATGGAAAATATGGAAAAATATAGAACAGGAGGGCCTTTTCTTTGTTAGTCGGTTTTAACCGGTTATTTCAATAACCGGTATTTTTGGTCGGTTAAACCGAGCCGGTATAACCGATGAGGAAAATAACCGGAATAACCGGACAACCGGTAGTTTCATAAAAAAGTCCCATCCCTAGCTGGATCACTAACCAGACCTTACTATGCTATAATGGCAGTATGATATGGAATATGGTATAGTTAGTTAGATGAGTTTAGATGAAAAATCCCCATTTTTTGCGTTTCTTTATTTTACGCCAACCGAGGGAGTTGCAGAGACACACTAACACTATACTTGACAAAGCCTAGCAACCAGCATCCGTGATAGCTGCTGGGTCGTACCCAAGAGAAGAGTATGGACAGATGGCATAAGGGACGGTGGGATGGAAATGAGTGTCGTATATGTATGTGTAACATTAAAACACTACACAGTTTTAATCTACGTCGTAGTATTAAGGCTAAATCATAAGGGTGACATTGAAAAGCGACTAGGCGATTTAAGTTGTGTATGGGGATCCATTTTATATACATACAGAGAAGATTTTTTTTCAAACTGTTACATTATCTACACAGTTCATACGAAGATTGTCTAACTCCGTTCATAATTTATAACATTTAACCCATCGACATGGGGATGAATAAAATTGACTCGAGGTGTATTTAAGTTATAAATATTTCTCTATTATACACGCAGCATTCCTGCGTGTCCAGATTGTTTTAATTTTCGTCCGTCTTCATCATTTTGACAATTGAAACTTGGCATGGCTGGGCTATTGAAAAGAGGAATTCAATCTTGACAGTGCTTAGTAATGTTGAATATGTCAAAATCGAAGAGGAATGCATGGAAAATTACAAACCGTTCAAGTAGGGTTTGCTGTGAAATGAAATTTATCGGCGTTTATGTGTCTGCAACGTGAGAAACGCGAATAATAAATGTACTTTATAAAATAAAATTAATTTATCTATTATGTATTAGTACTGAATATAAAATATAAAATTGTATCTTAGTTTTAAAAATCACATAATAGAGAAAAGATTTAATTAAAATAAATTCGTCAACTTTTTATTATTAAACTTACATAATTGAATATAATTATATTATTATAATATATAATTATATAATTCGCGTGTCATAATTTCTGAGCGGTTGGACAAGTGCTCAAATTTGGTGACATCTAATTTTAAAATTTTAAAATGAGCACTAGTATTGTGACATATACTCCTGCCCGCACAATACACAGAATCTATTCATAATATTAACAGAAAAAGCTATTATTTACGCGTTCAGACAAAACCGCGACAAATATCTAAGATCGCATGATGAACAATGTGGAACTGATGCAATCAATGACAAATTCAATGCTGAAACAGGATGGGGAACTTGGAGACGAAAGGAAATTAGAGAAAGCATAGCACCCAATTGCGTTACTTCGTTTAAGTTTACACTAGAATAGCCTACACTGGACTGCAAAAAAAAACACTTTGTATTATATTGATATTTGGACAATATGATGTGAATTAATTACCCAAAAAAAGGAGGCAATACAACACTTTTGTCTAACTTTATATTATGTGCCAATATCAGTTTTTTTCAAGCTTCATCTAATTATACCTTATACCCATAAGATGGTATAGGGTATATTGTTTTTGTTACGACGATTTATGTAACACCTCAAAGGAGCCACCGGAGGTATGACAAAGTATATGTATATATATATAAATGATCAGGGTCGGTCCCTGATTCGAATAAGCCATGTCCGTCTGTCTGTCTGTCCGTCCGTGTGTCTGTCAGTTCGCACGATAACTCCCGAAATAATGAAGCTAGCGTTTTGAAATTGGTCAGATGATTGTTTTGATAAAAGCTTGGATGGTATTGAAAATGGGCCAAATCAGACCATGGGTTCCCCTACCTCCCATACAAATGACCCCTCCATGATAGTGTAATTCGGCCATATTTTTCGACGGAATATGCCTAATTCTGACATATATACATAGTGGAAATTGGAGAAGGTCTGACTACCCCTACCCCTACATCCCCTACAAAGCAATATTCCGCCATATGTTTTGATAAAATGTCCCGAAAAACCTGAAATTTATAGCAAATGATATCTGCTGGATGCCGTTATAAGATATATAAGATGTGCGAGATTCGACTCATCTACAAAGGAGACCTTGAGTCAAGGATGCCTAAATTAGAAAAACTTAAATGACATTTTCCATACTTTTTCATATATTCACGAGTCAATGCATCCTTGATTTAAGGAAAAACTCAAGGAGACCTTGAAATTTTCTATGGTCAACCTCACTTGAAGTCAATGTAGCTACCCACCTACCTTGCAATATTATACTTTAAGTCTATTTAAAACTAAGGTCTCCTTGAGTTTCGCCTTAAATGAAGGATGCATTGACTTCTGAATATAAAAGATTAATTTCTATGAAAAACTATGGAAAATGACATTTAATTTTTTGAATTTCGTCATCCTTCACTCACTCAAGGTCTCCTTGAGTTACCCTTTACGGCTCAAAATCACGAAAATTAATTTTATAGTTGAAAATCGACGAATCATGTCAGATAGAGTGATGGAAAAATAGTAAAAAAAATCTTGCTTAAGGATTTGTTGTGTAAGGGCCAAAATTTGCTATGTTGCATATCTGCAACATTATGCTAATCGGCAAGATTTCTTCCCGTTCCAAGTAAATAATGTATTAAATAAAATAATATGTTTATTCAACAAATTTAAAGAAATAATTCATCGTTTAACTAAAATATGGAAGAACTAAAAATCAAATAATATATTTATTTATAATATAGTTTAATATCTTTCGAAAATTGAGGAAACTGCCGGATTTAATGTGTTTTAAAATATAGATAGTATTTAATCCAGCAAAAAGCTGGATTTTATTCCAAGTGGTGTTTAGGCGGAGAATTTCATATGGTATTCATACAAAGTAACAAACAGGTAATAGGTTTTGGGCATGTTCTTTCCTTTTTATTATTATTTTATTAACCTGCGCAGCAAATATGGGAGACATGCTTGCTTTATTCTTATTCTTCCAAAAGTAGCTAAATATCAATCATGTTTAGAATGAGAACTTTTTTTTTCGGATCAGCTACGCATTTCTTTGATCATCGATGCCATCATGACGTCTACATTTGCGCCTTTTGCAAAAATAGGCAAAAATACCCTATTTTGCTGATTTCTTCAAAGTAAACCAAGATATGGTGTGGCATGATTGGAGCTCCAAACGGATAGTTTTGATCGCCAACATTTTATTGTTTGTAAACTTGGAACAGCTGCTTTAACTCTTGGAATATATATTTTTTTATGCCACTAGTAAGCTGCTAGCAAACCTAATGATCCGACGTATCTGGCTGAAAGAGGTACTACCAGGCGTTCCTATTCTGACTATAAGTTTTGTAATTGTGGAAAGACGTGGGAATTACTCAAAACTCTCAAAATAGGTTTAAACCAAAGAAAAGAGTGAATTCAATCGACCCTTCTCTGTATTTAGAAATTCTGGCAAAAGGACGACGGCATACTAAGCCTAAGTACCTGCTAATGGTTTGCCGTAAAACCGTGGAATTTCATCTAAAGCTTTCGTGTTAAACATCCAAATGCAATCTCCTGGATATTGATATGTGCAATTTGCCAAATCTACAGTTATATATTCATGGTATGATTAAATAATGATACAAATCGTAAGGACATCTTGTTTTTTTATAGAAATCGGTGTTCGGACCCATATTTTTATTATTAGTTTTTGTGTCTTTTTTTTTGTACCGAATTGTCAATTACGCACCCAGCTTTACCACTAAAAAGCATAATATTATTCTTCCTAATGCCCTAAAATACAAAAATCCTTGAATTTGCTTGACCAATAACATAATAAAATAATAACAAATGTCTTCAAAATTTAATCGATTTTAGTACGTCATTTACATAATGTTGCAGATATGCAACAAACACAATTAGATTGAGAACTCCTCCGACATATATCAAATTTGTGAAATCACTTCGGAAAAATAAAATAGACCATTTTATCTAACGTTTTATGTATCTCCCACAGGATATTTCCGAAAATAATTAGGAAAACTATTCAAATGAAAATTGCATAACAATGCAGAATGTTGTTGTAACGATCCGTAATTATAAATTACTAAAAATTAATGATCAAATGCAAATAATCTTTTCAAATAAAAATCAAAACTGCTCCTCACTTGTTGCCGAAGGAGAATAACGCATTTAAAAGCATCAAATTCTAATAATATACTTTCTAAGAAGGATTTAACGGTATGTTGCAGATATGCAACACTAAGCCGTAAAGGGTTAAGGTATGTTCATAAATAAGACGAGAACGTACATATATGGCGTGGAAATTAAAATAAAACATTCAACATTTAAAAACTTAAAAACTTTTAGCGCATTCTGGTCTTGATTTCCTTGATGATTCAAACTTCTGAGAGTATAACTTTTATGAGCGTCTGCTGTATATTATTGCAGCTGGGACCAAAACCCTGATCAGGATTTACTTATTTGCTACGAATTTGCTTAAATAGGGATAAATCAATGTATCCACTAATGTACGAAGCCATATATGGCTTCATATTCTAAGCAATGCAGCACCCCAAATGGATTTCATCAGCAATGTCGCACAATACCTTGTCCTCCAGTTTCAGCTGCTGGTGGGCGTCTTCACCTACGGAGTTCTCCCAGCGAGCCCTCGGTCGTCCACGCCATCTGGCTCCATCAATTCGTTGTGCGTTCATTACTTTCTTTGGTATGCGCTCGAGTTTTCATCGGTAACAATGGTCTTGGGCATGTGGCAATTTCGCCACCACTTTTCGGCCTTTCCGAAAAGCGGAACACCATTCATATACCTAGGCACTAGAGAGGCACACATTCTCGAACTGCTCGAGTAATTTTCGATAAATTTACATTGTTTCACTAATGGCTACAATTACACTAAAAAAATAGGTTACTCAGTTCCACCTGTTCACCACGCTTCATATAACAGACCAGTCTAATATCTAGTGCAGCTACTTTTTTGACACTTAATTTTTTCGTGTGTCTATTCAAAAATGCCGGTTTTATATTGAACCACCCGATGAGCTCGAAGTATAAATAATCGCGAAGTTTCAACGATACCAGCGGGCCGGGAATGTACCAGGCAAAAGTAATCACCCTGTTGTAAAACGCTATAATGTTTTTTCTTTTTTTTCTCTCATCTTTTCTAATTTGTGAATAAGCCATGAATCGGTTTACTCCTCAAGAACGCGGAATAACTGTTTCCATTTTTTTGCGCAACAATTCGTCGGTTGTGTTAGCGCATGGTGAATTTTGTCACAGATTTCCTGGTTGAGATGTCGAAGAGGAGCCTGGATTATCGACCAGACGACGCGCCAGTCAATTGGGCGTTAGCCGGCAGTCCGTACGCAGAATTTTGGTGAATGATTTAAAGACGTTCCCTTACAAAGTGCAGACAGTGCATCAGCTGTTAGATGTTGACCGCCAAATGCGTCTATCCTACGCTCAAGCCATCCTAAATCTCAACGGAGAGGAGGACGATTTTTCATCAAAAATCCTTATGAGCCATGACCGATGAGGCTCATTTCCATCTTAGCGGTTACGTCGACAAACAGAATTATCGTTTCCGGGGTACCCAAAATCCGCATATCACCCACTAAGAGCCATTACACCCGTCAAAGTTACTGCGTGGTGTGCTGTTTACCCTGGAGAAGTCATTTTTTTGAAGGCGTTTTTCTTTGAGAACGCCGCGGGTCAAACGACGACTGTGGACGCGCGCAGCGCTATAGAGCCATGATTGAAGATTTTTTTTAACATTTTTATGTTTTGACTCTGGCACATAAATTCGAAAAGCGTCACGAAAATTGCAACGAAAAAGCGTTACGTTTTTGGCATTACAGGTAGTAAGTACCCTGTGAGTTTTGGGGGCCATTCAAGGTTCAACGGAAGTTGGGCTAGGTGGTACCCTGTGAGTGTTGGGTGCCATTCAAGGTTCAACAGAGGTTGGGCTTGGGTTCAATTTACGTTCAACTTGGGTTCAACTTGGGGTCAACATGGGTTCAACTTGGGTTCAACTTGAATTCAATTCGAATTCAACTCGAATTCAACTCGAATTCAACTTGAATTCAACTTTCGACTTAGGTTCAACTCACGTTCAACTTTTGTTGAAAAGAGTCAAATTCGAAAAGCTAATCGTCACGAAATAATGTATAAATCATTTCGAGGCTGCATCAGTAGGTACTGTACATTAGCATTTATTGAAAACATGAAAATGTCCCACTAAGTTGCGGACTTGTACGCAAGCTGATGAAAAATGATAAATGAAAAATGAAAAATGAAAAATGAAAAATTTCTTCCTCGATTGCATGAATAGGGACTGGGGAACATTTGGTTCCAATAGGACGGTGCAACGGGCGCACACTGCTCGAGCCACAACCGATATTCCGAAGGAAGCATTTCCGGGTTCCTTGATCTTTGGTTTTTGTGGTTTTAACTGGCCGGCCAGATCACCCGATTTAACCGCTCCACACTTTTTATGAGGTTTTTTTTTAAGTCGCGGGTGTACGTCATTGGCATCGGACTACGAGTATGGTGGCACTTTGATGGTGATCAAAATGTAGACATGTAATTTGTTATTTAATTCGTTGGACAGTAAAAATTATTTTCTACACAAAGTAGGGTCACATCTTAAGACCGCAAAAAAGTGTATCATTTTATACTCGTATCAATGTTAGGTCAACATGTATTTGTTTTTGTTGTTCATCCCCATACCCCATTCAGCAATGTTTCACACATTATAAACTTTAAATCAATCAAAACGGTAATACTGATGATGCTTACCGTATAGGTATTTTTCTCCACTATAGTTACCCCAAGAGTAAAACAAAATACGCAAAGATACCCGATCAAGGTATGGACTAAAACAGCATTTAATTATTTTTCTCTAATTATTCATTTCAAAAGGAAGGAACAAATCCTCCCCTTGTGGCCGTCCAAATTTCACAACACGTCACCCGCGTTTGAGCTCATTTAGAATTGAGGATTCTCGACTGTTTCTCGGGCGAAGTTTCCACGAAGCAAGTGCTAGAACCCAGAATACCCGTAACCGCTTGCTATCTATCTCCAATCCGTCTCTAGTGGCTGTCCCTATATTACTCTCTAAAACTGCGAATTCAAATGAGTTACGGAAAAAGTCGGGGCACGAAAGTTGAAAGTGCATACCCGTAAGGGATTTTTTTTCTGCTCGTCGAGTGAGCTCGCTTGGAAAAAAGGGGGAGACTAAAAGAGACGAAGGACCCTTCTCTATTGTAACTATGCGATGGCTTCACCTGATTTAGAGAAAGGACTATACCTCGTGTCGGTCCTTTATACGATGTGTATGTTGGTTTGTCCTACTATAATGTATGCTTACTACACGCAGCCTATCGCAACATCACAACAGCAACATGATATGATTTCGCGACGCGCGTATCATTAAAAACTTCAAACTTGACGAAGGGTGAAATGAGAAATAGAGACAGAATAGAGAGTGCTAAAAAGCAATGCTTAGCTTAGACATTGCCGGCACATACTTCATCCAGAACAACAACATGCGCTCCCCATCATAATTTTTCTATGTATTTCATCGGTTCACCCCCAATTTGTCATTTAAGCGTCTCTTTGCGACGATGACGATATGGTCGTAAATTTTTTTCTGTATTTTCTAACTTGTATTATTTCATCACGTCGTCTTTGACACTCTACCCTTGAAATAAAAAAAAATAAAGAAAAAACTTGGCTGCAGACATGTTGAGATTGAAATTATTTTATGAAATGGAGTCCTATGCTATTGAATGCCTCGACAAGGTGCACTTTCACTTGGTGTACGATTTCAACTTAGATACCACTTAAGATGATGACGAAAAATACTTGAACGACTATACACATTTAGGTCCTTTTGTTTTCTAGAGATGACGACGCGACAGAATTGTGCGGGCAGCATTTGCCTGGGAATAGAGACCGTTTGAAAAATATTACAGGATCTGCAGGCGAATTGTCACGTTGAATGCATCGTCAGCAGAAAATGCCGAAGGGTTCGGCTTTGTTTAAATATTCATTCAAAAGTAGGGAGGATACTAACAGTGCAAAAGATTTGTTAAAGCAAAATTAACGAAATATCATTTCAAGAATACTGTAGAAAGTAATGTCGTCACATATACAGCTAGTAAGTTGCTAGCGATTCTAATAAATTGTAGACGAAGCAGCTGGTTACATTGCAAGCAAAGTAGGTACAACTTCTAGCATTGCTTTAGTAATCCTCGCATTGTGAAGGCATTCAACTCAAAGAAATTCACCAATCGGATGAAGGGAGGGAGGGACATTTCTAAATCCCTTTGAAAGTATAGCAATTATCACTTCAGTCCTTTCACGACGAGTAACGACTTAAGCAAATCTGCAGCAGGAAGGTATCCCAATATGAGCTTGGCTGCAAATGCGTCATGAATTATGGCCGAAGCTTCACTCTTAAACGGAACTTGCGGTTCGGCGGTCATGCTAAATGTAAGGAAAGGTTTCAATTCTGCTATCTGGGGTTCCATTCACACCGCTTTGGAAAGAATGATAATAAGGATTTACCTTTCAAATGGTGTCCATTAATATGACACTAGCGAAGGGCTTGTAGAATCTAGGGTCTACCATGCTGATTCCACAGGGGTCGAGGGGTCTATTCATGGTCCGCTGCTGCAAATTATATATATAAAGGCATCCTGAACTAGATTATTTGTGGAAATATGTATTGACTTATCGTTCCATTCTACATGGTGTCCCGCATTGGGTGGTCAATACTTTAAGGGTTGATAGCGCAACTTGTTCCAGCAAGAAAATTCCCAATACAATCGAAATTTTGTTTACCGTTACCTTGTTATCGCTCTTTTTGTGAAAGTCATCGAAAAGCGTGACTTGTCACGCAAAATCGTAATTTGCAGCACTCCTGATGACTTAATCCAAGATTTGATTTCAGTTTCAGAAACTACATTAAATTTCACAAAAACTGAAGTTTTTCCTGTTGCCAACATTATCGGCACTTTCAAGATACAGTTACTCAAACTTAACAGAAATTTTAAAATAGATTTTTCATCGAAAATTCAAACAGTAATTGCATAACGGTGCTTTATACGTACAACTCTGCAAAGTTGATAAAAGTTGCTTCAACATGTTGGCTTTCCAAAGGTATATCACTTTTCTTATTTACATTGAAGAATTTTAGGTAAACACGCATTGAATGGTGAAAATCATGGCTTCAGTGGAATCGTTAACAATTTTCCCTTGACTCGAAAAAAGACATACAAAGGCAATCATAATTCGGGATAGAATCTAGCTACATTATTTTGACCAGAACTGTAAGATATTTGAAATTTGGTAAATTTGGTTTGGCAAATGCAACGGTACTTATAACGGTTAAAATTGAATATTTATGGCAGATAGACGGGTGCCCGCTTATAATGCGAGACCTTTCAAAGAATATTTGGAAAACGAATTTCCCGGAAAGTGGATTAGCAGATTTGGGACAGTTGCGTGGCCTGCGAGAAGTCCCGACTTTATTCGCCTATATTTTTATTTATGGGGTAAATTGCGATTTCGCGAAAATTGCAAAGTGTCTTCACTCTTTGGTGGAATAGAATCGTCCGTTCATATGGAGTCAAGAATGCCAAAAAGCATTTGAGGCATTGAAGGCAGAACTTTGTCAAGCATCCGTATTGGCGTATCCGAGAGCGGGAGTCACATTTATTCTTGACACGGACGCGAGCAACACCGGAATTGGCGCGGTACTATCGCAAAGCGTTGACGGTGAAGAGAAAGTGGTGTCCTATTTTAGTCGCGTGTTGTCAAAGAGTGAGCGAAACTATTGCGTGACAAGAAGAGAGCTGCTAGCAGTTATCGAGGCGACGAAACACATCCACAAAAATCTTCTTGGCCAAAAATTTATACTGCGAACGGATCATGCTGCGTTGAGGTGGCTGTTGAACTTCAGAAATTCGGAAGGTCAAGTTGCCAGATGGATCGAACGGTTGCAGACATACGAATTCGATACCGTCCACAGAAGTGGAAAAGTGCTCAGTAATTCTGATGCGCTCTCACGCTGTCCATGTCCCCTTTGATGCAAACACTGCGCTCGAGAAGGAAGCTGAAAATCTACGAAGGCTGACATTGTTGCCTATGGAAGGTTGGAATCCGGAGGAAATCCGCACAGCCCAGCTGAATGACGAGGAATCGGTTCGATTCTCGAGTGAAAGGAGTCCGGAGAAAGGCCCAGTTGGAACGAAGTGTCAACCTTTGGATCAACCACGGAAAGCTAGTGGGCTCAGTGCAATTCTCTTCACATTGAGGATGGCATGCTGAAACGGAAATGGTAATCAGCGGACGGAACTTCGAGTATAATGCAGCTGATACTTCCACGGAGTAAGGTCGAGAAGTGGTGCGAGAGATGCACGAAGGAGCATCGGGAGGACATCTTGGCGTCAACAAAACCTTGGCGAAAGTGCGTGAACGATTCTACTGGGTACATGCTCCAGGTGACGCTGAAGAGTGGTGCCGCAGGTGTACGAGTTGTGCAGCGGTTAAAGGACCAGCAAGAAAGCTGAAAGGATCCATATGTCGTCGGTGTGCCATATGTGAGTCGCTGTGGATATTGCGGGACCATTTCCAGAAACCGATCGTGGAAACCGGTACACGTTGGTAGTGGCTGATTATTTTAGCAAGTGGACGGAAGTATACGCAATTCCCAATCAGGATGCGCCAACGGTGGCAGGACAGTTCGTCGAAAATAGGGTCTGTCGATATGGAGTACCTTCTGAGCTGCATTCTGATCAAAGGCGAAACTTCGAGTCTGGAGTGTTCAGCGAGATGTGCCGGTTATTGGGAATACGGAAAACTAGGACTCTCTACACCCTCACTCCGATGGAATGGTCGAACGTTTCAACAAGACATTGAACGAGCACGTAGCCAAAGTTGTGTCAAACAATCCGCGAACATGGGACCAACACATACAACTGTTCCTAATTTCACACCGTGCCGTGCCGAACACGCATCAACCGGAGAAACACCATTGAACATTCTGTTCGGAAGGACAATACGGTTACTCGCGGATTTGAAATTTGGAATAGCACCAGCGGAATAGTCGACATCAGCTCCTGAGTATGTGTACGAGCTGAGGCAACGTTTGGACAATGTGCATAAGTTGGTGCAAGCACAATTACGATTGAATGCAGATCGTATGAAAACGAGATACGACTTACGGGCTAACACTGCCGGATTCAACGAAGGAGATCTAGTTTGGTTATACAACCCTCGTCACAGAAAAGGAGTATGTCCGAAGCTTCAGCAGAACTGGGAAGGACCGTACGAAGTTATCACCCGTCTTAACGATGTATCGTATCCGAGAGCACCGGAAGCCGAGAGCGAAAATGAAGATCATACATGTGGATCGACTGGCACCCTATCGAGGCAACGATACGGAAGAAACTGAAGCGTGTTGTTTAAGGAGGGAGTAATGTAATGTGCTAGTCTATAAGCCAACCCGAACTGGATTTCCGTACTTGGCACCAGATGGCGCTAGTGCCACTAGCGAGAAACGACTTTCTGGCCGTTGCTGGAAAGTGCATCAACAAAGTTTCCGGAACACTGGAAATGGGTATATAAGGGCGTCGACTAGAGTCAGTCAGTCAGTATAGTTTACCCGTGGATTATGTCGTATTAGTGACTAATCAAATTGTCCAGTAAGAAACAATGTTGCAGTTTTCAGATTTGAATAAAAGTGAAATTTAATGAATAATAATTTAATTTTATAGAAAAATTAATGAGAGTGGAAATTCTTTAAAAAGAAACTAATAAAGATTAAAATGAATTTAAAATATCGATGCTGGGACATTCTTCCGCCATTGAGAGAGGTTGATCAACATCCTATGCCGTGCTTGTCACTTTGGTAGCTATCGTTGAGATTTCTTCAGATGGACCCGGTTGATGTGAAGATGTAGACGGATGTGTTTTTTTCTCGCTAGAATCTCTCATCTCCTATGGGAAGTGGGGCTTACCTGTGTGTATCCCGGCGTACAACATTAGAATTAGCGCGTACATCGTCTTCACCGTGGATGACCTTTGCGGTCCTTCCAAGTGATCACTCCAAGGAGGGCGGTTACATTCTTTCAAGATGACCATCGTTCCGGGTTCCACATTCTGGCAGGCAGTTTTATACTTCTAACGATGTTGGAGTTGGATGAGGTATTCGTGGGTCCAGCATCTCTAAAGGTACGTTGTCCTCGGCACGACTCCAGTGGCTCTAGCGACAGCGACTCACTCATTCCATATAAAAACTCGTTTTTAGAATGAGAGAAAAATGAGTTTGTGTATGAAATGAGCGAGTCGCTGTCGCTAGAGTCGATGCTGTCGTGTCGAGGAAAATGTACTTTAAAACTCGCCTTTCAGATGAGCACTAAGCTTCCATCTAGTCAATAGTCCAGCATTATTGGGCGATGCGGGTGGGTCAACCGGTCCAACCAAAGATTCGCCCACAAGTAGATTACTAGGAGTTAGATAGTTCAGGTTGTTAGCCATTGGTGTCATCGGCCGTTATTTTAAAATACCTTCTGCTTCGGCAAACAAGGTGTGAATCTCTTCGTTGTCGGCGATGAGGATGACATTGTTGTTCTGAGAAGATGTTTGGCCGACTTAACCGCAGCCCCCATAGTCTACCAAAATGTGGGGGATCGTTGTGGTATATATTAAAATTCGATGTATCGTTGACTGCACTCTCCGATAATTTCGCGCTTTCTCTTCGTGAATAACTTGTTGGAGCTCTTGAAATACAGAATATTTTACGACCTTGCCCACGTGACGAATTGAATTCGTGTGGTTGATATTGTCCAAGAAGTGAGCCATTAATGAACATGTCTGTTGTTAGAACGATACGTCTCTTTTGCCTCAGCTCAAGATGGCATCCTTCAAAACGTCCTAGAGTGCTTGTAATCCATTGAGTTTTAGAGCCATATAAAAATATAGGTCCGTAAAACAAGAAAATATCGTGGAACAGTTTTGTTAAAGTTGAACCTCTCGAGATAAATGAGTAGGATTTTCCGATGTGTTAACATAATTCCATTGTTTCACATTGCTTATTTGCTGAATGGCTGATATAACGCTTGCTATGAAAGTATAATAATTGGAGAACTCCACGCTGATCCACCCATGGACCGAGGTAGAATCCGACCACAGAACTGGTCATCCTTGCAATCCAAATCCTTTTGGATGCGACGTTTCAAGCCACCTATTCCTATGAAGTAATACCGTAGATCAGACGTGTCAAACTCGCGGCCCGCGGGCCGCATGCGGCCCTCCTGGCAGTTCTGTGCGGCCCGCGGCCATGTCGAAGCAGCACTATTTGTATCAACACAAAAATTGTGAAATTGGGTGAACAAATTCAGAAGTTGAACTCAAGTCTACAAAGTTACTTAAACTCGTCAGTGCCTTATGCAATATTATTTTAGGATTTTTTCCCCAAGTACTGCCAACAATTGGAGGCTGGTTATTTGATTTTATAAGACAGCTCATCTTTTTTGCACAGGACAATACTAAGTCTCTTCATGAAACTCTTCTGTCCCGAAAATGCAGTTAATAAAAAAAACTACGGAAATATTGCAATTGGTGACTAAATCGCCTGGATGTGAAATTCCAACATAATAATTAGAGCCCAAGTGCCTGATTTTCAGACCTATACTTATCAAGCTGTATTGGTCCATGAGTTTGTTTTTTGTCTTATGTGAAGATAGCCCTCCCACATTCTCAAATTACGCTCGAAACCATTTGTTCGTGATTGTTCGAAAATTATTTTCGTTTGTTTGTCTCTCATTATTTAATAATAGAAACTTTAAAATAAGGAGTGTGAACTTAGCCCGCCATCGTTAAATATGGTCGGATAAATATAAATTTGGTATCAATCGAAAGCCAGGCGTCTGTTCGTCCTGGAATCGAAAGGATTCAGGAGGAAAAACGGAGACCATTGCGTGTTTTTTATGTTCCAATTCAACTGCTTTGAATATAAAAAACATGCAATGGTTTTTGTCTCGTCTTCTGTTTTTCCTTGATTACTCCTGAATCCTTGCGTTTTCAGGACGAACAAACACACGAAACAACCAACAAACGCCTGGCTTTTGATTGATACCAAATTTATATTTATCCGACTAAATTTAACGATGGTGGGCGTAGTTAATACTCAGAATTTTAAAGTTGCTATTATGTATCAAATAATTGGACACGAACAAACGTAGCCGCCGCCGAACAAACGGTTACAAGCGTAATTTGAAAATGTGGGAGGGCTAACTTCACATAAGTAACTTTTTGTCTCTTTTAGCCACCTTTCTGCTGAAGTTAATTTATTCTGACTATTTTGCCTTCCAATGTTATTTTGGGCGACCTCAGACGACTGGTGCTAAACCTTTTTTATCATCTGTCTGTCCAAAATTTGGCGCAAATCATGTAATTTTGGTTACTTGAAGATCAATCATATTTTCACGATTCCGTTCTTGTCTTAATTGTTTAATGTTCTTGAAGTACATTTTCGAAAAGAGGAAGTTCTCACGGATAATCCCGAAGCCGCGATAGTGATCCATTAATATATATTTTAAAAGTAATATTCTGTAATCAACTTTCGTAAAACGATTACATAAAAGTTTTTGAAATTTTCCTCCTGCGGCCCACTTAAACCTGAGGAGAGTCTTATTTGGCCCGCGCCAGGTTTTGAGTTTGACACCCCTGCCGTAGATCATTTGGGGACGGAAGAGGTCTTTTGGTTATATTAATTAAAATCAGACATAGCGCCTTTCCCACAGGATCTGAGTTCATGGATGTACTTACATACCCATACTTACCCATACATCTATAGAAAAAATCACAGGACAGCTAACATGACACTCTCGAACTGCAGTATGCTCAGGAGTCCTGTTATAATATTTAGACTGTGGGTAATAGTAGATTATTAGGCGTTTGTGTTGTGTGAGAGATCAACAACGTAGGTAAAGTGTTCGTCAGGGGTTCCGCAAGGAAGCCATTTAGGACCACTTTTGTTTTTAGTTTTCATAAACGATATCATCCAAAATTTTAAATTCGTGCGTGTATGGCAGTATGTCGATGATATGAAAATCGCTATGAAAATACGCAACATTAGGCGTGTTTTATTGTGCTCGGGTGTAGGTTAGTTTAGGGTAAATACATGGGGTTACAATAACAACATAACCCAGATAAACCCAGTAATGTATCGGGGGTACGTACTCTGACCAAATTTAACCCGGAAGAATTGTTACAGATGTGACAACCAGAGCGCTCTCTAACACGAAAAAGCATGAGCTAATACCAAAACCATTGGTTAAAGTTTACTGTGGGAGGTTGAGGCGGCTGTGTGAAGTTAGCCAGTCATGTTTTTGAAATTAGGTCCTTTTGCTCGGTGAACCGTTTGTTCTACAGCGGCTACGTTTGTTCTTGATTGTTAACCAATTAATATCGTTTGTGCTTCTCTAATTATTTAATTATAGCAACTTTAAAATTGTGAGTGTGAACTTAACCAGTCATTTTTAAATATGGGTCGGAAAGGTATAGGTTTGGTATCAATCGAAAGCCAGACGTTTGTTCATTTTGTAGGGCGTTTGTTCATCCTGGAAACGGAAGGATACAGGAATTATTAAGGAAAAAGAGATTAGTTGTGACGTCATCTTCACTCAACCAACGCCATCTACTCAGCTCAGCTGTACGGGCAACCCCTGTCCCGCGAACAATTTATGCAAGATCCACACCATCATCGTACAGCTGAGCTGAGTAGATGGCGTTGGTTGAGTGAAGATGACGTCACAACTAATCTCTTTTTCCTTAATAATTCCTGTATCCTTCCGTTTCCAGGATGAACAAACGCCCTACAAAATGAACAAACGTCTGGCTTTCGATTGATACCAAACCTATACCTTTCCGACCCATATTTAAAAATGACTGGCTAAGTTCACACTCACAATTTTAAAGTTGTTATAATTAAATAATTAGAGAAGAACAAACGATATTAATTGGCGAACAATCAAGAACAAACGTATCCGCAGTCGAACAAACGGTTCACCGAGCAAAAGGGCGTAATTAAAAAAAAATGACTGGCTAACTTCACACAGCCTATAGAATGGTTAGTCTTATCGCCCAGAGAAGACACACACAATATTCAAAAAGCTTCTCCATTATATTGAATTGATTTTTTGTTAATTTTGCACAGTTATGTTATCTTTTGCTTATTTACGCTGTTGGATGAAAGTGCGCAATGATTTTCTTAATCTAAGATGATGGCTTAAACAAGCAAAATATGGCGTAGCTATGCAAAATAAACAAAAATTCCATTCAACACAATGGAAAAGCTTTCTAAATATGGTGTGTGTCTTCTCTACGCGATAATACTAATCAGCCGACAGGTACTGAATAAGAGCTATCAGAAACAAGACATGTTAATTTAGTGGCTATTTATTTATCACAACTTTGAAACTTCAGCCTTTTACAAAGTTCATGGTTGGTGCAATAGATATAAACAGCTTTTAACCCAAATCGTTTTTTTGTACTTATATACCCCAATCTGCACCTTTTTTACAAAAAAACACGCCTATTGATGACTGCCTTAAGTTGCAATCCGATTTAGAAAAGCTGCAATTTTGGTGCCGCGATAATAATTTAAACTTAAATGTTAGTAAATGTAAAGCACTTAGCATATACATATAAATTGAAAACTCCGGTCTTCGTTGAGTACTCCTTAATAGGTAGTGTTCTTGAAAGGGTTGCCGAAATATCAGATCTTGGTGTAATTTTCGACCATGAGCTTTCATTTCGACAACACATTGATTACATTATTTCAAAAGCGAATAGTATGTTAGGATTTGTTAAACGTAATGCGCGCGAATTTAATGATGCTTTTACTTTAAAAATATTGTATGCAGCTTTCGTTCGTTCGCACCTGGAGTATTGTTCTATTGTGTGGAATCCGTTATATAAGGTGCACATCGAGCGTATAGAAAGAATTCAACACAATTTTACATAGTTTGCCATTAATCAACTTGGCTGGCGTTTCAAGCTAGATTATAAAACTCGCTGTTCCTTATTGGGTTTACAAGCCTAGATTATAGAAGAACATTTTTAAACGCTATGTTTATAAGAGACCTGTTTTGCTCTCATATTTTAATTTAATTTTAATTTAATTTTTTTTAATTTTAATTTAATGGTTTAACGGACATTTGTCCTTTTACATTTTTGTACAATTTTGCTGTTATATGAAATTTAGTGAATATAATTCGATACGAATTGATTTACTAATATATTATCTATAAAATGATAAAAATAATAATACTAAAAATAATCAAAAAAAATATATAAAAATAATAAAAACAAATATGCAAATACGAGTAATTCAAAAGTTCCTATTAAATATGCCAAACAAAAAATGAGAAAAAAAAAATAATAATAAATTTACTCTAATAAATTAAAGACAATTTTTTTGAATTCAAATTTATTTGTATTAAAAAACTCGCAATAATTCGCAATTAAATTTCCGATTGATTTCATGCGTTCAATTGAGGAGTTACATAGGTAATTATATCCAAATGTAAGTTTATAAAATAGCTCGTGTTTCCTTGTATTTTTAGTGGGAATTTTGAATAAAATATCGCACAAGATGTTAGGAGCATCAATAGCCCCATTGATTAAATTATATAAAAAGATTGCATCAAAATAGCTTCTACGAGTTTCTAGGGAACTTATATTTAATAGCTTCTGAATACATAAATAATAATTTATGTTGTCAAAGGATATATGAAGCTTATATGCGATATATCTAAGAAATTTGTGCTGAATTGTTTCAATAGTTTTAGTGTGGCAATAGTAAAAGGGGTTCCAAACTATAGATAAGTATTCTAATTTGCTTCGTACTAAAGAAAAATATAATGACTTAAGCTTAATAAAATACCAAGATCTTTTATTAAACTCACTTGATTGAGCGGAGTATTATTTAGATAATACACGTTTTCAAGATTAGCTCGGCCTCTATTAAAAATAATGAATTGGCATTTGGTTAAATTAAGCTCTAATAAATTATTGGCGCAAATTTGTTTAAATTATTTTGAAGAATAGTAATATCATTTGAATTATTCATTTCTTTGAATATTTTGCTGTCATGTGCGAACAACAAAAATTCAACATCATCGAAAACATAAGCTAAATCATTAATAAATAGTAAAAATAGAAGAGGACCCATATGAGAACCCTGAGGAACACCAGATGTTGGAAAAAACTGATTTGAGTAAGTTTGATTGATGTTTACAATCAGGAAACGGTTTCTTATGTAGTCATCTATCCAACTAACGATTGGTCCACCGAAACCAAAGTTTTTCAATTTAATTATTAAAAGGTCGAAATTGACTTTATCGAACGCTTTGCTAAAGTCTGTGTAATATCGAGTGCACCTGCGACCGATTTTTGAAAGATTTTAATATGTAATTTTCGTAACATATAAGATTTGTGGCCGTAGATTTACCTCTGCAAAAACCGTGTTGATTATCAATTTAGTGGCCGAACAATGGAAGTTAAACACTCAGTTACGAGGTTATCAAATAACTTAGGGATTGATGAGATTATGCTAATTGGTCGATAATTTTGAATATCAGCTCTATCGCCACTTTTATGTATAGGGACGATATAGCTTAATTTCCATTGTTTCGGAAAGTGTCCAGAAGAAAGCGATTTATTAAAAATGATATAAAGTGGAGTTTTTTTTATTTTTTCCGCGCATTTTTTTAACAAAATCGGAGGAATACCATCTGGACCGGCGTTTTTAGAAATGTCCAATTCAATTATTTTTTTAAAAATAGAGTCAGAGCTAATGGTGAGATTCGATACATTAATTTGGTTGTTATTCGACTGAATCAAAGGAGGAAGGAACTGAGCAACTTGAGAGCTGTACACTTTAGAAAAATGTTGTGCGAACAGATTAGCAATAATGGAATGATCTGAGCTTGTGACACCGTTAAGAGACAAATTGCTTGGAAGCCCGTGTTCTGTTTTGAGAGAATTTCTGTACTTCCAAAAGTATTTTACATCAGTGGAAACTTGCGATTCCAATTTGTAAATAAAGCGATGAAAATCAATTTTAGATTGTGCCTTGCATTTGGATCTTAAGTTGGAAAAATCTGAGTAAAATTTTTTTTGACATTTAAAGTTTCGCTATTCAGTACCCATGGGCTGGTTAAGTCTTATCGTTTAGACGAGACACGCACCTGGTTTTTGGAAAAGTTTTAAAACTTGTCCGCTCGTGTGGCAATACCAGATCAAAGCTAATTGTCTTCGAAATCTCACCCCGACGACGTCACAATGACGTATTCATTTCGCATTGTTTGTGTTGCCGGAGGTAAATATACTAAATTAATGCATTTGTTTAATTCCTATTCGTATTTCTTTTAGTTTGGAATAAAACCTGCATATCGGATATCAAGAAGTATTCCATCGAATGCCTTTTCTAAATCGATGAATACAAAGCAGGCCCGTGCGCATGGGGGGGTTTTGGGGGTTGAAACCCCCCCCCCATTGGCAAATGTTGCCAGAATTTCTTATTAAATACTATTGTTCTCATAAGGCAAAAATTTAACTTCATAAAAATGTAAACTGGCGTTGTTAATTTATACCTTGCCAAAAGAATTTTCTCTCGCCGCTAGACACCATCCAGTTCCGGAGTTCCGGACAGTTCAAGCACATTCGTGGTAGAAACTCATAAGTGTTGGTATGCAATCCGAAAAGCGGTATTTTCCCTATACCGAACGTATTGTAATTCAAAGATAAATGTAACCGCGCGGCATGTGTAGATTGTAGTGGGTGAACTATTGTAGGGCATTGCAGGAGATTTGTTGTTGATTGCGACATTTCAAGGCTCTAGCTGCCAAGGTTTAGAGGTTACATCCGTCAAAAGATGAGATTTTAAGATGAAAAAATCAGCCATTGTACTCTATTCCGAATCCTTTATCAACCTATATAGGAAAATGCATACTAATGAAATGACTCAGCATGGGTTTTAGGTAGTTTTTTCCCAAATTTCATTAAAATCCATTTAAAACGGCGTTACAAGCCGTGCTCTGTGTTCGGTCACTACTCTGTGATATAGAGATTCATAGAGAGAGAGAGAGTTTCTAAACTCGTCATGATCCGCCGCAAATTTATTATTCAGAAGAAGATGATAAGAAACATTCTTATTGTAGAATAATAAACTAACAATGCGACTAATAAGTGGTATGGCTGACAACCGTATCACACTCCGAATTTTGTTGTCTTTGTAACGTTGACGATTACACATGCCACTCGGTAGTCGTCAACGCACCATCCTCCACTAGGAGTTAGGGTAAATCAAGGTAGGTAAAAGCCTAGGGGAACGACATGGCATCCCTATCGTAACTATGAAGAAATCCTTATTCTCTTCGTGAAATATTGCCACCAGGTTTAGATAAGATTTATACCTCAGGCTCGTCCTTTGGTATTTCGTTTACTATAATTCGGTGACTCACCCCTCGCTCCGCTCAGATCTCACACTGTCAGTCTCGCATTAAGGTACGTGTTCGTAGAGGCGACTCTTGGGATGATCGCTCAGCGATCGTAGTTTTGCATCCAATTCCGAGCCATATTTGCATATTTTTGTAATGGTGTTACTTTCCATGTGTCGACCATAACATGTCTGTATAGAAAATATGCGCGTATAGTGGTCAGAACCGATGGTTTAACTGCGATCGCTGAGCGATCATCTCATGACTCATGAGTCGTCTCTACGAACACGTACCTTTAGAGAATTCGCCAATATTTTTGCGAAGCAGTGCTTTTGCGAAATAGGATAAGACGAAGTGCAAGCGCAGCGAGCAGTGAGCTAATGGAAAGCAATTTGTTGGATTTAGATCTCTGGCTCGTCCATACATTTACTCAAATCCTATAGGTCGTCTGTTAACTAAGATCTCGCTGTCTGTCGCCCTTTTCACAATTCGCCAAAAAGTTGATACGTAGCGCTGCTTGGAAATAGGATGAAGCGAACGCAACAAGCGGTGAGTTAATGTCAGGCAATTCGTAAGCTTTATATTTCTGACTCGTCCATACATATACTCAGACCCTGCACCTCGCCCTTTACTCCACGCAGACCTCGCTTTATCTGTCTCGCTATTTAGTATTCGCGACGTAGTGCTGTTGCGAAACAAAGTAAGTCCAGCGAGCGGTAAGCCAATGGATGACAATTCGTAAAATTTAAACCTCTGGCTCGTCCTTAAGTTTACCTAAATCCTGTGCCTTGCCCTTCGCTTCGTCCAGACCTCGCCATGCCTTTTGTGCTTTTCAGAATTCGCCTAAATTTGCGACGCAGTGATGGTGCTAAGAATGATAAGGCGAGGTGCAAGCGCGGCGATCGGTAAGCCAATGGACGCCATTTCGTGAAATTTAAACCTATGACTCGTCCGTATAACCTGTAGCTCAGAATACTCTGCGCGCTCACACTCTGTCTGTCGTGCATTAGAAAAACAGCCAACATGTTTGCGACATAGACCTCGGACCTGGAACCTATATATATTATGGTTGAATTAGATATCCCGCGTCAGCATCAGCATCGGCAGAGGCATCGGCATCGGCATCGGCATCAGCAGAAAAATGTCAATTTAGAACACACGCATTTGCCTTTCATGACCCACATTGACAGCAGCGGCAGAAGCATCGGCAGAAGCATTTTTCTGCTTCTGCCGCTGCTGTCATTGTGGGTCATCAAAGGCAAATGTGTGTGTTCTAAATTGAAATTTTTCTGCTGATGCCGATGCCTCTGCCGATGCTGATGCTGACGCATCTAATCTATTTCAACTATTACTCTGGATTTGCTTGACAACCGAATTCCGCTAGTTTGTGTACAGCATTGGGCTTTTGGGAGTCTGGTCACCTTATTATAGCCTGTATATTTTAAACTTTAAATATACCTTTCAATGAAAAATTTGAATATATAAGTTAAACCCCCCCCTTGGATGATTCCTGCGCACGGGCCTGATACAAAGTGCAATACCTTTCGTGCTGCTCTATACTTTTCCATCGCAATACGATTGCGAATGTTACGAATGTTTGTGTCGCATACGGCTTGTGATCACGCCGGTGATGCATAGTCAGGAATTGCTCGAACAATAGCTTTATGTGGCGAGCATGGTTTCTATATGTAGATTTCTAGGAGCAGAGGAACAATATCCTCTGGGCGCTCTCTCTTATGTATGGTGCCTTAGCAGTGAAATGAAGCATAGTTCGACGTATCTATCTATCACATTTTCTGGTCTCTAATCTAAGATGACACTAACACAAAAAAAAACATTAAAAATATTTTTCTCCCATTTCTTCAGAGTAATTCCTTGGCATCATGGGCACTTTTAACTGGCGTTGTGGACACGATTGTCATGACAGCTTGTATGGAAAATTGCATTGGCAATACGTTCCACATTTAAAATAAAAAAAAATTGAGTCCGATGGTCCCGATTTATCTCACAATCAAAAAATCTGGCCGATCGATCGGAGGGTCTATGGGGCCTCTTAGGTTTACACTTCGATTCACTCACTCAGCAGAAGAATAACGTCAAACGACGAATAATGTTTTACGTTTGTTTCATATAAGCGCTGTTCCATTGGACCAACGTTACTTATCGTTTCTGAACTATGAACTCATTTCCATATGCTATAAGTATTGACAGCCTATAATTACACAAATCAAAGAGAGCTTTACATTTTATTTGACGAATTAAGCAATCATATTAATGTGCGTCTTGCATACTTTTAGGATAAAATTAACGAGACTTTGAGGAAACGCACATTTATAAATTATACATGCATTAACGATTTGATAACTTAACAACGGTTTAAAGAGCTGATAGCTTAAAGTGGTTGATAAATATCTACCACAAACCGGCCCCATGTGTTGGAAGACCAGTCAACCCCTGGTAAGATGAAATCGCCCGTTACAATAAGGTTGGCGGAAGGAAATTTCTCTGAATAGTTGAGTAGTTCCTCGGCATGCTTATGATACATTTCGGGCGAAGCATCAGGCGGCAAATAAACAGTAGAAATTATCGTTCTGAGCGGTTTTGTGTGTAGGCAGACAATCAGTTGTTCAACCTCGTCAGATTGACAACTTAACAAAGAAGATTTGATTGACTTTTTCACTGCTATGAGGACTCCACCACCTGTTATTTTATTCGATGTTTTTAAATTCCGATCTTGTCGGTAGATATTGTAGTTTGCTAGACCAAGCTCCGAAGAATGAAAACAACCATTCAACCAAGTCTCCGTAAAGATATTGTTTGTGAATATATATTAAATAACTTTCAAGTCAGAAACATTCCTCACAATTTACGGCGGAACAACCTTCTTGTTCAGCTTTATCATAGAGTAAACTATGGGCTTAATGAACCAATTACAAGGTCAATTTATTCTTTATAATAGTTTGAAGGACTTAGTTAATTTTAATTGTACTAATAAACTAGGGTTTAAAAGAAGTTATTGTGATAAATTTCCTTATTAATTGTGTTTTGTTTTCAGTTTTTTTTTACGATCCGCTAGAGTTTACACTCGATTGATTGATTAGTCACTTACGTACGGATAGTAAGTAAAGTGATGCCGAGAAGCCTAGTCCCGGGACAAAAGTTTCTATGAGGCAAAAAAAAAACAAATACTGGGGCGCGTCTTCTCTGGATAAAAAAGGAGGTGATATTCCTATATTCATCACCTTGGCCTTTTGTTTAATCCCACCAATTTTTAGGTTTTTGTGAACATGCCACGAAATTTTACACACACGTACATTTATGCTTTGTTCCTCAGACGAACTTATCATTTACATAGGGTACGTGCGGCAATCAAGAATCAAAAGCAGTGGACAAACACATGAGCTAGGAAGAAGGGCCTTCGCTTGACTTCTGTGCGCTCCGGAAACATTTTATAGCTGTGTATATGCACGCAGAGTATTTAGTGGCAGTGGTAGAACCACTTTAGCATTGGAAAGGATTGCAGAAGGCCAAGTTTTCTGTTATGCGCTGTATTTAATTCAACTCACTACTAACAGTTGTAAGGTTTTTGCTGCTAAAACTACCTAATGAAGAAAAACCCCAACTGATTCGGAAACATAAATTGCAGTTAAAATTAGATTCAACATTTACAACGGGATAAAGTGGAAAGAGTTATATAGTCTGCAGCTTTGCAGACAAAGCGCTCGTCAAGCTTCATTGAGGTAGCGCCGAGGGGTAAACATTTTCAAAGGAGCCAGTCGCCAAACGCCAATGTTTAGCCAATGAACGGTAAAACTCGAATCACTTGAAAAAAAAATCATTTAAAAAAGCCACGAATTCAACTTTTAGATTAATTACTTCCAGACCAATGATCCAACATCGGCGTTGAATGTTGATTTAGCCAAATTTGGTAGTCAAGTAGAAAGAGCCTGAACAGAGGGAGCCCAAGATTTAGAATCAACGCGCTTCAACCGAAGCTCACCCAAGACATAGAAATTCGGGGCTGTTTTAATGAAGCTCTGTCCCAGCTAGGCCAGTCAATTACCGATTTTAGGTCGCAAAAAATTGCTCGGGTCTGGTTTTTTGGGATATTGTTAGGATAGATACCAGAAGTGTACCACTAAGTTTGCAACTTCGAAAAACCTGTGCTAACCCCGTGACCCTCAAAAAACCTCAAAATTTTCGGACTTTTTTCATATTTTTGTTTGTAATTTCTAAAAGGTGCTTCCTACAAGTAAGTCGTCCACTGCACTTTTAAAGCTAAGAAAATCTTCTTTAATTTGAGTGTAACTCCAGCTTTGTAGGTGCAAAGGATCCCAAGAAACAGCACTTTAAAAAATGAGCTTTTTTTGTAAAAAAGTCCGAAATTGTATTTTAGGAGGTTTGTATGACAGCCCTATGACGTAATGTTCCGATTCCATCTATTCCTAGATATGTTTTGGGGCTTTACCAGCAACATATTTGGGTGAGGTTTGGTTAAGATTGGTTCATAAAGAAAAAAGTTTTTCTTAGAAGAACCTGATTATCAGGGGTTGGTTTGTATGACAGCCCTATGACCTAGTGTTCCGATTTCATCCGTTTCTAGATATGTTTTGAAGCTTTACTAAAAAAGACATTTGGGGGAAGGGTGGTTAAGATTGGTCCATAAAGAAAAAAGTTTTTCTCAGAAGAACCTAATTTCCAGAGGTTGGTTTGTATGACAGCCCTATAACGTAGTGTTCCGATTTCATCCGTTCCTAGATATTTTTTTTAGGGAACCAGCAACATACTTGGGTGAAGTTTGGTTAATATTGGTACATAAAGAAAAAAGTTTTTCTTAGAAGAACCTAATCACGGGCAGCCCTATGACCCCATGGTCTGATTCCATTCGTTCCGACATATATACAGCTAAGGAACTGGTTTATAACTTCATGTCACATGACTTTCTCTGTAAAATGCGCATTTAAGCCGATATTCAGCTCGGAACATGACGGAAATTACAATTTCGAACTTTTTTTCAAAAAACAATGTTTAAAGTGCTGTATCTTGGGATCCTTTGCACCTGCAAAGCTGGGGTTACACTATAATTAAAGAAGATTTTCTTAGCTTTAACAGTGCAGTGGACAACTTACTTGTAGGAAGCACCTTTTAGAAATTACAAACAAAAATATGAAAAAAGTCCGAAAATTTTGAGGTTTTTGAGGGTCATGGTGTTAGCACAGGTTTTTCGAAGTTGCAAACTTGGTAGTGCACTTCTGGTATCTATCCTAACAATATCCCAAAAACCAGAGCCGAGCAATTTTTTGCGACCTAACGCCTTATTTTTCGGTTTATTGACTGGCCTAAGCATTATTTAGGGCATTTAAGTTCTAAGTTCTCGTAGGTTCGCGAATGCGATGGTTTCATGGAATCGCATAACGTGCGGACTCAATAGAACCAGCGTCAAAATGTCCTCCAACGGAGTCTACATCCTTCCGGTAGATATACTAATCATAGACGAAATCTAATGTCAGTTTTACGACAACCCCTATCAAAAATAGACTGCGATGTCATGTTTGCAAACGACACCCTTATGGGCTGGTACAAATTTCATAAAAGTTGAAAAACCATTTTCTCTTGTTGTTTTACATTGTTCATTCCTCGCTGTTTTTTTTGGCTCCACTACGCATTATGTCTAATGCTATTTGCTTTTTCATAGCTCAGATGTCAGCCGCATAAAAATATACAGCGAAACTCATAAGCATGTGTACGCATATGTAGGTCCTGTTTGTTTTTTATTTTTTTATTGTCATACCGTCACTTCGTATTGAGTTCTTTTGACCATTAACCGACGCGTATATACGCGGTGGAGTAGTAATAAATGTAAAAAAAAACTGAAATAAAAGCGGATAAAAATGCGACATGTCTCAGGTCAGAAGTATACGCGCGAGTTGTCGAAAAGCACGCATATAGAGAAGGACCAGCGCGGCAGGATCTCCTAGTCCGCAAGTACATACATAGGCTAAAAACTCCCGTGCGATGCCCCCTTCTCCTCGGTAACGAGTTTAAAATGATGAAAAATTTTTGCGTATAAATTTTAAATGCGAATTTTATGGTAGTTTTGTTGTGCAAACACATGGGACCTCTACGCCAAGTAGACTAGATGCTATACGAGGACTTGTATGATGATGGGCTTATGCCACCCCTTTGCTATATAGAATCCTTATAGCGAAGGGTGAAACTTTTACCAATACTGCACGCATCCTGCAAATATGTACATGAGTGCGTAGGTTGGTACACTTCGTGTCGCCATTATTATCAGGACGATGCGAACCTGCCAACCAATTCATTGCCGTGTACACAACATACGAACAGGACGATGGATTCACGCAAGATGACAATCTTTCTTTTTTCTATGACGGAAACGGGTCCGATGTGACACTATACAGCGGGTGCAGTGTGGTATGAGATCCTGGAAGGAAACACGTTGTGCCTAGGTATCCAAGTGAAGCATAATCTATCGACGAATGTACCATGAAATGATTGCGCGAGACGTGCCCATATATTTATGGGGGTGGAATATGCGGCTATAATATATGAAACTTAAAAAATCGTGAGTTGTCGCAAGTTGAGGCAGGAGGCGGGTGCAGCTTCTATATAATTTATCCTTGGGTAATTTCGAAATTTTATTGATAACGCAATAAATTTCGAATGTTTATGAGCGGGAATGTGCGAGTAATTTAGGATAATGCATGATATGTTGGTTATCTAGGAGGCTGGAAGCGGTTTTTGAATCTGTAGATCACGAAAAAGGTTACTAATAAATATATATTAAAATATGCCAACAGTATTTTCCTTGCTATTTCATACCATCGCCCATTTTGGCGACATCAGCCCATTACCGATATCCTCGATTTTCGGCAGGACAAAGATCAAAAAGTTGCTTTTGCTATGATGGGAAACATAAATAGTAGAACAAGTTTCGTTTGTTTCCCCTTTCCCCTGCTACATGAGTTACAAGTGACTCATATACATTGAACGGTAAAGGACCACTCTACATGCGAACATACATCTGCACTAAGCAAACGAATTACAATCAATACAACAGGAATATTTAAAATAACAGGCAATTGTTTGATTTCTGGCATCAGAAAATCCATACAACTATGAATCACATGTGACTCATATCTCCTCCAATTAAACGCGACAATTCGCTCTCCTTTGTCAATATACCTACATTGAAAACACAAAATACCAAAAAACATTTCCTTTTAAAGCATAATACAGTGCATACCTCTTATGCATAGACAATAGTCGCATTTTACCCTGTGAATATCGGTCTAAATGTCGCGTCGTATAGCTAACAATGTCAAAAATACAACAATGAAATTCTGCAACGACAAATAGGAAAGGAAAACCTTCCTATAGCATATCTAAGGAACTTAAAAGTATGCCCTTGACAAGACTGAACCAAGAACCGAGACTAGAAAAACCGTATAAAGAGAGATGCCACAAAAGAAAAAAGTGAACCCTCTTCCTTTCGCTTTCGTTACGTGCTAAGTGTTAAGTACGCCCCGGAAAGAAGGAGTGAGTGCACGTTCCTATTGTATAGTCATGCACCATCTTGGCCTTGGATGGTAACCAGATGGTGACGTGACTCCTGGTATGTATTAGGGAAATTCTGTTTTTCCCTTACAAAAAGTAGTGGCCTTGCATCTAATACACATAATGTACCACCCACTCGGGAGTTCTATAAGATGCATGCACGCTCCAACCACAATCAACCCTTCTATCTAGGCAGGTAATACACGCATACGTATGAAAGCCGCCTCTTCAATTGCATCGTCACGTCATATTCAGAATATGTACGTGTGTGCGTATGTATGTATATAGCTTCAAGTGAAAGTGCAACTGCATTTCGTAATGGGGGGTGACATAAGGAAAATGTGTTCTACCGAGGAAACTGAATGAAATTGAAGGATTCTCATTTGTTAGTACATATAAGAATCAAAAGGATTTTATAGTAGCGAAGTATAACACCCATTGCGTTATCCCTTTCGAAAATTCTAACAAAATAGTTAATACACCAACCGTTTCGAAATATCCTTATAGGATTCGGATAAAGCCAAGCGTTGAAAGAGGAAAAGCCTGGAACTTTGGATAACTTGTGAAGCTTTACCAGTATAACGCTTTTGCGTTGACTTTCAACTCATGTCAAGTTAGCCGCCTATTCTTCAAATCGCTCCGGCAAACCGTTTGCGCGGGGGCGGCTACATTTGTGCATGATTGTGCGACAATATTTTTAATTTGTGCATGGCTAATTATTTAATTATAGCACTTCGGAAAACTTTGAATGTGAAGTTGGCCGCCATTTTTAAAATATGGTTAAAATAAATAAATAGGCGCGACAATCCAGCATTGGACTAAGGCCGCAGGATGTGTTAGTGACATCATATTTCCAAGACCTTGGCCGGGTTTCTGATAGCTCTTATTCAGTACCTGTCGGCTGATTAGTCTTATCGCGTAGAGAAGACACACACCATATTTAGAAAGCTTTTCCATTGTGTTGAATGGAATTTTTGTTTATTTTGCATAGCTACGCTATATTTTGCTTGTTTAAGCCATCATCTTAGATTGAGAAAATCATTGCGCACTTTCATCCAACAGCGTAAATAAGCAAAAGATAACATAACTATGCAAAATTAACAAAAAATCAATTCAATATAATGGAGAAGCTTTTTGAATATTGTGTGTGTCTTCTCTGGGCGATAAGACTAACCATGCTATAAGATCTACGAGAGAATGGGCCCTTATCTGCTTTTTGTTGAGGTAATAAGATCAGCATCACGCTCAGCGGTGTTATTTATCCCCTTAACAGACAACAGCTCGATGATCTGGTAAATACTTTTACGGCGTCTATTGAGGCAGCGATTTCTGAGTCGTGCCCTGCCATCTCATATTCTGCCAAGAAAAAACCGTCATGGTGGAGTCCCAAGATTTCCGAATTGAGATCAGTGAGCAGGAGAAGTTTCAATAAGGCTAAAGCTTCTAGGAGGGAGTCGGATTGGATCTCCTACAAAAAACATCTCAGTTCCTTCAAAAAAGAGGTTAGAGCGTCCAAACGCAACGCGTGGCAAAGCTTTTGCGAGAGTATCGAAGGTTCATCTGAGACTTCAAGATTTAGGAAAATGATGGCATCTAATCCATCGATGCCTAGTTTCCTTCAAAAGGAAGACGGATCGTGGACGTCTTCGAGCACTGAGACGATTGAGTGTTTGCTTGACTCTCATTTCCCGGGAAGCTCAGTAACTGCACCACCTGAATTCCCTTTGAGTCACACAGCACCGTGTGATAGTGATTCGATCTTATCTCGGGAGAAGATATTGTGGGCCATATTTAGTTTTAAGCCGTTTAAATCTGCGGGACCTGATGGAATTATCCCTGCAGACTTGCAGCAATGCTTAGACATTACCTATCTTTGGATAGAGAGCATACTAACAGCATGTCTCCGTCTAGTTTATATTCCTCGCGTATGGAGAGAGGTGCGGGTCACGTTTATTCAAAAACGGGCAGAAGCTCACACGCCCGACCTAATGACCTAAGGCCCATTAGTCTCCTCAACATTGCTCAAACTACTTGAACGACTTGTGGATACACATCTACGAATGACTATTCTCCTTTCAACGGCACAACATGCCTACTGGAAAGGAAGGTCAGTGGATACGGCTCTGCACTCTCTAGTCAGATTCATTGAAAAATCTATTCATCAGAAGGAATACACGATGGCTGTGTTCCTAGACATTGAGGGCGCCTTCAATAACATTAAACCTAGGGCGATTACCGACGCACTTCGAAGCCTTCATGTCGACGATCCTTTCTGCATACTGGTGAATGCGCTATTGACATCGAGGCGCATTATTACAACCATATGGGCTCAACGTCTTTATATAGGTATATTTCTAGAGGCACCCCACAGGGTGGTATTTTATCTCCCTTACTGTGGAACATAGCAATCAATCAATTGCTTCTGGATCTTGAGAGGTCTGGATGTAAGGTCACTGCATA